>CM057848.1:39993948-40018916 GCA_030068395.1 Apalone spinifera
TTACACCTCTGCTACTTTGCTCCTTAGAGCATCAAACTACACTGCCATGCTCGCTGACTATGACCACACTAACTACCCCAAGTTGCAGGACCTTCTCCCACACCTCCCAGAACACAAGCAACCGACCCTACCGAACATCATGCAGGAGGGTCATAATATGACCCACACCGCCCTACAGTCCGCTATGGACATGGCAGACACTGCGGCTCGTATCACTGCCTTCACCATTGTCCTGAGAAGGCTGTCTTGGCTACAGGCATCAGGGGTTCTGAGAGACCTACAGCAAAAGGTAGAAGATCTACCATTTGATAAGACCAACCTGTTTTCGGCCAAAAACGGATGAAGTCTTACACTCCATAAAAGACTCTCGGACTACCCTCAGAACCTTGGGGATGTACACTCCCTCCTTTAAGAGGACCAGATATCAACCCTACCAACGCCGCAGAGAGCCTTTCAGGCAACATACCAGATATGACTACCGCCAGAGACAAAGACTGCAGCGTCGTAGGCCTCAATGTCAGCAGCAGCAACACCCTGCTACTCATCCACCAGCAAATAAACAGCAGATTTGAAAATTTCGTCGAGAGCCAGAAAGCCACTCTTCCATCACTGAAAGCTGGTATTTTTCAATTCCACCATCCCCTTCGGGCCTTCTACCACCAATGGGCCCTCATTACATCAGACAAATGGGTCCTGGAATTGATTCAGTATGGCTACGCTATCCCATTTACTTCCCCATCTCCCACCCATCCTCCTGTCCCGTCCCTTTTCAGGGACCCATCTTACAAAACCCTTCTCCTTCAAGAGTTTTCACACCTTCTACAACTGGGCGCCATAGAACCAGTTCCACCAGAGTTCCAAGGTCGAGGATTCTACTCAACCTACTTCCTAACTCAGAAGAAGAGTGGAGGATGGCGACCCAACAAATATATCGCCTATCAACATTTCAAGATGGTAACTTTAGCGACAATAATCCCGTCACTTGATCAAGGAGATAGGCTTTCGGCTCTCGACCCCCAGGATGCCTACTTCCATATCATGATCCACCCTGCTCACAGACGTTTTCTGCGTTTTACCATAGGTATCCAACACTACCAGTACCAAGTGCTCCCCTTTGGCCTTTTGACTACCCCAAGTCTTCTCCAAAACCCTAGCAGTCGTAATGGCCGCACTCCATCGTCGGGGGTCACGATATACCTGTGCTTGAATGATTGCCTCATAAAAGGTTCCTCCTTCCAAGATACCACAATGCACCTTTTGGTCAACCTGGGTTTTCATATAAACCACGCAAAATCCTCTCTACTTCCAACACAGAGGTTAGAGTTCATAGGTGCTTACCTCGACATGGTAGCAGCAAAAGCTACCTTACCCGAGCACAGGTTCGTTACCATCTGGACCTGATCAATACAGCATGTCTAACCCCTACCATGACGGTACGCGAATGCCTCAAAATTCTTGGACATATGGCCTCTACGACGTACGTAGTCAAGCTCGCCAGACTCCATATGAGGAGTCTACAATCATGGCTGGCAACATCCTACAAGCCTTCCAGAGACCCACTTTCCAAAGTGATAGCTATCCCACCCCGTGTTCTCAATTCCCTCCGACAGATCCACAGAACATGCTAGCAGGCATTCCCTTCCAGAATTCTCCTCCTATGCTCACAGGACATCTGTAACGCCACCACTTGGTCATCTGACCACACATTTGCAGAACACTATGCACTCTCTTCTTCCATTGCATCCTCTATGGCAATGGGATATGCAGTACTATCCACAGTGACTATGACACGGCTCCAAACCCACCTCCGCGAGCTGACAACCGCTCTGTAGTCACCCAGAGTGGAACACCCACGGAGACCACTCGAAGAAGAAGAAAGAGTTACTCATCCTATGCAGTAATGGTGGTTCTTTGAGATGTGTCCCCGTGGGTGCTCCACTATCCTCCCTCCTTCCCTTGCTTTGGAGCCTCTTACTCTGGCAGGTAGAGAAGGAACGGAGGAGTCGCGCCGCGCAGGCGCCTTAGGATTCCAACAGCACTAGGGGGTGCTCTGGTGCCTGCGCGGTGCGGCAGAAACTGCTGGAAAAAGTATCCGGTCGCCGGTGCGAGGACGCACCAGCGCCCAGAGTGGAGCACCCACAGGGACACATCTCAAAGAACCACCGTTACTGCGCAGGGTGAGTAACTCTTTCTTCTGTTGTATATACGTCAAGGGGCTTGTTTGCCGTACTGTTTTATAGATTATTTAAATGTGAGTTCATTTTGCGGGTTTGTGCAAATCAGAAGTGGTTGGTATTAACAGCTGATTTTAAAGAACACTGTACCTAGTATTATTTGGAAACAGAACTGTTTATTGTCGGCTTAAAATTCTGTCCCTTGCAATACTTTCCTCCTTGTTGCTTGTGTTATATTGATCATTTAAATATGTTTTGTAACATGAGGGAGAAACAATGTTGCACACTATGACTATGGAACTTTGAGTAATTTCCTTTACAGTCACAGGGAAATAGCGTGCGTAAATATACAATTTCAGTCAGGATGTGCAATATGTATATAAATATTTCCACTTGTGTACAATAGAGATGTAGTAGTAAACCACCTATTGTTGGTTTCTGAAAGGGAACAATTCTTTAGAACATCTGCTGGAGTAACAGTCATTCTGAGATCATACATTTTCCTGGATATTCAGCTTACTGAGTGTGTATGTGCAGACTGACAACTAATGTCAGATTGTTGACTGTAATAGCTCTAAGTATGTGGGAGAGTGCTGAGAGAGGAATAGAGGGATTATCTAGTGGTAATTTGAATCATAGAATACTAGGACTGGAAGAGATCTCGAGAGGACATTGAGTCCAGTCCCCTGCCCTCATGGCAGGACCAAATACTGTCTAGACTATCCCTGATAGACATTTATCTAACCTACTCTTAAATATCTCCAGAGATGGGGATTCCACAACCTCCCTGGGCAATTTATTCCAGTGTTTGACCACCCTGACAGTTAGGAACTTTTTCCTAATGTCCAACCTAAACCTCCCTTGCTGCAGTTTAAGCCTATTGCTTCTTGTTCTTTCCTCAGAGGCCAAGATGAACAAGTTTTCTCCCTCCTCCTTATGATACCCTTTTAGATACCTGAAAACTGCTATCATGTCCACCCTCAATCTCTTTTCTAAACTAAACAAACCCAGTTCTTTCAGCCTTCCTTCATAGGTCAAGTTCTCTAGACCTTTAATCATTCTTGTTGCTCTTCTCTGGATCCTCTCCAATTTCTCCACATCTTTCTTGAAATGCAGTTCTTGAGCTAATTTTGTTCTTGTTAGAGGAACCAATGTGCTACGTAGAGAAGGACCCCTTTCCAGAATAGCCTTACTCAAAGCTGGCTGTTTGATTATGTGGCTTTAAGCTCAATAGTTAAGTCTGCATCCTATAAATTATCTGTGTTCATCTTTTCCACAGGTTGCTATTGATGTGAGCAGTGGCCAGGCTGACAGTCTGGCTGTGAAAATTCATAATATCTTGTATCCCTATCGTTTCACCAAGGAGATGATTAACTCAATGCAGGTACACTAAAAGTTCAATAGTAGTTTTGTGTAAACACTAATGTTTCAACTGCTACTAGCCAAATAGTATTCCATAGTATTTGTTAATATTTCTGCTGGAAGAAAAGGATGCAGGTAATACTTTTAATTTGCAAAAATAAAGGCATTATTTGTTTGAGAGAGAGACACCAACAAATATATGGTATCATGAGCTTTCGTGGGCACAGCCCACTTCTTCAGACGACCGGAGTTATGATTAGAGGATAAGGAAAATCAAAATAAATAGAAGGGAAGGGGGGGGGAGAAGAAAGATGTTCTGTCGCCAACCCCCCAACCTCTATGCATAAAGTATCAGGAGAAAGGATGCTAAACCTGAGTGGATAAAGATCAAAGTCAGTGGATGGATAAGGCAGGAAGGATATCATTCAGAAAGTAGTTAGCACCTTCATTGATAAAGGTTCCATTACCCCATATCTTGATTAAGTCCATAATTAATTGAATTGAATTCGCATATGTATTGTAATTCCAAGCTTTCCCTGTGGATTTGACTTGAGGAACTGGCTTGTGACAAGACTGCCACCTTCAGATCTGTGAGATTATGGTTAGGTAAACAGAAATGTTCTGCCACTGGCTTCTGTGTATTTTCTTTACGTATATCCGATTTGTGTCCATTGATTCTTTCACATAGAGAACGTCCAGTTTAACCAATATATATAGTAGAGGGGAACTGTTGGCATTTGATGGCGTACATCAAATTACTAGATGAGCAGTCAAATGACCCTTTGATTTTGTGGCTAGTGTTGTTTGCTCCAGTGATGAATTCGTCAGTGTAGATATGTGGGCAGAGTTGGCATCTTTTCTGGTTGCAGGACTGGGTTCCTGGATGCTTATGATGTGGTTGTGTGGCATGGTTATCAGAAAGAATACATTTCAGGTTAGTGGGTTGTCTGTAAGCAAGGATAGGTTTTTCTCCCAAGGCCTCTGAGAGTGAGGGATCATTTTCCAGGATGGGTTGTAGATTGTGTTGCTTCTGTAGGGCTAATGGGTGTAAAACCATTTGTCACTAAAAGCAACAGGTTTGTCTGAAACATTGGGAAAGAGATCTGGAAACCTGAAGGTTTCATTTTTAAATTAACTTTTTCAGGTGGAACTACACTTTAACTCATCCAGTAGTCCCAATATTAACTTGGTGAGGAAAGGAGTTTTTCTCTGTAAAAATTTGTGTGTTTCCCTTCTAAATAATTGTTTTGACAGTGGATAATGAACATTTTGAATATGTTACAGGTTCTTCACCAAGTGGACAATAAATTTATTGCTTGTTTAATCAACACTAGAAGTGAAGAGAATGCAAATGCCGGTAAGAATGTCCATTGGTGAGCTAGCCCTCACCTACAATTTCAGTGCAGATAAAACACTGTCCTCATATTCTGAAACATGTTTAGAAGATTTCATTTTTTTCAGAGAAGTGTATTCTTTGGTTTTATAGTATCATGATGCTAAATGCAAAATAACAATGCAAAATCTCTATTTCAATTATATTAAGGCTCTAACTTATATTTCACAAAAACCAGAAAATTGAAAGCAGATTACAGTACTGTGTTTGCTATTGGAGGATAGGGGAAAAAACATGTTGTTGTGAATTAAGTAGAGTTCTAGTCTTCATTTGTAATTTCCTGGATTTCTCTGTTTCTCTCTCTCTCTCTCTCTCTCTCTCTTTCTAGCTCTTTTGGAGATTGCTAAAGGACTTTGTTGATGCTGCTTCTCTGATGGTGTGGTGATTAGTGCTGCTGTAGATAAACCCATTATATTTCAAATTACCAAAAGATATATTGAGTTTCATTTTCAGTTAATGGATGCATTTCATCTTCTGTATTGATACTGGCTTGAGTTATAAAAAAAAATGCTCTCCAAACCAATAGCTTCTTGTTTTTTATCTACTCTGCATAATAAAATGGAACAGATTGTAGTTAACCTCATCTTTAATATATATAGAGAAGAGGAATTTGGCTGATGACAGCATTGTACATACAACTCCTTGAACCTCAGTCTGGCCACCCTGGGTTTAAGTGACTCATCTGGATCCCCACATTTCAGTGTTACTTTCTATTAACACAACTTCCTCCTGAATTTAGCTTTGTTAAATAGACTGATCCCCAGGTGCTAAATCTGATCTCTAAAGGAGACTTGAGCAGTGCTCCTTCCTCCTCCCAACATTGCAGTTGTTTGGTATGAAGGTGCCTTGTTTTTAACCTCCCACATTATGCTTCTAGATGGAAACTTGCTGGTATTGGTGGATCAGCATGCAGCCCATGAGCGTATCCGCTTGGAGCAACTTATTGCAGGTGAGAATTCAGATGTCCAAAGAAAGCTCTTCACCATCCAAGCAAAGTGCAACTGAGAGCAAAATGCCCATGAAACAGCATGCTAACAAAATTATTTTAAATATGAATTACCTTGTGGGTCCAGAGATCCAGTTTGATCCTCCATCTTCCCCATATCATTAGCCACTAGGAGCATACAGGCACCTGGTGGTGGGAGTACACTTGGACCTCCCTAATCTGGGTGTCCCTTATCCAGGACCACCCATGGTTCGGACCCCAGCAGAGGGCAAAGGAAGTGGCTCTGTGCACTGCCGCTCTCCTTCTCCTCTCCCAGCTGGGGGAACGGCAGCATAGCGAAGCACTTCTCTGCACGGGGGGCGGGGAGGAACCATGGTGCTAGGTAAGCATTCCACCCCTCACATACCTTCCCCCACTCCCAGATCCCACCCCAGTGCCTCCCATGGTCCAAAACATTCTTTAATCCAGCATACCCTGTTTTGCCGAATTAAAGAGGTTCAAGTATAGTAGTAGTATTGGCACATAAAGGAGTAGTAGGTGTCTTTCAAAACAGATAGAAAAATTCATGCCCCAAGGAGCTTTCAGATTGAAATACATTTTGTATACTAGGGGCTAACAAGACAGGCAGGATGGATAAAGTCAGGAAAATGGGGGTAACATCAATAAGATTATGAGGTTTAGCAGTGCAGACCAATGCATGGAATGATGGAGCATGGGTTGTTTTTGTTGTTGTTTAATTAAACACCATGATCAGAAAAAAAACCTAAAACACCTGATTTAGTCATCTGAAGCTTTATGCAGAAGGATAAAAAAGTCTTTTCTCGTGACTAGCTAAATTTTGGTTATAGATCTGTAAAACACAGTGTCTGTTCATTGAGCACTTAAAAGATCACTGACCTTCTTTTTCATGTTGGGTTGGTTGGTAGCAAGCCACTGGGTGAGAGCAGGCAAGCATCAGATGACTGGGAAACCTGCAGAGCCAGAGAGGGATGTCACAGTACACTTATTTCAGATTACTCAATAAAAAGTTGCATCCCATGAGCTGACCTAACTCTTTGTCATATAGGGTAATTCCTGTTTGGCACTGAGGGGGATCCAAGTGTGGAATTAACCATACTCCCTAACAGTTATTGTCTCTTCCATGACCGGGTCCCCTATGAGTCCAAGATGGAAAAGTCTTGTGGTTGCTTCTTAATTAAAGCACAGAGGGCTACAGGCCAAGCCACAGGGCAATTGAGGATAAAGCCTGAATTTACAGTATTTCTAATTTTTCTGCCCACAGATTCCTATGAGAAGCAACCTGAAGAATCTGGCAAGAAGAAATTGCTGTCCTCCACCATTTCTCCCCCATTGGAGATTGAAGTAACAGAGGAACAGAGAAGACTCTTACGGTTAGTAATGGCTGATGGTGCCAATATCTTGGATAGGACTCCAGTAGGTCTGTGTGTTGTTTTGGATGCCACAGCCTTTACTGGAGTTGCATTCATTCTGTTTTAGGTGCACACTGAGTGAGTTCTAACAGCAACAATGTGAGGACAGGATAATAGAGGGGTATAGGATGTTTGTATGATGAATAGTTAAAAATTAAGAGCTTCTCTGTTCTTCAGTGACAAAAATCAAAATCTCTTAAATGGTTCTCAAATTTTTTGGAATAGTGGATTGACTACTGTCAAGAATTTTTCTGCCCTGTGCAAGAATTTAGATTAGATGCAGATTTGAATTTGAGCACTTACATTTATCTAGAGTTAATCAGAGGTTTATTCAGAAATCTCTGCTCTCACTCTGATCAGGAACTCAAGTGGGGTAGATATTTAGAATTACCAAGTGTCTCTCCTTTTGTGCTCAGAGCAGGTTTGTTTGGCGGTGAGGACTTTTCTGCCTTTCTTGTGTGGACTCCTTAGGAACATCTGTACTAGATCATATGGGCCATCCATCTAGTTCAGTATTTTCCCCTGACAGTAGCTAGCACCAAAATCTTCAGAGGCAGGTACAAGAAATTACATAATGGATAACCATAGAACAACCTGTCCATAGAAGAAGATTAAGAAAGAGGATAAATAAGAGCATCCAATTTACCTTTATCCCTACCATTATCTTTTACCTTTATTATTATTTTGTATGCCTCCGCCATCTCCAATGAATATTCTTTAATTTTTCTTAATAGGAAAGTCTTTCCGGACCATTAATAATTTTTATCACCGTTCTATTTCTTTTATATCTTCTTTGAGATAGGATGACCAGATCTGAAAATAGTATTCCAGGTGACGATGTTCCATTGTATTATACAATGACATTATGATGGGTTCTCTGGAGTCCAGTGTGGAACTGAGGTACCACTGAGTCCTCTGTTTTACCACTCTGGGCTCCCCCTCACACTGTGATGCTGTGTCAAGCAACAAACCCCTCCTATTGCACTTGTAAGACATCCACAGGCAGGGTCAAACCCAACATGAATGCTTTCATCAGCCACTCATGAACCATCAACAGAGAGGCTCCAGCCAAATCCGTACAGCTTTCCAGCCTAGGACCCCAGAACTGTATTGTCTTGCTCTGGTGAAAAGTCTCACCCAGTGTAAATCTGTTACCCAATACACCTCTTTGTCTGTGTGGAGAAGATGTGCACTAGGTCTTGTTCCTGAGCAAATTTCCCATACACTTCAGGCACAACCCATTTGTTTACGTAAAATATAAAACAGATTTATTAACCACAGAAAGATAGATTTTAAGTGATTATAAGTACTAAGTGTACAGATCAAAGTTGATCAACCTAAAAATAAAAGTAGAATTGCAATCTGAGTTCTGTAAACTAGTCAGGATTTGAATCAAGCAGTGTCTAACCATGAAGAAATCGTTCCTTAAATACACAAGCTAGGATTCTCCTTTGTAGCATGGATCCATCTCCCCAGTTCACTGTCTTTGTTGTGCTGTCATGTTTCCGGTGTTGAGTGGAGGGAATGAGGCCAAGCGATTATGTCACTTCCCTCTTTTATAGCTTCTTCCAGCTGGCTGGAAAGATCCTTTGCTATGACATAAGTCAAGAAGTCTCCATTGTTTGATTCTACAGGCTATTTCTGAGAGATCTCCATTGAATATGGTTCCTAGGACTGTCCTTGTGAGTGTGTATTCTACTTAATGAGCCATCATCAATTCTGGTTTCTCCTTTGTTTTACCTGAAATGCTGATTGTGGGTGTTCCCAACCTTACAACATATTTCAGTAACACACATATAACAAACTTTGTAACTTCACATACAATGATAGCTCGTACCATCCAACAGGATATTAATGTTCAACAAATCAAGACTTCTAAAATGATACCTAGCAAGGCATTCTTTCAACAAAACATATAATAATCATATTACCATGGTAAATATGGGGGTACAGGGTGTCACAGACATTATAATATTTCCATATTATTTTATGTCTCATACCTACTATACTATTTTGTGTGCTTTTTTGTCTACCATTACACGTTGAGCTGTCACAATGACATACAGGTTTTTTTGTTTAGGGGTTGCAATTAATTTAGAATTCAACATAGTATCTGAAAATATCTAATTATTGCTCCTAATGTGTGTGCATTTGTCATTGGAATTTCACCTCCCATAATGCTGCACACTTTTCCTAGATTTGTAGTCCTTTGAAGTTCCACACAGTCTATTCTAGTCTAAACTAATTTAAATCATTTTATACCTTGTGAAGAATTAGCTTTACCTCTTACCCCATAGCAACTTAGTGTGTTTTAGCCTCTTCTCAGGGATTGTGTCAAAGGTTAGGGATGTCATCGTGTAGACAACTACACAATTAACCAGTTAGCCCAGGCTTATCGGTTAATCCTGTCAACTACACACATTCCCCACCCCACCCCCCCCTTGTTGTCTCTGTATCAGGTACCTGTGAGGAGCCAGCTGGTCCCCACGAGCACCGGATTCTGTGGAGCCTCCTGCCCCCCCACCCCCATGCTGTTGCCTCTGATAGCAGCATAAAGGGTAAAGAGGGGCAGGTGGAAGCCAGTACACGCAGGAAGCTGGCTCTCTGCTCGTATCAGCTCCTATGAAGCTGCATTTTCTCCCCCTTTCTGCCTCCAACAGAGTCATTGTTGGGGCCATGCAGGAGTCAGGTTACATGGGGAGTTAGGTGGTTTTATTTGCATCACTCAGAGGTATGGATTTTTCACACCCGACAGCAACATAATTCTGTTGACCTGATTTCCTAGTGTAGCCCAGACCTTTATAAATCTAATTCCCTCAGGCATCTCCTATCAGGTAAATTGGCCCTTCTCCATCTCATTAACTCCTTCTATGATAGTGTGGGAGTGATTGCCCTATCATAATATTGCATTGTGTATTATACATTGTAGTCACTGTTACTTGAATCTCCTGTGCATATCTTAGGAAAAGAGAATTGTAGACATGAAAAAAAGTGTACTACAGGTTGGACTTCTCTGGTCCAGAACCCCAGGGATCTGACCAGTACTAAACGAGCAATTTTGCTGGACCAGGGGAAGTCCCTTGCTACCGGCCCCCCAGCCTACCACCCCTCCCCACTGCCAGCCCCAACCACCCCCCACCACGATGTTGCCATGCTGCCGTGGCCCTAACCCCACAACCAGGGCTGCTGCATCCCTGGCCCCAGCTCTGCTACCGTGGCTACTGCGTCCTGAGCCCTAGCCCCACTACTGGGACTGCCATATCCCTGGCTCCACTACTGGGGCTGCTGCAGCCCTGGCTGCACTACCGGGGCTCTGGCCCTAGCCCCAGTCCTACAGGGATCTGAGCCACCAGCCCTCTTGGCACTGGGGCTCCCAGCCAGGACTCACTGGTTCAGGAGCTTCTGTGGTCCCACTGGACCATGGATGTTGCCAGACCAGAGAGTCCCAGTTTTGGGAAGTCCACCGTGTACTGGACAATAAAGCAAACTCTTGAGATCTCAGAAACATGGAGCCAGCATTCTGCACAAACTGAATGGAGAGAAATGTGGAGGTGAATGTGGACTCAAAAAGAAGCAATGCTGGGAAACTCTGAAATGCTGTTATGTGGGTGGAGGAGATGGAGAGCTTCTGCATGAGGAGTGCAGAAGCATCCATCTCTGAGACTGATCCTGTAGGTGTGTGGAAGAGGGTGTTTCAGTATCTAATTTCTGAGGTTTTCTTCTCAGGTGCTGTTACAAAAGCCTGGAGGAATTAGGCCTTGAATTATCATTTCCAGAGAACAACAGCTCCCAAATTCTAGTTGGGAAGGTACCCTTGTGTTTTATGGAGAGAGAGGCCAATGAATTACGACGGAAAAGACAGCCTGTGGCTAAAAGCATTGTGGAGGTTAGTCCTGGATGCAGAACATGAGCAAATTACATTGTGATGGTGTCATTCTGCTCTATGTTAAAGGTTCAGGATGTTTGAAAAGTGGCTCCCAAGTGAGAAAGCTAAAGAGAGCCCTTGCTATGCTTTCTGCAAAATTATGTTCACTTGGCTCAGGATTCCTTTTTGTGGGTGTACTTTTAATCTTAAGTAAGAAAGAAGCTCCTCCAGAAAATGAAAGGCGCATGAGTTACCAATGTTATACTGTCCCTGTGGGATAAAACAGAGCAAAGATTTTCTTATTAATTGCATAAGAGGCTACATGGTGAGACTATAATTTTACATGTAATACAAATAAAATGAGACTTGTAGAGGCCAGTGTTCAGCAGTGTGAGCAACAAGGCAGGTTAAGAGATTTTCTGCTGTTTCTGGTGAAGAGGAGTGAACCACTAGCCTCTCTCCTCTTGCTCTGTGTTGCAGCAGAATTGATAGTACCTGCGAGCTCATGTACCTTACATAGAGGGGCAACTTTGATAAAGCACTGGACTGGGATTCAGGAGAGCTCAGTTATATTTCCAGTTGACTGCTGGCATGTAACTCAGGGAAACTCAGCTCACCTTTCTCTGCTTCAATTAAATAGTAATGATGTTCTTTGTAAAGCGCTTTGAGATCTAGTAAAAATAAGCACTAGATTATAATTTATTATTATTGGGCATAATTAGCATCAGGCAGTGATGTTTGTTTTCTTTTAGTTTCATAACTAGGCTAACTATAAGTCTGTAACTGATATAATTAGGGATGATTGCAGATTTGGGAAGGCATATGAAATAAAAATCCTGGTGGATGAGATGCAAGGAGGATTGCATTTAAAGACAAAAAACAAATCAAACATTATTGTTTTAAAGACTCCTTTGCTCCACTTGTATCTGTGTGGCTTTCAATTGCATCTGAGAGGAATTTAAACTTTGAAATTCCCTGGAAAATGTTGATGGCATGAAACAGTATCTGTAATCAAGAATCAGATTTGAAAAATATAACTGGCAGTAATCTCTTGTATTCTGATCACAATTCAAGCTTCATCCATTCATGATGCGAAAATCATATATGTCTTATAATAGATCATTCATAATTTGACTGCCCCTCTTTCTTGAGTACTTTGATCAACAGTAACACAGTTAACAAATATCAGAGAGGTAGCCGTGTTAGTCTGAATCTGCATCTGACAAAGTGGGTCTTTGTCCATGAAAGCTTATGCTCCAACACTTTGGTTAGTCTATAAGGTGCCACAGGACTCCTCGCCGCTTTTACAGTTAACAAAATTGACATTTAATTGTCATCATTAGGTGTCAGAGTTAAACAAATAGGATCAGTTCATCTCTCTCAGAGCTATTGTTTCAGGCATTTTGAAGACTAAGGCAGAAATTGCTTCAATTGTTTGCAGTTCACGTTTGAAGATTTTCTTTGCACCTGTAAGCATTAGAAGAGGGATGGGAAAAATACAGCCCATGGGCCACATCTGGCCTTCCAAATATTTGATGTGATGTTCTGGGCTGCCAATGTCCTGCAGCCCAGTGGGACTGTCAGCCCACAAGCTGCTCGAAGTGGCAGGCTGCTGAGGCCAACATGTGTGACTCTGCAGAGCGCACGCCTGTTGGGGGCAGGGAGGTCTCCTCATCCTACCCCTACCCCCCAGCACAATCCTCACAACTCCCATTGGCTGGGAACCGATTAATGGGACATACCTGGGCTATGCTCGAGGGCACACACAACAGGCAGAGACACCCATGCCAGGGGAGTCCTGAATGGAGACACATAGTCTCGCTGCAGCAGCTGGCCATTTTGAATGGCCTGTGGGTGCACAGCTGGAAGAGAAACTGCCTGAGGGTCCCATTGAGATGCTGGCTGAGAGTCGCCTACAGTAAGTGTCTTCCAGCCAGAGCCTGCACCTGGACTTGAACAGATTCTGGAAATTATCTGGTGGTAGTCCTTTTACTGCAATCTTGAAAATTGCAGTGAGTTTGCTAAGGTGACTTCAGTCTGGCCCTCTGTCTATGGTACTCATGGCCTTTATCATATAATACAATACCTGAAAATCATAATCTTTAATGTATTTAGCTTCCAAACATCCCTGTGAACAGTGTTTCCTGTAAGTTGTGTACATGTGCGGCCATTCAGGAGAAAGGCAAATGCCGCCCACTGCTAGTTTTTTTTTGTTTTTACTGATGGTGCACATTCACATATGCCTCACTGCACATAAAAATGTATTCTGCTCATGGATTGAAAACATTTGCACGTTGATGGAAAAGATTAGAGGGAACAATACTTGTGAGGTACTGTCATCCCCATTTTGCAAAGGGGAACTAAGGCTGTGTCTACATTGCAGTGTGTCTTTTGAGGGTGTCCGTTATTTTAAAATATAACGGGCTCGTTATTCCAACATCCCTGTAAACCTCATTTCACAAGGACATTTTGGAATATCAATTTATTTAGCGAAAAGTGCTGTGTAGACAGCGCCAAATTTCGAAATAAGCTATTTCAAAATAACATCGAAATAAGATACGTAATTTGCGTGTCTCAAATTGCGTATCTTATTTCGACTTACGGTGCAGTATAGATGCACCCTAAGTGACTTGTCCATATCTATGGTAGAGTGGGGACTTCAAACTGGATCTCCCACTGCCTAGGCTTATGTTCCAACCACTGGCCCATCCTTCCTGATTATTTATCACAGTGAGTGGCTTGGAACTGATATAGTAAATATGGCCATGTTTGGAGAATAGATGTAACAGGTGAGGAGTGAAAAAATAGTAACTCATTGTTCTGCCTCTTGCTTTCCAGGAGTTGATTCAAGAACAAGTTGAGGTAAGTAGTACTCTTCTTTGAAGTAGTCTGTCTGCTTAAAGTTTTGTTGCTTGGAACAGGACAAAACCTTGCAGAATACCTGCAGTTAGCTCTTAAGGATTGACAGTGGGGAGATGTGGACCAGATGGGCCTTACTAGGTCTTCTTCCTATGTTCCTTCTCTAGTATTACTATTCTTTCCTTTTCATACTGACTGGAAAATTGGACCATATTCTCTTTCTACTTTTAGCTATTGCAAACCACAGGAGGTGCACAAGGGACACTTCCACTAACCTTTCTAAAGGTGCTGGCATCCCAAGCATGCCATGGTAAGTGAGCTGAACTTCTCTACCTTTCCACTTCTACACAGTGCACATTCTGGGGCTGTGGCACAACAGGGCTCTTTGAAGGGTTGCAGGAGTCTGAGCTTTTAGAGACAGGGTGTCTACTAGGTGGCAGGAAGCAGTTGCCCTCTTTTGTAAAGATCTGCGAAGGACAGAACATGCTGTCCTTATTTGCTTTGTAGCTTCACATTCCTATTCAGATGCGAAATGCTGACAAAATGGAGCCCTAATGTGCATCAGTCTATATGAGCCCCAAGTATTTATAATTCAGTGGGGGAAGGGGGGCTGCCCTATTGTCAAAGAGCACATATTTTATTGCCCCAAATGTAAGTTGTAGAAATGCCAGTGTATGCTATTCTGAAGCCCCTGGAAGTGCCCATTGTCTAGATCCGTGATGAGCATCTGGTGCATTTTCTGGGCTTTCAGAAGCCCAAAGTAGGCAGCAGTAATTCTAGCTCTTCATGCCTGCAGTGATGTTGCATATTGCATTATTATTCCCCTCATGGCTAAAAGACACATGTGGGTTGGTAGTATTGTTGCAATGGCACAACACTAGAGTTTACAGGCAGCAGACTACAGAGAAGACTTCTTTTGGCTCGAAAAGAATTCGAAATAAGCTACACAAATGGAGCTACGTCAATTGCATAGCTTATTTCAAAATAGTTTATTTCGAAATTGGTAGCATCTACACAGCACTTATTTTGAAATAGAGCACTCCTCCTCTGACTTCCCTTACTCCTTGTACAATGAGGGTTACAGGAGTCAGAGTAAGAAGTCCTCCAGCTTGACAGTATTTCAACATTATTTTGAAATAATTGCCTGCTGTGTAGACATGAAGTTATTTTCAAACAACACTAGTTATCTCAAAATAATGTTGTTGTGTAGATTTACCCTAGGTAGGGTATTCAGTGTCTTTACTTTGGTTACTCTTCATTTGTGGAGTGGCCTTGTTTTTAGTTCCAGAAGAAGTTGTTCATGTTGCCTTGTGCTGCAACGACAGTAGCATCTGGAAGCAAGAAAATAGTTGTCCTGCCAACTAGCAGCCTCAGACAAGACCCAGAAGTTTAGGCTATGGAGAAACTTGTATGTGCCAGGAAGGCTTCTTGAGGGGGGAGGGAGGAAGTCTGATTAACTGGAGCTGAAGTCTGGTGTACTGTTGGTTTGTGGTCTCAGGGTGGGGAAGGAAGTGGGAGCTGCCTGTATTAACTTCTATGCCATCCATAGTTCCCAGATGGGAGCTTGTTAGCTGAGCTGAACTCTTGCCAGCACATGCTATAATTTGCCTCTCTTTTCAGGAGCTATTAAGTTTAATGACAACTTGACTAAGGAGGAGAGCTGCCAACTTATTGAAGCTTTGTCCTCTTGCCAGCTGCCTTTCCAGTGTGCTCATGGAAGACCTTCCATGATGCCACTTGCAGACATAGATCATCTGAAGCAGGAAAAGCAGGTACAGTGTGAAGTGCTGGGTGGAGAAAGGCAAGCACAGGGTGGGTTGTCTGAAAAGATGTTAAATCTTGCTAATTCTTTTCATCCAAATTCAGATTAACCAATAACACAGTTTGCTTTGTATCCACCACTTAATACGAACAGCGGTATCCTGACTGAAATAATCATTGACCACATGTGGTGTAAATAGACCTATAGCTCCTGTTCCTCCCTTAACTGTTCCTGTATTATTCCCCACAGTATTGTATATAAATGAAGGATGCGACTTATTGGGCACAAAGGGCCAGATGCTATTTTAGACTCCACTCACATGGTGTATTGCATATTTGCCTTTAGAACCCTACTGTTAAAATGCCATTTCCTGTATTATTGCTTCCTGAAGTTGCATAGGCTTGGTAAGTGGCCATTGACAATGGTTATTCAGCTATCCTGTGTCATCTTAGAGAGTCACACTATTAGTAACATTCTGTCAATGAAACAGTGTCATAAACTCATATATATAAGGACAAACTGAAGCGAGTTCAAAGAGGAGCAACAAAAAATGGCTAGGGAATTGCAGACTTATGAGGAGAGAACAAGACTAAAACTAAATAGATTTTACTAGATAAACTCCCGTCATCTGAAGAAGTGGGCTGTGCCCACAAAAGCTCATGATACCATCTACATGTTTTGTTAGTCTATAAAGTGCTACCAGACCATTTGATGTTTTTTAAGTTAGATTTTAGCTATGTAAGAGACAACTAGTAGTGGGGAAAGAACCAATAATGTGCCCCTTTCTAAAGTACCCTACTAAGTGTGCTGTTCCATAAACATGTTGAGTACATGGGATATCCCACAGCATATCAGTACTCTTGCTTTTTTCTATTCTTTCATAACTCAGTTTCTTAGGAAATGACTACCTAAAACAGTGCATGTGCTCTGTGTCTGGATGGGTAAATCTGCTGCTGTGGAATTATTTAGGATGATGGGAGTTAAAACCAAGAGGCATGGAATGAAATATAGAAAATCTAGGCTGAATATCAGGAGAACATTTTTACACGGTGGAGTGGCTTTTTTTAAGTCAAATTGAGGGTTTGTAAAATTAATTGAAAAATGTGTATTATTGTAAACTTTAGATGAAAATATGTAATGAACTATTTTTAAATTATACTTCTGATAGGGTATTTGAATTTTACAAAAATAAATTGAATAGTATGGCCCTGATCCTGTAAACAAGCCGCTGAGTAACTTTATTCACAAGAAAAACTTTAAAAACAACAAATAGTCTTGCAGCACCTTAGAAACTAACAAAAAATGTAGAGGGCATCATGAGCTTTCATGGGCACAATCCACTTCTTCAGAGTGTTCAGAAGAGTACCTCTATTTACTTTCATGGGGTTATAGTGCTTAAAATTAAACGTGTCAAAATGTTCTCCTGGTGTTCAGCATAGATTTTCTATATTTCATCCCATGTCTCTTGGTTATAACTCCCATCATCCTAAATAATTGGACCTTTCAAATAGCAGTAGATTTACCCACTCCGCTGCCAAAGCACTGTATGAGACTGCGAAACTGGCGTCTATGGGAAGTCATGGAGGACACTTAAAATGAGATTTGATAAAATACTTAAGCATCTTTCTGTGAGGGAAAGGACAGTGGAGGTCAGTAAAATCCCTTTTGCTTAATGAAACTATGTATCAATTCTTTTATTCTCTTTTCTCCTACCAGCCTAAACCTAATTTGGCTAAACTGCGGAGAATGGCCCAAGCCTGGCAGCTGTTTGGGAAACAAGGACAGCAGTATAGATCTGTGAGGTGAAAACCAGCCTCTCCAGCCGTGTTGATGTCATACAACCCCTCAAACTTCTAGCCAGCAACATGAAACTAGTGTTCCTTGCTTAGATACAACTCCTGAGCCATTGTGGTGTCTGAAATCCTACCTTCACAGTTGACCTTTTGAGGAGCAGAGATCATCCCAGGGAATTGTTGACAGATTATACTGTGTGCCCAGAACAGGCTATTCAAGGGTAGAAAGTGCCTCACACTTGAAAGTGTTAAATTCCCTTCTTCCCTAGAATGGCAGGACTCATAGAAGGGTTATTTTAATCTGTTTACAATGCTTTGGAAGTATAGAGGGCTAAGTATGTATTAATAAACCAACAACTCTTTCCTTAGTCTCTTTGACTGGAATGAGTATAGTTGATCTCCAAAATTTTGTAGGCAATCATAGTCAGACCATAAAAGAACCAAAACTGTCACTGTATTCAACCAAGCATCTAATAGCATAACAACCCCAGATTGCTGTTTTTCTTGCCTGCAGCTTTCACAACACCATTCTCTTCTCAAAGTGAAGGGGAGATCTCAAAAATATAGCCAGTTCACTAGAGGAAGTAATTAAGGATCCTAGAGCATTTCTAGGATAAGAAGCCCTGCTCATACTCTAATTTTATTTTCCCTCTGCTCTTAATTCACCTTGCAGATTTAACTAGATTGGGGTTTATTTCTATCCCAGTAAGGGGTCATGTTACAAGTTCATATTTACTTATTCATAAACATTACTGTAACACAGGATTTAAGTGCCTAAATTAAAAGCAAGAATCCTGGTTCAGCAAGTTTTACAGTCTAAACAAAGCCGGAAAAGGGGAGGGGGGGATATTTCATTTCTTACCCTAAATTGTGATGTAGAATTGCTGTGCTCTGTTATTGCCAGACACAGCTAAAAAGAATGGATAAGGCCTTTCAGTTTGCATCTACCAAAACAACTACAGCTGTCTTGCTACAACAACAGCTCATCACCAGGGCCACTGTGCTGCTTCTGTTTGAAGAATGCTGTTGGCTAATATTCTATACAAGAATAAAATGCTCACATACTACAAGCAATCTTTTTTGTAGCACACTAAGGTAATGCAGCTTCATGGCAACAGAATCCCATTTATACCTTGTCCATTATTAAATCAGAACTTGTGGAAATACACAAGAATTGCAACAGTTCCAAAAATCAAACTGCTTTGTGTGGCTTGTAATACAGATGACAGAAGCAAAGCCAGGCCTGGATCTCTATTGCTCTTGGCTAGGGAGGAATTCTGTACTCTATGCAGATGTTTCCTTCTGAAGACAGTCACCCCCATTTCTGAAGCCCTGGGTTCATTTAACTGCTGGATCTCCTCAAGGAATAAGATAGGAAGAGCCTGGACACTAAGGCAGTTCAAGCCAGTAGAACTTAGAGTTCATGGTCATCAGGATGGTAGAGCTCACTCATGAGGCGATAGATGTAGGAGGGTGCATTACCCCCAATGTTGGAGATGAATAGAGTAATCAGCTCTGGGGGAACATAGTCAAACACCGGACAGTGAACACTGATCTTTGACAGGATCTCCCCTGAAAAGGAAACACAGTCATGGAATTAGAGATGAGCAATGGACAAGATGATGTGGAGCATGGTTTCACTATACGCTGCCTGGACACAAGTTGTGACCCTTGTCCCACAACCCCCTAAAGTCAGCACTGAGATGGTATAACATTCAAGACAGCCTCAACATGTTAGGTTTATTTGAATTACGGGTATAGAGAACAGTCTTGAGAAGTATGATTGAACTGTCCCTGCTGATGGCTGTTGCTAAGCAGAAGAGCCTCCAGATTGAAAAATCTGCAAAATGCCACAATGCAGGCCTAAAACTGTCATAGCCCAGCACTTTCAGGGTCCTACTACACAGAAACACACATGTGAGAGTTTGTTTGCTACATAAATGGGCACCAGAGCTGCCATCTTTTAGAAGATGAAATGTCAGAATTTAAGGCCCGAAGGGACCATCATGATCATGTAGTCTGACCTACATGCCATAGTACTTTACCCACACTGCCTGCAATAGGCTCAGAATCACTGGCTCAGTTAGGATTGAATAACTCAAATCTTGATGTAGAGAGAGCAAGTTACAGAGACTCCACCATTTATTCTATTCAAACCAGCATGTGACTAGTGCCCCATGCTACTCGAAGAGGCAACCCATTCTCCCCTCCCCTGGTCTCTGCCACTCTGGTCTGGAGGTTGTAACATATTATCCCCAGTATGGTGATCAATTAGATTGTGAGCATGTGGACAAGACCCAAAAGAAATGGCTGTAATAACTCTGCCCTCCTCAGCTAGTGTTCCATTTCCAGCCATCAGAGATATTTGCTAACAGCAGCTGTAGATTAGTGATATACCATTGCAGACAACTACATCATAACAGCCCCTCCATAAATGAATCAAGCCCAGTTTTAAAACAAGTTAGGGTTTTTGTCTCCGCTACTTCCCTTGCCAAGGCTGTTCCAGAATTTTACTCCTCTGATGGTTATAAACATTCATCTAATTTCAAACCTAAACTTGTTAATGGCCAATTTTATATCCCTTTGTTCTTGTGCCACCACTGGCACTTAATTTCAGTCCTTTCACTGCCTAGCGTCTCCTAGAAATCAATCACATCTCCCTGCAGCCTTTGGTTTGTTAAGCAAAACAAGCCAAGCTCTTTGTTTTTTTTCTTGTAAGGAAGATTCTCCATTCCTCTGAATAGCCTAGTAGCCCTTCTCTGTATCTATTCCAGTTTGAATTCATCTTTCTTAAGCCACATGGTAGAAACACAACCATGTCAGCCAGGAAGTCACACTACTTATGAGAGCTATGCAGAAGATAATTTGGTGTCTCTGACATTATGCTAGGTCTGTGCCACCCACCAGCAGGCAGTCATCACCAGAAACTTGATTTTTTTAAAAATTATTACATGAATAAAAAAAAGCGTTCCATAGGGCAGGAACCCAACTGCAAGTATGGAGTTCAGCAGTAACCCTGTTCCATTCCTCCATCAGACAAATTGCATGTACATTAGGACAGAGGTTAAAATCATTCCAGAGCTTAAGACAATGGGAAGTGTTTCCTGCCTTTGGTTACAAGCTAATCCAGTCTTTAACTTTGTAAGATGGATGTCACTTCCTGTCAGCTGGAATCAACCCTGTTAGTTCCTCTTCAAAATCCCACACAAAAGAGGACCAGTACCTTCTGTGAATGGCAGCACTTCTTGTGGGGAGACAAACTTGTGGAATGAATCCTCTTCATTGGGGAACTGGAAGAAAAATCAATAGTGTCAGAAGAAGCCACCCATCCCCATTATACCATATGAAGCTGGGGCTGGAAGGGATCGAGCAAAGTAAATGCTTTACATTACAAATTAAGTCTGTAGAGGGTACAGCAGTCACCTGCAGCCTTAGTCTGGAATGTGCAAGGCAACTGCAGGTGAAACTGCAGCAAGGGATTCAGACGAGCCACACATTCCTAGTCTTTTGCCTGATTATGTTGTGGCTGCTCTACAGGATATCCTGATAGGACAAGAGAGGGGAGAGACATGACTGCTCCAAGCCGTTCTTCTGTGACTTGAAACAGGATCCATGTTACAATATCAAAGGACCAGAGCAGGAAAGTCCTAAACGTTTCCTTTCACCTCTGAAGATGTGAGTTCAAATCACCATTGGATTAAGGGAAATTAGTATGGTAGCTCTCAGGCTCTAGTGGATGTTAGTCTATATCACAAGAGCCCACTATTCAGCATATCTGGCAGTCAAGGCTGAAGCAAAGACCTGAGCTGCATTAGCAGAGCTGTTAGGGAGAAGTGCATCAATGGGGAGGGGTGCCCTTGCATTAGGGCTCAAGGTGCATTACCTTCCAGGCTGCCAACCTGTATTTTAGCCAGTCAGTGCTATTCATTCCTCACTTCACAAGCAAGATAGGTATATCTCCAGGCAAACGGAAGGACCTATCTCACAGAACTTGAAGGGACTTTGAGAGGTCATTGAGTCCAGTCCCCTGCCCTCGTGACAGGACCAAGTACTATCCCTGACAGATTTGCCCCAGATCCCTAAATGGCCCTCCTCAAGGATTAAGCTCACAACCCTAGATTTAGCAGGCCAATGCTCAAACCACTGAGCTATTACCCCCCTCCCCCCGGTTCTCCCCATAGAGCGGATGATGTAATCAAAGTTGCTACACTTACCTGTGGTGAAAGCTTGAACATAGGTGCACAAACAATAAGGGGAGTGGAGTGGTGTTTAGCTGCCAGTGCCAAAGTATGAGTTCCACTTACAGCAATCAACGCACCATTGGCCAGGATTGTCTTCGTACCAATGATCACCTTCCACGTACAAATTAGTATTAGTGCACTTTAGGGATATTAGATACCAAGTAATTGGAGGAGATGGAGGTTAGGTCTATCAATGGCTTTTAGCCAGGATGGGTAGGAATGGTGTTCCTAGCCTCTGTTTCTCTGGAGGTGGGTGACAGGCGAGGGATCACGTGAGGATTACCTGTTGTGATCCCTCTCTCTGGGGCATCTGGTATTGGCCACTGTCAGCAGACAGGATACGGGGCTGGATGGACTGTTGGTCTGACCCAGTATGGCCATTCTTATGTTCTTAAGTAGTTGACAAGATTAATCAATAAGCCTAGGCTTACTGGTTAATCGTATAGTCAACTATAGGTTGACATCCCTAGTGCACTTTGCAATTTATTGTGATAGGTAGGGGAAAGGAGTCACAAATCCAAGGAGGGGAGCGTTCTCTTTCTATATGTCTGTACAGTAGCATTCCCATTGTGCTGGGTACAAGATGTAAATATTAACCCCCTCCTGAGATGCACTCTCACCACCTCTCTCCAGGCTCTTTGGGGTCTTTGCTATGCGAAGCAAACTCACTTGACAATACTGCCTATGGATGGCCCTATGAGGCCCGAGCCCAGCACTTCCTGACTCTCTGTCTCCCCCAACCAAACCTACCTTGTTAACTCGAGACATGACAGCAAAGATGGCTGCATCGCTCATGACAGTGGTTTCAATCTCCCCTTTGGACAGACTGACTGCCATTTCATGACCCTGTAAAAGAGAGATTCTGGTGAGCCTTGAGGGACCAGACAATGCAGCTCTGGAGCTTGACTCTATGCAGTACCAGACACACTCAGCTCAAACCAGAAGCTACATTTTCTGAGCCAGAAACATGTCAGGGATTTAGCATATATGTGGGTCCTCTAAATCACTGGTGGGGGAAGCAATGAGTTTGCCCCACTTCTTGGCTACAGCCAGCAGTCATTTGGGGCAGCCAGGATCCTCCCTCATGCTGAGCAGAAGTACCTGTTATTTGGACACCTGCTCCTTCTAAGATAGATAAAGTACTGCAGATATCACAGACAGGGCCCGGAGAACACGGCTAGCCAGCGCCCTACCTGGCAGAAGGGTGCACACTCCGCTACAATGACATGGAATTTCCGCTTGCGTGCTGCCTCCTTCAGGAAGGCCTCGACAGTGCGAGAATAACCAATGGTCATGATCACCTCGTTGGAGTGGATGTGCTCCAGCGCCTGCATTGCAATGTTATCCGTGGTTCCCTCTGCAAGGGAAGCCATCGAGCAGTGAGAGGAGAGTCAGGCCTAATACCTGCCATACTGATTCTAGCCACAGACAGCACCAACAGAAGGCCTTCTGCCACTGCACACAACTGCAATTCCCTTTCCCCAGAGCTACCTCGCAGGCCAAGTAAAAAAAAAAAATCAGAACTTTTTAGAGCGCTGGGTTGGCAGGGAGAGATGTGAGGTTCTGACTTACAACCTGATGAAAGGATACAACATTCCTTAGCTGAACACTGAGACCCCCAATTTGGTAATGAAGTTATTACCTGTTCCCCAAATTAGGCTCTGTCACATCACTCTTCACTCCAACAGCAACATGAGCGCTGGTGGAGCAGCCTTAGCTCAGTTCCACAGCCCTTGCACCAGCTGCAACCAAGCTAGAGCCTGGCTGCAAGTGCCTTGTGGCAGCATAAAGGGCACTGCAATCTGACTTCCACAGGCTCCCAAACTGCCCAGGAAATAAGGCATATTGAAAATTCCAAGGGGAGCAGAAAGGACCAGCATCAACCCTTCCCATAGTAGGGATGTTAAATTATGATTAATCAGCTAATCGAACAGTCGATGGAATTTCAATGGGGAGGGGTGCTCACTGCCCCTGCTACAACTCTGCAGTTTAAATGCACCTGGTTCCTACTGTGTTTAAATTGCAGAGCCACAGCGGGGGAAGCTCGAGCTGGGACTAAACAGTCCTAGCTTGTGCCAGCCCCCAACTGCTGTGGCTCTGCCTTATAAATGTAGTAAGAGCTACTGGGTCCCACGCTATGCCTGGCAGCTCTTACTACATTCAAAAGGCAGAGCTGCAGCAGTCAGGGACCTGAGTGAGGACTGCTTCAGTCCCCACCTCACACCAGATCCCGAGCTGCAGCTCTGCCTTTTAAACATAGTACAAGCTGGGGGGGGGCCGGCTTTTAAGTGGAACCCCCCCCCCCAACACCAGCTCCTGCATTCCCTCCCCTCTGGCTGCCTCTATATCAGAGGCAGCAAGGGGGGGGGAGGAATGTGAGTAGTCAACTATTCGACTATTCTTTTTACATCCCTAGAACACACACATTATGCAAAACTGAGCTTCACAGCTCCCTATCCTTTCCATTCAAGCTGGGAACAGGATCTTCATCCATCCATAATCCCATGAGCAGCCTTTTCTCCCACACTCTGGTAGGATGGTCTTAGTTCACCCACCCAGTTCTACCAGCAGCTCACTAATAGCTTCAATCACGTTAGCCCTGAGTAGGGGATAGGGAGCGCTGAAGTCCTCATTGAGCCCTCCAGAGGTCAGAAGCTTATGTAGTGACTCCTGCTGATCACTCTCCTCACTGCGCCCTCGGAGCCTATGGAGAGAACACAGCCCATCACACCAGGAAGAGAGCACAAGTAAATAACCTGATGAAGGCCTATGGAAGGAGCTGCTTTTTCCAGAGCAGAGAAATAAGGGGCCTCATTTATCAAGGGTTGGATAAAGGAGCCACATCCACTTTCTCAAACAGGCTCCAGAGCTATCTGCGGCAGAAAGCTACCTGAAGCTTTGCCAATAAACTGTACCTTCTGAAAACTACCTAAGTAAATGCTGAAAGCTGCAGGAGGTACATGGAACAGCCTGGCTCAAAGACTTTCTCTCCTGAGAAAGTGGGCAAAGAACAGCATGCGTAATACAGGGTTCTGCAGCAGAGGTTCACACAGCAGTAACATATACTAGAGCATGGGTTCCCAAACTGGGGTGTGTGAAGAAATTCCGGGGGGGCACGAGGCGACCCAGCCTTCCCCCCCCCC
>CM057848.1:40020465-40062774 GCA_030068395.1 Apalone spinifera
GGACACAGCGGTGGCCACCCCAGTGGTCCGACCCAGGGAACCGGAGGAGGAGGAAGAGGGAGACCGGTCCATGGACGAGGAGGTGGCAGAGGACAGCAGCCAGACCTCACCACCCCGGCCCAGCAGCAGTCAGGACGTGTCCTGGGCATCCTCAGAAGCTGGTGAGGGATTGTCTGGTGAGTGCAGTGGCTACCATTCACAAGTGTGCTGGGGGCAGGGAGGGAGGCCACAGGGTGGGGGAGAGGTAGCGGCACATGGCACAGCCTGGCCACATGCTGTGCAGAGGCGTGCAGCACGTGCAACCTCATGCAGCTATGGTTGCCAGGTGTCCAGTTTTGAACCAGACAGTCCAGTATTTGAGTTTTCTGTTCGGGAAACAGATTGAGAGGATATAAATGAGAAAATATAAATGTCCGGTATTTTCTAACTAAGATGTAATGTACATTGTCATGTAATGTCAAGTGTGTCCGGTATTTTTGTTGAAACCATCTGGTAACCCTACGTGCAGCCAGACCAAGTGGCACAGAGAAGCAGCAGCTAGCCCCAGCACACGCCTGGGACCCCAGGGATTCCGCTCGACCAGACCTGGAGGGGAGAGGAGGGGAATCTGGCCAGGAGTAGGCCAGCCCCAAGGTTGCAGGCCTGACCCCACACAGCCTAAAGGGTGCTGCACACATCTCACATCCATGGCCACCTCTGGGACACTGTAGCTTCCCCTGGGGAAGGCACAACAGGCTCCCCAAGCACATGTGGCCCCCTGGGGGCTCCTGGGCCACCGTGGGACCCTCCCTCCCGCTGCCCCAGGGGAATTCCCCCTCGCCAGCCACACCTGTCCTCGGGCATCGTGACGTGCTGGGAGGAGGGCACGGGGCGCCGGAACACCGGGGCAGGGCTCACTGACCATGTTGCTCTCCTCTGCTTCTCCTGCAATGGGACCCCCTGCCAGCGAGGGACCTTTCAGCCCCATCCCGCCAGCACCAAGGATCCAGGGCCCATCGCAGCGCACCCTAGACTGCCACCATCTTCTCCGCTGCCACGTCTGTGCCATCAAGTGCATGGAACGCTCACTCCGGAACAAAATCCATGCCTACGAGGAGTGGCAGGAGTGGATATGGGGCCAGTACATTGAGTGCTGTGACCGCATGTACGCCCTCCTGGGAAACATTGTGAAGCACATGGGCCCTGCGCCGCAGCACAGCGTGGCCAGGCCCCCTCCTGTTGCCCCTCCCCAATGTGCCCAGTCCTCCCCCCACTTCGCCCCCAGATGTGCCCATGTCCCGTCCTGCGGCCCCCCAACATCGGCACCTCCTGGTGCAGCCTGCCCCGACTCGACACAAGGGGCAGAGGGGCCCCCGCACCCGTGGGGGTGGGAGAGGCCTTCCTTCACACCCATGAGGCCCTCCCAGTTCAGGGCTCTCTCATCCTCCCTCATCCCAGTTCAGGGTCCCCTCCTCCCCCGTCCTCCCAGTTCAGGGCCCCCTCTTTGTCCCATTGATTGTCCTCACTCCACCAGGTTTCTGTGATGCCTATTATATCAGTATCCTCCTTTAACACAAGGCACTCTAGTTCTCCCATCTTATTTTTTAGACTTCTAGAGTTTGTGTACAAGCACTTTAAAAACTTGTGTCTGTTTATTTGTCTGCCCTTTTCTGATGTGTCAGATTCTTTTTTATGTGAATATTTTTTGTCTGATCTGGCCCATACTTTATCCTCTTCCATCCTCTCCTCCTGACTAAAACCTAGAGAATCTCTATCAATAGTCTCTCCTCTAAGAGACTCTCTATCAATAGACTCTCCTCTGTCTGATCCACGTGCTCCTCCGCACCAATTGGCTTTCTCCCATCTCTTAGTTTAAAAACTGCTCTGCGACCTTTTTAATGTTAAGTGCCAGCAGTCTGGCTCCATTCTGGTTTAGGTGGAGCCTATCCTTCCTGTATAGGCTCCCAAAAGTTTCCCTAGTTCCTTATAAAGCTAAACCCCTCCTCCCTACACCATCGTCTCATCCATGCATTAAGACTCTGAAGCGCTGCCTGCCTACCTGGCTCTGTACGTAGAATTGGAAGCATTTCTGACAATGCCACCACAGAGGTCCTGGATTTCAGTCTCTTTCCTAGCAGCCTAAATTTGGCCTCCAGGACATCTCTCCTACCCTTCTAACTAAGGGTAAAATGCATACATACACCACCATTAGGGCAGGTAATCATACATGCTACAATGAATGCAATAAACAAGATAGCCCCCACTCTGCTGCTGGGCTTCTGCCTGCATTCTCTTCTACAGCTACCTAGGTTATTGGTAGGATTTCTAGTTAAATCAGGAAGTTTTGATTAAAACCTTTAAACTAAACTATAAAGAATGGCAAGCGTACCTTGGCCCCTTCCCACTCCCTCTCAAAACTCCCTGTTTGCTGGTCCCTGGTTGCTGACTCACTGCTTTATAAAGCCCTGGCCTTCCTGATACCCCTGCCCCCTGACTAAGGCTCAGCCAATTAACAGAGGCTTCTAGATTTCAAACCTTTAAAAGCTTACAGCTTCCAACTGCCAGCTCCAGCACACACTCCTTCAAACAAACAAACAAAACAGACAAACACAAGCTCAGCACACAGCTTGTGAAGCAAGCCACAAAGACCCAGCAAGGGGAGGGAATGAGCCCTAACGGCACTTAAATGTAATGTGAAGGATTAGGGAAGCAAGCCCCAAATGCCCAAAAGAGGTGGAAGGAAAATAAACCCATGTTCCATCAGAGGGCTCTCATACACAACTGAAGGTGCTCACATTTTGCAGCCTGATGAAAGGATGAGAGACTTAGCCAAGTGGCATAAAAGGGAAGGCACTGTGATACCCACAGTCAACTTTGCAGAGCACTGCTCCTTGAAAGTCTACAGTCTCAAAGTGCAATACATGCTCTTGAGCTGAGTTGTAACTGCTTCAGGTTCAGTTAAGGCCTGACATACTGAGCAGTCATCTCCCAGACTGAACTGTCCTATTGAAGGTGTGGGTGATTGTGGGCAGATTGCCATTTAATTTAGCTGTGCATGTACAAAATACAAGTCAAAGTGATGTCTAAGAGCTGTTTAATTCACTGGTTGCCTTGGAAGAGACGGAATAGGATCTGTTGGTTAGATGCAAGGTCTCACAAGTGCGGAGGAGGACACTTCCACATGGTGGAGATTTAGAGCATTTGTGAGCACAGCAAAGTGGATGTATGGTGTCTGCTTTGCAGAGAAGAGAAGAGACAGGCTGGGAAGAAAAGGGGGGAAGCCAATTAAGCTAGGTACTCTCTTTCACTCACCTTTTAAATCTTCTTTGGGCTCTCTTAATGCTAGAGGCTGATATTCTGCTCATAGCAGTTTATTCTTTTCCATTGCCCATATGACATTTATTGTCCTCTCAAAGGCTGATTTTGGCCAAGAAGAATTCTGACTTTGCCCACAACTGAATTGGAGTGGGAAAGTGCTGTCCAGGACAGAGATTGGGAGTGTCCCTCTTGTGGGAATCTCCATTGGCAAAGATTTCCGCAGGGCTAATTTGAAAAGGAGGTGGGAGGAAGGGCTCTGGGTCACATCTCATGCCCACAGTGCAGCCCTGCCAGTTCTCAGGAGCTCTGTTTTCTTTACTCACAATCCCCATGGTATCCTCTGATGGAAATAGTAACAATCCCACGATTTCTAATAGCAGCATCTGAGTGAGACATTCCTGAGGTCACTTTCCTCTCTGCCCGTCTCCTCTTGAGGCTGCCTTCTCAGCCCCTGGGTTCTTGCAGCTTGTCTCTGGCTAGGTTTGTGCAGATATAGTGTGGGGACAGCCTGACTTGTGCCCCTTTCCCTTGGGTCTGCAGAGGCTATGCTACTTGGAGCCGCTTCCAGTCTTGTTTGCTGCTCTGTACATTCATTCTGAGTCCTGGTAGCTCTACTTTCTGCTGCAATAACAAGGCTTTGGGTTAAGGCAGTTAAATGTTATTTCAGCTGGGAAGGGGCGGGATCGGCAGTGGAAAGAAATGGCTACAGTACAAACTGCCTGAGAAAACCCATCTGGAGTGTTCCCAGGGAGGGAAAGTGGGGCCTAAACACCAAAAGTCCCTCAGTTGGGGAGTGAGGGAGTGGAGAAAAGGGAAAGTGGAGGCAGTGCTGCGTCTCAGTCCCAGAATCTCTCCCCACACACAGATAACAGGACCTAGCTTCTCATACTGCAGCTCAGAGCACGTTACTGACACTAATTAATGGGGCCTCCTGAGGTCCCTGGGTAGCAGGAGAGGATTGCTATGCCTGATTTTCAGATGAGAAATGACTTGTCCAAGACCGTACTGGCTCTGAGCCAGCCCCTTCACCTCAGTGTTACCAATCCATTTCCAGAGAGCCCTTCCCCATTGTCAGATAACTAGAACAGGAACGGGAAGGAACAGTCCAGTGTGCTCATGGGGGGCGGGAGGGGCAGTGGAAAGGGTCTCACTGCTTCTATCACTGCACCCTCCCCAAGGGCTATGAGTGCTGCGGCAGTGGCCTGGAAGAAAGGCTGAATAGGGATCCCCAGTTAGGGTCCCTGAAAGATGTGGTGTGGAGAAGAGGGAAATGTTTGCAGGTGTCAGACTGTCCTGCAGTGCCTCAAGCATGAGTACTGACCTCAGGGCAGGCTCTTAAGAAGCAGGGGACAAACCCCAAATTTAAATATCACCAGCTGTCAAGTGTAAACGTCTCAGTCACTATAACAGCCTAGCCATGAAATCATAGGCAGTCCCCTTGGGAACTCCTGTCTATAGGGACCAACTCTGGGGGGCTTTGGGGCTGGATCACCCAGAGAAAAAATGGTGCTCAGCACCCACCTGCACACTCCACCGACCATCTCTTCCTCCCTGCTCCGCAGCACCTTCCACTAGTTGCTGATTGGTCTTCAGCAGGGGGCAGGAGGTGCTGGGAGGAGGAGGAGAAGTGGGGACAGAGACAGAAGTAGAGCAGGACATGATTAAGGGAAGGGGATGGGGAATGGTGAGGTGAGGGTGGGGCCTTAGAGGAAGGGATGGAGTGGGTACCAAGCCTGGGGCAAAGCAGTAATTGAGTATCCTCCAGGAAATCAGAAAGCCAGCACCAATCTATCTTTCTACTTAGACAAGCTTGCTTTTGTTTTTTGCTTAGTACACCGAAAAATCACAATATTTAGATTACTCCCAGGCCCAAAGGACCAGCCACTTATCCAAAGTCAGTTGCACCTTAGATCTCAAAGACAATGCTTGTAGCCCATCCTATAATGAACTATCTAAAGATTCATTAATGAGGAAAAGGCAATCAGGGTTATTTCACAAGGTTAAAGCAGGGGAACATACACACAGATGAATTACAATCTTAAATTTCAAAAGGTGATAAACGATTCTATAATGTCCCTTAGAGCTAATCCAGACTAAATGCTAGGGATCTTTTGCTGATGCCTAGACAATCTTGCCATCTCAGAGTCTAAGCAACATAGGGATACAGTTTCTCCTTGGCAGGGAATTTTATTCCCTTTCCCTCTTCTCTGAGCTGTCCATTCAGTTGATGGGAGGTGTATTCACTTGCACATCTCTTGTGGAATGGGGAGAGCAATTAACAAGGTGTTTTGTCCTCTGATATTCTGCAACAGCTCATCTGGTGGTGATAAGCTTCTCTATTGGGCTGAAGAGAGAGGCGGATTATCATTTTGTGGAGCCCTGGCCTAGGACAAACTGGAGCCGTGCCCCACCCTTTCCACCTTCACTCCTCCACACTGCCCCTGCATTCCAGCTAGGCTTGGAGCACTGGGGCTTGCCCCATTCTGCCTGCCAGGCACTCCTGCGGGGGAGCAGGGTCAGGGAGTGGGGCGGGGGACCATTTTTCTGGGGATCCCCAATTGGCTGGGATCCCTGGGCACAGGCCCCTTTGGCCCAGTGGCTAATCTGCTACTGGTTAGAGATAACACCTCCAGTTGGAGACTAGAATTTCACATTCTTTAATGCTTCTCTCCTCTGGTGATTTACGGTTACAGAGAATCACAATGCAAACACTCAGATATGACTTTCCAGTGTAGGTAACAGATGTTACAAGTGACATTAATAATGCAGCAACTTACACATATTCAATAAAGTTTAAACATTAATCAGGTTTTTATAACCCTAATATAACAACACTGACACACACGTGAGCCAACTAATTCCCGCTATGTATTTGTCAGTGTCCAAATGAGGCATAGGGACCTTGGCATAAGCTAGCACCTGATTTGCCAGCATCACAGCAGGTCAAAGAATAAAAGTGACAGGCTTCTAACTGAGACCCTCCCATGGAGCAGATTGCCCACAGGCCCCATCCCTAGAGGAATCATAGACATGGGTGCAAATATATGAACTCAGATAATACTTGAAGAGTCAGGCCAAGGAAGCTAGTGGAAAAAGCATATGGATGCCCATTCATAGAAATGGACCCCACATATTATGGCTTCTGCTGGGTCCCAAATCATCTTTCACTGTCAATATTCCCTCTAATCTTTTCCATACATGTGAAGAGTAATTTTTATGTGCACTGATATAGGTGCAAATGTGCACTACCAATAGAAACACACAACCTAGCTGGGGGTGCCCTGCTAATCAGTTGGGCAGCATTTAAAATTCTCCTGAGTGGCTGCACAAGTGCCCAGCTTACAGGGAACACTACTCATGGGAGAAAACTCACCCTGCACTGTGGCTCCCAGGTGTCCCATGTACAGGACCAATAATATGGGTGCGACATGAAATGCAAGGAGCAGGCAGTGACTGGAGTTGGGGAATGTAAAGGCAATGCTATTCAGCCTAAATAGGCAAATGGCCCAAGGTGCAAACTGGGTTCGTATGATATAGTAGGCGGTCTCTGCCTGGGAGAAGCTGGGATTTGTGCCACAGAGCGCAAGGTACCTGTACTGGAGCAGAACAGAGGTCTCTGGGAGCAATGGGAAGGGCGGATGAGAGAACCCTTTGCATCACAGAACAAGAGGTGTGTCCCTGGGAAGGATACAGGGCTTGTTTTGGACAAGTCAATGTTGTAGAAAATTAGAGCCAAAGCAAATGGGCTGGGAGAGCAGCAGTTCCTGGCAGCTTGATTGCGCTTGCTGGCAAAGCCAAAACCTACCCAGGCTGCTCTTTGTCTCCAGTTGCTGGAACTCGGTGTCCATGGCTGAGGCAGTAGCAGCAGCATATTTCACATACCCGCTCCATTCTACTTGCCAGGCACCCTCCCCTGCTGCACCCTGTTCTGTCAGGTTGTGCAAAACAAAGCAAACTGGCCTTTGCCCTATGACCAAAGCTGTTCATCGGGTCCCGTCCCCCCCGTCTCACCTTGTTCTGGTTTGTTCCACTCCCAACCTCCATCTGATGAGTGCCTGGGCCCAGGGCAGTATGACACCAATTCATGCTTGGGGTGTGGGAGCATCAGAAACTTGGTACCAGATGATTAATCCAGTCCTGCTCCTCTTACTAGCAGACCCCTTTCCCCCTGAGAGTCCTGTGTCTCTGGTGGAGTTTTGTGCAGGGAAAAGGGGGAGTTACCTATCCCAAAAGAGTCTGCCTTAGTAGATAGGATCTACTCAACAGGATCAATGGTTGCATGGCCAGCCTTGTTCACACATACATGGGGTTGCATAGCGTGGCCAGCTGACAGCTGAGAGAGACTTATGGGGACTGGCCTCCAAAGGATTGCTCCTGGAAGCATTTTGAATCTTTCTGCAGGCCTCCACCACACTCCAACCCCTTCTGCACTCTAGACCGGGGTGGGCAATAATTTTTAATGGGAGGGGGGCCACTCCAAGATTTTGATAAGTGGTTAAGGGCTGCACTTCTATTGAGGTGGTCCGGGATCTGGGATAGAGATTGGGTGCAGAAGGAAGCTTGGGGTAGGGGATGCGGTGCAGGAGAGGGTGTGCGGTCTAAGGGGAAGGAGAGGGTTATGATCTGGTGCAGGGGCTTGCAATGCAGGATTTGGGAGGGGTTATGAGATGATTCTGGCCTGGAGGAGGCCTGTAAGAGGGCGTACAGGGTCTTGGAGGGAGTTGTGACCTGGAGGAGGTGGGGGAGAGAGAGTATAGAGGGTTTAGGTGGTGACCTGAGGCAGATAGTTGGGAGGAGAGAGGGGGTGGGATGCCAGAGGCAGGCTCTGACTGGGAGGTGCTTATCTAAGCAGCTTCTGCAGTCCCATCCTGGTCAAAACAACTAACTGCTCCATGTGGCTCTGCATCAGCCCAGAGGTGAGAGGGGAGCATTGCATGCTGCCAGAAACTGGCCAATGGGAGCTGAGAGATTTTGCTGGGCCGCAGGAGCAGCATACAAAGCCTCCTTCTCCCTCCCCAGTGTCCAGAGCAGAAAGCAGCCAGCTGTTTAAAGTGCCATGAGCTGCTTTAACAGTCCTGGTGAGGTGCCTGTGTGGTATGTGTGCCTGGCAGCTTGGCGGGCCGGATTCGGCCCGCAGGACTCATCTTGCCCACCCCTGCTCTAAACAGAATGACCCTACCTAGGCAGCTCCCTTCACATGTCCATGGAGAATGGCTAACCTCTCTCCCTGCATTCTGTGCCATGTCCCATCTGTAGCAGGAGTTACACCCAGTGCATTATTGGACCCAATTCTTCTCATACACTGAATGGTCTATGCTGGAACTACCTTTAGCCTAGAGAAGCTCAGAGAGACACTTTAACAAGTTGATCAATGTGTGTGTGAACGTGTCTGGGTTTGCCTGGATCTGAGCAGCCAGGACTGATTGCTACAGACAAGTGCTGCAACACACTCCCTGTACCATAACTCAGTAGTGATAATATTGATGTGCCAAAATATCAAAAAGTACAATAATGCTGGAATGGTGTTCGGAGCATTCCAATGTAACTCCAGCCCTGCTGTGCAGGAGTGTCTGGCTAGTTCTGTGTGTGGGCTGCACACCCTTCTGCCTTGTACCTTGTGTCATCATTTACAGCAGTGCAAAGTGAGCATAAAATGCTGCTTCCCCAGCAGTAAATATCAGGAAAAAAACCACCTTAACAATAATTGGACAGCTGCTGTGTCTCTACTGTGCTGACCAGTTCTGTCTCATCTCGAGTACATTTCCCAGACTTCTGTGTGGCTTGAAAGCATGTCTCGCTCACCAACAGATGGGACAGTCCTAGATATTACCTCAGCCACTTCGTCATCATTCTTTCCTAGTACTCCCCCTGCATCTTGCATCCATCTGCTGTCTGTTGTCCTGTACTGAGCTTCTAAGTTCCTTGGGGCAGGGGTTGGCATTCCGTGTTCCCACAGTACCCAGCACGGTGGACACATAGGCCTTACTGTGCTATAAATCACAATTAGAGGTGCAAGACTTCGGAGAGTAAAGCCCTGTGTGAGCTCCCACCTCCATGCATGCCTGGCTCTGCCTGGGCATGTAAGCACCTGTCTCTGCTTGTCTTTATGCCTGTTTGGGCATGTGCATGTTTGTGTCAGTGTGCTCTTGTGCTTCTGTGCATGCAGCTGGGGACCAGGGCATAGAGTATCAGCCAAAAATAATTTCTTCAGTGCTTTCCTTTGTTTGTTTCCTTTTCACTCTAGTAAACAGAGCAGCCCCTCGAGATTAGGAAGGCGGGAGCAGGAGGAAGAGAAACTGGACTCTGAGGTTATGGCCTCCCTGTGGATCCTGGCTTGTTTACATTCCCCTGTTTCTGCCCCACGCTGGCTAGTGGCTGGGTCTGAGGTAGCCAGGAGCTTGGACCGGTCCTGCACTGTTCCCTGCAGTTGGGCACTCCCCCCACAGCCAGTGAGTGAAGTTGCATGTCACTTTCATGAATGGAGAGCTCCTGAATGGGGATTTCAGGAGCTTTTAGCCCCTGTGCCTTCACGTGGCTGGGACATGCCAAAGCCTGATGCCCTCAGGGAACTGAAGGGAAGTGTTGGATTGTGGCTGCTTGGAAGGATTACAGTGCAAGAGACAAGTTGCATCTGGTTGTCATTAGTGAGGAGCTGCTGCCAGGACCCAGACAGAGTTAGGCAAGAAATGCCCAGGAATATCTAAAGGGAGAGAGGAGATTGAAGGCTCGTGAAAAGGAGAGGATGGGGTGGCACAGGGAACATAGGGCATGGGGTGAGGGGTATGGAGAAGGAAATAATTTTCTCCAATATACAATTTCTACAGCACTGAAATCCCATCTCCTGGGGCTCATCAGCTGCACAGAAAACCCAGGCAATGAGATTGGACGGGAATGTAACAGGAGTGTCTGCACCCACTGCTCCTAGTGGAACTTAGAGAACTTGGAAGTGGGCTCCAAAGTCTTTAGGACAGAGTTGAGTCATGTAACTAGCACTAATCTTCCTGACTCCAGAGAAGGGGCAGCCACAGTTTGGAATGTGACTAAAGCTCTGGGACAACTGACCTTTTCTGTGTCCTGCTGCCAGACCCTTTCCTATTTCCCTGCCTCCTGCCCAGTCTCTAAGGCAGGGCTGGCCAAACTTTACTGGCCTTAAAAGCCGCATCTGACCATTTCTTTTAGATACGGGATTGCCCTTCACTTCCTGTGCTAGGTGGCAGTGGTATAGTTCATCAGCTGCCATGTCGCACCTCCATTTGGGTGAGCGTTAGTGATCTCGGTCTGCACATCTTATAAAGTTCTTTAGGGTGAAGCCTTAGGTTTACATATGTTCATCCTCACTGAGCTGAATTTGAGCAAACTCTTCAGAAGTGCCCTTTTATGAGCAGGTGTGGCAACCGGGGGTAGTGTTTGGAAGCAACTCAGCCTCCTGCCCTGCTCTGCACAATGTAGGAGCCTGCTGCTCCCCTCATCCTCCTATGTTTTCACTCCACAGCAAGGCAGGATCCTGCCTTCTCTATTATTTCATTCTAAGTCAATATTATGACAGCTAAAGCCAAGAGAGCTGCATCCACATGATAAGCAGCCAGAGACACTAGTTGGGTGCGGATAGTGGCTGAGTTTGGCAGTGAAGAAAGAGTTTCTGACAGCATCTTCCTCTGTGCTCCCAGCATCATTAAGGACAGATTGTGGGAGGGGACAATAGGTGAGGCAAATTGATGAATAATTGTCTCCTACCTCTTGGATAACTGCCCCCTGCTTTTCTCTAACCCAGGTGAGGAGCATAATAACCATATCCCTAAGGGAAGGGGACTAGAGTGGTGGTTATGTACCATTGGGGGTACGCAGAGGTGTTCCGGGGGTACATCAACTCATCTAGATATTTGCCTGTTTTTACAGTAGGCTACATAAAAAGCATTAGCAAAGTCAGTACAAACAAAAAGTTCATACCGTGTCTTGTGTATACTGCTCTGTGTATTATACACTCAAATCTCTGTACAATAGTTATATACCAAGTGATTTATTTTATAATTATATGATAAAAATGAGAAAGTAGCAATGTTTCAGCTCTAGTGTGCTGGGACACTTTTGTACTGTTATGTCTGATTTTGTAAGCACACAGTTTTTAAGTGAGGTGAAACCTGGGCGAACACCCGACTAATCAGACTTCTGAAAGGGCTACAGTAATCTGAGAAGACTGAGGGCCACGGAGCTAGAGGATCTGATCAGGTGTTGGGCTCCCCTCCCCTTATTAGCCCAGTCTCAGGGAGGGGATCAGTTCCGATCTCAGTGCAATATGACTTGCAGGAGGTCTCTACTGCTTGCTCCTCAGTGGCACTCCTGTATCTGCCTTGGGAGTTCTCAGCTCTGCTTGTGCTGTTCAAACAGTGGCAGAGGCAGCGCAAACTTAGCCTTTCCCTGCCCCTTACACTGCGCTTGTTACAGTCATAGCCCTGCTGTGCTGGCTGGTGCCTGGAGCCTACTGCTCACTTTTGTCCAAACACAATTCTCTGCAGCTGTTTGCGTGATATTCCCAGAGGGCCTCTAGTTTCTGGGCTTCATTCCCTCTAGAACTTGTGGTGAAACCCAGGATAGAAGCCTCCTCACACTGCTAGGCCATAGGATATTGCAAAGAGCATGCTGTTTCTTTGGGACCAGATCAACATGCCCAGCACAGACCAGCCCCTCCTGGCTTGCGCCTGCTGATCCAAGCCTCAACTGTGCACACCCTCCTCTGCTTGGGTGTTGCTGTGCCATTCTGTTAGTATGTCTCTCCATGGCCACACCTGCCCTGGGGATTTGCCCTCTCAAGAACATCTGCCTTGGTAACTAAAGCTTATTATTATCCAGGCAGGAGGGGCAGTGTGGGACAGGCTTAGAGCTATATGTGCTGTCCTTGGCTGCAAGGATGTGTTGTGGGCAGTCAATGCACTGACAGCTCAAAGTTTGTGCTCCCACAGTTACCTGGTACTGCCTGTGCCATAGCCTGGCTGGGAGCTATCAGGACTCAGCTATTCCTCCTGCTTCTCAACAAAATAGATTTGTTCTTTAGGATGAAGCCATAGGCTTACGTATGTTCATCCTCACTAAGATGAATCTGGGCAAACCCCGCCTGTGTCATTCTGAAGTTCCCTTGTGTCATCAGGTGTAGTACTTGGAAGCCGCTCAGCCTCCTGCTTCTGTCTGCCCTCTAGTTTGACCTCTCAGGGGAGTTTTTCAGCTCTACCTGCCTCCAGCCCAGAAACACTGCTCAGAGCCTAGCCCTGAGCATGCTGGAATTGAAAACACAGACAGCAGCAGCTGCCTCCTTACCAGCACCAACTGCAGGATTGCACTCCCCTCAGGCTCACTCACTCTGTACTGCAAGCAGGGGCCAAGCCCAAAGTCTCGGTGTTCATCATCAGGGCCATACCTGGATTTGGGCGTAAGTGTCTCTCCCAAAGCTTCTTTTCATGGCAACAGCCTTCCCTGGCAGCTATGTTCTTCCATGTCAATGACATTCTCAACGTTGAGGGTGAAGCTCATGAGAAGGGGAGCCTGCACTCTCTTGGGAAGAGGACCAGCACTTTGGGACCCATTGCAGAAGAGAGCAGGAGGATAATAAATCTCCAGAGCTGAGGCTAGAACCCACTTCCTCAGCTTAACACCCTTGTAGCTGCCACCAGTGCCAGAGAAGGGGGCAAGGAACCTTGAAACGGTGGGGGAAGAGAGAACGGGAAGGGTAGATGGAGGAAAGAGAAATCTGGCTCTCATTCTGAGATGGGAATGAGAAGGACAGGGCAGCAGCAGTAAGGTATATCCTCATTTGGGGAGTACACTTGCAAAGAATGATTCTTCGCTGCTTCCCTTGCCTGCACCTCAGACAGATCATTGTCCAGGACTTGGGCCTCAAAGGCTATGTCTACACTATAGCCTCTTGCACAAAAACATATGCAAATGAGGCGAAGCGTGGAATATTGCCACACCTCACTTGCAAAATTATCGAGGCTCCATTTTTGCACAAGAGGAGGGTTTTGCACAAAAAGGAGCAGTGTAGATGGCTCCTTTTTGTGCAAAACCTTCTTGCGCAAAAACGGAGCCTCATTAATTATGCAAATGAGGCACAGCAATATTCCATGCTTTGCCTCATTTGCATATGTTTTTGCGCAAGAGGCTATAGTGTAGACATAGCCAAAGAGTCCACAGGGCAGCCATGACACTGCCCTCTCCCAGGGCTTGTGTATCGGGTTTCTCTTAGAAGACTTCATTCCCCTAGGACAGTGTCAGAAGCACCACTGTGCATCATACCCTGCTCACCCTGTCAGATGGGCAGTTTCTATGGGGGAAGGGCAAAGAGGCTGTTCAGAGGCCAGGCTCAAATGCTAGTGACTGGGTGGGCCAGCACCAAGCTGTCTGCAGCTCTTTTTCTCCCACTTTGGCCAGCCCTACAGTGAAGCTATGCTCCCCAGGGTAGGCCTACGCCAGGGCCAGAGTAACAAAAATAAACAGCAGCATTCCGGCCACGTGCAGCCAGGGGTGACTAACCGCTTGCCACTTCCTGCTGTTGCTGACAGCAATAACAGCAGCCTCTGCTCACAATGCATGGGGCAAGGGGGGTTGGGGATGCACAACACAGCCCACTTCCCCCAATTGTCAGCCTCCTCATTAGCAAACAGACCTTTCCCTGTTTCCCCCACCCCCTGCACCTGGCCCGGGAGGGAGCTTTGACGCCATAGGAATTTGCAGCCCGGGACTCAGGAATGTTCTAAGTAACACATTCCCTGGTATTGCAGGGGCTGGCGATATCGCTGCCTGGAGGACACTTGCCCTCCACCCTGTACTGAATAGTTTTAATCCTTATGAAACCACAGAGACAGAGCACACGTGGGCCCTGCTACAATGCACCTCACTCTTGTGCAGCACCACTCCCTGCTACTCCAACCTTGGACTCCCCACACAGCTCTGCTCACCCAATGCACCTCATTCTGCACCTGTTATTGGCTAAAGAAGGAAAGTGTGTGAGGGCTGCTTCTCTTGTACTTAGCATCATATAATGATTAAATGTGAAATCATGATGCTTCCAAAAAGCCATCTACCGCTTATCTCTTATAAACATCACTACTGCCTCATGCTTGCACTGTCTCCTGGTGTCTTAGCTACTGGGTATACTGTGTTGTTAGTGTCCATATTAGACTGTATATTCTTTGGGTTATGGAGCTTGTTTCTAGATGTAAGCCCGAAAACTGTATTGGCTCTTGAGAAATGTGGTCCCTTTGGTCCAAGTGGCTAGTCAATATTTGGAGCTTTGCTGGGCTGTTTTTGTTATGAGGAGAAATTGAGGCTAAGTCTGTTATTTCTTTGGTGCAATCCTGTTTATTTGCAAAGACTACACAAAATCTTGCTTTCCTGACCATAGTGGAAACAATCAACAGCTGGTAGTTTCCTTGCTCAGAAATCCAAGTCTCACACAGCTGGAACCAATCAGCCCCCGGGAAACCTCTTATTCTCCAGAGGCTAGATCTTGCTCAAGTATTACCATGAGCCAACTTGGGTGGTGGGTTTTATTGTTTTAGCTATCACTGTGTAAAGGGGCTTTTACTTACTCCTTCCACTTAGCCAGAATGAAGCTTAGGTCTGTGATTGTCTAGCAATCAAAACTTGCTTGATGGCTGCTGTGAACATCTGCCAGCATAACAATAATAAACAGGGACACCTGCAATGGGCTGTTTTCCTTTGTGCTTCCTTTTACAGACATTCTGATATACTATGAGGTAAGCTGCTCTGTGGGGTCTGCCTCCTACCTAGGAGAATGCCAATGGAATGGGAGTTCTCTCTATGAACTACGTAGATTGATTTCACCAGAGCAAGCTGGAGCAATAGCAAACAAAGGGGCTGTGGGTAGGATGGGAGATCTCAAGCTCCCTACATCCCCAGGTACAGTGATAGCATTTGTTAGACACTGGGCATATTTTCCTCTATAGGAATCACCCTGTACCTGGGGAAATGTTCTTCTTTTTTTGTGTCCTACTGTCTTTCTCCTGAGCCTTGAACCTCTCTTGCCTTAGAGGTGGATGGCTCAATTTCCCATTCCCAATGTTTTGTGCTAGCCAGTCTGTGGGACATTAGGGAGTGCATGCAGTGTGTGGCCACGTCATGGGGGCTGAGCACTGCTATTGTGGAGTGCCGTGATGTTCTTGCATTGTGACAAGCCCAAGGGCACCTACCCAGCCAGACTGTGTTGGCTTTTTAATGTTCTTTCTTCTTTCCCCATTGTGATAATTTGGGGAATCCATTATCCGGCTGATGAATTCTGGTGCATTCTATGAAATTGCTGCATCATTGAATTCCTCAGTGAGTCAGTCATGGGCTGTTGAGATTCCCCAACTCTTTCCCTCACCCTGTCTGGGAGAAGCTACAATCCAAACAAAATAAGTCATTAACCTTAATGACTGTGCAGGCATCATATCAGAGGTATGCTGAGGAGGGTTCCTGAGCTGGAAAACCTATGCAACCAAGTTTATCAAGGGAATGCTGATCTAAAGACAAGAAGTTTCAGGCAGGGGAGAGAATGAAGGGGCTGGCATACTTTTATAGCAGAGAGCTCCTTTTTGACTGTGGGGCCAGCCATGGCTGGTGTGAGGCATGTGCAGTCAGTCCCCCCGCATGTGGCCCTGTGCTTTATTATTAGTCCCACCTGCCTGGGTGGCACATCCTACCTGAGGCGCTTCCTGAAGCAGTGGACTATGCATGGCAGTGGTAGCCCTCCTGCCCAGTGGGGTCTGTGGGAGAAGAGGAGGCAGCTGCTTTGGATGCTAGTGCCTCTGGTGACCTGGCTCCTCATACTGTCGGCCTAGGAGCTCTTCGTGCTGCTGAGGGAGCAGCTGCTGCAGCCCCACCTGGGCAGACCCAGAGCCCCAGGTCCACTGTGAAGCTATTGGTGGCCCAGGCCCCACCAACCTATTTGAACTAAGCCCTGCAAATAATCATGCCTGCCCTGGGGCCGGCTGGTGAAGAAGGAAGCTACTTGCAGCGAAGAAACATTCTGTGATTTGGAGGAGAGGCATGTGCAGGAAGGGAATCCTGGACTCCAACCAAATCCCAAAGAACACTCCCAAGGGGTAAGGAAGCTGAGGCAGGGAACAGCATGTAGATGTGGTGTTATTTTTACCTCAGTCTGTATCTCTCTTGGGCTCACTAATGTGATTGTGTTAGAAACTTTTACAAATCCCGTGTATTATGGGCTTCGGCAATCACGTACTCCTCTGGAATTGGACTGTAACTCAAGTGTCTATACACAGTGATGGGCAGCTTAGGCTTATGAGTGGGCCACATGAGTCGCCCTCCTTCACCTCCGTGCGCTGCAAGATTGTTTTAACCAAGATGGGTTCCCAAGGTAGAGTAGTTTTGCTCACTGAGCTTGAGTACCTAGAATTTGCAAGGCGTGGCAGTTGAACCTAGCAAGGCTTTGATTGGATGCAGAGGGTGTGCACAGCTCTCTCAGTCAGTGTTGTTGCAATGAGCACACACTTCGCCTCAGGTACCTTTCTGTAAGTGCATGTTGCTTTAGTAATACCAGGAGGAAGAAAACTACATGGACGGAAACCAGTGGACTCTGGCAACCAGGCACGTGGGCAACAGTAAACAAAATGCCTCACAGCCACACACAGAACCTGAGTGGGCCTCTGGTTGCCCACCACTGAATCATGGGGTTGGAGCTCTGGACAAAGATATCCCTAAGCTATCAGGGAGTCTTGTAGGTGGTTAGCACTGATCCTGAGTCCTAGGGCAGCTGTGTGGTGAGCTGCTGTGTCTCTGAAGATGTAACAGACAAGTTGTGCCTGGGAAGTGTGCCAGAGAGGCCAAAGACCAAGGGGCTTAAAGTGCAATGGGCCCAGTGTGTTGGGATCCAAACACAACAGCCTTGGTGAGTATTCAGAAAGGGGAGCTTGACTAGGGCTGTGACACCAGAAATGGGATGGCTTGTCATGTCCATGAGCTCAGCAGGGATATGTTGGATGGGTCCAGACAACATGTAAGCCTTGCTGGGTTGCTGACAAATGATTCCTCATCACCGCCTCCCACATGTCCTTGTGAAGGTGGAGGCTTGGGCTGAGAAGTGCTTTCCTGGTTTGTCCCTCAATCTCAGGAAGGCTGAGATGGAACAGATAGAGGAGCAGGCTCTGCGCTGGTCTGTTATTGACAAGAATGCGCATCTGCTGGAGCCGCATTCCAGCGCCTGGTGCACACACCCTGGGAACATGAGCCCACAAAGCAGCCAGAGCAGCTCAGCACTGAGGAATTCCAGCTCATCACAGGGGCCTCTTGCTCCTCTCAGAGCATAAGTGGATCATGTTTGCTCCCTTGTGCAAAGACTCAGGAAGATAAGGATTTCATCTCCCCTGTCATGGGAGGCCTTAGTTGCCACACTGGAGGGCCATGTCTATTTCCTGGGAGGACAAGAGAATTCTGTACCCTGACATGAATCCCATTGTGCAGAGCTGGTACTAGTGTCCCATTTTGGATCATGCCACCTTCAGGTGCCCAAATCTGCCCTACCCACCAGAACTACAGATTTGCCAAGACTCACTGGGTTAGAGAGAGAACATAACTGTCCTGGTTATTCCTTTACACCAGCATACTGAGAACAGAGTTTGGCTCCTCGTGTTGTCAGGGATTGTTATTTCTGATTACCAGAGAGTTAATTTCCCACGCTCTTCTAACTGTAGCCCTGACTCAGCCTAACAGCCACCACTTCCTTGCTCAGGAGATTTCACCCTCCAGTGTGTTAAAAAGCAAAATGAGACTGTCACAATACAGTGCCAGGGACTAGAGTTTGAAACTCTTTGGGGCTTTTCTCTTCAGAAGGCAGCTGATCTGGCAAGATCAGAAAAGCTTCAGAGTGGATTGGTGGTATGGTACCAGAGTGCAAAGAGCCCTCAGATGGATCTCTTCGCAAGTCTGCACCAAAATAACTACACTGGATTTAATTCACACCTTTGTTTGTTTCAGTGGAAGTTTGTATATATAAAAGCGCTTAAATAGTAGGATGACAAACTTAGTTTTAAAAAGACATTGAAAACCCTCTTGCAAGAAAGTGTTAGCATAGGTGGGATTATATGAAAAGCAATTAGAAGTACAGGCATCTCAGGCCTCAGCCTTGATCTGGGATTGGGATGGTGAGCAGCAGTGTAGCATATTGACACCGCTTCCAAGTGCCTTTCTTGTTCTTCCGTTCTCAAGAAAGAGTAATAAGCAAAAGTAACTTGGAAGCTGTTATGCCTACAGGGAAGTCCTTGAAAATGTGACCCATGTGCACATCAGTGCAGTAATATCTGCCTGAGTTGCAGAATACTGGGCTCAGTATCTCTCTGCTTGGCAGGTGGAGTTTATTGTGGGAAGAACATGGCAGAGTACTGCTATTCCCCTTTTCCCCAATTTGACGCCTGGTTTTGAACCAACTGAAAACCACTGGCAAGCAGGCTGGGAAGCCCAAAGGAAAAAATAGAGCTGCCCAAGGGAAGTGTAAATGTTGGAGTTCTTGCAAGAAAATACTATTTGAGCTACAGCCCCCTCATTGTACTATTGCTGTGATGAGTCTGGCTTCTCATATTTTGCAGTGAGCAGCACTGTCCCATTTTATACACTTGTGTTATGTAAAGACAGTGGGGGAGGGGCTCTTGGGGATGGAGACAACTGGCTTGTACAGCTAGCTAAAAGAGCAGATTCTTGTTATTTATTAAGCGCTGACTGCATTCAATACTCTGTAGAAGCCAGAATCCCTGTCCCATGGGATATACAAAAATAAATAGCCATAACCAGATGCACTGAGAGAGCCAGTGGATGGTGCTAAGCTGGAGTTTTTTTAAACACTTATGGTAACAGTTTGTACTAACAGGGCCTTCCTGAGCCATGTGGAGGAAGGAAGTATGAAGGAGGGAGGTTGGATATTGGCATTTTGGGACATGGAGAAGGTTTCAGCCATAGGATGTTAGCTCTCCATGTCTCTGCAGGTCATGCCCTCTTGATTAACACAGACAACCAGGCACCTCTAAGAAATCAGAATACTCTTATTTTTCTTCTAGCTGAAGCAAAGTAGTTGGCTCCTCAGCACAACATGTTATGGCTCCGTGGGCTGATGCATGCAGAGTACAAAGGCAGCAGTTCGGCAAGGCGTGTCTTAAATGAGCTTTATCAGCTCCAACTGTCTCTTAAAAATCAGAGAAACCAGGAATCTGTGCCTCTGGCCCCTGGGGCAGCTCAGCAGCACAAGGTTGGCATCCTTCCTCAGCTTTCTCTGAGCTCCCGTACAAGACAGGTTTAACTTGGCAGCTGTCATGAAGGCTCAATTGTTACCATTAAAGCCACCCACCCACCCATGTGTCAACCATCTCAGATTTAAATAAACATGAAAATCACAGTGTCCAATACCACAGTCCAGGGTCTGCAACATTCCAGTGAGGAGTGTATTTCACAGGGATTAATAGAGAAATGATTCTTTCTAGTGTGAGTTTTCAGGGCAGGGACCCTGTCTATGTCTCTGTGTACAGCACTGTGCACTTCATGGCCCCAGTGGAGGCCTCCAGGCGCTGCCATAGGATAAATGTTTATTAAGAGAAATAGTTCAAGGGCAAGCCTATGGCAAGGCCTAACCCCCAGGAGAAGCCGTGATAAGCTTCGGCCTGAACTTGAGTTATAATATAAAAGCGCAGGAGGGCCAGCGAGGGTGGAGAAGGGAGAACCAGCCACACACATTACACAGAGCAAGCGGAGGGAGTTGTATGGGTTAGAGATGAAAGCGCTCTGGTGGCTCCTGTCTATTCTCTCACTGGAAGGCCAGGGCAGATCATTTTCTACACTCTATTTGCCAAGGTCCAGTCATATTTGAAGGGTCTCAAGCGATGTGGTTGTAGGGCCTAACACCCACATTGGCTCAGCCATTGCACGTGCGGGGGAAGGGGGGTGGGAGAGAACAGCCTCACTCCCCCGGGCACCCTGCCCAGGCGCTCGCTCCCAGCTGGTTGAACCCACGACAGCTCACAACCACGTCTGCGCGCGCCTGCAGCACTCGCAGCAGCCCCTGGCCAGTGACGCGCGCGCACCTGTGGGTGAGCACCCAGAGCCCGGCCGATGCACAACCAGAGGAAGCAGGCAGACAGCTGGAGGCTGCGGGGCTCGGAAGTCCGGAGGATGCAGCGCCGCTTTGTGCGGCCTCGGAGGAAGAGAAAGTGGGAGTGAGGGTGTGAGGTGGGGAGGGGCTTGGGCGGAGCCCGCCGCTCATGAAACAGAGCTGCAGAGCCGGCAGGGCAGCATTCACATGGCTGGAGAGCAGCTGCTGGGTGCAGGGGGGCGCCAGTGCAGGAGCAGGAGGGGGCTTGGGTGCGGCGATTGAGCGGGGCAGAGCTGGTGTCAGTGTCCCAGGACGTGCACCTCGGCGATCTGCGCCCCTTGTCCCCACATCCCATGCTACCTCCGGGGCTCTGTAGCGCTGTCCTCCCATCCCCTGGCTACGGGCCAGCATCGCCTGCAGGACACAGCCTCTCCCAGGGCTAAGCTGCTGCCATTGGATCCACGGGTGCTGTGCTGGGGACGCTCGGGTCCTGGATTGTGACCAGCTCCTGGGAGCGCCACAGCCAGGGGGTCGCTCCGCCTTCCCCCCGCACTGGACTCTCCCGCGGGGCAGCATGTTTGTGTTAGCCGGGCCACGGGACTCTTCACTCGGGCAAAACTGAGCAGGCAGAACCAGCGATGCAGCTTCTCGGCAGCTTCTTGAGACTTCTTGTGGCTCTCGCGCTGCAGGCACCACCCGCTCAGGTGAGGGACCCCAGCTTCTCGCACCCCCATAATGGGTCTGGGGGAACAGAGAGGGGCACTAGCAGTGGGAAAGTCCTCAGGGATCCTGGTGTAATGGTCCCAAGCCCCGTTACCCTCTTGCTTCACTGTGGGACTAGAGCACTGCCGAGGAATGGCCCCTGTAGTGTACTTGGCAGGACAGTTGCAGAGTGGGGATCAGTCTGAGGAGCTGCTCTTGGGTTGTCCCACTACTAACCCTCCCCAGTCTCTGAGTTGTGAGTGACCCCTTGTTCTTTGGGACCTCCCTTTGCAAAAGAAGAGGAGGCTGACTGAGATCCTGCTGGGCTGGCCGGCAACTGGGGGAGGGAGGAGGTAGAAGATCAGTATCTCAGATGCTCTCTGATGATAAGGCTGGCTCCATCTTATGTCCAGGAAAAATAAACTCCCAGGTTACATCCTGTGAGAAGAGGGGAAGTGCCAATATTGTAGGAAAGCTGCAATGGGTCTGCAGCTTGCAGACAGTCCAGCGACTGCTGTTCAGCTGAAAGTGTCTGGAGAAGACTGTGAGCCATTCTCCCAGGAGAGCAATCCCATGGTGTGGGCAAGTGTCAAAGCAGCCTGGTGAACTCTGAGCCCCAGGTACCCTCCTACAGCTGGCAAATCCCATGGAAGAGCCCTCTGCTCCCAGGAACAACAGCAGAGAGTTTCCTATCTGCTGAAAGACAAGTGTGAGACTCATCTTCCCAGATCCGCTACCAGAGCCACATATCCCATGGACACTGTGTCCCAGGGCACGTGCTGTGACCAGCAAGGCAGCAGAGCATTACTGCACTGAAGCAGGGATGTGGCCTGATGCAAGAACACCATCTGCTCTCCAGCAAATGAGGTCTTAACAGTGCCCCTCCCTTGTATAGCTTCTCTGAGAAAGTCTAAGTAACTGGTTGAGTACCCAGGGGTGGGAGGAAGCCAAGCCCAGCTCCTTGAGGGGAGGTATTTCCTCTTTTTAAGCATATATTAATTTGCTTTGATTTTTGGTTTCAAACATTTCCCATTGAGGAAAAGTCCATCCCAGCTGATACCCCTGTGATTTGCTTCTGCTAAGTGTCTGTCAGCTGAGCTGGGCTACTCATACCTGCTGCAACCAGCCCACTTTGTGCTACCTGTCCATCACAGTGGGGCAGCCTTGGTCAGCATTTAGATGGCAGAGCCCCTCCTCCCCCTCCAAAGGAAACCAGAGCATGGCATGGAGGAATTTGGATTTATACAGATGCGCATGGCACTTCACAGCTAAATATACCTGGCCCCTGAATGTGTCCAGAAGGGCAGATGACAACATGCTGTGAGCTGGCAGAAGGGAATTAGATGGGGCTCAGACAGCATGTAGGGATGTAAAAGGTTAAATGGTTACCTGGTTACCCTGTAAGCATTAGCATAAGCATACTTACTGGTTAATCAAAGGGCTCAGCTAGCAGGAGCAGCCCAGCCAGCAGGACCCTGACTGCGACAGGCCTGAGGGGATGGAGCAGCCCCTGCTGCCTGTGATCAGTGGTTAACCAGTTAAACATGCTGTTTATCCAATTAACTATTTTAGGCAGTTTTTACATCCCTGGCATCAGATGACTGGGGTATAGAGACACTCAACTAGCTCAGGAAAGGGAGGAGGAGTGCTGGGGACTCAGTAGGGGGAGTTCTCTCCTTGTGGTGTTGGGCTCCATTTTAATTCAGTATTGACCCTAGGCCCCAGCCTGGCAGGACAGAGGCTAGGGTGATAGGTGTTATGTGGATGAGAGGTAAACTGACATGCTGACCGTGTGTGGTTATTGGATCCCATGGCATGTTGGATAGGAGCTGAGATGTCAGCTTGGGTTTCTTCTGCCTCCTGCAGTTTGAAGTTACACAAAGTCTTCACCTTCCCACAACCTCCTCAGCCGTTGTTTAGTGAATAATGTCCCACCTAGCCCATCTCCTGGGAGCCAGGGCAGAGTCGGTCCCTGTTGTGTTGCACTCAATCTACAGTAGTTTTAAAATTAACTTCACCAAAGGCTGCTCTTATACAGCTGCCACATTATACCTCAGAGGTGACTACATTAAGTGGTGAGTGAAACAATCTCTTGTGGATCTACAACAGCTATAAACATGCTAGATAATACTCACTCCTGCCATGGGTGCTGGGGATTGGACTAGATGAGGTCCCCTCTAGGCCTATAATTCTATGCTATTTATTATCATTGTTATTTATTAGCTCAGTTGTCTTCCTGCTTCTCCATGTATACCTCCAAATGCTCCACAACAGATCTGAGCTGGAAGGGCCAAGTGCGGTGGATGGGTAGGTGGGTGAGTGATGCATGCAGATAGGTGAGAATGGGTGGGGGTTTGCTGCACTTTGCTTATTCCCCACTGCCTCTTTCTAAATGGCCTTATTCTCATGTCTTTGCATTTCTCTCCCAGCAGTGGAACAGATTCAGCAGAAATATTACCTCAGAAGCGCAAGGTGAGTCTGTAGCTGGTTCTCCTGGCTGTATGTGAGAATATTAGATCCCCTGTGGGCTCTGGAATTCTCTCTCCTCTTCTCCCTGCCCACGGAGCCTGGGAATCCCCTCTGTCCACTAATCCCAGAGGAGGAGACAGACCCAAGGGAAGGGGCTGCAGGCTTCAGAAGGAGGTGATAAAACATGGCCTATGGGGAATCAGATTGGGACTATCATCAGTCATTGAGGGTAGACAAAGGAGTACACATAGAAAATGTATAGGGGAAAATGGCTCCTCTGTCCCCCCCAAGAAGTTAGTTCCCCAAGACACCCACACTACTGCACTCTGGGAAGATGCTTATCCAGCCTCCTTCAGAACTGATGAGTGCCAACAGGGCAGCCCCTTTTCTGGGAAAGAGCAGGATCAGAACTGAGCAGAATTCTTTAGGTGAAATTTATTTTTGACCAAAAAGTTTTGTAAATTAGCTTTGAATTTGCTGAATTATTTCAGTTAAAAAACTTGGTGCAAACAAACACATTTCATATGGACATTTTCAGGCAGAAGATTTTGACTTTTCATTTAGACTTTCATGTCCATTTAATTTTTTAAAAAGTAAAAAAACTGAACTGCAATAATTTGTTGGACCCCAAGCAGGTTTTCCTTTTTGTTTTTATTTTTTTGGAATGTCAGCTGACTGAAAAATTCCAAGTTGAGCTCTGAGGTAGCTTTTCCTGTAACAAGGTTTTGGGCACTATAAGCCATCATTCTTCGGGGCATGAGCCAACATGTAACTATTTGGGGTTAGAAGGAAACTTGCTCCTGGGGACTGACTAGTCCACAACTGCCACCAACAGTGATATATCTGGTACTGGCCAATGTGGAGACAGTAGAGTGATCTAGCCAGAACGCTGCTGTGATTCAGTGTGGCAGCTCTGATGACAAACACTATTTTTCAGGCTGTCCCATATCGGGACATTATCTCCCCATCTTTTCCAAATGACACATAATTTTCCAGAAAAATCCAACCACCATTCCAGGACTCATTCCCTAGTTTTAAGGATGATCAGAATCGCTTGGTGACTTTTAGAGGGGGTCCAGAATTGGGCTTCTAGAAAAAACTGGGCTGTTGTTTTAACTAGGGAGTGGAGCAACATTTCTGCATAACAAATGGAGATTTTATCAGTGTCTGGAGATGAAAAATGTTCTGCCTCCAGCTCAGCACATGACAGATGAGACTGGAGGAGAGCAACAGATGGGACAGCTCAAAGAAGAGAAAATGGATCTGTTAGCCTGGAAAGAGAGTCATATTGCTGAGAGCTGCCCACAACATTTGGGACATGCAATGGGGCTTGCTTTGATGCCTGTGCCAGGCACATAGCAGGCCTCCCAGACTCATCCAATAACTCCACTGTTTAGTGAAGGTCCGAGGGAACAGGTCAGCAGGCATCTTCTGGGCATGGGTTTATAGCCCTCTCCCCTTCATCTCTTCCAGTACTGCCCTTCCAGGAGGTTTGGGGGCGCAGCTTCTGTCGGCCCTTGGAAATGCTGGTGGATATTGTGTCCGAGTACCCCAGTGAGATGGAGCACATGTTCAGCCCTTCCTGTATTTCCCTGCAACGCTGCACTGGCTGCTGTGGAGATGAGACACTGCAGTGTGTCCCAGTGGAGACAGCCAACGTCACCATGCAGGTAAGAGCCAGGTGGGCTCAGCTCATAGTGCAGGGATATGAGCTCCTTTCCTGGCAGCTAAGTCAACTATTGGTATGACTTCACAAGGTCAGGGCGTCACACAAACATGGGAAATTAAGGTACAGAGAGGTTATCTGACTTCCCCAGGTCACAGTGAGTCAGACGTCAGGAGTCATTCCTAACATGCCCCTGGACCCTGCTCCGTCTTTTTCCCCACATCTGTACCTCACTCCAGGAGGTGCATGGGCTGGGCCAATGCTCCCCTCACTGGCTCTTTGCTGCATTCACTTTTATGACTTTCCTTGAAGGTCTCATCTTCTTGGAACCTGCAGTTACAAACACAGTGAGCTGACACTGCGCACGTATCTGTGTGGGTGTGGGAGATGAGTGGTTCGTTGTCCCTGTGAAGGGTGGTGCCCCCTGGTGGGGTGAAGCAGCTACTGTCCTGAAATTGCAGCAAAACTAATCCCTGCATCTCTGGTTCTGTTTTTTCTCCGCCCCTCTCATCATCACCAGAGGTGTCTCTGGGGATGCTGGACCACCCACCCATCACCTTTAACAGCTAGTGATTGAATGGGCATCCCAAGAGCCTTGTTCCCCATGGGCATCATAAACCTGTCAGGCTGGAGAGGACGATGGCGATGCCAATGGCAGGCTGGCAGGAGAATGGGAATGACAAAGCACTGCTTTCAGGCACTGCTGCACCCATCCTGCAGGGACCATGCATTCTTTGGGTGGGGAATCTTGGAGTGCGGGGGTGGACCATGAAGCCTCTATCCTTTCCCACTGCCTCAGGAGGTCGCCCTCTCACTCCCCCAGCACCTCCTGAAGTGTCTGAGATCAGCGCACCGCCCTAGCAAGGAGCAGAGGGAAAGGGAATGATGAATCAGCTTTGCAATGAAGATCTAGGGAAGATCTTTTGTTCCCTTTCAGCTCCTGAAGATGAAGCCAGCGGGACAGGTGCCCTATGTGGAGCTGTCCTTTACTGAGCACAGGCAGTGCGAGTGCAGGTATGGCCCAGCCAGGCTCACCCTTCTCCACCAGACAGGGAGTTGTGCAGCAGCAGGAAGGTCCCCAGCATGTCACTTCCATAATCCTGGGGTTGGCAGGTCACTATGGTCCCCTTGCTTAGTGGCTCTTCTGCACCATCTAGTGGGCTGGCTCTCACAAACATAGAGGTTGTGCCAGAACTGCATTGTTTTCCAGCTTGCCCAGAAGCTCTGACTGCTGAAGAATGAGTCAAGCCCAGATTTTCAAAAGTGGCCTCTGGTTTTGGGTGCCTCAATGGTAGGAGTTCAAACTGAGACATCCCGGGGCCTGATTTTGAGAGATGTGGAGCAACTACAGTCCCTGTTGCCTCCAGCTGAAGTTGTGGGTATTTAGCACGTCAGCAAATCAAGCACTGGGGATGTCAATTTGGACTCCCAAAAACTAATGGTCACTATGTTTGCCTTCATTTCTGGCCCTCACTCTAGTTCCTCATCTGGGCTGTGTTCTGGCTTCTCCCTTATCTCCAAGTACTCTATAGATTGAAAGATGCTATACTGCATTAAATGCTTTCTGAATGTGCCTGGCCACAAGCCATCCTTTTGCCAATGATATCAATGTTTTATTGCAAGGGGGTGGAGCCCATGCATAGGAGTTCTGGCGGGCAGTCTGTCAGTTAGGATGTGGTCCCATCCTGTGGAGCCCTTGGTATTTTCCTAGCATTCCATCCTCCCCCAGTACCTAGGCACTCTGCAGATGCCACATCTGTGGTGTGATCATTTTACTCTCTCCTCTAGGCCTCGGCGGACTACAATGAAGTTAGGAAGGTAAGCAGTATTAGCAAGGATTCTGGCATTTGGGTTCCTCAGCCCTGGCTCATCTCACATCCAATCAGCCTCTTCTTTTCCCCCTTTCCTTTTGAAGGAGGAGACCCAAGGGCCAAGGCAAGAGGAGACGAGAGAAGCAGCGACCTAAAGGCTGTGATCAGTGAGTGGCTGTTGATCCAGGAGGAGGGGCCAGGGCAGTGGCTCTTTCCAGAAGTTTCTCTCAATAGTGATCCTTTGGCTGCAGCTTGCTGCACAAATTAGGCTCATGGAAAATGCACCAGCACCTGGCGTGAAACTGCTGCATCCCAACACACAGGGGCTGATACAGACCTGGGCCTGCCTCTGCCATCTTTCCTGGGGATTTCAAAGTACTTTTCAAACATTAATTAAACCCTCCTGATCCCTGACCCCAGTTCTGTTTCACTGGAAGGTGAGTGTCATTTCCCCCACTTCACAGGTGGGAAAACTGAGACCCAGAGAGGAATGGACTTGCCCAAGATCATCCAAGAGGATCAGGAATAGAGCCCAAAGTCACTGGTTCCCAGTCCCCCTGTTCTATCCCCCATCCTGTCCTTGTGCTGTGTTCTCTTTGCAGGTGTGCCATTCCACGCAGTTAATCATCTCAGCAAGAGAGGGCAGGACCACAGCACCTCAACTTATTACCAAGTCTTCTAACTGCCTGTACGTATACACCAATTGCATTCTTGACTGACCCTTGTAGGACTTTGTGGCTGCTTGCAACCTAGGAGCTGTGGTCCTCTGAGCAGACAAGAAGCAGTGAGGCGAGCAACAGGACAAGTGCATGGGCCCTTTTGCAGGAGAAGATAATCTGGACTCCTGCTGGCTGCCTGCAGGGATCCAGCACCAGGATCAGGGGAACTTAGCTGAATTAGGGGCAGACACCCCTCAACCTGCCTGGCCCCTCCCTTAAGGGCCTCCCTTGACTCTGCACAGTTCACATTAATGGTTAAAGGACCCAGGAGCCAGATTCAGGACTAAAATGCTGCATAATGAGACTCTGAGGTCCCAGGCTTTGCATTCAGCACTCTGCCAGAGGACAGCAGGGGCTGAGTTCTGCAAACAGGGGAATATTTTTGTGGCCTCTGCAGCTAGAGGAGGATTCCAAAGTGCTGAGGGTGGAGCAGGACAGCGCAGAACCTCCAGGAAGTGCCAGTCCCCGGGGTGCCACTTTGGAAACACTTTCTGCTGTTGTCACTCACAGGAGTCTTATGCTGCCACCCCCACTTTTGCAGAGCAAGCCTTCTCCCAAGTTGTCAGTGTGTGGAGGGTACCACACAGTCATGAAGGAAGAAACCTGGTCCCTCGTGGGGACTCCAACTTTGGCGCAGGAAAGAAGTAGAGAAGCTGCAGTGAAGCATGGAGGCAGGAGACCTGGGACTTATTCGCTGTGGGAATTCCCTGGGTAGGTTAGGGTGTGATAGAGAGTCCCAAGCCAACTGTATCACATGACACCCCCAGCACCTTGGCTGCAGCACAGCGATTTTCAAGCTAAGTCCTGAATAAAATCTTATCATAGTGACATTCAGAAGCCATCTGTGAGAATGCATCTGTCCCATGTCCCCAACACCTGGTCTTACCTACTCCTTCTGGGGCTGGAGTTTCCTCACAGCCTGTGCCTCTCCCCTGTTCCTTACAGCACAACCTGCCAGGGCTGCTGCCATGTTCCCTGCTTTTCCTTTTCTACCTGCTGGGCCAGGAGTTGCTGAGGGCTCCCCTAAGGGCCTGGAGGGCTCCATTTGCGTTAAAGGAAAGTCAGCCTCTAACTCAGCCTCTCTAGCCTGCAACCTCAGTGTATGTGTACCCTACAGAGGAACGTCCACACTGCAACAGCGTTCTTCCGCAAGAAAATCAAAAGAACAGAGGGGTTTTTCCAGTATTGGTAATTCTCATTCTACAAGGAAAAAGCCTTTTTGCAAAAGAGCTCTTTTGGAAAAAGGCGTGTGTGGACGGGAAAGAGGGAGTTCTTTCGGAAGAAGAGAAAAAAGCACAGGTGCCCATAGCAATCACAGCTTACATGCCAGAGAGCATCCATTCAGTCTGGACTCTCTCTTTTGGAAAAGGAGATTGCTTTTTTGATACACTTTTGCAGTGTGGACATTCTCTTTCAGAAGAAGTTTTTTTGGAAGATCTCTTCCGAAAGAAGCCTATAGTCTAGACGTAGCCTCAGAGGAGAGAGACTTGGCAGCTAAGGCCATGCAGAAGTCACATGCCCCAGGAACTGAGATGCTTGCTCATAAGTCAGAGCACTTAACAATTTACTGCTGCCCCAGTGCAGCAACTGAACAACCCATAGAATGACCTGAATATAGAACACTGAACAATCCACAAGTGTGGATGCAAGTGTAAATGCAAATCATCCTATTAGCTTTAGTTGAGCTATCTGTCCAAGTCATGTTCATGCTGTAGTGCAGAAAGGCCTAAGGGAGTTGTGGCAGCACACCCCACACTCTGTACAAAGTTGAATGCCTCAGTTAACTCCAATGCAACTCATTCATTTCACTTTTTCTGAGGCTCTAAACCAGGGGTGGGGAACCTTTTTGGGGTCAGAGGCTGCTGACCCACAGAAAAATCAGTCAGGAGCTGCACACAAGAAGCAAAAAAACCCCACCCCTTCAGTGACATGGCCCCCAACTGAGGAGAAAGACATTCTCCTTGCCCACCAGAGCTTAGGAGGGCCCAGCCTAGTAGATTTTTGGTGCTCCAGGCCTGTGGTGAGGCAGCAGGGGGGCTGGAACACCAGTGCAGACTCCCCAATGCTGGGGGAGGGGGCTCTGAGCCTCGGGGGGCCAGATCCAAGTAAGCCAAGGGCCGCATCTGGCCCTCAGGCCTAAGGTTCCCCACCCCTGCTCTAAACCTTAGGGTTCCTGAATGCTGTAGCCTAATGTGCTCTCCCCTTTTCATCACCTTCCCAGCTCTGAAGCTAATTCTAATCCCTCCCAAGGGTGTGACCACCCTCCACTTTCTCATCTGGGCTTCCCCTGACCTTTTTCTCCCCACATGCCACCTCGCTCATCTCCCCCACACTTTTCCTTTCTTGATGATCAGTCACTTTTGCCTTACATCCCTCTGCGCTGGCTGGTTGGGGCATAGGGGATATAGGGCAGGTGTTAGCCCTCCCACCCCACTTCAGAGACCACCCTGGCACACAAGGTTGTAGGTGGGAGCTTCAGAGCCAGCCCTGTATCTGTTTCCCTTCCAATGAAATGGCCAGCAGAGGGGACACTTGAGAGCATGCTGGGAACTGGAGGGTAGCAGCTGAGGAGTTGTGTCTTTGTGCTCTCCACTCCATTAAGAATATGACAAAATCACACTGGCAAGGTTGGATTCAGAATAAACAGATATAGCTGAATACCTTCATGCTGAAGCTGTCTCAAGACTATTCACCACTGTGGCAGGGCTTGGAAAACAGAGTGCAATCTAATGCACCATGAGGGATGAATCTGGTACCATATTTTCTCCCCTCCAATATACCTCAGAGTTCAAACATAGGAATTGTTGCTCAAGAACAGAGCAGTGATTCACCTACAACAGTGGGTCTCTCACTATGGTCAGAACCAGATGCTTCAAAGGAAGGTGCAAACACAAAAAAAATCCAGCTATGGGATCAGCTGCCCACAGGAGAAGTTTCTTCCTGACCCTGTCAGTTTCGGTTTATGCCCATGGGTCCTGTATCCCTTACACAAGTTCTGTGGCAGCTAGAGTGACCATGGGTGTCCTCATCAAGCTTTTTTAATCTTACTGCTTGTCAGTAGGACGGTAAGTTCACTTGTCAATGCCCCCACTCCCCTTCTCCCCAGTGGTCTCTGTGCAGCAGCATGACCATCTGCCAGGGCTGCTCAGTTGTGCCTGGCTATATTTCCCATCTCTGCTCCCTCCCAAGGTTCCCTCGAGTCCCAGCTGTCCAGAAACCCTTCTTTAGATTTCCTGCTGGTGGGTGGCATGAGATCCCAGACATGTGGGTCCTGTGGCCTGGAGCCACACACCAGAGGGGAGGCAAGCAGATGAGAGGGTCTAGAATAGATGGTCTGATCTTCCTCCGCCACCGGATAATCATCGGCCCCATGTTCCTTAGTGTGTCTCTGCCGCTGCACTGCGCCCTCCTGCCCGCCCCAGCTGGTCCCGGGCAGATCTCCCCGTTCGCCATCTGCTGTGCAGCGCGTCCACCCTCAGGCCTTCAACCCAGACTCCTCTCCCCGCTGGGCGCCTTTGGCTCTGCCCCCAGCGCCCCCTCCTGGCGGGAGCTGCCTCTTTAAGACGCCGCCGGTGGCCGAGGATTGGTGCTTTATTCTACCGGCGGGGGGATGAGCTCATCTGCAGCCAACCGGCAGCGGCGGGGCGCCTGCCCCTCGCTCCGCGCCCGGGGAAGCCGTCCTGCCCCAGCGGCGGGGCGCGGAGAGCGGCTCCATGGGGCGGCGAGGTGGGTCCGCACCCGCAGCGACCAGGCTCCTGACTCCAGCAGGTACCGTTCTTCCTCCTGCATGGACCTGCCCAGCCCGTTGCTCTGCGCCTGGCACCAGGCGGGCTCGCTCTCCGGGCTGGCGCTCCTGCTCCGGGAGGAGGAGGGCGGGTTTGTAGCCGGGAGGGGGGCCCGGGGAGCTGCCTCGCTGCTGCCCTCCACCCTCCTAGCAGGGCCTCCGGACGCCCGGCGCCAGCTCCCCCAGCAGCAGCAGCCTGCCCAGAGCTGCGCGGTGTGAGAGGTGCGGGAACTAGGCTGCTGCCGCCGCATCCCCTGGCTTGAAGCGGTTTCCATTATATGCTGCATTAACAGTTTGGTAGAGTGGCTCTGAGCCCCCTCCCCCCAGACAAATTGTGCCAGCGCCGCTCGATGTGAGCTTCCTGCCAGCACCAAGCCCTGCAAACTGTAGCACCAGGCATTTGTAGCTGGTGCTGTTAACCTGAGGCAGCCCCAGGCAAAGGGGAGCAAGTGCTTGCTGTGGCCAATGTGTCCTGATAGCCTGTTCAGCCGCAGTGAAACCCTCAGGAAGGATCCCAGGGCCCTGGGTGTTGAGATCCACAGGGACCCCTTGTTATATCTGTGGAGGGATGATCTGGGGCCAGAGCTTAGGCTTGCCATTGTGCGGCTCTCCTGCAGTTTGCAGCTGCTGATCTGTTTCTTGCTTGGTCTCTGGCTGTGTCAGCAGCAATGAGAGACCAGATATAGCCTTTTATTTCTTCTTTTCTGCAGCAGTGGTGCCCCAGCACAAGTCTGCCTCTGTCCCTTCTTCCCAATGTGCAGGCAGACACCCTTTCTCTGCTAATCATATCCATGACACCCTATTCCCAGCTCTGCTAACATCCTACAATTCTAGTCTCGGCTCCCTATATAGCTCGGCCAAAGTGCTTCACTTCTAATCGGCCATTCCAGGCTTGGTTTCTTCCATCAGCCAGTCTGCCAGTGTGCAAGGGCCTGGCCCCCTGCTATTGCTCAGCCCTTTCAAACTTTACCAACACCCTCCCTTCTAGTGACCCTTACTCCTCCCCAGTGTTGCGTTGCAGGGCTTTATTTTGCTTTCCCTCTGCCTTTCCACCCAGGATTGCAGGGCCTGAGCTGCTAAGAATGTCCTGAAAGCAGCTAAGCCATGAGCAGGGTCTCCCGTGAGCACCAGGACTCAGAGTCCTGCTCCCGGGCACTTTCCCAGGCCCGAATGTATCTGGAGCAGATTCGGAGCCGCGTTGCTCCAGGGGGCCCTGATGTGCATGGAGCTGGGAAGCGGGATTACCTAGTGGATGCCGCAAAGCAGATCCGCCTGGCATTGGAGCGGGATGTGAGCGAGGACTATGAGGAGGCTTTCAATCACTACAAGAACGGTGTGGATGTGCTGCTCAGCGGAGTGCAGGGTATGGTGGGCTTGGGGGGGCAGGAGTGTAAGATGTAAAAGCTGCAGGATACATGATGCTTGGTAGCTTGTGAGTTTCGGGGGTCTGGGGTGCACTGAGCACAGGAGAGTTGGGAGCATATGAGTGCTCAGAGGCTGTGTGTGGGCTACATAAGAGATTGGAGGGTTTGTGGTACAGAGTGCTTAGCAGTGTGTGGGGATTATGTGCATATCTGGGCAGTATATAAAGGGAAGAGACTCTGCATGGCTTTACTGTGGAGTTCTCTGGGTCTCTATGGTAGCAGACAGCGATTGTGAGGCTGACATCATGACTAGGGGACAGAGTGGGCAGGATGATAGGAATGGGTCAGTCACTAGCTGTAAGGCAAGAAGACATGAGAAGAAGGCTAATGACTGAAGACATGTGGCACAGGGGAGTGACTGGCTGATGTGGTTAGGGAGAAGAGTTGTAGGGAGTAAATTGCATATGGGGGCCTGGCATTGGAATATGCTGAGAGGATGGGGTGTTGTGAGGAGTAGAGTGTCTGGGTGAGCCACGTGGCATTGAGACATGTTTGCCAGAGTATTGTGAGGTGCTGGAATGGTGACTAAAGCCGGATCCTTCCCCTCCACACAGTTGACCCCAATAAGGAGCGTCGCGAGGCCGTAAAACGGAAGATCACACAGTACCTAAAACGGGCCGAGGAGATCTTTAACTGCCACCTGCAGCGGACTCTGGGGAACGGGAGTTCCACTGCCACGGTGAGGAGGTGGGACTGGGAAAATGGCTTCCTGCGGACCCCCTGCTGGCCTGGCATGGGCCCAACATGGATGGACTGGGCCCAAACCAAGACTGAGTCCTGAACCAGTTGCAGAATATTGATGGTATCTGTGTGGGAGGGCTGAAGGGGAACTGACCCCATCAAGTTGCAGAGGTGAAGGGCTGAGCTGGATCAGACTATGACCTGTGGAGTTATTGGGACTCATGATTTTTTTTTAAGGTGGTTTATTTAAGCTTCAATTTTTCTTGTGATTTTCTTCTTATTAAAAATGGCTGTGATTCCTGGTTTTCAGAAGTGCTGAAGCCATGGGTTGCCCTCAGTTATGATGGACACCATACCATGCCTGCCTCTAGCGCAAATGGCCTCCATTTCTTTGTTCTCAGTGATACTGAAGCCAGACTGTCTCAGCTAAGATGGCAACCCCCCATGCCGCTGTGTGGACCAGACAGGAGGCAGGGGAATGTGGAGGAGCAGGGAATGAAACCAGTGGGGCAGAGGTGCTGTTAAAGGGCATGTGAGGAACTGGGACCCTGATTGGAGAGTCAGGTGAATGTGTGGAGCAGTGAGACAGTATGGAGAAGGTGGGGAGAGTAGGAACAGGACTGTTGGGGAATGGGAGTGACTTGGTGGCCTAGGGAGGTTAAAAGGGGACAGCATGGGTGCAGCAAACTGAAGGGAAAAGGAGAGAGAGTGTGAGAGCAGAAGACTGTGGAGTAGCAGAGAGAAGAGTGGGGCAGGGTTCTGGGAAGGGCACAGTGATAGCCCAGGTTGGGACAGGAGAAGAAGGTGTGAGCCAGCTGAACGGGGGATGGAGAGAGGTAGAACAGCAACTGCCCCACCTCAAGAGTCAGGACTTAGTAAGTGCTGTCCTGCAGTTCTGTGTGTGCATTTAATGTTGAATTTATATATGCTGGAGTAGGTGCTTTGCCCTAGAGACACAGAAATTCAGACACTGTCCCATATCAGAGTTGTTTTATGTTAATGCTACCATACTTGTGGGTGTAGTGGCTGATGGCGTCTGAACTTTTAGGGTTGGCAGCTTGCATGACTCCCCACAGGTGAAAGGGGAGAACTCTCCCAGTTACACCTTTGGACAAGAACATCTCCAGGATCCTCATTCTCATTTCTCACTGCCTCACAGGGCTATAGCAGTCTTCGCTTTCGGCCCATCAGGACACTCTGCTCAGCTGTGGAGAACCTGAGGCGCTGGAAGGTCGTGGGGGTGATTGAGAAGGTAAGGAGCAGCAGCTGAGTCACAGCAGCCTGGACACCTAGTGCAGAGAGCCACCTGCACTACTCCTACCAGGAAAAACTGAGTGTTAAAGCATGTGAGGCACTCTGAGCTGAGCGCTGACTGAACAGGCATTGCTCCAGTGCCTTGACAGGAGGCTCAGAATGGTTTGGGTACGGTCCTCCCTCTTCTGAGCTAGTACTGACCCCAGAGTGGTGGGGAGTCATGTTGTGCCACTAAGGACACTGTTGGATGAGAAACAAAACTGATGAACCCCTAATTATTAAGAGCCTCAGGACCTTTGCATACAATTCCAACCTGCATAGCTACATTTCACCTCTGTAAGCTGATGCTCTGTTGCTGTGGTGATGGATGCCTATAGGTTCCAGAGACTCCAGCAGAAGTCAGGTCTCTGGATGATGGAGTTAGTTTCCCTGCATATTCAGCATGTCCAGGCCTTGGAGTGAAGGCAGTAGGTTCCTTTGCCCTAGTCCCCAAAGGAAGGTCAGAATTTTGATTGATGAGATTAAATATCTTTTGTTTCTTCCACCCTGCCCCACTTCAGGAGGGCTAAGCCATACATCTCCACTGCCAAGGCCCAAAGGTGGGAGAGAACATGTTACACAGATCTAAAGGGAGGAACATATAATAATGATGCAGGACATGAAAATGCTGTGGGATTTCCCCTCCCCTTTAGTGTATCTAATACTTCTTGTAACCCTTATTATCCTCAGACCTGCCAATGGGGAGAGGAGAAGGCAACGGGGGCAATTGCCCTGGGCCCAGTGGTGATTCAAAAGGACCTGGTGCTCCTGGCCATTGCCATTGCTACTGCAACAGCAGTGGCAGCCAGAGTCCTGGGCCAGTGTTCCCTCTAAGACTTTCCAACTGTGAGAGGAGTGAGTTTTGGCTTGTGCACCAATATTGAGGTCATGTGTGCTGGTTTGGATATGTGCCACCGTGGCACCCAGTTTATTAACATGCACACATTTCTGGCTGCCGGAGCAGAAATCCCCCTTCCCTCGCCATGCAGCATGTCCCATTTGTAGCCACCAGAACAGACACCCTCCACCCCTGGCCATATGGCATGTCCCATTCCCGGCCCCAGCCACTAGAATAGGTCCCGCCCCTCCATCCCAGCAGCTCCCTCAAAATGCCATCTCAGCCAGCTCTACTTGCTGGAGCAGCCACCTGCTGTGCGAGTGCCGCACAGAGGAGGTGGGGAATGAATTTGTATGTGCATGGGCACGCACCTTAGCAGGATCTAAGCCCTGGGCCCTTTAAATTGCCGCTGGAGTTCTGCGCAGCGCCCTCTGGGTGGTGCTAAGGCATGGGTGAGCAATAAAATGTTGGCATTTCACCAGGGTTATCCCCCGGTGGACCTCCACACTGCCATATTTACCTGCATCTCCGGGAGTGATGATCTGTGGTCAACGGGAGCTGGAATCCCCAATCTCTGCAGAGGTAAAGATGGTGGTATGGGGGCCCAAGAGGGGCTAACCCTTGCACACTGGATCTACCCACCCCCTATGCTAAGGCCTGGCTGCTCCCACCTATGCCTCTTCCTCCTGAGGCTCTGCCCTTTCTGGGAGCATGAAGCAAGACACCCCACACCTTGCTCAGGAGCCAAGCAAGTGTGTTTACACTCCCCTCCCCCTGAATCGCCCTATTTCTGAAGTAATTTATGTTGAGTGATTTAAAAATGTGATTGGGGGCAGGGGTAGCTAGTGACACCAAAACAGTAAAGAAAAGTAACTTTGAGACTAGAATGAGCCAAGTCACTTGAAATGGGACTTGGAGTAACAGAAGTCTCTGTTTCTGATCTGTGCTGTCACCATTGCTTGCAGGTGCAGCTCGTCCAGGATCCAGCCACTGGAGGGACCTTTATACTTAAGGTGGGTGTTCCCTATCCCTCTGCTCCTTCATACCTCTCTTTTAGGGGACCCTCTGGCAGGGGTTGGCTCATACCAGCCTGATCGGAGACCCTATTTCTCATGGGTTCCTTAGCTCTGTTTGTGCTGTTCAGCAGAAACAAATTTTATGGCAGTATTCAATATCCCCTCTAAAGTCTCCCATGCTCTGGCACAGTCCCTCTCTCCTTATCTCTGCAATCAGAGGGGAATTCAATCTCTTTGTTCACTCAAACATGAGTTGTCTTTCTATTGTCCCCCTAATGGAACCGAGCCCATTGGAGCTGGTGGAACCCAAACCTTGCAGCTGCATGGATCTGTGTTCAGACATGAATTGGAGCACAAATGACATGAATCTGAGTGTCCTCAGACTGAATCCCTGGAACATTTGTCCAGCAGAGAGAGGAGTGATTGTCGCTGCTCATGAAAAGCCTGCCAGGGCTTTAATAACAGAGAGTTTAGAGGCTGTGGGGTAAGAATGAGGGACCTTTGGTCTGACCCAGTACGGCCGCTCTTATGTTCTTATCAGCTGAAGTTGTGGGAGTAGAGAGGACTGGAGTAGCAGGAGGGCTTTCCAACTGGATTGGGGCAGATGGGCAAAGCTCTATGGGTTGGGGCTGGCATCAGAATAGTAAAGGAGGTTACAGATCAGTAGTAGCATGCATCAGCAGAGCTGCATGGGAACCCCAGTGTGGAGTATAGCAAGGGGTGCTGTGTCGGAGTACTGACAGGGTTGCTGAGCTCAGCAGCTGGAGAGTGCTAATCTAGTGGCTCACAACCTTTCCAGACTTCGGCACTCCTTTCAGGAGTCTAATTTGTTTGCCCCAAACAAATTTTGGGGCAAAATTTGTAGCCCCAAGTTTCACCTCATTTAAACTACTGCTTACAAAATCAGACATAAAAATACAAAAGTGTCCCAGCACACACTTTCTGAAAAATTGCTTCCTTTCTCATTTTTACTATATAATTAAAACATAAATCAGTTGAATATAAATATTGTACTTTTATTGGTGTGTATATAGAGCAGTATAAGCAAGTCCTTGTCTGTATGAAATTTTAGTTTGTACTGACTTTTCTTGTGCGTTTACGTAGCTTGTTGTTAAAGTAGGAAAATATCTAGATGAGTTGTGTACTCAGCCTCTACTACAATGGTTCCCAACCCTTTTTTATACCACAGATTGGCAAACCCATTCACCAACTTTTGGTGGAAATTATTATGCAAATAATAAAAATGCAAATAAAATGTTGCTGATCTGCCAAAAATCCCGGCCCCCAGAGCCACTGTGAACAGCTGGCTTCAGCTCCGACAGTCATCACGTGGCAGGCAGCTGCTGCAGCTGAAGTAAGCTGTTTGCGGTGGCAGGTTTGGGGGCTGGGGTACATCTCAGCCCCCAAACCCCCCAGTGCCAGCCCTAACCCCTAGAGCCTCCCACCCTTCCACTACGCCCCAGTGCCAGCCACTGACCCCAACCCTGCACCCAACCCACCCCAGTGCTAGCCTCCCATCCCCAGAGCCCCACAGTGTCAGCCCCCCATTCCAAATACCTCAGTGCAAGCCCACCATCACCAGACACCCCCCCAGTATCAGCCTTCTGTTTCCAGAGACCCCCCCACTGCGCCCAAACTCCCCAGGACCCCCCCCAAGTGCCAGTCCCCCACCTCTTAGAGCCCCCCCACACTTTAGAACTCCCCAGTACTAGTCCTGTGCCCAGAGCCCCTAGTATTAGCTTTGCCCCCCAGAGTCTCCCAGTGCCAGTCCTCCTCCTCCTTGGAGCCCCCAGAGCCTCCTAGAACTAGCTCTGCTCCCCTCATCTAGCTCCGTGCAGCCCTCCCACCATGCAGTGAACCGCTCTTCTGCTTCCTGGAGGAGACCCTGCCTCTGCCCAGTGACAAGTGGAACAGGACATGCATTGTCCAGCACCTTGGGAGATGCATCTCAGCCCCAATCCTCAGAGCCACCATGGCGCAACAGCCAGCGGTGCCAGGCCGCAGACCCTAACTGCTGCCCTAAGAGATTGCTGTGCATGCCCAGAGGTACATGTACCTCTGATTGAGAATCACTGTTGTAGTCTGTATGATCCTGGTGGACAGAGGTAGAAATGAGGGGCTTGTCAGAATGGAATAGACCAATGGGTGCTCCTAGTCTTCCCCTGGTGGTGGCCACCCTTCAGGGATTCAGTGACTTCTGAGCTGTAAAGTTCCTGACTCTGTCTCCTCTGTAGAGCCTCCCCAAATCCCACCTGGAGAGCCGTGAGCGGCAGACGATCATACCGCACGGAGTTCCCTTCATGGCCAAATTGCTGCACTACTATGTGAGTGAAGACTCCATCTTCCTTCACCTGGAGCATGTACAGGGTGAGTGTGAGAGCCAAGACTCCACATCTTTTTTGTGTTAGCCCCTACTTCCCTGGCTCTGATCTGGAGCGAGTCTCTCTTGTTTGCTAGGACTGTTTGGGATAATGTTCTGCAGTGATTATGAAAGTCTCCTTCTGCTTTGTAAAGGTGATGATGTAGGGCTTGGAGATCCTGCAGCAGGCGCCAGCAAGTGGCCCTGGGGTTTGGTGGAATAGATAAGAGGCTTTCTGGGATCCATAGTGGTTGAGAGAGTAGGATAGAGATTAGGCTGGGGTGGGGCTCCAGCGTGGTGGAAGCAAGGTTGCTGGGCTCATGGAGACCAGGAGGAAGGAATGGAGGCAGGGCTCTTTGGAACATAGAAATGGCTGTACTGAGCAGATCGTTGGCATGTCTAATCTAGTATCCAGTCTCCCAGGGTGATCAATAGCAAGTGCTCTGAGGAAGGTGCAGGAAACCCTCCTGTGGACAAATTGTGAATTAACCTTTTGGGACAGGTTCTCCATAACCCCTGCAGCTGGAATGTACATTTCCCCCTTCTTGCTGTCTGGTGAGCACACACAGAGCTATGTACCTCACCACCTGCTCTCTGACTCTGCTACTCTTTATTTTGTAGACATGCAGCATGTCTCTCTTGGTCATGTCTTTAAACTAAACTCTCCACACTCATCATCCTGGGTGCTTGCTTAGCAGTCCCCCCCTCCCCCCCTTGGCTTCCAGTCACTTTCACTCCCATCTCTGAACCCCTTTTTCTTTCTGCTATGTTGGACCTGTGAAAGAGTGACTGGAGCATGGCACTTTGGGGGGAGGAGGAGGTGGCACTAACTAAGATAAGAAGGCTCTGAGCCTAGCAGGGGGTATGTTCTGGTGGCTCCCATAAGAGAAGGCAAGAGAAAAAGAATGGGTCCTGTGAGTTTCCAGCGCCAACAGGACTCTAGGGAAGGCCTAAGGTCTCCTAAGATTTGGAGCCATGTGCACGGAGCCACTTCTTGTTAGCTGGTTGCCAGCAGCCAGCCCGCGCTAGGTTGCTGTGGTCTGCGCTAGTTGTGTTGGGGTCCAGAGGGAATGTCTTCCTTAGACAATTGGTGGAGCTGGCTTGGGCTTTTTCCCCTTCTCACAGAAAAACCTCGTGTTTGGCTTTTGGGCAACTGGAGAGCTGGAATTCTTCCCCTCGCAGAGGTCCCAGTTTGGACCCATCTGAGAGTTGTTTACTTGTCCAACTTTTGGCAGGTGCCCAGTGCAAGAACTCAGTAATTCAGGCTCCAGATCCAAAAAGGTAATGTAGTGGGCATCCCAAAGGCATTGCCTTATGAAATAGGGGCATTGTGTTTAGCCCCTGGGGGCAAATGCGACCAGGGGCTGGGAGACTATGGCACGGAGACCATCTGGCCAATAATTGCTGTACTGGTTAGGGGTTGAGGTCCCTCTTTGACTCAGCCCCCGAAAGGGGGAGGAATGTTAATGGGCAAGTGGAGACCTTTTGAGTTGCTCCTAGTGTGGTGATTAGCTCCCTTTGCCGTGGGACCCCCCCAAGAATTGACAAAGGATCAATGGAAGTGAGGGATTATGCAGGGCTGCCCACTAAGGGGAACCTGGGATGTATTTTGACCTAATAAAGGTGTTTTTTTTGCTAGAAGCTGGACATGGGTGACAGGGGAGGGATCACTTGATGTTTCCCTGTTCTGTTCACTCCCTCTGGAGCACCTGCCATTGGCAACTGTCAGAAGACAGGATACTGAGCTAGATGAACCTTTGGTCTAACTCAGTAAGGCCGTTCATATGTTATTAAAGTTGCGGCCTGGATGAAATCCATAATACTATGTGTCCTGGCCTTCATGCAATGAGCGCACAAACAGCATTATCCTACTGCCTGGAATATTTTCAATTCCACTCCTTACGAATCTTGATACTTTGTTTTATTGCCCAACACTGCAGAGCACAGATTGTCACTTACTATCTGACAGCAACTAACCGTTTTCTCTGTGTGGCTGTGTAACCCACACACCTATGTGGGTTACAGCTGCAGCTCATTTCTAGTCTAGCCTATTGTCTGAGTAATTCAGATTGTTCCTTCTATTGTGCATTATCCTGCTTTGTCAACACAGAATTCCATCTGCCATGGTGTTGCCCATTGACCCAGCTTTGTTGGGTCCCCCAGGAATGCCTCAGTTTTTAGTTTCCACTTGTGTAAATAATTAGTTGTGAATGTTGTCACCTGGCTGTTCACCCCTCCTCCAGAGTGTTATAAGTGCAGAGAACAGTACCACACCTCACAGTACATCTTTCAACTTTTTTTGCCATGTTGAAAATTGCCCTTTGTTTTTGTCCAGGATTAGAAATGAGCTAGGGGAAAAACTGTACCCCATGACTATTTTGTTAGTCACTTTAGCAGGGCATTGTGAAGTTGTTTTTGGTTTTGAAAGCATGTATAAACTACATTGTCCGGTTCTCCTTTTCTCCCTCATTATTTTGTTGATTCAGTAAATTAAAGGAGGCATGATTTTCCTTTGCAGAAACAGTTCTGGTTTGCCCCCTTCATATCATCATGAGATAGATACTGTGGGGATCCAGTGGCTGGGCAGTGTGCAGAGGTGCCATTTCAGATTGTGTGTAGGGAAGGCGACCTGTGCATGTCACAGTGGGGGAAGGCGGCAGAGTGAGGGCATGGGTGGGACAGACTGAGGTCAGTTGCTTCAACCGTGTTACTGAGCATGCTCAGTACAAGCCAAGCAGCAACTGGAGAGGAAGATGGACTCCTTCCATCTCCCGATCACCTCTTTCCAGGAGCTACTAAGGCACTTGAAAACTAGTTTTTTGGCAAATAATTTAGCAGCTACTTGACAGGAGCATTGTATCTAATTCCTTTATAAAAGAAAGACAATTAAGTATTCGATCCACTCAGTTCTAATACTAGCACATTCTGACTTCTTGTGTCAGGTCACTTAAGGCAGTGATTCCCAACATTTTTTTTTTATACTGCGGACTGGCAAACCCATTCACAAACTTTTGGCGGACTGGTAATATTTTATATGTGCAAATAAAATGTTACTGGGCTGCCAAAAGCCCCGGCCCCCCACAGCCCCTCAGTGCCAGCCCTAACCCATAGAACCCCCCCCCACACCCACTACCCCCTAATACCAGCCACTGACTCCAGAGTCCCCT
>CM057848.1:40062874-40079229 GCA_030068395.1 Apalone spinifera
GAGACGATGTGTGTGGCACAAAGGCAGCGTGGCACTGACTGGGTGTGTGTGACAGTAATACTAGCCAGCACACACACACACACTCTGTATCTGAGAGAAGCTGCACTCTTACTCTTCAAGGGAAATCTGTCCTGCTCTGTCTCACTCCACCCCCTTCTCCGCAGACTGTGTCTCTCTCTCTATGACCCCCTACTCTGTGGAGATGGGGTACAGGGTCAGGGGAACACCATGACTTCAGCACTCCCCTCCATTCCCCCTACACAGCTAGCAGGAAAATCCTGGAAGTAGCTTAGCTGCTGGATGGAGCAAAGTCAGGGTAGGGGCAGCTGAACACAGGCTGCTAGCAAATATGCACCTCTACTTATCAGTTGGGCAGGCTGAAGAGAAATGCTTGGTGGGCTGGATCCAGCCCCCAGGCCTGAATTTGCCCACCCCTGGTCTAGTAGGTTATAGCACAGAGCAGATCCATCTGGGTACTATATAAGAACATCAGACTGCAGACCAATGGTCCATCTAGCCCAGTATTCTGACTTCTGACAGTGGCCAATGCCAGGTGCTTGAGAAGGAATGAACAGAAGAGGCGATCCTCAAATGATCCATCCCCTGTTGCCCATTCCCAATTTCTGGCAGACAGGCTAGGGAAACCATCTGTGCCCATCCTCCCTGAACCTATTTCATTCGTACTGGAATCCTGTTATAGTGTGGGCCTTTCCACTATTCCCTGGCAAAGATTTCCACAGGTCGACTGTGAAGAAATAATTTTTTTGTGTTTTAAATCTGCTGCCTATACATTTCATTGGGTGACCTTCTTGTGTTATGTTAGTGAAGGAGTAAATAACATTTCCTTATTCTATTTTTCCACACCATTTATGATTTTCTAGACTTCTAATATATCCCCCAACCTTTAGTCATTTCTTTTCCATCCTGAAAAGTCCCAGTCTTTTAAATCTCTTCTCATATGGAAGCAGTTCCTTAATCTAATAATGTCTGTTGTCCTTCTCTGGACCTTTTTCAAATCCATATATCTTATTTTAGATAGGGCAACCAGGTATGCATGCAATATTCAAGATGTGGGTCTACCATGACTTTATATAGAGGTAATATGATATTTTTTTCTGTCTCATCTATTCCTTTCCTAATCATTCCCAATATTGTGTTTAGATTTTTAAGTTAGTTTTTTCCACTTCAGTTCCTCTGAGGAAGTGGGTTGTGCCTGCGAAAGCTCATGATGCTATATACATTTTTGTTGGTCTCTAAAGGTATGTCTACACAACAGGATAAGGTCGAATTAAGATACACAACTTCAGCTGTGTTAATTGCATAGCTGAAGTCGAAGTACCTTAACTCAACTTTTGGTGTTGTCCACACTGTAGGGAGTCGAAGGGAGAACACTCTCCATTCAACTGCCCTTACTCCTCATGGGAAGCAGGACTACTAACATTGACAGGAGTGCCCCTTTCAGTTCAAATAGCTGTCTTAACTAGACCCGCTAATTCGAACCCTGGAAGATTGATAGCGGCAGCTTCGATTGTTCTCTGTAATGTAGGCTTACCATAAGGTACTACATACAGGACTTCTTGTTTTTTGTTTGCCACTGCACATTGAGCAGATGTTTTCAGGGAACTATCCACAATGAGCCCAAGATCTTTCTTGAGTGGTAACGGCTAATTTAGACCCCCTCTCCTCCCGCCACTTCTCCCTCCCTCTCTATTTTCTTTGTGGAATGTGATGGCTGGCAGAAGGGGTAGCTTGTGGGGGCTGACTATGCCGGGGAGGTGTTGCCCTCCACCAGGGGAGTTCTCCTCTGGCTGCAAGGCTCCCTGGTCTTCAGTTCCCACCATTATCCTTGTGCCTCTCTCATGTGTGTCACATTGCTACCCTTGTAGTGTTGATGTTGTAGCTGATTTTAATGTGACTGCAAATTTTTGTTAACCGCTCAGCCATTTCATTGTCAAGCACCTGCAGAAAACTCCTGGGTGAATGCCATCAGAGCCCGAGGGGACTCCCTGATCTGTAATGTATCTATTTGTTCCAGCACCTCCCCTCTTTGGGCACTTCAGTCTCTGACAGTATCTCATCTTCATTGCCTTGAGGGCCTGAAAGGCCTGGTAGGGGGCACAGAAGAGATGGTTTTGGGACAAGAGGATGGGTGAAAATGGGTAGGAGATCTGGGAAAGAGACAACTCTTAGGATAAAAGGGGACAGAGGAGAGAAAGTGGAATGGGGTCCTGGGAGGACGAAGAGGTGGAGATGAGCCGCTGATGGGGGGGCCAGAAGGAAAGGGAGAGAGGAACCCGTTGTGACTATGGGGCCCAGAGAAGATTCTGGGTGAATTTGTTCAGCATGTGAGCATAATGCCTGCTGAGCCCTGATAGCTGGTGTCAAGGTAGCAGGTTGTTGGGGTGTCTATGCCAGGGGCCTGGAATGCTTGCTACCCCCTAATACCTTCTGTATTCCTTTCACTTTCCAGGGGGAACACTTTGGTCCCATCTCCAATCTCAGCCTCGTTTACAGCAAGCTTCCTCCGATGGCTTAAGTAGCCTAAACTCAAAGCCCAACTCAACTCTGGCACCTCCTGGTGAGGAGCAGAGAGTAGGGAGCCATTCGGGCGCTAGATCTCAGTCCAGCCAGAGCTCCAGCTTCTGCCCAGAGAATGGCACTGACCTCCCAACCTCTGTGAATCCCCACCCATCAGAAATTGCTGACCAATCATGCTCTCCAGAGCACACAGATGCTAGACCAGGGATTGGCTGCAGATTCCATACTGGACCCATCAATGGCCTGAGGGAAGTTACTGGGGGGAAGGATTTAAGTGCAACGCATACTACGTTTGGTGTTACTGATTCTGCCTTTGTGGCAATAGCCAAGGGACGCAGCCATCTGACCAACCAGTGCTTGACCTTCCAGTCATGTGACTTGTTAACCAACAGTGATGGTGTCAGCAGCGTATCAAAGAGGGAAACTTCTCAGCAGGACCCAAGGCTACTGGCTGGTGAAAGGCTGCCCCAGTCTCCTTCAGCAGCCTCGAAGACTATGGGAGGAGGCTGCCTGGTGAAGGTAGAACCTCAGGTTTGCCAGGTATCTGCTGCTCCCAGGGCTAGGCGCGCACAGCCTGCATTGGCTCCCCCAGGACAAAGGCAGCTGCACCCTGGCAACACCTTGCACAGCTCCAGGAAGTCCTACTGGTGTGACTCTGGGGGACAGGAGTCCTTGAGGAGCATCTCAAGGGTCCAAGAAGGAGCAGGCCATGGTCAACATAGAGAGCGTACAACTGCGGGACAGCGTGGGCCTCCGGCCCATCAGACTTTCCAAGAGGATGGCCAGAGGTCCTGGCACGTGAATGAGGAACTCATCCGGTTGTGGGCAGCTGAAATGCTCTTGGCTCTGGAGGGACTCCATCAACAGGGGGTGCTGTGCCGGGACCTTAACCCCAGAAACCTGCTGCTAGATGGTGCTGGTAGGTGCTGCTTGAGGTTTTATCTCCTCAGCTAAGGGACCTGTGACATCTGATCCCCTCACTCCATCTTTATTTGTTTTGTGAAGTCTGAGCATTTCCAGACCCCACCACTGAGCTCCAGGCTCTAGCAGACAGTTGCAGTCTGCTGTGTATCAGGGATGTTAAATACAGTAAAACCTGTGTTATCTGGCATGCTCAGGGATTAGGGCATTCCCGTTATCTGAGGATCCCATCAACCTAGGAACAACCAGTGGACAATAATAGTAAAACTCAGGTTTTTTATATTGGTAGTTTTGTAGTGTGAGGCAGTTAAAGATGATTAGTACTTCTTAAATAAAAAATTAAGCCAATCATGGTAAATCAAGCCAGGCCTGTGTGCCTGAAGATGTGACAGTATTGTGGCTGGGGGCAATGCCGGTTAACAGAGTGCCAGATAAGAGGTTTCACTGTATTGGTTAATTGAATAGTCGATTAACCTCATGAATTCTTATCTGTTACACAACTATTTTATAGTCCCCGGGTGTGGAGCTGGCAGCCAGTGTGCTACAGCCTCACTCCCGAGGAGCCCCCTGCCACTTCACGCTTCTGCCTCTGTATCAGAGGCAGCAGTGTGTGGTGCCAGGCAGGAGCTGGTTCACGAGAGGAGCTGCGCGAGTGGCAGCAGACCCTGTCCAGGGGCAGCAGACCCTAAGCTTTTGAACGTGGTGTGAGCCAGAACTGAGCCAGACTGCCTGCCCACCTGGCTCCTAATGCACTTTAAATGCAGAGCTGCAGTGGAGTTAGGTCCCAGACCTGACACAAGCCAAGACTGAGCCAGGCTGCTGACCAGCCTGCTAAAAAAATTTACTGGCAAGTGGGAGGGGGAATGCATATCATCTATAGCATTAACCTCTAAGCTTCTGCTTATCAGTTAATTGACTATACTATTACATCCCTAATAGACCAGCATGAACTCCATTGGAGGCAGAACAAGGCTGCTCAGCAATGTTAGCTACATGGAACACATTATTCCTGTTCTCGGGGGAGTCCTGGCTACTTGGGAGACCCCTGTGACCCCGATAGGGGGAAGATGAGATCAGCTGGGGATAGTCAGGTTAATAGTCCCCAGAGTTAATGGTATGGAGGCCTTTGATTCTGCAAGTCAATCCTCCCACCTTAGGCCTGGCAGCCTGAGTTCATTGCTCCTCCGAGAACACTGCAGTGTGAGTGAAAGAGAATGTGGGACAACTTAGCAACCTACAAAATAAACAGTGATTCCTTGCAGAGCTCCTTTAAATGAGGAGCTGGAAAAAACAACTCCTGCCCCAAGCCCCTCATCCTCTCCTTGCTCCAGCCTGCATCCAGCTACCCTTGCTTGGATCTAGTCTTATCCAGCCCTTCCATTAGCTGTTGCTGTCACTCCCACTGCTTCTTCCCCAGGGGAGTCCAGCCCCACTATGAATGTGGGAAGTCGCATGTTCTGGGACCTGGTGCTCTGTGGGGTTCAGAACAGTGAATACATCAGAGCCCAACCGTATTGCAGGGTAAAGGGAGATGCCAGTGGAACAGAGTCAGGGCTTGTGGCACATGCTGCAGTTATTGGGTGTCTTTGGTCCTGCCATGCCCTTGACTGCACTTTTTCACAGGTCACATCCGTCTCACCTTCTTTGGCCAGTGGACAGAGGTGGAGCCGCAGTGCTGCCATCAGGCCCTGGAAGATATGTATAGCGCCCCAGGTAAGAGGACAGTCTACTTCTTTCTTCTCTCTTCCCATCCCCTACCATGTACATGTGGGGCAGTGGTGCCTCGATGAAATGCAATGAGAGATTTATAGCTGCCCTGCAGCATCTCCCCCTCTGCCTGATCTCTTCCAAGGGCAGCAGCCACCAGCACCCACGGGATCCTGATGCTTAGTTGCCTTATATCATCTCCCTCCTATTTTCTCTTCAACTCATTTGGCTTCCTCTGCAGAAGTGGGTGGGATTTCTGAGCTGACCGAGGCCTGCGACTGGTGGAGCTTTGGGTCTCTGCTGTACGAGTTACTAACTGGAATGGTGAGTGGTTTCTCTGTCCTCATCCCATGTCACAGGGAGGGGGCAGCACAGTAACCATCCTAATGTTGGTGTCCCAGTGCATATGTGGGGCTAGGTGGAATCTGCATTCTGGAGCTAGTGTTCTGGGGCACAGATCAGGCTCCAGGCCGAGCTGTTGCTGGGCATGTGACTCCTAGTACCTGAGCCTTGGTATCTGGCTGCTGCTCTCCTGTTGAGAACCTGAAGCTGATGATCTACTGAATTCTGGGAGATGGGTACTGGGGAGCTGAGTCTGTCACCCTTCTGCAGTTTGGGGAGGGGCAATGGCAGATGAGGTGTGAGGGGGACATTCCTATTTCTGAACAGTGCCACCTGCTTGGGGTCTCCTTATTGTCTGTCTCTCACAGTCGCTGTCCCAGAGCCACCCCTCAGGGATTCAACCTCACACCCAGCTCCACCTTCCAGAGAAGATCAGCCTGCCTGCCGCATCCCTGCTCACTGAGGTGAGGACCCCCTGCTGGTGTGGGCAGGGGGCCATGGCTCTGGAGTAGGCATAAGGGAGCTTCAGATGTCCCTTCCCCTTCTGGAGTGGGTCAGGTCCTCATTGGGGTTGTGCTGCCACTCCCCATCTCATCCCTGTGTCTATTTCCTTCTAGCTGCTGCAGTTTGACCCCAAGCAGCGCTTGGGCTTTGGAGGAGGCGGAGTCGTCAAACTGAAGAGCCACCCCTTCTTCAGTTCTATCCATTGGAACAAGCTGGTTGGATAGACAGATGCATGCAGAGCAATGAGGAGTGAAGGACAGTGTTATGGTGCCAGGCTGGGGCTAGTTGCTGACCTGCAGGGTAGGGTCCAGGGAGAGACCCAGATCCTGCCAGGGAGGCAGATTATCCTAGTAAATCACTGGGACCTGTGATCCTAGGTGGTATTTTCATCTTTGGGGGAGGTCCACTTCTGCACAGGCTGGTTGTGTAGGTCTGTGGGAGGGTGGGGGGTGTAAGTTGCAGCCTTGGGTTCTTCCTCCTGAGCTGACTTATATTTGTGTTGCAGTAACATTTCCAAGAGATCAGGCCAGGATGGAGTCCCTGGTCTTCCACCTAGGTATGTCACTGACCCCAACAGGCATAAAGGTGGCAGTACCAAGGGGCCAACCTCAGTCCCCTGGGCCTAGTGCCTTTGCTGTCCCATGGATTCCGTGGGCATTCTTGCCCCCAACTCTGTGCTGTCCTTCTTGCCTGGTGCTTTCCTGGAGACCCAATTTCCATAACTACGAATGAGACTATCCCACTCACCAGGGCCTAGTGGGGCAGTAGCTTCCTCTGTAGACCTAGCCTAACAGGGCTGCCCCACTGGCAGGTTCTTTCGCAAGAATGACCATTCTTTCACAGAGCCTCCACACTGCCCGCCCTATTTTGCATAAGATTTACAGTAAAGCGTGGTAAGAGAGGGCTTCTTGCGCAAGAGCTACGCTCTTTTCTAACAAGTGTAAGCTCTCTTGCACAAGAGGGCACTGTGGAAGTGCGGCAGGGGATTCTTGCGCAAGTAATCCCTATGGCTAAAATGGCCATAGGAGTTTTCTTGCACAAGAGAGCGTCCCCACTGCCATAGATGCTCTTGCATAAAAACACATGGCCGTGTGGATGTGTTCTTGCACAATAACCCACCAGTGTAGACATAGCCTTGGTGTCTGGCTCTTTCGCTGCTCAGGGACTCCACTAATTCCTTGGTTCTGCCTGAGGGTCTCAACAAGGGATCACTATTTCAGTTTCTCTCTGCTGCTGCCTGAGCCCATTATGGCTTACTTATGCATTCCCAATGGCTACCACTAGCTGGTGTCTGGAGTTGTGCTCTGTGTGTCTCATCTGCTGCATGTGCACTAGCAGCACCTGCCCATGGTGTTTCGTGACAGGGCTGAGGAGAACCCTTCCTCATGTGTGAGAGGCTCCCCCAGGATCTCCCACCTGCTCCTAGTGAATGTCTGAAATCAATAAAACAGCTTCACCCAAGTGGTTTGTTTCTGATTTACATAGCAGGAGGCCTTGCTCAGCTTCCTGTTCCAGGTAGGGCTCCTGAACCTTGGGCCAGGGTGCCTAGGTATAGACCTGTTCAGAGGTCACAGGCCTTTGCACTAGCTCCTCTGCCACACAGGACTATGAGCACTCAAGGCTGAGATCCAGCACCTCTTCCTGAGAGAACTTAGGCCTGGCTGGAGCCACCTCCCTCAATCATGCATGAGAGCAGGAGACCTCCCGCCCCCCCCCAACCAGGCTGGAGCAACCTCCCTGCCCCTCCAGGCCATGCTTCAAGGTCAAGAGCTAAGACTTAAACAGATTGGTCATAAGTCTGTTTAATAATGACACTCAGGTTGCTGCCTCTGTCTGGGGTGTCTCAAGCTGCTTGCACCTTTCTCAATGATAGGAGGGGATTCTGCACTCCTGTTTTGTGCCTGTCAGACAGCAAGCAAGGCTGGGGTACTTTTGTCCCCACACTGAACCCCATTACTTCCCCTCCTTGGAGCCATTGCCTTTTACCTTTTCCTCTGCCTGCTTTGTGCCCCCTGCCCACTCTGGTTACTGCAAACTTTACCCTGGATCCCTGAGCTCTCCTTTCAGGGAGATGTTGCTATACTTGCAAGCACTGCTCCTGCCCTAGAATTACTGACTTCCCAACCTGCTGGCCTCTAAAGCTATGGGCAGGAGAAGGTTAGTGGGTGAGGGTGGAACAAATGGCTGGGGCAGGGCCTATAGCTGGTGGTTAATTTCTGAGAAACTGGCCAAGTGGCTGAAGCAGGCAAGCCATTAACTAAGCCAAGTAACTGCAGTGCAAGGGGTGAGAAGAAGACAAGGTGAGGGGATGGTTCCTGACCTCTGGTAGCTCAGGCCTGCTCTGCAGCAGCTCTGCTGCTATTCCAGTCCTTGGCCCATGGTGGCTTGGGCCTAGCAGTGGTGGGCTAGGGCCCAGGAGGGCAATAGGAGCAGATGGGAGATGCCGGCAGAACTAAGTGTCCTTGTGCTGCCTTCACCACTGTGCTTGTTCTGCACCACCTCAAGCTGGGTAGTGGGGCAGCATCTGCTCAGGCATTCCCCAACAGCCTCTGGGGCTGCAGTGTCTAACAAACTAGTCCCTAGTGGCTATTTGGCCAGTCAAATGGGGCTAGTTTGCTATATTAGAACTCAAAACTGGTTGGACACCATGGCTCTGGGGAATGACCCCTGCTGCCTGCCCATGCCTTAACTAGCAGCAGAGGGTGTTTCTTAAACCCCGGGGAAAGTGCCCCCCCCTTCACAGACACATGTGGGATGAAGGTGGACAGCTGAGAGTGGAACAGGCCTTTCTAAAGTAAATAGGTTTTGGAGTGCTGGCTGAGATGCCTGAGAGCTAAGTTCATGGCTGCAGCAGCAGGGTCGGTGAGCCAATGATTTGGCTGCCATGAGAGGCATGAAAGAGCCACATATTCTCATTGATGAGCAGCTGCCAGGCCTCCTGCTGCTGCCATCTTATGCTGAAGACCTGGCACTTGGAGTGCAAAGGGCTCAGTGGCTGCCACGAGCACTGTGCTTTGATCTCCGGCATTGCTGAGCAGCTCATGTAAGAGTTGTGGCAGCAAACTAGTGGACTGTGCTGCTGCTAAGCCTCACAGCCAGGCTGAGGCAGGTTTCTGTTTCCAAGTCCTGTCCCACCAAGGACTGCAGGCCTGAGCGGTGGGGAGCTTGTACTCAGGGCAGGGAAGTCAGCAAGAGTGCCAACAAAGCTGCACTGCAGCTGGATTCCCCTTACCTGCCTGCTAAAGGCTAAGCCCCAGAACCACTTACAGACATGGAGGGGACTGGCTGTAGCTGCCTCCTGGCTCTGGCTTTGCCCTTGCTCCTCACTAATTGCCCTTAGTCAGTGAGCTCGATGCCTGGAGAAGCTGCTACTCAAAAGCAAGAAATAAAACTACTGCTCCTGGCTTGTCCTTTTGGCAGCATGTAGATCAGCCTGAGGGGGGGAGAGCAAAAAAGGGGGGCACTGATGTCAGGCTGTTCCCCCTCCCCCAACTCCTGAACCCATCACCACACAGGGAGAACACATGACAGGGTTTGGGATGAAGGGAGTAGGCTGGCAAGAGCACTTGTGGCTGAACATGCTCAGCATACTTAGAGCAATGTGAATCTCTGTCCCTGAGCCTTCCTGTGCCCAAACTGTCTCCCAGGGCCTGTGTTCCAGCCTGGGGAACGGCATGAACCGGGGGGGGGGGGGGGGGGGGGGGGGGGGGGGGGGGGGGGGGGGGCTTGGAGAAGAGGCAAGCAAAGGTATTTGGGGTTGAGAGAGCTACTGGATTACACTGAAATTCAAAGTGATTTTTGTGTTTTGAAGCTCACTGGCCTACAGGATTATTGCCTGTGATGCCATTTCCTTGCAGCTTTCCCCCCAGAGCTGAGGAGCTGGTTTATGTACCAGGGTACCTGATACATGTTAACAGCACTACTGTTCTGGAAAGCACATGGGCAGATATGTCTTATCACATTAGCCACAGCTGCTGCAGTTTTCACTTACTAAGGGTGGGCTCAGGCTTAACCTGGCAAAGCAAGCAGTAACACTGTAAATAAGGAAGGGAGCTTAAGGGTAAAACAGGAAAATTAAATTGCCAGCTCTGAAGAGATTAATTCTTCCACACACAATGCCAGAGTTTGAAAGTGGCATTGGCCATGGTGGCTTGCAGTAGGGTCAAAAGTGCCTCCTTGTGGCTATTAAGTACATCTGGGTAGACAGCTGTGACCCTTTTATTCCTGTTTAGCTCTTGCCCCTGTATTCAACAGCACCATGGCTGCTGCTTTCTTTATGTTCAAAGATAAATATTTTGTACCTCATGGATATTTCTACAAATGAAGATGAGCTTTCCTGATCTTGCACAAGCTAGTGTCAGTCATAAAACAAAGCAGGCTTGAATCACAGGGCCTGGCAGCAGAGAGCTTTTGGCTTCTGCCAAGGAGCAGGTGCTTGTTCCCTTTCCTTAGTGCCACTGCTGTAGATGCCATTGGATCCTTTAGTAAGAAAGGACAGTTCATACTCATAGCTGTGAAATAGGCAAGTAAAAGCACTGGCCAGAGCCCTACCCAGCATGGCCCCAGGTCAAAGAATGTTCTGAGGCATCTCCCTTATGCAATGATGTCACACCATGGCAGCCTATTGTGCCTGAGATTCAGCTTCCAGTTTTAATTTCCTCACTTTAGTCTTCATCCTACCTTCCTCTGTAAAACTAAACATCCCTCTAGCTGCTCAGTGAGAACACCGGGCAAAGAGCAAATTAAATTACACCACCAAGCTAGCGATTCACTTCTCAGTCTTTCACCCAAACCAGTAACTCCAGCTCCCTCGTTACTTTTGTCAGTCTACTAGTATTGAGATGTCAGAGTAAAGTTTTTTACCTGCAGCGGTCCCAGTGCCTGCACTTGAAGCCTAAAATGGCACTGCAATGGAATCCCTCACAATTTCCTGTCCAGCTGGGATTTGACTCAGCAGTTCTGGACCCCTAACAGACAATCATGGAACCAAACTAACCATGTGTTTCTCACTCCCATAGCAGAGACAACCAGCAAAGGTTGTCAAACCCATGACAGCCGCAAAGATAGTGAAGGTAATGGCCATATCATGAGGACACATGCGTTGATGCTGTTAGACATGCAAATAGAACTGCACACTTGACCCCACAATCAGAAAAGCCCCCCTACATGGGGAATGAGGGAGCCACTAAAGGCAGCCATGCCAGGCTATCCCTCTCTCCCACAGCTTCCTGTGCCCTCAGACAAAAACAGGCTTGGAGAGTTAATGAATTTATTCCCTTGAGAAAAAGGCCAAGAGAGGGAGCTGGTGCAGAGAACGTAGTGAGAAAAATCTTGCCTCAACTTCTATTATCACCCCCCTGACACATACCCTGGTGAAGGGCTCAGCATGAGTCTCCCCTCTGTGGGGCCTCTCTGTTTTTCCTATAGTGCATTCAGCTAACTTCTTGCACCAAGTTAGGGACATACATTCAAAACTCTGCACCAGCACATACACACTCCTGCTCCCCTCCCCCATCCCCCTACACCCCCCTTTAGCTCATTTCCTGGTTCATGTCTTTAAAACCCATTGTGTTAAATACTTTAATTACAAAGTTGTGTTGAGGATGAGAGTAATAGACCCTGCAGGGACTTCAAGTGGCCCTCACTCCCAGATACACGTGCACACTCTGTACTAAGAGTATGTCCCCACACACCAGCAGCCTGGGGCAAGGGTGCATGGGCACTTTGCCCAGCTGTTTCACAGCAGGGGGGTGGGGCGGGGCAGGGCAGGCCCTGCTAGACAGGAGTTGCTGCAGCTGCAGGGGGGGTATTTCTTATCTTAAATGCTAGCAGGTACTGGCCTGGGCTGGCCTCTAGGCCCAGCAGAGAATGGAGCTCCCTCCCGTCATGTGAGTTGCTGTCTCATCTCTGTCAGACATCAGACATTCACACCAAGTGGACCAGGCCAGAGAAAATTAACAAAACCTTAACACGAGAGGATGGAAGGGGTTACTTCTGCCTTCCTGCCTGGGAAGGGAGGGAACCAAGTGCCAGAATCCTAATAGATGCATCTCAGCCGCTAATTTGAGGAGCAGTGGAGGCAGGTAGAGGAAGGAATGCAGGGGTGCGATAAGACTGCTACGAAGTCACCCCAGGCACCCTGACTGGCTTTGCAGGGAAGTAAGAAGGGGGCAGGAACACACCAGAATCTTTCCCTCCCCCCCACTGCTGGAAGGGAATCTGAACGGGCACAGGAGCCATAGGGGAAGATGGCCTAGCACAGCATCAGGCAGCTTCTGCTGGCGGTGAGGCACGCTCAGAGAAGGCGGGAAAGAGGCTACACAGGAGGTTCTGGAAACCCAGGCCATTTGGTAATTTGCCCAATGTACAAGAGCCCTCGGGAGACACTGAACCATCCTTCAAGAGAACAAGAAGAGACGTAGGAGCTAGCTCCAGGGTTCCCTCCAAAACACCTCCTACCACAGGGGCGGAGGAGGAGACTGGAATGAACTCCTGCTGGTTCCTGAATGTCTTCTATTGCCCCTGCTGGTGCTGCGTCCCTGCTCTGGTTGGGTTGTATGGGGTTGTGGCTGTGCTCTAGAGGCCCAGCAGCAGCACACGGGGATCCTCCACCGCAGCCTTGATCTTGCGCAGGAAAGTCACTGCCTCTCTGCCATCAATCAGCCGGTGGTCGTATGTCAGTGCCACATACATCATGGGCCGCACTTCAACCTGAGGAGAAATGGAGCATGTCAGCTGTACCAGCATCCATCCCATTGGAGAAAGACCCAGTTATTCCTACCCTACATGATAGTGAGGGAGTATAGCAAGATCACCTGCTCAGGAAAGCATGCGCTTCTCCAAGACAGAAGAGACACCAGCAGGCTGCCAAGGCTCAGCTCCTCATTTTCCTTCAGTCACGCACTAAGCACAGGCTCTGGGTGTGGTCGTGCCAGGTACCACGGCATGCTAATGTCTAACATGGAGACTGCAGGCACCATCTCCCAACAGCATTAAGGGGATCCAGGAAATCCCTTTGCCAGCCACTGTGTTTTTTATTGTTCCCCATTGCCCCAGCATGGAGGGATGAGGGCTTGTCTGTTCCTCAACACCACAGACTGGCACTGTCGCCAGCAGTGACTGCTTGGAACTCTCTGCAGGTCCCACTGTGCCCTTCCCAGTAAGTAATTTGCAACAGGAAAGCATTTTAGGAGGGCTCCCACCACCTCCTCTGGCCCTGGTCATAGCTGTGTCCTCTTCTGCTGAACTCCTCCCCTCTGCCCATTTAATTACCCTGAATACAGGCTTTTGCAACTGCACCTACTTTGCCTCCGACAGCAACAGGCTTGTCAAAGATGCCATGCATGCCCAGTATGGCAGACTGGGGAGGATTGATGATGGGCGTTCCAAAGAGAGACCCGAAGACCCCTCCATTGCTGATTGTGAAGGTGCCTCCATCCATGTCCTCAATGGCCAGCTCATTCTTTCGGGCCTGAAACAAGAAGAACAGGATCTCAGAAAGCTGCTCAGACTGAAGGCATCCAAGGAAGCAAAGAGATGGAGACAGGAGGTACTTGCTCCTCACTCACTACATTCGTAAGGTGTAGCTTCTTCTGAAACCTCTCCACAAGCAATAGGAAAAGGAAAGAACTTCACTTGCCAATTCGGATTTGCTAGTGTAGATGAGGTTACTTTAAAATATGGGCTTTGTCCCTTTAACATTAGGGTTTAGCAAAATGCTGATACCTCCTCAGCCAGCAAAGAGACTCACATGAGTGGAGAGGAGGGGAGAATGCAGACAGAGAGGCAGTGGTAAGTTCATAAGTCAGTGAGATAGGAGAGTAAACACTAGTGTGTGGAAAAGCGGCGAGGAGTCCTGTGGCACCTTATCGACTAACCGAAGTGTTGGAGCATAAGCTTCCGTGGGCAAAGACCCACTTCGTCAGATGCATGTAGTGGAAATTTCCACTACATGCATCTGACGAAGTGGGTCTTTGCCCACGGAAGCTTATGCTCCAACACTTCGGTTAGTCGATAAGGTGCCACAGGACTCCTCGTCGCTTTTGCAGATTCAGACTAACACGGCTACCCCTCTGATACTTGACTAGTATGTGGAGGCAGCACTGAACTGTACTGGAACCTTTGATATGATCCCAGGTTTGAAAAGCTCCATGTCTCAGATACTAAGGGGTCCATCTGCAGATCAGCTGAAACAGGACCATGGTGAGACTAACTGACCACAAGAGACTGACAGTCACTTAAGCAGGTTAGGAGCACATTATTTTCTTCTTCCTCTAACAGGACCGTTTACAAGGTTTGACAGGGTTCTCTTGCCTTGATTTCCAATAAACCTGTTATCTGGGGAATTACCTGTCTCTGAAGAGGTAAACAAGCCTTGGCCTTAAGAAGAGGAAATGGGAGCATAGAGTTAACTGGAGCCCAAGTTTGCTTGGGAGTTTCAGTTAAAAGGAAAAGACTTAGAAGGGTCTGTCCCCTAAGGAGAGATCACTGGTCGGGCTAGTAGAAAATGCCTAAAGACAAGCAGCAAGTCAGAAGGGCCAATGGTGAATACTTATGCATGGCCAGCCACCCCTGCCAGAAATTAATGCTGCTTCTGCCAAAGATTGAGGTGGCTGCTCGTTGCTTCCCTTTTGTGCCACTTTCAGAAAGCCCTGGCCAGTACACCCCACCCTGGCCCACCTCCAGCTCCTGTTACCTTCTCCCCTAGCTCACTGATGATTCGCTCAATATCAGCAAAGTTCATAGTTTCTACATTCCTGATGACAGGGACCACGAGACCCTGTGAGAAAGCAAAGAATCCAGTCAGTCACAAGTAGCAGCAGAGGCATCTGAGTACAAAGCCAAGGGGAATCTAGTCTCAGACAAAGGAGGTTACGCCTGAAGTACTCTTCCCCTTCTGACCAGGTAAGCTGAAAGAGCAGAGCACGCCATTTACTCTCAGTGCTATTTGCACTGCTCTGTGGGGTTGAAGGTTAGTCTCTACATATGAAGCCAAGACACACCACTTCCCCCATTCCAGATGTGCCTACATTAGTGAGGCCAAGATGGGGGCGGAGATCTTGATAATGTGGACTTTCCCCAATAGCCCACAAAGCTATGGAAGCCTTATCCCTTGCCAGCAGGGTCAGCAACTAGCGGTTCTCTTGCTGCAGGACTAGATAGTGTTGGACACGTAATCTGGGACATCCGAGTTTCATGTGAGCAGTTTTTGCCACCTTTGAGTGTCATGGCTCAGTTTGCTCAGCTGCCACCCCTGCAGAACCTGGGCTGTAGTCTAGGCCGGGTAAAAAGCCCACAGGGCATACCCTGGGAGTTGCCACTGCAACGCTGATATCCACATAGTCCCTGTACACAATCTCTTTGGTTGTGTCATCAATCACTAGGAGAGAGAAGAAAACAGTTACACAGAGAAAGCCCAAGAGTCAGGGCTCTGCAGTCATGAAAGGCCAAAAGTAGTCACTGACTAGCAACAACTTACTCATCTCTAACTTCCATGCTTTTAAATGTAGTACCAGGGAGGGTTAAGTCCTATTGCCTCTTTGGGGGGGAACACCGGCCCAGAAAGATAGATGGCTGGAAAGAGAGGGAGCTGGCTAGGATAGCTCACTCTCCTGGGACAACCGCACCTCCCCCAAGTGTCACTCTCTCTTCATAGGCACAACAATCCCCCAGAAGACACCTCTTCAGGGACAGCCTTCCCAGTACAATAGCCATTCCAGTGAAATCTAGTAGAATGTGTTCTTATGAGCAGTGCTGGGTTGGGATACACCTTAATATACGTGGTCCCCAGTCGATCAGAGCCCTGAAAGCTCTTGCTGGGGTCACTGTGAAAGGGCCTTCCCAGCATATTGGCTCTTATCTACATCAGTGAAACCAGCTAAGTTAATTGTAGTTCATCAGCATTGACAGACTTGCCCTCTTCCCCACCTTTCATGTGGGGGGATGTGGCTCTTCAGCACCTTTAGTTCCCTACAGGCTTGGCCACGTTTCAGGACGCCCCTTGTCTCTGTCCATTAGTAGCAGAGGCTAGCACACTCACCTGCATTCACGACGGGCTGCTCCTGTAAGGCAAAGGCAGCAGCTTTCACAAAGGCTGACATAAAGCCCAGTTTCAGGTTGTGCTTCTTCTGGAAAGATTCTCTGTGTCGGGCTCTCATCTCCTGGATATTACTGCAAACACCAATAGACAACCATTACTGCCAGGAATGGAGGGGAAGAGCGATCACTCACTTCTTCTATGACAGATTTCCTGTGCTTACAAACCTTCACTAACAAATGTTCTATCTCAAATATTTATCCAGATATATGTTGGGAAAATAACACTGCAGGGCACAGACTATCCA
>CM057848.1:40083406-40140367 GCA_030068395.1 Apalone spinifera
AACAGACCCAACTCCCTCAGCCTCTCCTCATAAGTCATATGCTCTAGCCCCCTTCCTTCCCCAGCCTCCCCAGGGGAGGACAAAGACACAAAAATTTTGTGTTAAGTCAGTGTTCCTGACTTACCTCCAGTTTTCCTGAGTTTGAACAGAGGGGTCCCTCCTTCCACTTTCCCCCCATCAGGTACCAGAAGTGCTTCAATCACACCAGCAGCCGGGGATGGAACCTGCACTGATGTCTGCAGAAAGGAGAGGAGTGAAATCCTCCCGGACCATTGAAAGGGAACAGTTATCCAAGCAGAAGACCCTCATCTTTAACAGGGGGTATATGAAGGGAAACATCCTGTGTTCCAGATTTCACACCACAAAGGGAACTAGAGTTTTGCACAGGGACCATCTCACCTTTTTAAGAAAAACAAAAACTGCTGTGATTCTGAGCATTTAAAACCGTGGTCACACGTGGCTATTTGGCTGGTTGAGTGTGTCTAGTTCACTATACTGTAGTGGCTACTGCTTCAGAACTGGTTGGACATCATGGCTTTAAAAGAAGACAGCAGCATAACTGCTTGATCCACCTGCCTCATCACAGAGGCACAATATGAAGTGGGGCTCACGTACAGCAAGCTGCCTTCTTGACAATGAACAACACAGGAAACATGGCTCCCAAGGATTCAGGGGAAAGCAAGCACTTGAAAATAAACTAGTTTGATTAAAATTATTTTAGAAACTATTCTGAGTAATTTGAAAGCCAAAGTGACACACCTACTCTAACCATTTTTCTGGACTCTGAACTTACCTATACAGCTTCTGATTTCTCCTGTTTTTAAATAGAAGCAGATTTCCCAGGCCCTGCTATGTAACTGGAGTCCCTAATGGGAAGCATCACTAAAACAGCAGCCCCCACTAGTGCTATCAAATGACTGGAAAGAAGAGAAACTACCAAGGATTTCACCAAGTTAAGATACAATTAAGCACTTATGCTAAAGAAATGAAGATTTTAAACTGTGAAAGGCCCATGGGATATTTGTCTAACACAGACTGGGGAGAGGGAGCAGAAGGGGACCAGTATGGAACATGCCTACCTTGTCTGTTTCAATCTCACACACCACTTCATCCTCTGCCACTGTGTCTCCAACAGCTGAACAACATAAGAACCGCTGTGAGTAGGGAGCTGTGTTCTGACCTCCCCTTCCAACCCACAGCACAGTCTCCCAGTAATCCAGAATTTTCACACTAGACTTGCACGATCTTTCTTGTATGAAGCTGAAGAGATTTACTGTACTTTCACAGGGTCTTCCTGATCCCAGTTCAGGTACCTCTCTCCAGTCTCATCCTTCTACATCATGGCCCTTAGACAGGCAGTGATAGTGCCAAGTGTTCCTTGCCCCAATGGGAAGTGTAGTTATCACCATGCTGCCTCATCCTCCCCAGGCTGAAAGGTGTTAAGAAGCAGAACTTCAGCCAACCAGCTACAAACTGTTCCCAGGGCTGTCCCATGGAAGCATGAAAAGAATGCAGTAGCAGTGCAAAGCCAATCCGTAGAGTGCAACTTCTTACCTTTCTCCCACCTGACATCTCCCTCTGTGACTGATTCTGCAAATGCTGGTGTGTTAACTGTAAGCACATCATCCCCTGTGGGAGGAAGAGAAAGTGAGAGCCTGATACCTATTCAGAACTCAGTGCACCCACTCAAATACCTCTCCATTTTGGACACCGGGAATTGCCTCGAAAGGGGCAGCCCAGTGATCATCAGATTATGTGAGGAAGAAGGCCAACCACACTTTTTGACAGCTAGGCACTCATAGAGACAGGAAGGTCACAGTGCCAGAAACACCCAACACAAGAAAACCACACACTACAATAGGGCCAAAAGCACAAACCCAGCTCCCACCACTCACCCATGGAGGATAGACTGAAGCAGGCTTAAACCAAGGGTGGAAAGATGATTTAGTTATGGCTCAGGGCCATGTGCACTCCAGTCAGAGGGGAGCAGACCAAGTAGCCCCACTGGTTCCTGGCTCTTAGCTACTTACTGCACACTGCTGTGATTCTGAAGTGACGGACGGTGAAGACACTGGAGGTGTTTACTCTGCAGAAACAGAGAAAGAAATGAACACAAAATGAAAAATTCCTGAGTGTGGTCAGCCCAGGCCTCTCATGGACAGCTGAGTGAGTCGCAAGTTTATACTGGCTTGCTCCAATTAATCCGAAGGCAACTCAGCTGCTCTGATGATGCATGCACAGGTGCTCCAACAGACATTTACCTCGTAGTTTATGCTTAGTATCCCTGCTAGACACCCAAAGAAAACTCATCATACCTTTGAGGAGTGCAGAAGTCCACGAATAACAGGTGTTTACAGAATCTGATTCTAAGGAGGTACCCTAATCATGGGTGTGTTATAGAGATCAGCAGACAGAAGTCTTGGGGCTTTAGAGCCTGACAAAGAGCTGACTACGCTCCAATCCCACACCTTTGGCTAGTGCAATAATGATTTGTTTGCCTCTAATTCTAGTGTCAGCACTGTAAGGGGTGCTTCAAAGCTGACACTACTGCAGAAAGTCTGACAGCCACATTAGTCAGACATTTCTGACACTGCCCTTCAAGGGGAGCTAGGCATCCCAAGTGTTCTAGAGAGATGCTGCAGAGGTATCACTCTCATCAAGAGCTAATACATTTGGGTAGCACTACCAGATGCACACCACACAAATTCAGCACACATGTCCCAATGTATAATGCCGTGGGCTCCCATGGGAGGAAGGCCTGCTATATCTGGTCTGCACTGCTGTGCACCAAGACCACTGCACCAGAGCAGGCCTTGCCCGAACATCACTTGTTCCAGAACCATCCCACTTTTCCTCAAGGAGACTCTGTCTTGCTGTGCTTCCAATAGGTCCTTGCTGGGAGGCCACCACTAAACACCACAATGACAGGTGCAGTAACAGTGAGAACATGGACAGGTGGATACATGAATCATCCCCTTCCCTTTACCATTGACCTCTTCATTCCTGTTCCTTCCATGTATCCATATTCAGATCAAACCAGCACTATTTTGTTAAGAGTCTCAATTCCTGGCCCATAAAAGCCAGAGCACATTAATTTCCTGAGTCTCATGCTGAGCCCCTATGATGTGCAGAGGGGTTTATGACAATTAGAGCAGACACACCACCAGATACCAGGGCTACGGCAGCCTTTCCCCTTGACATGCTGCAGCAGGCCTTAGCTTTTCCATGGATACTTACACAAGCTTGCTGCTGTTGGTGTAAGCCAGCCTCTGGCTCCGAGATACACCTGCAAAGTAGAAACCACTTCAACTGAAAACCTCATTATCCTATAGGCAGCTACCCAGCCATACACCCACCACAAATGCGAGGGTTTATAAGATTAGAAGAAACTCAAAGACACCCTTCTGAGCAAGCTCGGTGTAATCTATTCAGTGTTAAAAGAGCCTAAGGGATACCCTGTGATACTGTTGCCCATCCTGATTGAATGTGGGGTTGCAGCTGGGATGGATGCAGTTGGAGGCTGCACAGAGGGCCCTCTACAGCAGAGGCCTCACTCAGAGCCTGTCACAGCATAACAAGTAGTTTTGCTTTCACTTAGATTTCTAAAGAAAAAACAACTGTATACATATTGGTATTAGCAGCAAGGAGCTCCAAATAAGGAAAGGACAAGAGCCCCTCAACTCCCAATAGACACCCACAAAGAAGCCTACTGCCCTGTTATAAGCACAGACAGGGGAAATCTCCTATAAAGAAAACTGCTTTCTGAAAAAAGCACTGGAGAGGAAGGATGTTCTCCAGTATTTCTTAAACACTGTAAGCTCCACCATGTTCATACATTCTCTGGTTTCAGGCTGGAGACTAGGAAACTGTAATCATATACTGCAAACCTGACCTTTGCCTTTCCTATGGCACAGGGTAATTAAGATTCTGTCCTGATCTCAGATCAAGGACACTTGGCATAGGAATCTGAGAAAATACTGATTTCCTCAGAGCTATGCAAGTGCAGACAGGAGAGATCATTTCACTGGAAAATGATTGAGGTGGTAAGTTGCAACTCTGACATGCTGTTCCCTGCCAAAATACATATTCTCTTTAAAGATCAAAAGCTTTGAGTTTATGACTGTAGACATTGAGTAGCTTTAACTGATGGTCAAAGCAGACCTGGAAAAATGAAAGGGTGGACATGGAGTGTGCTGTCCAGAACAAGAGCACTTTGGGATCCAGTTCAGGCCCATAGGAAAAGCTCTGAGGGACTCTTTCAGACCAGAAGACTTTAAAATCAGTGCCCTTATCTCCAATGAGCTTATTTACGAGTTACATTAAATCTCTCTGTTGCCTTTGGGAATCTTCAGCTTAGCTAAATGGACCAGTTATAATTTATACTAGCTCATCAGACACCCGTGGAAAGACACAACTTGTTTCTCTTCTGATTTAATTTGTGACTGTTTGGCTTTATGATGATTTTTGAGAATATTTTTTACTCTGGTAGCGCTGGTTTATTTCTATCATCAACTCTAGTTAGTTTTCTTCCCTTTACCTACGCCGTTATAAAAGGAAATAAAATACAAGTTGTATCTCAAGCGTAAGACTCACCGGATAGAGAGCGTCTTCCCAGAGTACAGTTCCCCTATCAGACAGAAGAGAGACACTATCAGACTTGCAAACAGGCAGAACCAGCTCCCGAGGGGACAATGCTTTCACCAAGAGTCCAGGCTATAGCCTGAACCAATAAATGGGAGACAGTTCACATGTTACTGCACTGTAGCACACACTAGTCCATGAGAATTTTCGACATATTCTTCCCCCCTCCCCTTGCTTTTACCACTCTGACATTCCTTTCAACAGAAAAGGGTCTGGAAAGCACGAAATTAAACTCAAATTCTCTGGCTTCCACATGCATTTCCTGTCCTTAAAAAGGGATGCCTGCAGGCAGTGAATAAGAAACAGGTTTCTGAAAGCCCCATGCACCTCAGATTTACCATTGCAAATAAGTGAACTTGTAGGAAGTAGGAGCTCCAAACTGCTGACTCCCACAGCCTTAACAGCTCCAGCTTTTGGTGTCTATTTTTAAATGTTTGGTTAAGGGGCCTTTGGTGAAATCCTGGTCCATGGAAGTTAAAGGCAAAAATGCCCAATGACTTCAGTGGTGCCAGGATCACCCATTTAATTTTCAGGAAGTCATAAAAAATGTTCCTCATTCAATCTTATTTTAAAAACAAAAAACAAGAAGTTGATGGGGAGAGGTAGATATGCTGGAGGGTAGGGCTAGGGTCCAGAGTGACCTAGATAAATTGGAGAACTGTGTAAAAAAAAAAATCTAATGAGGTTCAAAAAGGACAAGTGCCGAGTCCTATACTTAGGAAGGAAGAATCCCAAGCAGTACTACAGGCTGGGGACCAACTGGCTAGGCAGCAGTTGTGCAGAAAAGGACTTTGGGATTACAGCAGATGAGAAACTGAATGAGTCACGGTGTGACCTTGTTGCCAAGAAAGCTAATGACATATTGTGCTACATTTGTAGAAGCATTGCCAGCAGATCCAGGGAAGTGATTATTCCCCTCTATTCAGCACTGGTAAGGTCACAACCGGAATACTGAGACCAGTTTTGGGCCCCTCACTACAGAAAGGATGTGGGCAAATTGGAGCAAGTCCAGCAGAGGGCAACAAAAAAGATTAGTGGGCTGGGGCACATGACTTATGAGGAGAGGCTGAAGGAACTGAGCTTATTTAGTCTGCAGAAGAGAAGAGTGAGGGGGGATTTGATAGCAGCCTTCAACTGCCTGATGGTCCAAAGAGAATGGAGAGAGAGTGTTCTCAGTGAGGACAGAATAAGCAGCAATGGTCTCAAGTTGCAGTGGGGGAGGTCTAGGTTGGGAAACATATTTCACTAGGAGGGTGGTGAAGCACTGGAATGAGTTGCCTAGAGAAGGGTAGAATCACCATTCTCAGAGGTTTTAAAGCAAGGCTTGGCAAAACCCTGACTGGAATGATTTAGATGGGGTTGATCCTGTGTTGAGCAGGGAATTAGACTAGATGCCTCCTAAACTAGGGTTTTGCCTGCACTGCTAGGATCCAGATCACTATAAGTGTAGACTTTAGGAACCCAGGCTACAATGGGTGGCTGTGCAAAACAAAATCCACAGATGGTATTTTCCATGTGAGCTGTGGTTTTCTGTGTTTTAATAGCTGCTATTGTGACCTGGGAAATTCTAAAATGATTTAACATAACTAGGCCCCCTTATCCTAAAGAACTGAAATCTTATGTATGAGCCTAGGCAGAGGGCCTAACAGTGAAGGGAAGAACACAAGAATTCCCATTTTGGGTCAGACCAATGGTCCATCTAGCCCAGTATCCTGTCTTTAAACAATGACCAATCCCAGGTGCTTCAAAGGGAAAGAACACAGCAGGCAATCCTCAAATGATCCATTCCATCATCCAGTCCCAGTTTCTGGAAGTCATAGACTAGATACCCAGTACCATTTTCACAAAAATCCCCTGGCAACAAGTTCCACAGGCTGATTATGTGTGGAAACAGAGGTGAGAAGCCATTCTGATTAAGGATGTAAAATCCCCTTTAATCAGTTATGGGTTAAACGTTGTGTGTAACCCAGTTAATGACTTAAACGGGAGTGGCCCTCCTGCCTGTGGCATGGCAGGGGCTGCTCTGATCAGGCCAGGCCCACCAGTTAACTGTAACCAGTAAGCATCCCCTGGCAAAGGTGATGCTAACTAGTTAGAGTTTACCAGTTAACCATCCACATCCCTAATCCTAATTCAAGATGCTGAAAGTCTCTATACATGGCACTGTGTTCCTTGGGGCTTTCTTGCTTCTGCTCCTCAGGGGTGGTGTTCCAGAGCATACAGCCACATGTTTGACAGGGGAGTCATTAGCAGGCAACATCCCATTTCCAGAATAAATCTGCTGGGATTGCATCTAATCTCAAGGACACTAAGACACTTGGCATTAATGTCTGAAGAAACAACTAATGTTGTCATATCCTTCACAGGAAAGTAGGAGCCTGAACAGGAAGCAAAATCTATAGCTCTAGCAAGCTGACCGTAGCACTACGAATCTCTTAACTTACACTTTCCCAGATCAAGCTACCAATTAATTTAATCTTTTGCTACTTCCACATAACTTCTCAGGACCGTTCAACGTGCTGGAACCAATCTGTCACCAGAGGCATCCCCTATATATTTAACCATCTCCATATTATCTTCTAGGAAACTTCCACTCATGACATTTGAAAACTCCCCCTATGGAATACAGAAGATGACTGTAGACATGCTGTGTGTCCTGAGTCCTACACTGGAAACAAGAGCCAGTTCAGATAAAAACACTGAGAGAATAGAATCACGCTGGGCAAAGCCGGTTTCATGGCTCCAAGTGCAACTTCCAATAGACAAAGGGCTGGACAGGCATTGGAAGTGGCATGACGGACCCATCACTCTGTGGCAAAGACTTCTGCACACATATAGGAAATAGTGGAAGAACTGCTTACAGCAGAGAGGGATGTTGCATTGACGGAGAGGGCTGCCAGTGTAACCCATTGCTGGAAACAAGAGAACCAAGTCTTTCAAATTACTCATTGATTTCAACAATTAGTAATTATACACTTCAGGTAGGTAGAGAAAACGACAGGTGCTAAGATGTGATGCAGACAGTAATGCTGAGCAGATAGAAGATATCGTTACCAAACTGGCAGCCTGACCTATTCTCGAATTCCCTGCCCGTCTCCCCACTAACTTTTATGACCTTTTCTTTCCTAAATAAATCCCAAAGGTCTCATTCACTGTGAATTCTGCTGTTTTCAGTGTTGTAAACTACACTCTTTCTTTGGACCCTCTCCTCTGAGGGCTTCTGGGGCCCTCCCTGTTCAACCCCTCTATAAGTAGTAATTCTCCTCACTTTTGTGCCCAATGGCAGTAGTCAATGGCCTTCTCTTCCTCCTCTCTCAGCACTTGTACATGATTCCTATGTTGGCAACTCATCTCATCTTCAATCCCATAATGCTGCTTGTCTCTTCAAATTCTCTTCCTGTGTATCTTCTTTCTTCCTCACATATCAAAACGCCAAAACTTTTCTTCCTCCTCCTCACCTCTATTCCTGCTGACCACTCCCCTATCCTCCTAGTCACTCAAGCCCACAGACCTGAGGGTCATCCTTGTCTTCTCTTCTCTCCTCTCCTCCTCCCATTAGATTTCCACCAAATCCTGGCGAGTCTTCCTCTGCATTTCCAAAAACTGTTTCTTCCTCCTTATTCCCAATGTCAAAACTCTTTGTTTATGTCCTATTATCTCTTGCTTGATGACCACCACTTCCTTGGCCTTGGTGGCATTCTCCCCTATCCATTGACTCAACACACTAACCAAAGTTATGTTCCTTGCCCAATGGTCTGATCACCTCTTACTGAAACATCTCTCAATTGATTTCACAGCTAATTCTACATCAAGTACAAATGCCTTGTCCTTGCTATCATCTTTCTGCCCTAATTACACATCCATTACTGTGGTATCCAATTGCTACTCCTTGTCTTCTGCTACACTTCCATTTATATTTTGCCAACTTCTTCCCATAACCAAGCTTCCCACAATACAGTTTTTGAAACAGAGATCATTCTTTAGGTACCTATAAAATTTTATGAACACTTGAGGTACTGTCAAAATTACTAGCTTCTCTAGATTAATAATACTAATGCAAGTCACATAAACCAGATAGAAAGCTGACACAAGGATGGCATCTATGTACCAAAGAGATTGTGTTTTAGGAGATACATATTAAGAGAGCAGAATATGAATGGGTATAAAAAAATCCTGGTATCAGACAGCTACAAAGATGTTTAGGGTGGCATAGCTGTCTTTCTGTTTAATCCATGTAGGATGACCTCCTGATAGTGGCGCTGACAATAGGCTGTCCTTGCAACTCCTCCTCAGGAGGGCTCCAGCACACAGCCTGCAACAGTTGCCTGCCCAAGAATAAGAGCCACCAGGATGGTATCAGCCTGCCCAGCATTTGCCCTCAGAACTCCCTATCAGGCTGCAGTTGAGGCGGCCCTGCTTGCCCAACCGGTGCGGTCTCTGGGGTGCTGTCTCTGGCTATGCTCAGGACCTATTCCATCAGCCCCATCCTGCAGGGTCTGGCCTCAAATAGCCCTCGCCATACTCCTGCTTTAGACTGGCAGGAGTATCCTTGGGGCGCGGGGCTTCCCTCAGCTGCCCCTCCCCACGCCAGGCCGGTCCACGGACAGACCTCACAAGGGATTTGCTCCTGGGGGTGGGGGAGGGGAGGATTTGAGGCAGCGCCTTGTTCGCAGGGGCCCCAGCTTGGGGCAGGGCTTGTGGGACACGTTCCCCTGAGGCTCGCGGTGCGCACGGTAGGCAGCCAATGGGGGTCCCACGGGGGAGCGGCCGACGGGACCGGGCGCAGGAGTTTCTCCAGGAGTCGGCCCAGCACGGGGACGTGACACCGCGTCCCGGTGCCCTTGGCGCTGCTGCCCGTTCGTTCGTCCCTCCCGCCCTCGCCCCCGCCCCCGGCCGTACCTGCCGGAGGGCGCAGAGGGAGCGGCCTAGCGCCCCGCTCAAACAGCGGGACCGGGACAATAGCAGCATCGCGGCGGCGGCAACGGCAGGAGGAGCCGGAGGGCGGACACCGGAACCAGGCCTGGCACAGGGCGGAAGCGGGCTGGGGCGGCCCAACCTCGGGCGCATATGGGGGTGTGTGTGTGTGACAGGGGATCGTACCAACCACGGGGCCGGGGAGGCAGACAGTGAATTCTCCTCAGGAGCAGCACGAGTGCACCAGAAGAGCTAAGTTGGTGGGAGCAGACGGGAATGGCGGAAGGAATGAACCACCCCGAGGCGATGGGGGGGGGGGCGTGAGGACTGAACCACCCCGTGGGGTCTCATGAAGTGGGGCTGAACCGCCCTGTTGCATGGCAGTGGGGCAGAGCCGCGCTCAGGACAGGACCTCAGAGAACACCCGGAAGCGGAGTGACACCCGCAGGGTGCACCGAACGGAAAACGTGCCCGACCCTGCCCCAGCCGTCTCGCTCCGGCTCAGTACTCACAAGGCTGGTGTCAGCAGTGGGATAGGAGGAGGCTTTGATGGAGGAGGCGGGGCCAGTATCTAATGAGCCGTTGTGCGAGAAGCAGGCAGATGGGCTGGCATGGCTGGTAGAGCAGAGGGCTGGGGAGGGTGAATCAAGGAAGGGCAGAGAAGCTATTCAGATGAGAACAAGGAATTGGAACCTGATGAGGAATGACACTGGGGGAGCCCTTACCAGGGTGCAGAGACGGATTCTGTGGTCAGTGACTGGCCATGAAGGTGATCTTGGCACTTGTAATTTGAATGGACCAGAGGATGCAATATGGGTGTCAGAGAAGATGAGGTTATGGCTAGGAGGATGGGAGATAAGGGAGTCACAGAACTGAATAAAGTAAGGGTAAAGCTCATCTGTTCAGGAGACAGAGTATTCGGAGGGGCCAATCCAAGAGTATAGAACATACTCTCACGATTGAGACCCACCACAAACCTCACCACCTTTCATTCCAAGTTCTTACATTATTCTTTAAACAGAAATACCATGCCCAACATTCTCACATACTATTGCTCATAGGCTGTGGGAAAGAGAAAGATCCACACATGACTGATGCTAGTCACTCTGCTGATGTAACTCACGCACCTACTAGGTGTGGTATACTGTCCCACTTAGTGGTACTGAGACCACTTACAGAAGGAGTGGGAAACCTAAGGCTACCAGCTTGCCTGGATCTGGCTCCTGAGGCTCAGGGCTCCCTCCCCCCTCCAAAGCAGGCTGATTAAATCCTCTTTGTTTTCACCTGCTAAAATCACACTAGTGACAGCTACAATAAATTACTTTCTGGACATTACATTTGATATAAATAAATGTTTCAGTTGCCACAGGCGTGTTACCTGGATAGAAATGGGAGGTCACCTGCACAACTGGAAGTGGCAAGAAAAGAACATGAAACAGCTTCCTCTTAACATGAGGTGAATGCTACTACAAAGTTTAAGAAACCCTGTACTAAACCTGCAATAGTCTGTGATCCTGTAATTAAAAACTGTATTGTAATGAGGCATCTGCTCCAAAAGGGAAAGTAAAGATTGAGTGTACATCCATAATTAAGGCTTTTCATAACTTTTGAGCATCTATATAACCATAATACTCTGAAAAGAATTTTGCAGGGAATTTCCTAGGAATTTTTAAAAGGAAAAATATTACAAAAATCAATAAGAAACATTCTCCAATACTTTGAAACTGCTGGCATGTAAACAAAAAGGAAATAGAGCCCTAAGGATGTTAAATTTAGTTTAACCAACTAATCAACTATTTGCTATCCATTCCTGAGGATTTTCCAATGATTAGTCAATAAGTGGGGGAGCACAGTGGGGTTAGCTCCCGGCCCTGGGAACTAACCCCTCTGTAGCTCTGCCTTTTAGATGTATTAAGAGCCTACTGCCCTACACGAGCTGGGACAGCTGATTCCCGGTTCATGCTGGGCCCCCTCCCCTGTGTCTTAATACATTTAAGAGCCCCCCCCCCATCGGCTCTTAATACATTTAAAAGGCTGGAGCTCAGCAGGGGACCTGGCGCAAGCTGACAATCAGCTGGTCTGGCTTGCGCTGGATCCCCGCTGCTGCACTTCTGATTTTTGAAGCATGAAGAGCCAGGCAGCTCTTAATACATTTAAAAAGCAGAGGCGCGGCACGCGGCACCCGGTCCCCACTATCCCCTGCTTCCCCTGCCCTTTGCAGAGACAGTGCTGGGGGGAACCAGCTTTTAAACCAGCTCCCCCCAGCCCCAGGTCTGCCCCTCTTGCTGCCTCTAATAGAGGCAGCAAGCGGGGGGAGAGCAATTAGTTGAGGGACTAATCGACTATCCAATAAGCTTTTGCTTAGCAGATAGTCGACTAGTCATTTATATCCCTAAGATCTTGTAAAGTGCCAAATCTAGAACTTTTTCAGCTATTCTTCACTGGAATGCTGCTGTCCTTGAGCAAGACCACTGGAAAATAGCTGTCCTTAACAAAAGATTCCTGCTTAACAGGAAAAAATATGCATGGTAGGCTTTCATTAAACATCTCTCTAAGTATTTGGAGGGAAATTAGAAAAATAAAAAATTTACTTAGAGTTGATTAATTCAGCTGAGCAGATGAATTCAGTCTGGTTCCAGGGAAAATCCATCCTCAGCAGAGCCCTCCAGCAAGATAGCTAGTTACAAAGATGACATAATCTAAACAAGCTTTCATTGGTTAAACGCACTGTTCCATTAAGGAGAGGTGAAACACTCTGTAGTGTCACTCTTTGCTATTCATTCCTGAGGAAAGGTAGATTATTTCCCACAGAATACTTACATCCAGTTCTGAGAGCAGGAAGAAACTTACAAGCTACTGTGGACTATTGGTTCAAATTTCTAAAGTTACTGTTTGCAAAGTGCTTTAAAAATGTAAAATACTAAGTACAATTATTTGTTACTGGGGTTGTCAAGTGATTTAAAAATTAATCATGATTAATCACAAGATTAAAAAATTAACTGATTAATTGTGCTGTTAATAATAGAATATCATTTATGTAAATATTTTGGATGCTTTTCTACATTTTCAAATATATTGATTTCATTTACAACACAGAATACAAAGTGTACTTAATATTATCATTTTTATTATAAATATTTTCATGTAAAAAGATAAACAAAATACATTTTATTGATCAATTCACCTCTTAAAAGTATTATAGGGCAATATCTTTATTGTGAAAGTGTAAGATACAAATGTAGATTTTTTTGACACATAACTACAAGCAAAATCAAAACAATGTAAAACTTTAACACCTACAAGTCCACTCAGTCCTAATTCTTGTTTAGCCAATCACTAAGACAAATACATTTGTTTACATTTATATGGGAGATAATGCTGCCCACCTCTATTTACCATGTCACCTGAAAGTGAGAACAGGTGTTTGCATGGCACTTTTGTAGCTAGCTTTGCAAGCCATTTACATGCCAGAGATGCAAAACATTCATATACCCCTTTCATACTTTGGCTACCCTTCCAGAGGGCATACTTTTAGGCTGATGGCAATTGTTAAAAAAAGTATTAATTAAATTTATGACTGAACACTTTGGGGAGAATTGTATGTCTCTTGCTCTATTTTAACTGCATTCTGCCGTATATTTCATGTTCCCAGACCAGGTTCAAGCTCCAAAATCCTCTAAGATGTTGCTATCTTCACACCTTCATTATTTCTATGTTTTTATATTGCAGCACAATCCTGTTTTGTTTAGCTTTGCAGGAGAACAAAATCTTCTCTATTAGGACTCTTCTGACACAGAGGTGCCCTCTTTTTTGCCCCCCCCCTCTCACACGGCCCAAGAGAGATGCTGTCAGCCAGCCTCAATATTGTCACAAAGCTTCTGAAACCTTCTGAGCTCTCTCTAAGATGGTGTCTAGAGAATTATCACAGTCAGAAAGGCATTGCTCTCATGTGCAGCAAGGCATTCCTCATCAGGTACAATATGGGAAATTTCATCTTCTGCTGAAACATAGCAGGTATCATGCTCATCTAGAGGAATTGTTTGTGTGAACTGGCATGGCAGAGGTGAAATTCTGAGTGAAAATTACAGATTGTGGTATTAGGGACTGTGCCATTCAGGGCTAAGCTTTCCAGATAGAGAGTCAGAACAAGATGCAGGGAAGCCCTTGTTCCAGTCCTGCTCCCACTGCTCATCCCTGCCCCAACGATCTGCTCCTGTACCATTCTATCTTGATCTATGGCAGCTCGTGCTCCTCCTGTCTTAGCTGCCTCATACATAGCTCTGTCAATGCATAGATATCCTGACCTGTAACAAGTTAGAACCTAGGAGCTAATGCACAGAGTTCTTTAGCCACTGGGCATGGCCCTATCTGAAAAGCAGACTTCACATGTTAAATACTCTCTGAACAGCTGACTTTCTGTGGTCCCCAGTGGCCCAGCTGCAGATACAAGGTCTCCCTCCCTGCTCCTAGACTCTGTCTGAACCTGACCTCTTCTTTTCTCTTTTGCATATTCAGAAGCACTTTAAGCTGGTTGGCTGCTATTGGCTTTCCCATCCCTTTCTTTAGCAGGGACAAAGCTCAGAGGTTTCCTCAATGCCCCTGCTAGTGCTTCTGTGCCTCTTCTCATTTGCCAGTCTCCAGGCACTCTCTGGGACCACCGGGTACCCTGCAGGCACCTATCACCCTCAAACCCAAAGAGGGACCAAGGTGAGTGCACCTTCTCCTTGGGGAGGAAAGAAATTAGGTTGGTTCCTGTTCAAGATTGTTATTGAAATCTGACAATTTTGGGGAGTGTCTCCATGCAGAGGACTTGCAGAACATGACTCTTCTGAGGTTTGTAATGATTGTTGGGGAAGGTTAAGGGAGTGTATTTTCTAGAGATATAGAGGGTATCCTGGTTATTTGGGGTGTCTATTCTCAGAGAGGTTTGGGGGTATCTGGGCATTTGGGATGTCTGCTTGGGGATGTCTGGCTGTTTGGGGTGTCTGTTCTTGGGGAAGCATGTGGAGTGCCCAGACACTTGTGGTGTTTGTTCTCAGGGAGCTTTGGGGTGTCTGGACACTTGTAGTGTTTGTTATTAAAGAGGTCTGAGGTGTCAGGACATTTGGAGTGTCTGTTCTTGGGGTGGTGACCAGAGGCTTTCTGAGTAGCCTCACTTTGGGTTTTTTCTCCCCTTTGTCTCCTTATAAAGGAGCCTGGGTTGCTAATAGTAACACTCAGCATGTGTAGAGTGCTTTACAAACATTCACTAATTAATCTTATGAAAGAGCTGAAGGCTCAGCCAGCAAAATGGCAGAGACTATTCACTAAAGAGCTAATATACAAGGGGCAGCACCTCCATTACCATAAACACTGACCTAGACCAAACCTAAACTCCAGGGCATTAAAATGCATTGACTTGTGACCTCTTTCCTTCCCCACTCGTCCCCTCCAAAACATTTTGGTTGTCCCCCAGTACCTGAGGTTGCCTATGTCATAGAGACTGAAAAAAGCTGGTGTGTTCAGTGTACGTCAGTGATCTCGGGCTGTCCATAGCAGCCGTGGATGAGACTCCTGTGTGCACGCAGTTGCCGTGGGCCCAGGAGAAGAGGCATTCCTTGCAGAAAAATCCAGTGTGTCAGAATGAAAAGGGAGTGAGCAAGATCTCTCCATCTGCCATGGAGGACAAGGTGTAGAGTACATTCTGCTTCTAAAAGCAGATGCTTTGGAGGGAGGGATCTGAAAATTTTCAGTTTGTCCCTTGGGCCCCTTGATGAGGGTGAACAGCAGGATTCTGTCTGGCCGCAGACTTGCAGCCCCTGACCTCATCTCTCCAATGCTGCTCTTTCTGAGCCTGATTTTTTTAGTTCTAAATAGCTCATTGGGGAATGGCTGCTGATGCACAGGGCACTTCCTGTTTGTGCCAAACTCCTCACAGGCCAGTGCTCACTCCTTACTTTTTAAAAAAGTACAGAAAACCAAGAAAATCCAATGATGCTGAAACCGGGCTGCTGCCGGTGCTGCCATACCCCTTCGTTCAAAGTAGTAATAAAAAATACCAAAGACCTGATTTCCATCATCATCACCTCCACTATGAAAACTGTTCCAGCAGTCTTGTGAAAATTAAGCTAAAAAGCATCCGAGCTAGAAAAGGCCCCTTCAAGACCAATCAGCAAATGCTCAGTTCCCCTAGCTAGCACTCCTGGCATGCAGAGGGGACTCTGAGTGCAGCCCTGCTCCATCAGTTGGTTCTCTGATACCAGGCAAGTGCATTTATAGAACCCCTAATTCCAAGGAAGACAAGCACAGATTTTCAGGAGGAAGAAAAATAGATTGAAACTGAGGGTTTATGTGCCACTCTCTAGCAGCTCAGATTAATGGAAAAAGCTGGTTCTAGTATTGTTGGACAAGTTAAAAGATTATAGCTAGCTCAAGTAAGTTACTTACAGGGAGCCTATCACTTTGGTGTCTAAAACAAGAAAGCTTCAGTTTAAGAAATCTGTACAATCTTTGACTTTACCTTTTCGGTAAAAAAAGATGAGGCACCGTGAGAGGATGAAGTGCCAAAAGAAGGATGTTCTGCAATAAACTGGTATGTTAAAGAACCAGTATCCAGTACATATGCCATATATCCAAGTGGTCTGAGAAAGCTCAAGAAAGAAGTGGCTGAAATATGCAAATATAAGAATTATATATGGCTTTATTAAAATCAGCTCCTATACTAGAGGACTGGAGGTGGTTGCAAATCTTTAAAAATGTTAGTAGGGGTAATCTGGGGAATTACAGGCCAGTAACCCTTACTTTAGTCCCAGGTAAATAAACTGAAATAATGATGGGAATGAATAATGGGGAATGGATCACTTGATAATTGCCTGCTCTGTTCATTCCCTTTTAAGCACCAGGCATTGGCCACTGTTGGAAAACAGGATACTGGGCTAGATACCTTTGGTCTGACCCAGTATGGCCGTTTTTACATTCTTATTAAAGACATTGATAATATGCCTAGATGAGCATGTGACAGAGATAAAATAGCAGGGCATCTGTAAAGCCACACAGATATTTGTGCATGTCAATAAAACAACTAGGGAGAAAAAAGAAATGATGCGATAACTTACGAAGACCTTTTAAAAAAAAATTTGACCAAGCCATTTACAAGAGTTTAATAAAACTAAGCAGTTATTGGGTGACAGGCAAAGCATTTTCATGGATTAGAAATGGGTTCAGAGACAGGAACCTTAGGCTTTGTCTATACTGCCGGCTTTGCTGGCAGAGCCTAAGCAAATGAAGCACAGATTAGCATTTTGCCATGCTTCATTTGCATAATTTAGTCAAGCCGTTTTTGTGCAAGGGGTTTTTGTGCAAAAACAAGCAGTGTGGACAGGTTTTTTTTTGCACAAAAAACCCTGTCCACACTGGTTGTTTTTGTGCAAAAACCCCTTGACTAAATTATGCAAATGAAGCGTGGCAAAATACTCATCCGTGCTTCATTTGCATAGGCTGTGCTGGCAAAGCTGGCTGTGTAGACGGCGCCAAAGAGTAGGACTAAATGGTCTATTTGCAGCAGGATAAAAAATCTCCCAATGTTGGTGATTATATTTAATAATGATGTGGAAAAGAGAGAGAACAGGGGAGTGGCAACGTTTATCAGTAAAACAAAGGGTGTGTCTTCACTGCAGCTGAGAGCTAGTCTCCCTGCTTGGGCAGACAAACTCACCTTACTGGGGCTCCAGCTACTCATGGTCCAAGTCTGGGTGGCAACCCATGCCCCTGTGACAATTTATAGCATGCTAATTCAAGCCCAGATAGCATGAGACTGTCTCCCCGGGGCTGGTGGGCTTGCTTTCAGCTCCAGCACGGACATCCCCTAAGATATTTAGGTGAGTTAAGTCTAGAGAAGACAGCAAGAAACTTCAGAGCAACCTAACACAGTTGAGTGATTGAGTAGCATCATGGCAAACAAAACTCACTTTTGGCACAGGAAGTAACAATCTGAATTGCTCATACACTGGTAGGTTCTACATGAACTGTAAACACTCAGGAAAAAGCCGAAGGTGTTCATGTAGGCAGTTAACAAAGCAAACAGAATGTTAGGCTGCAAAAGAATGGCGCACAAATCACTAGTGTGCCCTTCCCTGGAGTGCTGCTCAGTTTTGCTCACCCTGTCTCAAAGGGATATAGCAGAAGTACAATGGGTTCAGAAATGGGTGATCAAAATGATGAGTGGCAAAGAGAGTTGTGTGTCAAAAGAGACTGAAAAGACAGGACTGTTCAGTTTAGAGAGACAACATGCTTAGAAGTGTGCAAAATAATGCAGGATCTAGAGAAGACAAATCTAGCACTCCTACTTACCTTTTCTCATCAGATAAGAGTAAAGGAATGTTCAGAGAAATTGAAAGGCAACCATCTGGAAACTGATTAAAGAACATCTATTTTACACAATGCATAATTAACCTGTGGGACCCATGGCCACAAGACAGCATTGAGAAGAAGAGATTAGTATTATTCCAAAAAAGGATCAGATGTTTTTGAGGGTAATAAGACTGCTAACTGGGTTTCCAGCCATGTAATTCAGCCATGAGCTGATGAGGGTTAAAAGGAAAAAGCTCTATCAGTGGATTATTCTGTAATTATCAACTACAAGGTTTCTTGCGTCTTTCTCTAACCCATCTGGTACTGGCCATGCTCAAAGACAGGGTAATCAGGTATGGCAATTCTTATACTCTTAACTGCCAAATCAATGGCTCAGGCTCTGTTCATCCAATTCCTCCTAGCTCACTCCTTTCCTTTGCCTTTTTAAATACAGCACTTAGAAATAAATGCAAAACATTGTTTTAGCTCCATAGTTTGAATGTACATAAATAATTAGAGGCAACATTAAAGAATGTTACTGCTTCTGGATCACTGAAACCTTTGGACAGCTGCAGCTCCACAGAGCCTGATGCTGTGTGTGCCAGACCCCTCTTACTGAAGCACAAGTCCTGCTTGACTGTTTGTACCCCTATGCTGAGGTGCCCAGTTCTGACAGGCATCTTACTCAGGAACTAGCTGTGCCTTCTTGTGTGTGCATTCAGAAGCCCAATGCTAGCAGAACCTGGCGCCATCTGTGCCCAGCCTCAGATATATAATATGCTACTAATCACTGTACTGCAGAGCTGGCTATTCCTGAGTTGAATGAAAGGTTTGATACTTTTATGTTTCAGGCAGAGTCCGAGTCCCCTGACCTACACTGTGTGGATGTAAAATCCTCAGAGTAACTTTCTGAACATGAGTGTTCATGTATCCAGACCCTGGGAAGGATGTAGTGAGGCCACTACATAGAGATGAGGTGTATGTCTATGGCCATAACTGCACACATGGGAAAGCCTTGTGAGATTAGGGAGGCACAGAATGCTGAATGCATTCAACAGCATAAGTGAGCATGGAAACACAAAGATGCGGGATTCCTGAGGAGCAGTCAGATTTCTCCTTTCAGAGTGAGTCCAAAGGGGTTTTCTGCAATGAGAGTAAGCCAGGATAGTCTGAGCTGAAGTGCACCTGTAAGTGCCACCTTTTATAACACCCAGCTCAAGCTGAGGAGCTTCTAGGATGCAGCTCTCAGTTCCCCTTTGTAAGCTGCGGGGCATTTCAGAGAAACTCTAGCAAGGTTGAAGCTTAGTTGAAACAGAGCTTGGATCTGATATCTGGGTATTTATACTGTTCCTCACCACTGCAATCTGAATGCCATAGGGGGTTCCATTGGTACACTATGTAATCTAATCAATGTGGTCTGTGGTTCTGTCTGTTTCCTATCTCTAGGCATTTACATTGCACCCAATGTCTAGGCTTCTCTTCTGTTGGATGGGGGGGACAGATGAAGTTTATAACACATTTAATATTACTATTTATTGGGAAGCTTGGGCAAGGAACTGAAGCTTGTTTTGCCTGGAAAGCAGCAATGAGATTTGGGAACATTTTAACCTTTGTGGAAGGATAATCCAAAGCTATTGGGCGACTGCATAGAAAGCTCTGCCTCCTGTAGCTGATAGTACCACTGTTCCTGGGGATGCAGCCAGTAAACTGTGGCTTCAGAGAGAACCTGAGCCCAACCTGTTTGAAGATTAAGACCAGACCCATGAATGACCAGATATTGAATGGGGAGCCCTTACACTGTCCTGAGTACCGGGGAGATGTGCTCATGCTGTCCCGTGTTGCATAACAGGTAAGATCACACATTTTGAACTGGCTGGAGTCTTTTCAGCACTGGTAGGCAGGGAAGTTAGAGAGAATCAGCGAGAAAGAACTGTTCCCACACAAATGGAGAGTTGACAGAATTCACTGGGTAACATTTCTTGTCTTTTCTCAGCTCCAGATCTTTGGCCATTGGGAACATAAAGCACCTGGCACATCAGCAGTTTCTGGGTCCTCAGGTATTCAAGTATAACAAGTACCATCATCAAAACAACTGCTGAGTGGCAACTGTTCAGTGTCAGCTCTTCCTCTTCAAGAGTAAGGAAAAAACTATGAATGGGAGCTGCATCGCTGAGCAGGATGGAGGCAACTCGAGTTCAGGACTGTCAGGTAGGCAGAAAGAAGAGCCCCATCTCCAAAGAGACTCTTTGTTCTCTTCTCCCAGTGTGTCCATTATATCACAACTCCTCACCCAGACAATAGCTAACAAGGGGCTGGATCCAAACCTCCTTTTCCCTTCCTTGCCGACAACACAATCACCCCAGGAAGCCAGGGACTGCACATCTTTTAGGGAAGGGACACAAACCTTGGCCTCCTCTTTATGCTATACCCCACTCTTCAGTTTTGGTGACACCGACCAGTTCTATAATGAACACTTACAAGCTAAGAGGGCAAGAGTAGAAAGCATTATCCAAGGTATGAGTGTCTCACCAACCCCCACCACACTTGGTACCAATGAAGAAAGAGACAGAGAATGCCCCGTGGAGAAAAGAAGTGACAACCATAGGGAAAACAAGAGAAAGCAAAAGCTTCCCCAGCAGCAAAGCCCACATATAGCACAGCTGGGAGGAAGAGGCAGGAGCAGTTCCAGCACCAAGGCAGAGGAGTGCCACCAGCTGAAGGGACAGCTTCAAGTTTTGCAGCAGCAGCTGAAGCAGCTTCAAGAGAAATTTTTGCAGGTTTATGAATTTGGTGATTCAGATCAAAGCCAAGAAGGGATGGTGAATACTATGCACATACTGAAGGGGGACTGTGGAGATAGGCATGCTGCAACTAGTGACCAACAAAGAGCTCTGTTTTGGAGGCATATCTCAGAGATGGAAGGTTACACTGTGTCAGAGGAAGAAAGGAGAATGGGTGAATTTTCCTCTGAAGAAAGAACCTTTTCTGAGACATTAAAACATGAGCTAGCCAGAGTGATATCTCAGGCTGTGGACACTGTTTTCCAAAAAATATTGCCTAAGCCACCAGGCCATCTGGCTCAGCTATACAACAGCCTCCCAGTCACCGTGCCAGACAGCCAAAGAGACAATTTTGCCACTGAAGAATACTCCCGCAGAAAATGGTTTGCTGGGGCTTCCTCCCAACATTTGCTAAACTCACTGACTGAAGCCCAGACAGAGGCCTTGTCACTAGTCATGGAGCAGTCTCCAGATTTTCATGCTCACCCGATCACTTCAGGAATGGCTAGAAAACCCTGCCATGTACCTTACATGAATCAGCCCTTGGTCATGACTTCTCATGTTCAAGAAAAACAGATTCTTAGCCAGCTACTAGAATACAGTCAAAATAGTCATTGGAACAGCAGCCCTCACAGAACTGCTTCTTCCCCAGTCAGGTCTTCTCGAGAGTCCCTAGATTTACCTTGGAGAGCAGTTAAATTAAAGTCATCAGTCACAAGACACCAGCAATATCCAACGTCCCTTAATTCCACCGAAAGGGAAAGTCTGGCTCTTCTTCCAACCAAGAAGGTAGAATGTGGAGAGTTGCACACGATGATGGATGGGATGCCTTTCTCCTCAATCCCTATATCCTTTATTAATCATCAAAGACCAGCAGTTAAGAGTCTCAAGCACCAGTAGCTACTCTTATGGTTGCCCCCTCACCTACATGCATGAAACAGAAATAGCATAGGGACTGACCGGCTAACAGGGTATCATCCATTACTGTGATAAAGCATGCCATCGTGCTACCCTTTCACATTGTACTTGCAGAGGGGCCTGGGCAGACGAGACCAGCTAATTCAATCTGAGCTCTCCTGAAGGCCTAGCACATAAGCTCTTTCTTTCAGGAGGGCTGTACTGAGCTTGGTTCAGAGCTTACTTTTTACTATTCCTGGTTGACCAGAAGGTGGCGCTAGTAGCTAACACTGCTCATCTTAAAGACAAACAGAAATCCACATGGAAGCCTGTGCCACCTTAAAGACATCTTTAAAGTCCCACAGGACTTCTCGTTTTTGCAGATACAGACTAACTACCCCTCTGAGACTTGTCAAAGGGAAATGACACTGCAGTAGAAGCTGAGTGCTCAGCTTTCAGGAACTCCCTTGCCCCCCATCTGACCTTAGCAGGGACCTCATTAGTGACCAGTGTTCCCCAAGACAGGCCCATGGACAGAAGTTTTCTGCACACTCATAGTGAACACATTGGATTTTCAGCAAGCAGTCCAGTGGACTAGCAAAAGGCCCATTTTGGTGCTAAAACTCAGCACATCCAATATACCTCACATTCCAAAGCACTTTATACCCACTAACATATTATCCCTCTCCCTTCCCAGGTAGAGTACATGGGTGTCAATGCCTTTATTTGACCCATGGGGCTACTGAAGTGCACATATGGAGTGACTTCCCTCAAGCCAAGTGGGTGTCAGCAACAAAGATGGAAATGGAACCCAGGCATTCCTGGCTCCCAATCCCAGCCTCAGGCCATCTCTTCAGTCTTGGTGGCCACATTACAATCAGCCAGGAAGAGGGTTCCTGCTGGTTGCTACTCTTCTGGTTCTGTCATGGGGAGGTGTGCTCATTGGGGGAGTCTTTATTATTGGGAGTCAGTTAATTAAAGGGCCTCCTCAGGAATTCCTCAGGAGCACCCTTCTTCCATCATCCCCCAGGAGTACAGAGAATGGTGTGTCTGTGCAGAGGAGACATCACAGGTAAAGAGAGGAGCACCAGAGGCACTGTCAGGAGTACATGGCTTTGTGCAAATTCAATGCTTTGTGTGTGCACATGTAACCACCACAATGTGGATGTGAATCTGGGACCTCTGGAGCTTAGTGTAGGCACCTCTACAGCTTGAGCTGTAAAGCCAGCTGACACTCAGCTTAGGCTGTAGAGCTTCCTTGTTCTTATCTCTCACTGTAAATGGTCTAAGTGCCACTATATAGGACTGTGACCCACAGTCACTAGAAGTGTGGGTTACCCATGCAAACAGGAAACATCTTTTCCTTGACTCCAGGGTAAATCCAGGAGGCTCTGACCCCTGGCCACCTGAAGAAGGCCAAACTGATGTTCTTCTTCACTCGTTACCCCAGCTCCACTCTGTTGAAAACCTACTTCCTTGATGTTCAGGTACAGCTGCTTCACCCCACTCTGCTGCTCACCAGGCCTAACTAGCAGCACTGCCAGCCTCATGTTTTTGCTGATCATGTGTGAAAAGTAGCCCACAAGTCACTAAATGACAGTTTGCTTCCAAAACCCCTAATTTCTGCCATTTAAAAAGAAATCATAATTGGCAACACCGTAGGGCAGCAGCTGCTGCTCATGTGAACCTGGGACACTTCTGGGTTTCTATCCTATTGCTGCCTCTCTGTCTGACTGGAGGAATACCACAGCCAAAAGCAGGGTGACCAGATGCACTGATATTATTAGGACCCATCCCTATTGGACGGGCTTTGTCTTTAAATAGGCAATTGCCTTCCATTAACAAAAAGGCTGATCTTTTCACACTTACTTATCTGGTCACTCTGGCTAAAAGGAAACCCCTTTGCCACTACCAGCAGGACTGTTCTTAGAGGTGCACATGGGCCACATGGCTTCTGCTGGCTGAGGGAGGCTGATTTGGCCCAGCTGCACATGTGCCTCAGTAGTTGCTCATTCAAACGGCCACTAGGGGATAGCAAAGAGACAAGGACTGGAGAGTAGTGGTTCTAAAAGTCTGTCTTGATGAGCCATGCAGTGCAGACTGAGTGTGAGAACCACAGGTTGCATAAAAGGGCTGTGCATAACTGTGTGAATGCTGCAGATGCAATCTAAAAGGTGCAAGGTCTGTGTTAACATAATCCTCTTTGAACAAGATTATAGAAGGCAAACTAGGTACCTTTTAGTTCATACCCACAGCATCCACACCAGGGAATTACAGCACGGCACTTCTGTGCACACTGCAGTTCACTCCTCTTTAGTCACATTGCAGCATAGAAAGCTACCTGTTGTAGATTCAAGATTATTTCTCACTGAGGCCTTTCTAAAATAGCCCAATTGAAAAATTGCATGGAGTGGCAACACTGCTCCCTGGCCTAATACCCAGAGTTACACTATCTCATGCGAGAGGGGCACAGGTCCTCTTGCATGAGATAGTATAACTCTGGGTATTAGGTCTTCTATGTTGTAGGTCCTCTATGTGCTTTAGTGGTCCCTCACAACTGATTATGGAACAGCCCTGTATTTTTTCATTGGGCTCTCCCAACCTTCCCAGCAACAGAGTGGGTGCAGGGACAGTAGCTGCTTCAAAAAGTATGTGTGTGCTGGGGATAGAACCAACAGAAGGAAAGGATCATCAAATTCTTGAAGTAGGAATGAGAGTCCAGGTAGTCCACTGTCACCCTACCAGCAATCCCTGCGCCATGGGCTGATGGATCAAAGGAAAGTTTGAGCTAAAATTCCTGGGCTCCATTTGTGACATGTATAACTGAACTGTACTCTCCTCCCAGCTTGATTAATTCTGCACCCACCTACACTGAACCTCCGCATAGAACACCTCTGCATAGATTACATGACCTAAGGTTCAGTGCAGTATTTTAGCTATTCTTATGGAGATGAGGGGGATGGAGGGATGAAGAAAGGAGGCAATGTACAAGCAGAATCGTTCCTTCTCTGCTGGCAGATAACATGGAATTTCGCCCAGTCACTCCCCATGTGAACTGTAGGGACTGGAGGTTCATGCTTTTGAGGAAGCTGGAATGGGTTCATTCTTTCACATTTTTGGGGTCTAAGATGTCCACCTTTAGTTTCTTTGCTGAAATCTAATTCCTTCTCATGGCTCCAAGGGGAACAAGCCTATGTTTAACCCATACTTGCTCCTCTGGTGCATGTCCTTTTACAGTTTAACCGCTGCATCACTTCGCAGCTCATCAAGTGGTTCAGCAACTTCCGTGAGTTTTATTACATCCAGATGGAGAAGTTTGCCAGACAAGCCATCTTGGAAGAAGTTACAGATTCCAAGCACCTGATGGTTTCCCGGGACTCTGAGCTCTTCAGGGCCCTCAACATGCACTATAACAAGGGGAATGACTTTGAGGTAAAACTGTGTTCAGGCAGGATGGAATATTTGGGGTACCCCAGAAAGTATCTAAGCCAATGGGTCTGCAAGTTGGTACCAATGCTCCCATCACAGAGCAAAGGGAGAGAGGGGAAACAGATTCTGATCATAATTACAAAGGATAGAAAAAACAGGCCCATGGGCCTGCAGCCCGAATTCTGGCATTACTCTAGCACAGGTAACAGAATCAGCTGAGTTTGTGCTCAGAAATACTTATAATGGTTTGACTTAGGGGCTTGATGGTAAAAAGACAAGTGCAGGCAAGTCATTATGGGCAAGTCATTTCACAGGCCCTGGAAACCTGCAAATCCTATTGGTTGCAATGCCTGCTGGGAAATCAACCCAGGCATACTTCACACTTGTCATCTTCAAAACACTTTACAGATATTGACAAGTTGCTCCTCACAGGTTCCAAGAATGTGAGTGAGGAATTAACCCCACTGTAGAGATGGGGAATCCAACATATAGCACAGATGACTTGCCCCAGGCCACAGACTGGGAGTTGTCTCTCAGCTGGGAATGGATCTTCCTAGGTCCCAGTCCTGTGCTTATGCTGCTTGATCAGACCTCACCATTTGATTATCTATATTCTTATCCAGTGCCCATCTCCCGAGTCACCAACAGTGCATCTACACAGCAGCGTTCTTTCGGAATAACTGGTGTTACTCTGAAATAATATTATGCGCGTCTACACTACAAGCCTTTATTTTGAAACAATGTCGAGCTGAAGGACTTCTTACTTTGACTCCTGTAACCCTCATTTCCCAAGGAGTAAGGGAAGTCGAAGAAAGAGTGTTCTTCCTTCAACTTCCTCCTGCAGTGTGGACAGCGCCAAAATCTAAGTTAAGCTATTTTGAATTAATTCGACTGTAGCTTAATTCGACTTTAGCCCAGCTGTGTAGAAGTACCTCAAATGTCCAAGTCTTAACTGCCCAGAAGGATTGGGCAGTGCCTTAGGTAGTCTGGGACAACCTGCCTTCTTGTGGCCCTCATGGGAATATCACCATGCATGTGGAGGGGGCAGTCTGAGCTGAATGTCTGCTTAGGCTGAAGCATGGGCTCTTTATATGGGAACATTATGAGTGCTTACCCACCATCCTGTAGGGCAGGGCTAAACAGAGCTTCTTCCCTAAATGGAGGAACTGCAGCAGATTTCTGCCCTTGTGGTCAGAGGATGAAATTATATCCTGGTGGGAAGCACTATCTGGGAAAGTAGTGGAGGTTATTTGGTGGAATCAACAACCCTGCTATCCTGAATGAGCAGCTGGACCACTTGTCTGGGAGGGAAGACTGGAGAAAGATACAGCTGCTGAGGAGCTGGGTACCCCACCCCTCGGGGGCCAGGAAGATTGCCACTACCTGTTACTGCTAGGGGGAGTCCAGAAACCTCCCCCCTCCCTTCTTGTGTACGTTTGGCAGGATGATCAGCAGCCCATCCCATCCACCTGGGACTCCCAGCACAGCACACTCACCTCATAAGTTTCTTTCTCTCTCTCTGTCTGCAGGTCCCTGATCACTTCCTGGAGGTTGCTAATGTGACCCTGCAGGAGTTCTTTAGTGCTGTCAGAGCAGGGAAGGATTCTGACCCCTCCTGGAAGAAACCCATTTACAAAATCATTTCAAAACTGGACCGTGACATCCCAGATGTGTTTAAATCTTCCAGCTGCCTCCAAGAACTACTCCAGAATTAAATCTGCATGGCAAGGGGCCTAAGACTATGTCATGCTGCATCTTGATCAGAGAGGCTGGCCTAAGCTATGTAGTTGTTGGGTCTGGCTTACATTGTGGGTAATAGTACTAGTGAAAACAGCAATAGGATAATTTGTTATGATTATTTCTAATCTGGCCTGAGCCATGACCTCCTTCCTAGTGAGGCCCATCTATCACATATTTGAACTGCCAGTATTTTATGTCATTCATTCTACCAGTGGTCACCAAACATTTTGCCTCACAGGGCTGGCAGCTGGGAGCAGAGCACTGGGCATACAGTTGGCAGCTGGGGACCTGGGTGTGGAGCCAGGAGCAGAGCCTCATATGCAGGGCCAGCAGCTAGGATCAGGACTAGAGCTATGTGGTGTTCCCTCTTCACACCATGTAGAGTCTGGCCTGCTCCCCAGCAGCACTCCCTTCCCAACCAGAATGTTCCTGTATGCTCCCCACAGTTCGGAGATCTCAGTGTTATTCTCTGTAGCTCAAATCCAGTGAGGCCTCATGCCTTAGTTCTACAGGGAAGGAGGACATACTTATGTCATCTGTCTGGAAGGTCTAAGTTCTATTCCCAGCACTGCCCTACATGCTGTGTGACTTTGGGCAAGTCCCTTCTTGCTTTGGTATCCTCATCTGTAAAACAGGGCTAATATCATTCCTGTTTTTATTAATCACAGAGGTTCCTGATGGAGGGTCTTAATAAAGGGAAAAGACTTCTCGGCCAAGTGAAGTGAGGTTCTACACTCAATAGCAGTTCTGTTTTTCCCATCTGTTTGGAGGTACGGTAATATGGTAACTTTTTAATACTATAATAATTAGTTTCAAAATTTCAGGCCTCAGGACTAGCATCAACAGGACAATCACCATGTGACACATGCAAAACAATAATTCCTACAATGGAGCTCGTGGAGGAAGTGGTTTCCCTTTCTAGAGTGGTCTCTAGAGTCAAAGATAATTAAGGCTGGTGGTTTATCAAGCCAACAAATCAATGAAAGGAAAATGTCAAAAGGTCATTTTGAGAACTTATTCTTTATTTTGCAATAAAAAGTATTTAAAACTATTAAAAATCCAGCTCACTCTCCTCTCTCTGCCATACTAAACATACATGGAGTCAAACAAATATTCACAGAATCTTGATCTCGATCTGGCTGGCTGGGATGGTAAATGGAGTCTATAGAAAAACATTGGTGTCTCATATTCTGAGTGATCATAGTCCCCAGTCTGGAAGAAATTTAGCGTGTGACTAATCTGAAGTCATTGGGACTATGCACATACTTGGAATTTGGCAAAGGTTGAAGTACCCCTCTAAATTCATCCCAGTCTGTCATGAGTTCATCCTCATCAGCCTACTCTGCCCTTTGTTGCCACACAGAATGCTCCTTGAAAGCCTTTTCCCCATACCAATCATTTTACACTTCTCCACTGATAACTTCACCTCTCAGGTGCATATCCCTCCACCCACATCCTAAAAACAGATTGGTAACTCACAACCAAAGCCAAGAGGTCCCCCAGCTCCCAAATGCTGTGCAATGGTCCCAGCCTGCCATGCTTCAGGAGGCAACGTTCTATGTGCTGGCTCCCTTGCTTGCTTCACCAGATTGCTCAGAAGTCTCATTTTGCTTGAAGGTAAGAACAAAACCAATCCAGCTCATGTATTCCTAGTACTGAGCTTCCCCTTCCCTGTCATATTTGCTGGGATAAAATGCTCTGCCTTAAATGAATTATGCCTTTTTTAGATACTCTCACAAAAGGGAGTGGATGATGGACAATCTGACTATGACTAAACACCCAAATATATGGATTGAAGCACTGTGATTTGTTATTAAGTTTATTAATTTGTTCCAAAACTTCCCTAACGGACACCTCAATCTGGGACAATTCCTCAGATTTGTCACCTAAAAAGAATGGCTCAGGTTTGGGAATCTCCCCGATATCCTCAGCCATGAAGACTGAAGCAAAGAATTCATTTAGCTTCTCCGCTATGACTTTATCATCTTTCTGGCCTGTGCTGTGAGGCAGGGAACATATAGCTACCAGTGTGTCAATAAGCACATTCCAAAACAAAAACATCCCCCTGCACACACTTCTCCTCCTGGGAAGAGGATGACAGAATATGTGACATATGCATAGTCATGTTGCTTAATGTACTACTGGACAGACTCAGGCCCAGACCCTCAAAGGTATTTATGTACCTGAATATGTTATGTAGCTTCAGATACTACAATGATGAACGTTGTGTAAGAATAGGAAAGCTTTTGCTTCAGATTAATGAGTGTGTGTCTGAGTGTCCAGGTAAACTGTTTTGGAACTGCTGGTGACACCATTTATACTCTTGAGCTGGCCTGAGTGACGCAAAGACCCACAAAGCACACAACTCTTTATAGCGTGATCCTGATCTTTCCCAGTTTTATTATGTATATTCTAGCAGTGCCCACAATGTGCTAGATCTTTTCCAAACACAGGACAAGAAAGAATCCTGTCTCAAAGAGCTTTCTAACTAGAAAGCCACACCATCAAGGTGTATAGGAAAGAGGTATGACATACAAATAAAGTGAACAGGGTTAGTGACCCATTTGTTTAGTTACATTAGATATTTCATTGCTTTGTAATTAATCCAGCAGGAAAACATTCTGGGGAAGACACTCAAATAGACATGCTAATTGTACATTTTCTTTATTAAAATCAATTTTACACGACATACAAATTATCTGTGGCATTTACATAAGTATAAGCAAGAAGAGATAACCATCACTTGTGATGAGTCTACTGTTGCCTTGTTTCCTTCAAAACCAGAATTTAAGATACAAAATAAAAGATTAGACACTTCCCCTACATACCTTGCTTCCAGAAAGACAACCCACTCCTCACCCACCCACTTCTAGACAGATTAAATCCAGACACGTCATAAGAGTTATTAAACAATTATTTTATTTTTGCATTTATTCCAGCTATAGCTATTACATAAATTAAATACAGGACACACAAAAAACACTGGGAACAATTCTTCAGCCTGATCATGACAATTAAGATACATCTTAATTGTATTTATGACAAAAGTGTTATCACCTCTCTGGACATAACAGCCAAACAGCAGGAACCTACCAGACAAACCCCCAACGTGTAACTCCAGGCTATTATACTGATTTTGATGGCAGTCAAAACTGGGAGATATGAACATATGCTATGTCTAGACTACAGAGTTTTTCCGGGATACTGGAGGTATCCCGGAAAAACTCTGCCATGACCAGGGAACATGTCTGCTTTTTTGGAACAGTATCTGAAAAAGCAGGCACTTTCTTTCAGCATCCATGATGTTCTGAAAGTAGAGGTTTTTCCAACATGTCGGAAAAGCCTCTTCTAAAAAAATTAGCGGAAAAAAATACACAAATTGTGGTTCACAATGTGCGTATCTTTTTCCGAAAAAAACCAACAACAACCTGGTAGTGTAGACATAGCCTAAGCCCGTGTTATAGATATATCCTGTGGATACAGCTAATCTGAGCTTGGTAAGGTTCTTCTGAGGCAAGAGAATCCATGCATCCAATTTGGTGCTATGCAATAGCTTGGAAAGGAACTCTCTCAAATAGGAGAACTTTTCTATTTTTGTATACTTCAGATAATAAACAAGATGTGTTTGCACTGAACATGCCACTCCAAAAGATTTCCAACACAATTAGATTTTGCATTTTGCTCTTGGTATGCAAAGCTGTTTAACTCTGAAAGACAAATGCCACGTTCCTTTTCAGGATGCCTGCCTTTCAATGAAATATGACGTGATTAATTTGTAAAGTTTGTAGATCAAGTAAAGTTTATAAAACACTTCCGAGTACAGTCTTCCAGGACAGAAGACACTAAAAACTATTGGAATCTGTCATTTAATGCATCTCTAGGACTCAGCATATTTTCCAGGACTCTGTCCACTTCTTTAGGAGATCAACTGTTTCCATTTATTTTATTTATTAAGAGATCCACTCTTTTATAAAAGAAATTTGGTGTCTTATTTTACATACTAGAGACAAACTTAGTATGACACAAATGCACATTTATAAATTGGCTCATGGAAGTCCTTAAAGCTGTACTGATGAGATCAGTGGCTAGTCACTTTCTTCAACTTTGTGCTACTGATCACATATTGTGGTTAATGTTTTTCTTTTCTTTGTGTTTAGGTGTCAGCTTCTATTTTTCCTTACAATTAGAGGTGTAACCTGTATGTAAGTGGCCCATTGGGGTTCTGTGTGGCCCACAAGACATTGTGCTTACTATTGCCCACATGCAGGGTTGCCAGATTCTGCTGGTTTTCATCTGCTTTTTTTTCTACCATTATTTTTAAAGTGACATGTATGTAAAGCAAAAGCATGTGAAATAAGGTGCATGCTGATTGCACACATTGACTATGAGAGCTGTGTGCTGCCTCCACATCCAATCAAAGTGCTGATACAGTTCAATCAGCACACCATGCAAATTCAAGCACAGTTAACAAAACTGCCCTATCCCAGAAAACCATCTTGGTTACAACTATCTTGTGGTCCACTGAGATGAAGGTGGGCCACTCTTGCAGCCCACTCACAAGCCTAGGTTGCCCCTCACTACTCTATGAAGTTAAGCTGTTCTTATTTTCCTTATTTTAATATCTTAATTTTGAGCTCAACTTTGACTATTGTCAAAGTATTTCTTCCTCATTAGTATTTAAAAAAAAGTCTCAAACTATCAGATTTAGTGGTAGGTGATGACTTTTCCAGCACACTCCAAGAAGTTCCACCAGATTTCCATGTAGTTTTTTTCCTTGCCCCCATGAAAGTCTGATGTGATGAGTTAACTTTTCTAGCACAAGAATATCCCACTTTTTTATATTATAGATTTACAGGAGTCACTCCTCTTCCAGAACCTTGATATACCAGTTCTAGCAGCAATTAGGAGGAGTGATCCAACCTTTATGGCTTTTATATGACACAATTTTCAGAACAATTTAATAAAAATACAAAGAGGTTAAATTCTCTATTGTCTCATACTGTCAAAAGATATGGGATTAGCTTTCTAAATAAATTATCCCAAGTTGCTATTTATATTTTTATAAAAGGATGGTTTATACTGATTTTAGGTTATAGGATTTCTTTATCCAGGGGAGATTTGATGACCCTACAGCGACTGTGCTCTCTCTCTACTTACTGATTGCTACAGCCGTCTATCCAGGAATTCTGACTTGTTTAAGTCATTACACTTTGCCAAATTTTAAGATTCCCTCTTGCAATTCTAGTAGTGCATGAGGTGGCTTCATAACACTGTCTTCATGAAAGGCTAATTTGTGTTTCCTGTTTCCAATTGCAATTCCATTTATATTAGGATTATTTCTGATTGGGTGAATGACTCCAGCTGCTCTCATTTAAGATCTCTTCCTTTTAAAATTAAAGTTTCCTGATAGTCTGCCTATGTTTCCTCTCTCATTTTAATACCATTTCTACCCCCTTCAAAACCATCATAAACAAATCTTTTCCCTTCCAGTTGATCATTTTTCAAACACCTGTACACAAATGTTATCTATTCTTCCCCATGCTGTTTTTATTGTTAACTGATTGTCAGGTATCTATTTCACTAAATCTTTCTTGTAAGGCAATTTCTTCCCACTCCTTAACTATTTTTTGTTGTTCTCTGATTTCTCTTATTCTTTTGGTAACAAGAATCAGAAACGAACACATCATCCCCCAAGTTCCAGGCTGGGACTTCAGCCTCTGCCTGCCTCTAGAGCTGGGGCTTCAAGCTCCCAAATTACTGATGCCTCCCTCCCTGCTCTGAGGTTTGCAATTAATGCATTAAAATAAACATGTTAATTTTATTTTCAGTAATTGCAGGCATTAACTGCAACTGACAACACCGATTAATAGCCATTTAATTACAATGTTCTACAAACAGTTGAGGAAAAAGCTCTCTCCGTTATAGATTCATAACTCCCATCTTTTAGTTAAAGGCTGAGGAACCTCACTGACCAGACATCCCTAAAACCTTACAATGAGTTCTCTATCAAAGCCTGGGAAAGCTAGATTGGATGTTCCTGATATTGTTTAGAAAAGAAAAACACCACTTTTTTCAAGGCCTTTATACCCTATAAAAGAGAACAAGAAAAGGGGTAGAAAGCAAAAGTATATTTGTTTCTCCATTCCGGACCATAGCAATATATTCAGAACAGACAATTAGACCTAACATTGATCCCAGAAACACTAAAAAACTCATCTCTCCTGAGTTCAATACTTCGCTATTTACCAGTCACATGTGGTAAAATTTCAAACAATTTTCAATCCCTATTTCAGTGTCATATTCTCATCAACTTAATTTTGTTTCCCTGTAAAATGGAGACTATGCAGCAAAAACTTTACAAAAGTAAATTACATATATGGCTAGCCATTTCTCCACTAATTTTGTATTTCTAACAAACAGACCAGTTGAGGGTTTTTTTTGGAGGGGGGGGCATGATTTGTTATTTAAAACAACTCTCTCACTGCCGATTATTGTTCATTCATCTGTATAGTCTGTAGGTGCTAAGAGAATTGTTTATCTTAACAATTGTTCTGTTAGTTTACTAGAAAGTGAAGTCAGATGATAATTGCTAGGCTCACTCTTTTCTTCCTGTGGCAATCATAGAAACCACAAGGTTACAACACACAAAGTAGTGGTCCCCAAACTTTTGAAGGTCATGTTCCCTCCTTACCCCTCTCCTCACCTTCCATGGATTTGAGACGAAGAATGGGGCTGTGACTCCAAGAGGAATCACACAAATGGTCTAGGGGTATGTCTGGGGCTAGAAACAGGGCAGCAGCTGAGGGTGGGAACATAGCTGCAGCTGGCCCTGTGGCCAGGTGCATCTCTACTCCCAGCCTAGCCTGCAGCCTTGTACCCATGTCAGGAATAGAACTGCAACCAGAGGGAAAAGCTGGGGGTTAGCACAGGGCCAGGAGCAGAACCTCGCCAAGGCTGGAGCCAGAGCTGGAGTGGCTACAAGGAGGGGTGTCATTCCATCCTTGCCTCCTGGAGGGGCTGGCCTGATCCCACTATACCCCCAGATATACCTCCATGCTCTCGAAGGGGTGACATCCCATAGCTTGGGGACCTCTGCCATAAAAGACCCATACATGCGTCAGTGAAAAGTCTGAAGCAGAAAGTAGTACAGCTCAAAAGACGACAAAATGATTGTTTCCGAAAAAATATTTAATTATCTTTAGGCACAAAACATACATTTAATTACAAAACCAATATTTACTTGTTACTTTTAAAATTAGATTGGGCAAAAAACTGGAGAAGATATTATAGGGAACAATCCTGCATTGGTTCCCACATAGTAAGAGGAGACTAAGAATAGATCAAAATTGATTACTGACCTCTATAACTGTTCTGAGATGTATTGCTCATGTCCCTTCCATGTCTCAGCTTCCTACCCCTCTCTCAGAGTTGGCCAGTAAGAAGGAACAGAGGGTGCATGGCTGGCAGCAACCCTTATACTGGTGCATAAGAGCCTGGCTCCAGAGGGCACTAGAGCCAGCCCAACAGACATCATTAAAGGAAAAATCCCTAGCAATTGTGCATGTGGCACATACACCTACCATGGAATAGACATGAGCAACACATCTTAAAGAGCGACTGTTTTGGAGATTAGTACCACTTCTTTCTTCTTCTAGTGCTTGTTCATGTCCATTCACTGTTTGGTGACACACAAGCAATACCCCAAGGAGATGGACTCAAAGTTCACAGGCATGCAGACTGGATTACTGCTCTTCCAAAAATAGTAATCTGTCAGATGATGGCGTAATGGGACGTGAACATATGTACCAATGACTAGCTCACAGTTCTGCAGATGTTCTGGATTGGGATCTTGCTAGGAACATTTCTGATGAAGCTTGGGCTCTCAGGGAATAAGCAGTTAAAATGGCCAGAGGAGGGATGTTCACCTGCTTGAAGCAAGCTTGAATACAGGCTGTTATCTAGTACAATGCCCTTTGAGATGACACAGGTAGTCCTCTCTTCCTTCCCAGAATTGTTATGAGGAGCTGCATGGATCTGTGGAAGGGTTTAGTCTTCCTAATATAAAAGGCAAGGACTCGTCTAATGTCCAACAAATGAAGCTGCAGTTCCCCAGAGTTCTTGTGAGGTTTCAGAAAGACTGGTAGGAAAATGAGCTGGTTGTTATGGAATTGTAACCCTACCTTTGGCAGGAAAGCTGGATGGGGGTGCAGTTGGACCTTGTCCTTGAAGAATACCATTTAAGGACATTGTGGTTCCGAAACAATGTCCTTGAACTCAGAGACTCTTCTGGATGAGGTGAGTGCCACTAGGAAAAAGACATTCCAGGAGGGAAGTAGCAGGGAACACAATGCTAATGGCTCGAAGGGGGCTGGATGAACTTTTGACAAAACCAGGTTCAAGTCCCCTATGGGGATAGGCTCATGAACCTGAAGCTAGAGACTTTCCAGCCCCTTAAAAAGCCCAACTGTTATCTTGTGGGAGACACTGATCTGTTGTTCACTGGAAGGTTGGTATCTCTAGCAAATGTACTTTAATAGATTAAAGGGTCTGTCCATACTGTTTTAGGCGAAGCAAACAGCCCGCGAGAGAATTGAGGTGGGGAGAGGGCATGTTCAGGAGCTCAAGAAGTAAAATGCTTCCACCTGGCTAAATAAGTAGTATTGGTGGACAGCTCTTGCAGAACCTGCTCCAACCAGGCTTGCTCCTCAGGGTTCAGCCATGCAGTTTCCCTGTAAATCAGGTGCAGAGAGCCAAAGTTCAGCTGGTTGCTTCACCTGAAGTCTTGTAAAATCAGGTCTGGACAGAGTGGGATTGAGAGGAGCACTGACTCTGAAAGATCCAAGAGTGTGCCGAGTCAGTGCTGGTGCGGAATAAATCTCACTTTGTCCCATTTGATTCTTAAGAGCACCTTGTGAACCAAGGGGATTGGAGGCGAATATGAAGGAGTCAGAGAAGGTGCCTGGGCAGTGATTGTGCAGCAAATACAACTGCTGGCATTTTCTGTTCTGCCTGGTGGTGGTGAGCATGTCCACCTCCAGAAGCCCCCATCTTTGGAAGATGAATCTGGTGATCTCTGGGTAAAGGGACCACACCGAGTGAGAAGAGAAAGACCTGCTGAGATGATGTCAATAATGCCGGGCTCATGGAAGATTTGATGCCTCTAGATGAATGGAGTGTCTCACACAGAAGTCCCATACATGCATGGCCTTCTGATACAGGGCAGAGGGTTGAATCCCTCCCTGTTTCTTGATATACAGCAGCTGTCTCCAACCTTTTATGCAAAAGATCACTTTTTGAATTTAAGATCAACCTGGGATCTAACCTACCCCTTCTCTGAGGCCCTGCTCCGCTCATTCCATTCCTCCTGTCTGTTGCCTGCTCTCCCCCGCCCCACCTCACTTTCACTAAGCTGGGGATTGAGGTGCGGGAAGAGATGCAGGCTCTGGGCTTAGGAGATGCAGTGCTCAGTGTATGGGAGGGTGCTACAGGATGAGCCTGGGGCAGGGATTGGGGTGCAGAAGCGAGAGATGCAAGCGCTGGGAGGGCGTTTGGATGGAGGCTCAGACAGTCACACTGTACCTAACCTCACATAATCCACTGTATATTTCATGAGTTTTACTTTTTAGTAGTCATTTGTAGTTTATAGATTCAAAATCCTTCAGGGATTGTCATAAATCATTGTAACATTGGTGTGCATTGGCTAAGCCTGGGGCTGGGGTACAAGCTCTGGGTATGAGTTTGGATGCAGAAGGGGGCTCTAGCTTGGGGTAGGGGATAGGGGTACAGGAGGGGAGGGGTGCAAAGTCTGGGGGAGTTTGGATCCTTAAGGATCCAGGCTGGAGTACAGTGATGGGGTGAAGGAGAAGATGAGAGGTGTGGGCTCTAGAAAGGAGTTTGGATGCAGGAGGGAGAGGCAATTTTCAGGCTATAGCTGGGAGGAGCTTACCACAGGTGGCTCCCAAGTGAGCAGCAGTAGAGCTTAGGCAGGCTCCCTGACTTCTCTGGCCCCATGCGACTCCTGGCAGCGGCTGGCTGCTGGCTCATCTCTGTGGTCACTGGTGGAGAGGGGCCAGTAGGTCTCCATGCACTAGTGCTGTCTGTGCCTACAAACACCGACCCTGCAGCTCCCATTGGCTGATTCAAGACTGATGGGAACTCCAGGGATAGACAGTGCTGGGGACAAGGGCAGCATGCACAGCCACCTCCCTCTCCCCCAGGAGTCTCAGTGACACACCACTAACCAGCTGCTTCCAAGAGATTAGGGAAGGCAGGCAGGCACCAGAGATAGTGATCATCTGGCAGAGACTCCAGGATTGACCAGTCAATTGTGATTAACTAGTTGGTAACCACTGACAGAACATGGATGAAGTATGGTCTGTCAGAACTTGTTTACCATCTCACCTGAAATATAGGAGAGGAACATTTGGGATGCTAAATGTACTGCTTTGAGCTCCCTGATATATGTGCAGAGCAAGTTCTTGGGACCAGAGGTCCTAAGTCCTGAGGTTATTGAAGTGAGCGCCCCACTCTAAGCCTGAGGTAACCAAAACTAAGGATATGACAGCTGTTCTGTAACACGGGCATCCCCATCATGACAGATCTCAGGTCTTGTCACTAGTTCAGGGAAGCAAGGACCTGTGGAGAAATCATAAGCACTGAGCCCAAGTGGTGTCTGCTCAAGAAGTACACTGACACTAACCACATCTGGAGGAGTCTGAGGTGAAGCTTGCATATAAGTGCAAGCTGCCATGTGATCCAGCTGCTTGAGGCACATTCAAGCTGTTGTGACTGAGTGGGCCAGGCTGAATAGCAATGAATGGTCCAAAAATAAATGGGGCAGGCCTAAAATGATGCCTGGTACAGCACCCTTGGGAACATCTTTAAAAGGCCTGTTTAGGCCCACCTGAGTATCTGTGAAACCCCTACTGGGAGGCTGAGGTGAACGGAAGCAGTTGGCACTGTTTTTAATCCCTTCCTTTTCTTTTGTAGGGCTCCTGTCTCGTAGGTGCTGAGAACCAAGGAGGCTACTGGGACCTGAAGTGTTTCCTAGATGCTGACAGAGTGTAAAGGCCCAAAGCTTGTAGAATGGCCATGAAGTCTCGAGTTACTCTCTTCTGAGCGAAGAGAAAAGCCTTTAAGGGGAGGCCCTGGGTGTACTGTTTAACCTCGTGGGGGAGGTTGAAGGACTGTAGCCAAGAGCAACACCTCATGGCAACTGCCGAGGCAATTGTTCTGGCTACTAAGTCAGCAACATCCAGAGCTGCCAGGAGAGAGGTCTTGGCCTCATTCTTACCTTCTTCCAAGAGGGCAGTGAACACTTGCCTTGAATCTCAGGGCACGGAGTCTTTGAATTTAAACAAGGAGACCCACAAATTAAAATCATATCTCCCTAGAAAAATCTGCTGGTTGGAGATACATAGTTGAAGGCTACCTATTGAATATACATTTTGTCCAAAAAGATCCAGTCTCTTGGTGCCCTTTTTTCCCTGGGGTAGCACTTGTCTAGTCTTATCAGTCCCTTTCGTTCACTACAGATACTATTAAGAACCTAGGGAAGTATGTGAATACAGCTATTCAAACCTGCTTGCTGGCACATAATACTTCTCTGCGGTAGGTAGCAGAGATAAAGGAGTTTGCCACAGAGCCTAGACTGGTGACATCACTGCTTCATTGATGGGCAGGGCTATTTTGGATAAAGCTGCTATAGCCATGATATCAGTAAGGCTATGCAATGTTTCTTTGAGTGCCTCAATTTCCCGGCCGAGGTTTGCTGCAACCCTCTTCAAAAGGTCCTGATGGGCCCTGACATTGTCCTGTAGAAGCAGATTACTAGGACCAACAACAGCTTCATCTGGGAAGGAAGAGGAGGAGAAAGAAGCTTGCACTAGAAAACAGGGTCCTTACTGTTTCTCATTTAACTCCACTGGAGTCAACTCCTGGATGTCAGTACTGGGTTGAGATCTGGTGCAACAGGAAGGAGATCATGGAGTCGGAGTGGTGGAAAGATAGATCCTGTATTGAAGGAAACCCCCATGGGTTCCAATAAGACACTGCCAATTGGCCAGTTATCTGCTACCCAGAAGTTGGATGGGGGACCTATAACCAAAGCTTGGTGATGGGCCTTTGGTGGCACATAAAGGTTCCCCTTTGGATTTTAAAGTGGAGTCTTCTCTCAGAAATCACAGTAGAGCAGAACTCACTTCCACATCTGTACCATGTCAGGGTTCCAGGGACCAACGATGTACCAGCAATCAGGACACTGGGATGAGGTGAGGTTTGCCACAGAGGACGCAGGAGGTCCGAGAGCCAGGAAGGCACACAATGCTCCCTTCTGCTTCTGGATGCCAAAGTTGCCCCATTGGCGTTGGTGGGCCTGGTAGAGAGTGAAGATCCTGAGCTGTCCGAAAAGCCTCTGGGGTTGATGGTACTTTTAGACTGTTGGCACCATGATGGCTTCCCATAGGCAGCGGAGGATCCTGCACCAGACTCAGTGCTCTGGAAGGAGTTGATGGTGCCAACACGGATGAGCAGCCCAGCACAAGTCATACTATACTGCCTTCTCCCTATTTATCTTTTTCTTGCAATGGTGAGCACCCTCTTTCAGTGTGCTGCTGCTTCTTTGGCACTGAAGATGAATGGTGCCGGGGGAGGGCACTTGGCACTGATGTTCAAGTACTTGGTGCTTAATTGGTGTGGGTCATCTTTGAGACTGGTCTGAAGGCCGCTTCCATGAGGATATCCTGTAGATAGATGTCCTTGTTTTTCTTAGTATGGCATCTGAAGTCCTGATAGCTCTGACACTTGTCCCTCAAGTAGCCAGGCACTTTATGCAGCTAGAGTGTGAGTCACTCATAGACAAAGGCTTGCCACATGAGGCACAAGGCTTGAAGATAACACTTAGGGAAAAATTCCAACAATGATGCACATGCACACCTAACATGGAATGGGCCCGAGAAAGCACTCAAAGGCTATGTCTAGACTTCAGTGAAAAAAATTGGAAAAAGTGGATGCGCTCTTTCGCCATCCCTGTAAACCTTGTTTTACAAGGAATAAAGGATGTGTCAAAAGAGAAGTTTTTCCGAAATTTGGCGCTGTGTAGATGCGCCAGAAAATTTCAGAAAAGCCTCTTTTGACAGTAAAGCAGAAAAAGATACCCAATTTGCGTACCACAAATTGCATTTCTTTTTTCAATTTATCTTTGCAGTGTAGACCTAGCCAAAGAATCCAGTAAACATTTCCCATCTCTAATTGCACAGCCTATGAATAAGAAAACTGAGTGTAAAAGGACAGAAATACCTACCTTTGTAGCAATACAACACACACATAAGACCACACAGGTGGATTGGATTCAGTTCAAGAGGTGTGTATATTTATTACGTTCTCACAACTTGGGGTGTGAAACTAAACTTTAAATAGAGCCACAGTAACTGTTTATGAAATAGACACATTAAACAAATCAGAAGTACAGAAAAGTAATGCTTATTAATTGATAATTTTTAAAAATACAATACTCTTTTGCCTTGGCGAATGCTAAAAGAATTTTAACACATTCATTTTTACAAATGTCATTGAATGCTGCTTTTTTAGGCCTAGCACTATGGAATCTGCATCTTACCAGCTTTAGTAGCAGGTGACCAAAGAGCTTCTCAGTTCATTTGCTGAATTTATTTATTCCTTTGTGGTTCTGGCAGAGGTTGCACCTCAAGAAAACTATAGTAACATTTAAAAGTCAACAAAGAATTTAATGTGACTGATTATATTAAAATGTAAGTTTAAACAATTCACTAAATAGTCCTTGAATGCCCTGCAAATTCTTGGACCTGTGTTGACAAAAAAAAAACTATTAGTTAAAAAAATCACTCAGGTTTAGTGAGGATCTGGTACAGTGTTAAGACCAGCCTTGTGCAGAAATACTTATGGTGGTATTCTCAGACTGTTATCTCACAGGTTTGAGAGATGTAAGTGTGCTGAAGATCTTCTACCTTGTGATAAAATACCAGTTGTATGCTACTGAGATTTAGAACATAACTGTATTATCAGCACAGATGCCCAGTCACAGTGTGGCTTTGGCTGATAAATGGCCCCAACGAGACAACACATTGAATATTAACCTTAACTGTATACTGGCATCTATGGTTTTAAGACAGAGTCTTTTATTCCATGTGGAACATGAAGAAGGGAATGAGAGTTTTAATGAAGATCAGAATTTGCAGGTACAACACACCTTGCAGATACAATTTAAGTTTGGTCTGTGGTAAGCATCACTGAAGACACTTATCCTTGTGATCTCTCCTCCATGAGTGCAGGGCACATCTGCATCCTCTTAAAATACTATGAAGGTCAATGTTGGAAAGAGTTCCTTTGTGTGATTCAAGGCTTGATAAATCCAAAGTGATTGCTACATGGGAAACAGCAAGTATTTTTCTAAATAAATCAGGCTCAAAGGCAGTTTGTCAATAAGCACAGACAGCAGTAAAAAGATTTTGCAACTATGAATCACAAGACAAGGCTGGGTTTTTCACAACATAGGCTAACTAAAACTGTGCATTTTTCTTTCATGAGACTACTGACAAATGACATTTTAAATATTCACCCATTTTCAAAACACAGATCCTTATCTCAATTAAGTAAAATTATCATTAGCAGAAATGTAACCATACTATTCTTTGTGAGGCTGCTATTCATGGTGCTACAATTTTTCATGTCCATTTTAACATTTCCCATTCTTCATTTTTCTGGTAGTTAGGGATTGTCTTATTGAAATTACCTTTGTGGTGGAGCTGGAGACTAGGTACATATTTGTAAATATATTAAGCTGTTTGTGACTGCCACTACTTAAACAAATCTTAATTAAGTTATAGCAAAGCAAGTATATTCAGGAGGCTTTTTCTTTTTGAGAGAAGAATTCATATATCAAGGTTAAGGAATAACAAATCCAATAACAGTGGAAAGTGCTACTTACACATTATAGAAAGTCAACTAATTAGGGCACAAAGTTCCTATAGTACTTTGATTTGCTTTAAGGCAGCCCACCTGTACTCCACCTTATTGAACACAATGCTCTCCATGTCCATTCAATTTCATATTATAATGCATTGAGAAAATCAAAGTATAGACTGAAGCAGAAAAAATACAGTTGAAAGATCTAGATGCCATATTGGGCTGGACAGATCCAGCTGGAAAAACAGCATAAAGACAACTGACTTCAACACTACACACTCATTTATTGAATGTTACATAACATACATAATTGTAAACATGAAAAGGAAAGCAACCATTCATATTCCATAACAGTAGTTTGTCTTATGCTACAACAGGCAATAACAGGAGGGAGGCAGGTAATGGAATGAACGTGAACAACAAATCTCAAAGAACAACAGTTACAAAAAGTAGGAAACCATTTCTTCTTTGAGGGTTTGCGCATATAGATCCCATTCTAGGTGACTCAGAAACAGTATCCTTGGAGGTAGGCTTGGAGTTAAGTCTGGCGGCTTGCAGTTCTCCCTACCAAAACCAGCATCATCCCAGTCCTATTGGGTAACTGCATGCCCTAACAGTCACTTGGACTAGGAAAACTGCTGAAGAGACTTGTGCCCTGGTTCAGTGGGCAGTTACCATTGGTGTAGACCAAAAAAACTGTCGAGAACCTAACAGACTGAGGTCAGCCAGACCAACTGAAAGGGGCACAGGAGGTTGAGGAAAGGAATGAGGGTTAGATCCTGAAAAGTGACTAGGGCACTGTCCTCAGGCACTTCCTCAATATGACTGCTTCTGGCTTCCTTAGCCTAGAAGAACCAGGCTGTGCAGAGGAATGGAAAAAGAATGGTTACTTACCTCATAACTGTGATTCTTCGAGATCTGTTGCTCATGTCCATTCCAATATAGGTGTACGCGCGCAGCGTGCATGCGTCGTTGAAAGATTTTCCCACAGCAGTACTCTTAGAGCCAGCAGGGAGCCGGTATATCAGTGCATATATAACCTGCTGGCTCCCTCCCCACTCCAGTTCCTTCTTACCAGTACGGAACCAGCACAGAAGGGGGTTGAGTGGGGATTTGGAATGGACATGAGCAACACATCTCGAAGAATCAGTTACGATGTAAGTAACCGTTCTTTCTTCTTCAAGTGATTGCTCATGTGCATTCCAATATAGGTGATTCCAAAGCAGAATCTAATTAGGCGGGAGGCCGGCAGAAGGATTCACCCCGAGCTAAGGACCGCCCTACCTAAGGTGGCATCCTCTCTGGCCTGCTGCGGAAGGGCATAGTGGTTAGCGAACGTGTGGATCGAAGACCACGTGGCAGCCTGGCAACCTGAGGGCAAAGGCAGTGGACGTTGCCATCGCCCTTGTGGAGTGTGCCCTGAGGGGCGGGGCTGGTGTGCCCACTAACAAGTAACACTTTCTAATGCAGGTGGTAATCCACGAAGTAATTATCTGCGCAAATACGGGCTGGCCCTTCATGCGTTCCGCAATGGCTATAAAAAGCTGCTGTGACTTGAGGAATGGTTTAGTCCTATCTAAATAAAAGGCCAACTCCCTTCGAACGTCTTAATGTGTGAAGGACCTGTTCTTTCCCAGATGCGTACAGTTTAGGGAAGAAAACCGGAAGAAAAATATCTTGGGAAGTGTAGAAAGAGGAAACCACCTTCGGCAGAAAAGCCGGATGGGGGCGGAGTCTGACTTATCCTTAAAGAATAGTGTGTAGGGGGGCTCACACATGAGTGCCCTAACCTTGGCTACCTGCCTCATGGATGTGATTGCTACCAGAAGAGAAACCTTATACGACAGGTGAAGGAGCGAACAGGTAGCCATTGGCTCAAAAGGGGGTCCCAAAAGCTTAGAGAGAAGCAGGCTTAGGTCCCACTGAGGGATGGGGGCCCGCACGTGTGGGTAAAGTCTATCCAGACCTTTCAAGAATCTGTTCACCATTGGGTTAGCGAACAGCGTTTTGCCCCCTTCCCCTGGGTGGAAAGCCGATATGGCTGCCAGGTGGACTTGAATGGACAAGAAGGATAGGTGCTGGAGCCTAAGGTCTAACAAATAGTCTAGGATCCTGGGGACCGGTACCCATCTTGGGTGCACCCCCTGTTGAGACGCACAGGAACAGAAGCGTTTCCATTTAGCCAGGTAAGTGGATCTAGTGGACGGTTTCCTGCTGCCTAGGAGGACCTCCTGAACCCGGTGAGAGCACTGGAGCTCCTGAGCTGTTAGCCACAGAGCTTCCATGCTGTCAGGTGGAGGGACCGCAGGTCCGGGTGGTGCAGCCTGCCCGAGTCCTGTGATATAAGGTTGGGGACTAATGGGAGGGTCATGGGCCACTCGCATGAGAGGCTGAGGAACGTAGAGTACCAGTGCTGACGTGGCCATTCTGGGGCAATTAGAATGAGGAGGGATCCGAATTCCCTTACCTTCAGCAGCACCCGGTTGACCAGAGGGAACAGTGGGAATGCGTACAGCAGGCCCCGTGGCCAATGAATAAGGAGAGCATCCCTAGGGACTCCCGTCCTTGTCCCAGGAGGGAGCAGTACCAGGGACACTTGGCATTCTGTGGTGTGGCAAACAGATCCAGGTGGGGAAACCCCTATGCGTGGAAGACGGATTGGGCTACATCCCACCTTAGAGACCACTTGCAACCCGCAAACGACCTGCTCAGTCTGTCCACCAGGACGTTCTGGGAGCCCGGGAGGTACAAGGCCGTTGGGTGGATATTTGCCCTGATGCAGAGCTCCCAGAGGTGAAGTGCCTCAGAGCACATATGAGGGGAATGGGTCCCGTCCTGTTTGTTTATGTAAGCTACAGCTGTCGTGTTGTCCGACAGAATGAGGATCAACTTGCCCCTCAGGTGGGGCAGGAAAACCGCACAAGCGAGCTGGACTGCTCTGAGTTCCCTGATATTGATATGCAGGGAGGCTGCGTGGGGACCACGTACCTTGAGTGTATAGGTCTCCAAGGAAGGCTCCCCAACCCATGTCCGATGTGTCTGTTACGAGTCGGAGTGACAAGACCAGCCTGGAAAATGGGACTCCGGAGTAAACCACTTCTCGGCGTGTTCTCCACTGCAACGTGCAGAGAACGCTCAGGGGGACGGTCACCACTCTGTCCCAAGAGTGCGTGGTTGGCCTGTGTGTCCTTGCCAGCCACATCTGCAGGGGGCGCATGCGTAACCTGGTGTGTTACACTACGTAAGTGCAGGTGGCCATGAGTTTGAGCAGGCGCATGCAAGTCCGAGCGGTAGTCATCAGAAATTTCTGCAGCAACTCAACCTCCGCTTTCAGGATGAGGAAGCGGGAGTTGGGTAAGGAAGACCTATGGAATGGGGAGTCCAGGGTGGCGCCCACAATCTCCATAGTTTGTGTGGGGATTAGGGTGGATTTGTCCATGTTCAGAAGTAGACCTAGTACTAGGAAAAGGCCCCGAATCACGACCATGTGGTCTCTCACCTGGGCGTCCGACCCCCCACAGAGGAGCCAGTCGTCCAGGTAGGGGAATACTTGGATACCCCGTCTTCCGAGTTCTGCGGCCACCACCGCCATGCATTTTGTAAAGACCCGGGGGGCCGTAGATATGCCAAACAGGAGGGCCGTAAATTGGTAATGGTCCCGACCCACCACAAAGTGTAGAAATCTATGGTGGGAGGGGGTAATCGAGATGTGGAAATAAGCGTCTTTTAGGTCGAGGGCGGCGTACCAGTCTCCGGGCGTTAGGGAAGGGATAATAGCCACCAGAGTCACCATCTTGAACTTTCTCTTTGCACTGAAGCAGTTCAGGGCTCTGAGGTCCAGGATTGGGCGAAGGCCCCCATTTGCTTTTTGGACCAGGAAGTACCGGGAATAGAAACTTCTGCCCCGGTGTTGAACGGGAACGGGTTCCACCACCCCCAGTTCGAGGAGGTGGTTCACTTCCTCCTGCAATAGGGACTCGTGAAATGGGTCCCTGAAAAAGGACGGGGTGAGGAATTGTGAGGGAGAGGGCGAAATGAAGGGAATGAAGTAACTAGACTCCATGATTTCTAGGACCCAGCGGTCTGACATTTTACCAGGCCCAGGTAAAACGGGATAGGCGGTCCCTGAATGGGAAAGGGGAGACTGGTACGAAGCCCTTGAGCGTCCTGTCAAAACCCCTGACGGGGTCCAGGTGGCTTATTGAAGGGCCCCTGGCCAGAGTCAGAAGGGGGACGAGAACGACGGTGATTGTTTCTACCATTATTCCCCCTGCCCCGGAGGCATGAGAAATCGGGCCGCGGGCCTCGGGAAGGCACCCTAGTGGCACTCCTACCCATGAAGGAACGCCTTTGCGTGGCTGGGGTGTGCAGATCCAGCGATTTAAGCATGGCCCTCGTGTCTTTCAGCCCAGGAAGGCGCAGGTCTGTTTGCTCTGAAAAGAGCGAGGTACCCTCGAAAGAAAGATCCTGGAGAGTGTTCTGGGCCTTGGACGGTACCCCAGAACTTTGCAACCAGGAGCTGCGGCGCAGTACGACCCCCATAGTCTTAACCCTGGAGGCGGCGTTGACCACGTCGAGCGCTGTTTGCAAGGCCACCTGAGAGATGGTCCGGCTGTCGTCCTGCAGGGCTTTAAACTCCGCCCAGGACTCCCGGGGGAGCAGGTCGGCAAACTTGGCCATCGACACCCAGATGTTGTAGCCATACCGGGAGAGGAGGACCTGCTGGTTAGCAATCTGGTACTGGATTCCCCCGGATGCATAAACCTTTCTCCCCAGTGGATCAGCCTTTTTGGCATCTTTACTTTTGGGGGTGGCTGCCGGTTGCCCCGCCTCTCCCTCTGATTGACCACCTGGACCACCATGGAGCCCGGAGGGGGGTGGGAGAACAGATGCTCATTACCTTCAGGGGGCACAAAGTACCTACGCTCAGCCCTCTTATCAGTAGGTGTGATAGAGGCCGGCATTTGCCAAAGGGTGGATGAGATCTTGGCAACGGTCTTATTTATGGGCAGTGCCACTCTAGCGGGGGTGTCGGCTTGAAGGATGTCAACAGTGGGGTCAGCATCCTCGACCACTTTATCCACCTAGACCCCTCCCCCTTCTGGGCCAGTCGGCAGAGGAGGTCCTGATGAGCCCTGGCATCCATGGAGGGCGCTGCATCAGTCAGTGCCTCGTCTGGGGAGGAGGACGATGACCCCTTTGGAATCTCCCCCATGGGGACATCCCCATGTCCTTGACCCTCGGAGGTAGTCACGGAGAGAGGAGGACGACCGGGTTGGCTTGACTGGCCAGTACTTTCTCCCAGACCCGGGGATGACTGACCCGGAGGCAGGAGCGTGTTGAGGTGGGGGACTGAACCAGTGGTGTAGCCAACAGGGGAGACCAAGGCCCTAGTACAGATGAGGGCGGTTGGGTCAGTGCGGGGCCCTGGCTCTGGTGGTAAGCCCAGGGGGTCCAGAAAGGCCATTGCCCAGACGGTTGGGGAGGCCATGTCTGTTGCAGCAGCGGTACCGAGATCGGCTGCCCCCAATGCTGCTTTGAATGAGACCGGTGCCTGGAGTGGTACCGTGATGGGGAATGGTGCCATGATAGGGACCGGTGCCGGGAGCGCGACCTGGGCCCTGGACGACCACACGAACGCTGCATCAGAGTTGGAAGAGTAGTCTGACGCGGACCACAGAGGCGCCGACATTGAGCGCGACGGAGCATGGCGGGACATTGCCTCGGGTTTGCTGCGGTATTGAGGCGAGGGAAGGAGGGGCCATGACCCGTGCAGACTCCTCAGGCTGAATAAGGGCCGCGGCGCCAAGGGCGCGGGGTTCAACCGATGCCGGTGCCGATATCAGCACCGGCGTAGTCTCCGGGCCCGGTGCTGGGGGCGATGCTGACTGCAGGTCCAGGCAACGTGCCTCTTGCTGCTCCCAGGGCCCCCGAGGCGAGTGGTGCCAGGAGTCCCCGTGCCGTCTAGGCGGTGTCGCCGTGGGGGGAGGCGATGGGGATGACTTGATGAGGATCCTAGCCGCCTCTATCACCTCTGGGGAATTATCGACTCTCTGCGGAGACAAATAAGCGTCCGACCTCGAGGGCCCAGGACGCGGGCTATCAGGTGGCACGTGCCCCACTGAGGAGAGCTCGGAGGGCGAGTGCCCAATCAGAGACCGGCCCCTGTCTATTCGCCTCTTCCTAGGTGGTGTCGGGGAACGGCAACGCGTCGACGTGTCCCGCGCTGAGGCTGGTGCGCTTCCCATGCCCGGTGCCGGGGCCAGTGCTGGTCATAGAGCTGACTCCATTAGGAGTGTCCGGAGGCAAGACTCACGCTCTCGCTTAGTTGTGGGCTTGAAGGCCTTGCAGATTTTGCACGCTGTTATGTGCAATTCCCCCAAGCACTTCAGACAGGAGGAGTGTGGGTCACTGCAGGACATGGGCTTCCCGCACTTCTTACAGGGTTTGAAGCCCTGATGGCCGGGCATGCGCCGCCACAAGCGCGCGAAGCTCCGTGGCTGGGTGGAGAGGACAACAAAGAGAGTCTTTAAGGAGAGTTCACAGGTACTTAACTGAAGTATGGAGATGAGTAATGGAGAATTAGCAAGTGAAAGCACAACTCGAGGAGAGCTGAGGTTGATCCAATGACCGTCACAGAGGTAAGAAGGAACTGGAGCAGGGAGGGAGGCAGCAGGGTATATATGCACTGATATACCGGTGCCACTGTAGGGGGCTCTCTGTTGGCTCTAAGGGTACTGCTGAGAGAAAATCTTCCGACAACGCGTGCACGCTGCACGTCCTATATTAGAATGCACATGAGCAATTACACGAAGAAGTGAAGCCATATACATTTTAGTGTCTGTCCTTCCTGTAGGAGCTGGATCAGAGGACATCTCAGGACCTCAGCAGGGGGCAGAACCGCTTTCTAGCCCGCTAAAGAATGTGTAGGAATGGAAGGTGGCATGGCAGTTTTTAAGACTGTGGAGCTGGGCATCAGTCCACTCCAAAAGGAGCCCTGCTCCCTCAGATGAGAGGACTTGAAGGGCAGTCTGTATCTCCTAGGACAGCCCAGAGGACTGTAACCGGGAATTGCATCTCATGACCACCGCAGAAGCAACGGGCTGGCTGTCAAGTTTAGTGTCCCAGACAATCTGAAGGGCCCTTTCATCACTGCTTTGCCTTCTTCTACCAACACGGTGAACTCCTGGGCCCAGTTTTGTGGAAAGCCCTCCCTGAAATGGCTGATGGAGTCCCACAGTTGAAGTTGTACCCATCTAACATAGCCTGATGTTAGGCACCTGAAATTGCAGGCTGGCTGTCCAATAAATTTTCCTGCCAAACAAGTCCAGCCTCTTGGCATGTTTATTTTTTGATGTGGTATCTGCCTGCCCTTTTTATTGATGGTGGACATGACCAGAGACACCTCTGGAGGGTGGGTACCAAGCTACTCAAATCCCTTTCCTGAGACATAGTACTTCTTTTCCACCTTCTTGCAAGTAAGTGAACAGTAGAGAGAGTCTGCCAGGCTGACTTAGCAATTTTAAGCAATTGTCTGGGTGGACAGACAATGATGTCCATGCCAAAGTGGAGGAGGGTCTCATACTCATGGCAATTTGCCTTTTATGAGTGAGAGGCTGAACTCTCCTTCAGACTCAGACAGTAGGCCTTTTGGTGACTGGGGAAAGCGGTAGATGCTTGAGTTTGCCAACTAACCCTTGTTGGCAACCAGTAAGGAGAAGATGAAGACTGGTGCCTGCATGAAGAGTGCTACTGGGGAATCTGAGAGACCAAGGCCACGAACCCTTCCCTGGGGGAAGAAGGGCATTGACACCTAGGAGACTACCTAGGAGATGATAATCTGTGTTGGGGTGAACTCTGGTGGAACACTTGATGGTACTGTGGGTATGAGCGTTGTGCTTCATGTATCCTGTGCCTCAGTGATGGTGACTTTGGTGTCAGGGACCTGCACTTTCTAACTGAGGGCCTGAGGCTGCAGTGCTGGGAACCAAGACCCTAGCTATGAGCAGTGTTCCCTGTAAGCTTTGACATTAGGGCTGCTCAGGAAAAATTCAGATGTCACCAAGTAGAATGCCCCCGGCTAGGTTTTGTGTTTCTACTCCTGGTGCACCTTTGCACATGCTTCAGTGCACAAAAAAATGTATTCCACACATGGATGGAAAAGATTAGAGGGAACATCAGTTATGAGGTTCAATGCCTGCGGACCAAGCTCCCGCAGATACCTGGGCCTTAGCCAGGTATATCATCTGGTGTGGTATATGTGGTGGTGCTGGCCTACCTGCTCTTTGGCCATCAGGTCCACTTTGAAAAAAGTTGATCCTACTAGGGGCCGGGAACCCCTGCTGCTCTCAGGAGTTGGTGATGGGTGCCTGGCTAAGTTAGAGGGCCTGCCAGGTGGACATGTGGCCTGACACAGATCCTCTGCCTGAAGCCCCCTTTTTCTGCAGTGTCAGTGGGCCTCTGTTGACTTTGACTACTTTTTACGCACTGGGGAGGGAGAATGGTGCTGAGTGTGGAGCCCCAGAAGTAGGATGAAGCACAGCCTCCCAAAGAGGGCCCTCAAGCAGATACCCTGCTCTTTTTGAGTTCAAGGGCAAAAGTTTTTGCAGACCCCATACTGGTCCGATCTGTGGGACTCCCCCAAACACTTTAAACAGCTATCATGGGGGTCATTAATAGTCATTAGCACAAGGATGTGCCTGGGGAATGGGGCATGCCTTGTATTGAAGTGAAGTCCTAGCTAGGATTCTAGCTTGTAAACTACTACTCTTAACACTTAACTCAATGGTCTAAATAAGTACCTATGGACTAAAAATGAGGCAAAACAACGGACTGTATGAACACCTAATGCTCTTGTGATGTAAGACAAGGTGCTCCAACTAACAATCACAGGTGGTAAGAAGGAACTGAGAGGACGTATGTTTGGTATATTAATACCTGAGTGCAACATTCAAAGGGGTGTTACAGCCAACCCTAGAGCTACCACTAAGGAAGTGATATTGGGGATTCCAGCTAAACAGAGCATTAATGCCATAGCATGATGCTATGGGCTGCTGTGTTGCACAAGTATCATCTTTAAAAGAGGACATATGAAGACCTGATCTGCTCTAGGCCTTAACTACATAATAGTAATTTTTGCATGAAAATAAATAAGTACATTTCACAGTTTCAGCTGGATAAGACTGACTTTGCCTGTTTTGTACTTGTATCTAGCTATCATTTTCACTGTGAAGAACCACCCTGCTAGAAGTTGCATTTCAATTATATAGGTGTGTGCATGCACCATGTGCACACTGAGAATTTTTCCCTTAGTAGTACCTGTTGGATTGGCTGTGGAGCTCACTGGCATGGCACCTTTAAGGTGTGGTATATAGGACACTGCTGACTCCCCATGTTTTCAGTTCCTTCTTGCCATGTTATTCCAACAGAGGGGAGGTGGGAGGGATTTGGAATGGATGTGAGCAACACCTCTCAAGGCACAACAGTTACAAAAGGTAGGTAACCATTTTTTCTTCAAGAGAGATTACTCATGTACTTTCCTATAGGTGATTCACCAGCAAGTTTCCACAGCGGAGAGGTCAGAGATCACCTGGCTGCCGACTACAGAACTGCTCTACTGAAAACCACATTGTCTTGTACCTATTGGATGTTGGCATACAGAGATGTGAAGGTGTTAATGGACAACCATGTGGCTGCCCTACAGATGTTCTTGATAGGGATTTATGTGAGAAACACTGCAGATGCCTGTACCTTCATGGAATGGGCTGTTATAGCCAGTGGTGGGACCGTGGCTAGGTTGCAGCAAACCCCGATGCAGGACGTGATCCACGACGCAAGGTGCTGGGTTGATATGGGGAGGCCTTTCATCTTTTCTGCTATTGCAATAAAGAGTTGTGTTGATTTACTAAATGGTTTCATGTGTTCAATGTAAAACACTAGGGCACGTCTGACATCCAGCAAGTGAAGGGCCCTTTCCTTATTGTTGGCATGGGATTTAGGAAAGAACACTGTCAAAAGTATGTCCTGGTTCATATGAAAGTGGGAAACCACCATAGGCAGAAATGCCAGGTGAAAGTGTAATTGTGCTTTGCCTTTGAAGAATACAATGTATGGTGGTTCTGAAGTGAGAGCCCGGAGCTCAGAGACCCTCCTGGCTGTGGTTATGGCCATCAGAAAGGCCACCTTCCAGGAGAGATATAAGGGGCAGGTCGGAAGGTGGACTCTAATACACAAGACAGCTAAGCCTTGGTGCTTCAGGAGCAGAAGGTCAAGCACCAATGGGGTAGGGGCTTACTGGGGGAGGACCTCCCATTGAGTAAACCAGAGTGAAAAATGTTTCCACTTCACCATGTGTGTTGCCTGGGTAGAAGGCTTACAGTCAGTGTGCCCTGTAAGCTGAGTGCTTGGCTGGCCCAGCCAGGAGAGATTCAGGTGTCACCCCACTGACTAGCAAAGCATCCATAGCCAGCAGCATGTGAGTCTATTGGCGGTGCACATCTGCACACGCCTCGGTGCCCATAATACAATTTATTTTACACACATGGAAAAAATTAGAGGGAACATTGCTTACGGCTACTCAAGAGGATTTCACAGACTGGGTCTGAGCACTGCTGCTCGAGTGGGGTCAACCATAGAGCATCTACACCATGAGGTGGAGTGACTCCATATTAGGGTGCTAAAGACAGCTGTATTCATGAATGATCAAGTCTGGCAGGAGAGGCAACTCTAGCAGCTTGCCCACCAACAGGGTCAGGAGTGTGGTGAACCAGTGCTTCCTGGGCCATCCTGGAGCCACCAGTATGAGGAACGCCATGTCCTGCTGAACTTTGAGAAGGAGCCTATGTACGAGGGGGAAGGGCAGGAAGGCGTACGGGGTGACCTGACAAGGATAGGTGAAATGCATCTGCCAGGGACCCCAGGCTGTGATTTTGAAAGAAGCAGAATAGGTGGCACTTGCAGTTTTTCCTGGACATGAATAAGTCCACCTAGGGAGAACACTAGTTGCAGAAGATGGACAGGGTAATGTTTGCCCAGAGCAACCATTCATGGAACAAGCAACCGAGGAAGTCTGCTCAGTATTCTGTATCCCAGGTAGATAGGAAGTGTACAGGTGGATGTGATGGGATATGCAAAAGTCCCACAGAAGCAGGACTTCATGGCACAGGGGAGAGAAGTAAGCACCACCCTGTTTGTTTATATAGAACATCACTGTAGTGTTGTCTGTTAGTACCGAGACATACTGGTCTGTAGTTGAAGAAGGAACACTTGGCATGATAGGGGCTCCACCAGCAGCTCCCTGATATTGATGTGATGGTAGAGCTCTGCCTCAGAACACTTGCCCTGAATCTTGTGCATACACAGGTGTGCTCCCCATCCCATTTCTGCAGCATCCGTGGTGGAGGGTGAGCATGGGCTGTGGCTGGTGAAAAGGCACCCTTCTTGCACCAGGGGAGACTGCAGCCACCAGGATAAGAACAGCAGGAGGTGGTGTGGACACTCCAATCTGTCTATGGAGTGTCTGCCGGGCCTGTAGACCCCAACCAGCCATGATAGCAGCTGGTGTAATCACAGTCTGCATGTTAGATCACATAGGGCAGGCCCAAGAGTCGCATGCAGGTCTGTGCTGTGATAGTAGGGAAATGTAAAGGGCGCAAATGAGGTATGATATGGCCTGGAACAGTCCTTTGGCCTGTGAGGCTATCGTCATGGCAGAATCCAACAGAGCCTCAATCAACTCTATTCTTTGGGTCAGAACCTGGGTGGACTTGGGCTTGTTCAGGAGGAGATCCAGGTCTGCAAAGGCGGCCCAGGCCAGGGTGACGTGTCAGAACCTGTTCCATGGATCTGCCCCAATAAGTCAGTCATCCAGATATGGATACACGTGCAGCCTGAGCTTCCTGAGGAAGGCTGCTACGACTACCAGACATTTTTTTTGGATAGGGGTCCGTGGAGAAGCCAAACAGGAGCACTGCAAATGACAGTGGCAGTCTTTGGCCAGAAACTTGAGAAACTGTCTGTGAGCTGGATAACAGAGATAGGGAAGTATGTGCCCTTCAATTCAAGGGCAACATACCAGTCCCATTGGATCCAGGTAAGATACAATGGCAGCTAAGGAGATCATATGAATCTTGAGCTTCCTGATAAAGACATTTAGGTTCAGTAGGTCCAGAATGGGCCTGAGCCTGTCACTGGCCTTGAGGGATCAGGAAATAACAGGGGTAAAACCCCTTGTCCTTGAACTCCTTCGAGGGGCCTCTTCTACAGCACCCAGTGCAAGGGACGTATGCACCTCTTGCATGAGAAGGGGAATGGGAAATCAGAGGGAGTGGAGCAGGATAGAGTACCCTATCTCAACTGTGCTCAGGACCTCAGGGGCAAGGATGTTCATTATAGGGTCCGCATCCTCAATAATCTCCTCTGCCTGTAATCTGAGGTTCTGAGCCATATGCCTTAAGTCATCCTGGTGACCCTTGATGTCCAAGGCAATGAGCGTGGAGGTTGAGGTAGTGTCAATGGCCTCACTTGGGGATGAGGACAAGGAGGCCTGCAGGATAGACTCTTCCTGGGTCTATAGTTCCCTAGAAGGAAAATCTGAAGCTGCTCGATACTCCAAAACCTGTGGTGCCGATGCCAAGGTCAGTGCCAGAGTTGGTGCTGGAGTAATGGTTTGCATCAGTACCACACATTATTGGGGGAGGAGAGAAGTCTCTGTGCTACGCCTTGCACCTGAAAGGGGTCCTTGGCGCTGCATTCAGTTCTGCGCAAGTGGGTGGGTACTCTCAGTCCCCTGGAGAACAACATCTGTTGGGGGTAACCAATGGCAGGACTTGTGGTGCCGACACCATTGGTATCCCTAGAGGAGTATCCCTAGGCGTGGTAGTAGTCCCACAGGGTCCAAAAAGGCCTCTGGACTGGCAGTTGGTATGATGCTACCAGAGTGGCACTGGTTGTGCTTCCTGAGGGCTGCAGTGCCAGGAGCTGGAGCAGTGCTGGCTCCACCTAGACATCAAGGACTCCTCTCCAGAGTCTGATGAGCAATCAGATCTCGATGACAGATGTGTTGAGGCAGACTGTGCTGGAGAATGGGACCATGGCAAAACTGACTGTGCTGCATCATCACGGGCTTGTCCCAGTGGTGGCCCACTCTTATCGCAGACATGACCAAAGAGGCTGCTGGGGACAGTGCCAGGTGCTGTGCCAGAGCTGGGGTCCCCAATTAAGGCTATGTCAGTGCCAGGTCCAGCACTAGTGCCATCGGTGCCACAAATGAGTCTTGCCGAGTTGGGGACTGCGTCATCATAGCTATGAAGTCCCTAGCGGCTTCAAAGGTATCAGGAGTGGAAGGTGAGTTCAACTCCTCTGTCTAGTACTCTCAACCTGGAGAGACAAGGAGCATCAGACTTGACAAGCACCACAGTGGGGCCAGAGTCAACAGTGCCCAGTTTTATGGTGCACCCTACTGGCGTCCTTATGAGGACGCTTCCCTAGAGTTTGACCTCTACCTGTCCGCCTCTTCTTATGCAGCACCAGGGAGGGAGAAATAGTGCCACAAGCTTGACCTTACCTGGTGCGAAGAATGGGGCCGATGGGTGGTCTCTTTCCTTTTTAGTCCGAGGCCTAAATCTCCTGCAAATAGGAAATTTATCTGTTTGATGGCCCTCACCAAGGCACTTCAGGCAGGAAGAAAGCAGGCCACCTTTGGGCATAGGCTTCCCACTGTCCTCGCATGCATTGCACTCCTGAGACCATGGCACGCCTCCATCAGGGGAACTGTAAGGTGGAGGGAGAAATGCTCCAGACTAACAACTCTAACTAGAACTGAATTACTCTAACATCTAAACTATCAACAGCTTCTGAAGTGCTTGTAATGGAAGAGGCTAAGAAGCTCGAACAACCATTACTGGTGGTAAGAAGGAACCGAGAAGGTGTGTGTGTGTGTGGATGTGGTGGGGTGAGCAGTGTTCTATATAATGAGCCTTGAAGTTGCCATGCCAAGGGGCTCCACAGCTGAACTGACAGATACCACTAAAGGGAAAAATTCTTTGACAATCATGTATGCAGTATGTGCACACACCTATTGGACTGCACATGAGCAATCATTTGAAGAACTAGCCTATAGAACTCATTGCCACAAGACATCATTGAAATGAAGTGTTCTGCAGGATTCAAAAAGGTCTAGACATTTATATGAATAATATGAGAGAGAAAGAGAGAGAGAGAGAGAGAGTATGTGTGAGAAAAAAAATCTGTTATGATCCATAAATGCTCACTTTGGGGTTTCTTTAATCTTGGGGCATCTGGTATTGGTCACTGTTGAAGACAGGCTATACTGGACTAGATGTATCGCTGCTCTGATCCAGTAAAATAACTTCAGTACTCCAATTTAGTCACAGACACTTGCCTTTGAGATTTGTCCTAAGAAAAGCAAATGTATTTATATAAATATATTTTACGGTTTGCTTAGTAAGTTTCATTATGTCATTATAACAGAGATGCTCCATCTTTTAGATCCTTTTCAATAGAAACTGAAATCTTCTCCAATGATTCCAAATGGCTGAGAAGATATCTCAAAAGGCCACAGGAGCCAATTAATAGCTGATGAACAAGATTCATTATAGCTAATTGGAGCAAATCCAATGAATACCAAATGAAAGCAGAGAGGGAGAGAGATGAAGAACTAAAATGTAGTTTTTCTCTTGTAATTGTAGGGGAAAATCATTGATATGTGTTGATTTATTCCAATTAGGCGTGTGTGCACTGCTGTTGGAAAGTTTTACCCTAGTGACTACCTGTTGGGTCAGCTGTGGAGCACCTTTGAGTTATGCTGGTGTGGCACACTACAAATGATCCTGCCAACCTGGCTACTCCTCAGTTCCTTCTTGCTGGCTACTCCAACATAGGGGAAGAAAGGTGGATATGGAATAGTTATGAGCAACACATTTTGAAGAACAATAGTTAGAAAAGTGTTCCTATCAATTCCAACTAAGTGATTCACAAACCTTACCCCGGAGAAGGGGTTGGAGTCAATGAGTTGCTGACTCAAGCACAGCCATGTCAAATGCTGCATCTTGTCTGGACTGATGCACAGTGCAATGTGAAGGTATGAATGGAGCACCAGATTGCAGCCCTACAGATCTCCAGGGGTATATCTACACTATAGTGTTAATTTGAGTTAACTTAATTCAAAATAGTTAATTTGAATTAAGATAATTCAAATTAACGCATCTACACACAAAGTCTATTTCGAAATAGCGTTTTGCTATTTTGAAATAGCGCGTCCACACTGAGTGGA
>CM057848.1:40140467-40178555 GCA_030068395.1 Apalone spinifera
TGTGTGGGGTTGCTGCCTGAGGCTAACTGAGCTCCATGCTTAAAGGGACCCTACGCCTACCCTGGACACACAGTTCTCAGGGTTCCCCACTTGCTTTTCTACCTCAATGATGGACAGCAAAGCAGTCCCGTCTTGGAGTGCCCTGAGTGCCCACACTTGGGACACCACAGCAGTCGGCCACATGGAGCCAGAGCTGCCCCTGGGCACGCCGGTGCGTCTCGTGGGGTTTACCTCTTTAATGGTTCTGGAGTTGGGAGAGAGGAGAGTAAGTTTTCCTGGTTGTGCCCAGAGTGGTCACCAGGGCTCCCTGGGAACGGCTGGAGGCCCCCTATTTCGAATTAAGTATCTACACAGCACTTAATTCAAAATAGCTATTTTGAATTTGGCATTACTTCTCGTAAAATGAGGTTTACCAAATTCGAATTACGCGCTCCTCTATTTCGAATTAATTTCAAAATAGCGGTTTGCATGTATAGACACTATTAAAGTTAATCTGAAATAACGGCTGTTATTTCGAATTAACTTTGCAGTGTAGACATACCCCTGGAGAAGTACCTGAGCCAGGAAAGCAGGCGAGAAGGCCTGTGCTCATGTGGAGTGTGCTATGAGAAGTGGGGAGAGGGAAACCTTGGCTAAGTTATAGTATATCTAAATACATGCTGTGATCGAGGAGGAGATACGCTGAGATAATTCAAGCAACCTCTTCATGTGGTCAGTCGCTGCTACAAATAGCTGTGAAAGGGCTTGGTGTGGTCGATCTGACATCAAGGATGTGTAACTTCTGCTCCTTTAAGCTCTTGTGGGGCTTTGGGTAAAAAACTGACGGGAATATATCCTGACCGATATGGAAACTGGAAATCACTTTCAGAAAGAAAACCTGGTGAGGTCTAAACTGAACCATGAAAAAGAGTGTAAGGAGGTTCTGACATTTGAGCATGGAGCTCCAATGCCTGCCTCGCAGAAGTGATGACTACTAGAAAGGCCAATTTCTTTGAGAGGTACAGGAGCACGTGGCCAAGAGTTCCAAGGGAAAGATCATAAGCACAGTGAGGACCAAGTTGAGATCCCACATAGGGACAGGTTGCTGGACCAGTGGTTGGAGTCTTTCCATACCCTTAAGGAAGCATCCAACCAGGGGATTCTCAAAGACAGAGCCGACCTGACTTTCCTAGGTGGAATGTCAAAATAACTGCCAGGTGCATCTTCAACTAAGTCACTGCCAGACCTTGTTGTCTTAAGGGACATGAAATATTCAAGCCCCTGAAGGATAGAGGTGGATGTGGGAACCAGGCTGTGTTGAGAGTACCAGTATGAAAACTGGTTCCATTTGGCTAAGTATGTTATGTCTAGTAGAGGGCTTCCTACTAATGAGTACTTTTCTGAGCATGCCTGCTCAAGAGGGTTCAACAAATGCAGTCTCTACACTGTCAGAGGGAGGGAATGCAGGTCCAGGCAGTGGAGGCATCCATGGTCCTGTATGGTAAAGTCCAAGAGGAGGGGTAGCAGAATGGGCGGTTACACTGCAGCTCCAGCAGGGTGAGCTACTAGCGCTGATGGGCCCAGGCCATGGCTGCCAAGATAATATCTGCCTTGTCCCTGTGTAGTTTGAGGAGCACTTTGTGGACTAGAGGGAAAGCATACATCAGACCGGATCACCACAGGATCAGGAACATGTCCACAAATGACCCCGGACTGAGATTCCAGAATAAGCAGAAGTGTGGACCAGTAGCAAAGAGGTCTAATTGGGAAATCCTCCACTTCTGGAAAACAGTGTGGATGACATCTGCCAGTATCCACCATTTGTGGGCGAAGAAATGCTCGCTGAGATGGTCCACTCGCTAGTTTTGGACCTCTGGGAGATAGGATGCCTCCAGGTGGATGGAGTGGGCGAGGGAAAACTCCCATAACCAAAGGGCTTCCAGACAGAGTGGGGACGACTGGACTCCACCATGTTTGTTCATATAGTACCTAGCAGTTATTTTGTCTGTCATGACAACATCCTTGAAGGTGAGGCAGAAACATGAGACATATGAGGCGGACTGCTCAGAGTTCATGAACTCTGATGTGGAAAGACAACTTCTCCACCATCCACATCACATGAGTGGTGAAATCTCAGATGTGAGCACCACAGCCTGAAGTGGATGTGTCCACGACAAGGACCACCATGGGTGGTGGAGCGTGAAATATCACTGACTGTGGGTCCAGCCACAACCAGAGCATGTGGTGGGAAACGCCAGTGCTGCTGTGGCCCAGGTGACACATTGACATGAGTCAAGACTGAGGGTCTGAAGGTACAGCCTGGCAAACAAGAGGATGTACATTTCAAGCTGCCATATGGTCTTGAAACTTGAGAGACATCCTGGCCCTGGTCACAAGGAAACTGACGAGAGATCACAACAGCTGAGTTGATGTGGTGAAGTGCTGTTCTGGCAGAAACACCCAAACCTTGGTGGTGTCCAGAGCTGCCCCGATGAACCTGAGCCTTTGTGTAGTCAAAAGTTCTGCATTCTTGGGCTTAAGGTCCAGGTAAGGACTGCATCAGCTTCCACCTGTTGGTAGGAACAACCCTGTAGGAGCCAAATTTCCACATAAAAGTAAACCAGGACTATGAGACGCCAGAGGAAGGCTGCCACCACTGCCATACATTTGGTAAACACTCTGGGCATGGTGGATAGGTCAAATGGTATGGCTGTCAACTGCAAGTGAGCTTCCCCCATCCAAAAATGAAGATACCTTCCGTACAAAGCCTTGACTGCAATGTGGAAGTAGGTGTCATTAAAACTGACAGAAGTATACCAATCCCCTGAATTCAAGGAGAGAATGATGGAACTCAGGGAGGCCATACAAAACTTGTGGTTGGAGACAAACTTGAGTCCCCGAGGTCCAGAATAGGTCTGAAGTCTTTGCTTTTGGAGTAGGAAGTTGTGGGAGTAGAAGTGCCTGCCCCTGAATTTCCATGGACTCTCTTCCACTACTCCAACGTCCAGGAGCATTTGCACCTCCTGAAGCAGAAGCAGCTTGTGAAAAGGGCTCCTGAAAAGGGATGGGCGGGGGAGGGGACAGGATACAGGAGGCAACAGAACAGGACTGTTGGTACTCCATTCTTGGGTGCACTTCAAAAGGGCTGCTTGGATCCCAGGGAGAACTACGCCTGCTCCTAGTTACTGCTCAACTGTAGCAATAGGAATAAAGACGACTTCCTGCAGGAATATCAGAACGATGACAGGAGAAATTGGATTTGGCTCGAGAAGAAAAGGACCTCTGGGAAGACTGTGGCCTAAAGGCCTTACACTATCACTGGGGCATGCATGCCCAAGGACTTCATAGTAATCCAAGAGTTCTTGAGGCTATTCAGGTAAAAGTTAAGTCTGCTCTGTGCAAAGTCCCACCCTATTGATCGGGGTCCTGAATAGTTTGTTGGACCTCAAGGGGAGCCCCAAGGGCTGAAGTCACGCATTACAATGCATGATGACCCCAGACAAGATAACACGAGTCACTGAATCTACCACATCCAAAGACGCCTGGAGAGGGCTCTGGGCCACTGCTTTGCCATCCTGGACCAGGACAGAAAACTCTTCCCATAACTCCTGGGGCAAAAGTCCTTGAATATGAGGTGAGACCCGCCCCAGGAGTTACAATCATAGAGACTCAGGATAGCTTATTGATTCACTGTCCTGAGTAGCAGGCTCCCACGTGGAATAGTTCTTGCTTCCAAATAAGTGAAGGCATTCAGAATCCTTTGACTAGGCTCTGGCGCCAGATGGGCCTGCCTTTCTGCCTCATTCTCCACCTACACCATGAGAGAGCACAGTGGGAGGTGGAGTGAATAAGTATTCAAAACCCTTGATCGTGACAAAGTATTTCCTCTCCACCCTTTCTGCTGTGGAGGAGATGGATGCCAGGGTTTGCCAGATAGCTCTGGCTGAAGACTAGATGCAGTGTTTCCTCTAAGCTGCACGGCAGCACAGCTTCACTGGTGATGAATCAGCTCAGCCCAATCAGAGGCTCAGGGCTTCATGTACCGAGCTGCCTGACTGGGTGGGGCTGATTAATCACCCATGAAACTGTGCTGCCCTGCAGCTTAGAGGGAACACTGGCTGGATGATCTTTATGATGGGAGCATCATCCTGGAAGGGCCCTTGGGGGCTATGATACCGACCATGGGGGACAACCTGTTCATCCACATCCTGTTGAGGCTCAAGGCAACATTGCTCAGAAGGTTCTGCAATTCCCTGTAGTCCGAGAGAGGAGCACCAGTGACGGATGTGCTCACCACTGCTTTGTCAGGAGAGGATGACAGAGGCCAGAGGCTGCACCAAATCTTGAACACCCCCCAACGGTAGAAGGGCTAGACCCAGAGAGCCCTCCTGGGTAATGGATGGTGACAAGATGGGTGGCACCACATCCTGTGGTGGCAGGTGGCTAATTGTTGCTTCTGAAGGGGGCAGTGGAGGGCCCATCAGTATTGTGCCCTGGGCTTGGTGGAATGAACATGGTGTCCAAAACTGCCACTGTGCCAACCACTGCAGAGTTCCAGGTCTTTAGACAGACAAGGGGCTGCTGTAATAAACTGACCCAAAACCACCAATGTTTGGTGGAATGGTAGGGAAACAGTGGGGCCAAACCAGTCTGAAGGGAGGGAACAAGTGACAAAACCTGGGCTGCCCGAGAGATGATGATCTTGACTGGATGAAGACCAGTGTTTGCGGCAGCACAGCTTCACAGGTGATTAATCAGCCCTGCCCAGTCAGTCAGTCAGCTCTCTGGTTCAAGTCCTGAGCTTCTGACTGGGAGGGGCCGATTAATTACCTATGAAGCTGTGCTGCTACGCAGCTTAGAGAGAACACTGGTGGAGACCTTGAGAGTTGACAAGAAGAGGCCGAGTGCCCGGAACATGGACTTTGCCTAGAGAGTGAGTGGTGCTGGGACCGGGACCAGTGCCAGGAATACCAAGGCGAGGGTTGGTGCCCAAGTGAGGCTCCATGCTCCAAAGAACAGTGCTAAGGTGTGTTGTGGAGCGCCCGCAGGGACATCCATCTCGAAGAACACCAGTTACTGCACAAGGTGAGTAACCTCTCTTTTCTTCTTTGAGGAGTGTCCCTGTGGCTGCTCCACTGTAGGTGACCATGGAGCAATCCCCTTAGCTTTCAGGAAGGAGGGGCTTCAGACCTCACCGGCGGACTGCCGAGAGGACTGCTGTCCCAAATGTGGTACACTGTGAAGGGTAAATAATTATTGCATAATACTTTTTGAAAGTATGCGGGGAAGCCCATGTTGCTGCCTTGCAAATGTCTCTGATGAGCACATTGTGTAGGAAGGCCATCCATGTGGCCATTGCTCTAGTGTAATATGCCCGTAAATATGTAGGCAATGCGACTTTGTTAATGTTGTAGTACTCTCGAATGCAGTTCACTATCCATTTGGAAAGTCTTTGCATACCTCTTGCCCTTTAGAGTGGTCTGATATTGAGACAAATAGCCTGTGTGATAGAATGAAACAATTTAGACAATCTAGGTAAAAGACAATAGCATGTTTGACATCCAAGAAGTGGAGCCTTGCTGCATCGGCATCTGGATGAGGTTTCTGTCAGAAGACTATGAATATATAGGCTCATTGATGTGGAAACATCAAACTACTTTTGGAAGGAATTTCGGATGTGGCCTTAGTACAACTTTGTCCCTATGGAAAATTGTAAACTGCAGGTCAGCCATGGGGCGGCTAGCTCACTGACTCTTCTGGCTGTTGTGATTACTATCAAGAATGACACCTTAATGGAAAGGCGTGCCACGGGGCATGGCTCCATGGACTCAAATGGAGGGTGAATCAATGTGTTTAGGACTAAGTTGAGATTCCACAATGGGACTATCAGCTCTATTGAAAGGATGGTGTTGAGGACTTTCATGAATTTCCTAGTGGTCGGATGAGAAAAAAAGAGATTGTCCATCCACCATGTCATGTTCACTTGATATGGCCGCCAGATGCACCTTAATGGATGCGTTAGATAAGTTTGCACTTTGAGTACTAGGAGACCAAGACCATTGTGAGCTGTGTTGACTGAGGGTGAAATGCTCTGTGGTTGTCCCACAGGGAGAAGTGCTGCCATTTGTACAGGTAAGTTTTTCTTGTGTTCTGTTTGTGACAGTTAAGGATTATCCTATGTATCTCGTTCGCTCAAGTGAGAAGTTGCACTGTTAACTAGAGATGTTAAATTTTGATTAATCAGCTATTTGAGTAATCGATGGAATTTCCATCAACTAATCAAGTAGTTGATAAGGGGGGCACTCGCTATTGTACTGCGCCTCTCCCTTTGTAATGTGCAAGAGCTGTCCGTGGCTCTTGTATATTTCAAGAGCAGAGAGGCAGCGGCTCTTATATATTTCCAAGGCAGAGAGCTGCAGCACCTCCTGAACATTTCAAAGGGAGAAAGGCAGTGGGAAACTGCGCCAGCAGGGAGCAAAGCAGTCCCGTCAGATGGCTCTTGTACATTCCAAAGGGAGAGAGCAGCAGTGGGACCAGACGGAGCAGGACTGTTTCAATCCCCACTCGCACTGTTTCCCCGCAGCTCCTGCCTCCTGGAGACAGTGCTGGGGGACGACGACTGGCTCCCCCCAGCACCTATTCATGCTCCCCCACTTGCTCCTCCACTCTCTCTGATAGAGGCAGCAAGGGAAGAGGGGGACATGACTAGTCAAGTTCCTACTCAACTACCTGATAATCATTTGCTTACCGGGTATTAGACTAGTTGACTTGTCTCTTACATAACTAATGTTAATCCTGAAGGAGCCATGCGGTGAGATGAAGCTTGTGCGCCTCTGGATGCAGAACTCAGCCGTAGTCCTGGTATACCATGTCCAGCAATGGAGGATCAGGGATTGGAAGAGCAACTGATATCTGTGACAGGTAAGGGGCCCAGGTCTACCTGGGACATGCAGGTGCTATCAAGATTACCGTGGCCCCAGTCATGCTTTAACTTGTGTATGAACTTCCCCAGTAGAGGAAGGGGGGAAAGGCATATAGTAAGCTGTGAGGCCAGTTGCTGACCATGGTGTCGCCCATGCAGTTCTTGTCCAAGCCCGCCCCGGAATAGTACTTGGGGTATTTGGAGTGGAATGATGTTGCAAACAAGTCTGTTTCTGCAAAGCCCCACCTGCAGAAAACAGAATGCAGAGCTTGCAGGTGCATCTCCCATTCATGCTTCTGGTGGAAAAGGCAACTGAGTTGGTCCTCTGTTTGTCTGGGAGGTATACCTCTGATATGATGCAGGATGCACTATATCCATAGTGCAGAGGCCTTCTTGCAAAAATGGTATGATCTGGCTCTGCCTTGCAAATGTATGTAGAACATGCAGGCAGTGTTGTCTCTGTATATCCTGACTGTCTTGCCCTGAATTAAGGGAAGAAAGTGCTCACATGCTCTTCTTACTGCTTGTAACTTGAGTACATTGATATGCATGCTCAACTCCGTGGTAGTCCATCTCCCTCAGGTAGTGTGTCCCTCTGTGTGTGCTCCCCATTCTTCCAGCGAGGCATTGGTTGTTATGTAGATGGACACGGTTGGCTGGTGGAAAGCCCTGAGCAGAGGTTGTCGTGGTGCAGCCACCATGTGAGGGATTCCCTGACCCTGCTTGTAGGGCTGATCATCTTGTGCAATCAGTGCCTGTGAAAGCGGAAGAACATGTGTAGCCACACTTGCTGAGTTTGCATGTGTAACCTTACGCAAGGAAGTACGTATGTTGTTGACAACATGTGACCTATCAATTACAGGCATTGCCTGGTGGATAGTGTGAGGCTGTTTATGACTGTTTTTGCTAACTCAGCCAGCATGTAGAACCTTGGTAGAGGCAGCTACGCCTGTGTTCATATGTAGTCAAAAGTGGCACCTATGAACTCAATCTTGAGACTAGGTCAGATTTGACTTTTGTGTGTTTATTTGTAGCTCCAACTTTGTAAAGAGTTTAATCGTAGCTTCGGTAGATTTTTTGGCCTGCTGCTCTGTTGGAGCAATTATCAGGCAATTGTCCAGGTATGGGAAGGTTATTATGCCTGATTTTTTTAAATGTGCCACTGCCACAACTTTGGAAAAGGCCTTGGGTGCTGCTAAGAGGCCGAACACTAGGACTCGGTACTGGTAATGTTGATCCTTTAGTGTGACTCTAAAAAACTTTCCGTGGGATGGTCTTATTGCTATGTGAAAGTATGCATCCTGAAGGTCGAGGGACAACATCCAGCTTCCTTTTCCTAGTGCAGGAATTATTTTTGCCAGCATTACCATGGTGATTCTTTTTTAGGTATTTGTTCAGTCTGCGCAAGTCCAATATGGATCTTCATTCTCCCAACTCTTTTGGTGTCAGGAAGTATCTGGAGTAAAACCCCTTTTCCTTGTGATGTTCTGGGACGATCTCTATTGCCCCCATCTGCAAGAGCTTGTTTATCTCTTGTTGTAACAGGGATTCCTAAGCGGGTCCCTGTGGAGGGATGGGGAAAGCTGTTTGGGTTGGGAGAACCTTGAGAAATGGAATTGCTAGGCCTTTGGCTAAAACCTCCTGATCCCACTTGTCTGTTATGTTGGACAACTCGTGATAAAATGGCTGCAGACTGAATCTGTAATGTTTGACTGGTGGAAACGACATTGAACCCTCAACGAATGGTTCAAAACATCTGCCTGCCATTGGTGGACTGGGTTGTTGTTTACTGGTCTTGTGGTTGCCCATGTTTTTGCCATCTCTGACAGCGTCTCAGATCGTAGGCTCTCTGAAATGGGTAGGATATTGTTCTGCCCTGTGGCATGTACATACTGCTAACCTTCTTCTTTGGTTGAAAGATGTACATCCCCAAAGTTTTCAGGGTTGCCCTTGAGTCTTTTAGGGAATGTAGGAATGTGTCTATATTAGCTGAGTGTCTATATGGCCTCACTAACAGACAATAACTTCTGGCCCTCAAATGGAAGGTTTTCAACCATTTTCTGTACCTCCCTAGGGAAGCCAGAGAGGTGCAGCCAGGAGACATGACACATGATGACCGATGATTCAAGAGATCTTGAAGCCATGTCAGCCATATCAAGGGAAGCCTGGAGTGCTGTTTTTGCTATTAGGATACCCTCGTCCATACTGGACTTAAATTTTGCCTTGTCCTCATCCTGTAATTTGACAATAAATGGTCTCTTTTTTTTAAATGGTTGTAAGTATATTTTGCCAGCAACGCTGAATAGTTCGCAATTCTAATAAAAAGAGATGCTGAGGAGTATGATTTCCTCTCTAGCAGGTCCAGCTTTTTCCAGTTCTTGTCACATGGGGTCAATTTGAACTAGGTCCCTATTATTTGCAGCGTTGACAATCAGCAAATTACGGGCCGTGTGTGTAAAGAGGAACTTGGCCCCTTTAGTTGGAATGCAGTATTTTCTATCTGCCCTCTTAGAAGTGGGTGGGATAGAAGCTGAGGTGTACCATAATATCTTCACCAGATCAAGGATGGCCTCACTAACAGACAATGCTATTTTAGCTGAAGGCGAGGGTATAATATGTCCGTTAACTTACGTTGAATGTCCAGGACCTCAACCAGTGATATGTCAAGGGAAACAGCCATGCCCTTGTACAAGTCCTAGAAGGACCTGAAGTCATCGCCCGTCATAGGCAGTGGGGGCATTATGGATTCGTCTGGGGAGGACGAAGAAATATGGGACAGAGGTAGTGTCCTCTTCTCCTGGGTTTCGTCCAGGTCCTCAACGTCCTCCTGCATAATTTCTGAAGTTGCAGACACAGGGGGGTAGGGTGCCACTTGTGATCTAGGCATCACAGGTAGTGGCATTTAGGCCTTAACAGTGCTCCATGGGTCCAATCCCTGCCAATGCTGTGAGAGTGTGATGGGAGGGAGCAATGGGAAGGGCTTCCACACTTGTGTCAGCACAATCTGTTGTTTCTGGTAAAGCTGTGGAGTCAGTTTGGGCGAGGACAGGGTGAGAAGGGTATGTTGCTAGAAAAAGGCAGCACTGAGCTTCCAGAGGTGGCCAGTCTACTTGGCCCTGCTGATGAAGGCGTAGCGTCAGTACCAAAGAGCGGCATGTCTGGTACCGACGCAACCGTTAATTCCTGTTGCACAGTAAGCAGTCTAGGTGGCAGGAAGGCCAGCCCCAATGGCACTGAGGTATGTGAATGCTGACCATGTTGTCGCATGCCTTGGAGGTCAGCAGTGCCAGGGAGGTCTCAGTACGCATAGTCAGTACTGACTTCAAGGGTGCCTTCCAAGCTGGATCCGGTCGCTCTTTCATCAGAGTTTGCGATGGCGGTTTGGGCACTGATTTCATCGGTACCGGAACCTTCGGCAATGATGGCACAGAAGCGGACGTCTGTTTCAGCACCAAGACAGCAGGGCATGCGTCTTTTGAGGAGACAGCTCCTCTGGGTTTGTCCGTACCAGACTTCCCTGGTACCTTCACTTCCCCCAAAGCTTTTGCCCTGGGTGAAGAGGGCTCGTGCTGAGGAGATGTCTTCTTTGTTGGTCAATCACCCAATGGTGAAGAATGCTTGCTTTTTTTTTTTTTTTTTTTTTTTTTCTGTTTTCTTTGCAGGCTCATCCCTCAGTGCTGGTCCCTGGTCTGAAACAGCTGTTGGTGAGGTACGGGACAGTGATGCGGTAGACTCTGGTTCTGAAGCTGGCCTCTCTACCTTCTCCATGGAAAGGAGCTTGAGTTGGAGTTCCCTCGCCTTCAAGGACCTTGCTGACAGAACCTCTTCCATTTTTTCTTTTTAACTAACACTACTGCTGTGTTTGTGTGTGTGTGTGTGTGTGGTGGTAACTATGAATAAATTACTTAAAACTCTACTGGTAAGAACTAATACTGCTCTAATTCAAACACAGAGTGCTGCAGTGTTCCAACCAAGCCAGGAGCGATTGAAAAAGAACTGAGGGAACAACTGACAGCATGCGTGCATTGGCATGCTTGTTTCACTGCAGGCAGTGCAGTGCATGCATGCCAGCACCCGGGGGAGAATACTGCTGCTAAAAAGTTCCAATTATAGGCATAGGAGTGCCTCGACACCTATAGTGGAGCACCCATAGGGACACTCATTGAAGATGAACTTCCTTAACTAAGTTTGAACACTGGAGCTCCAGCAAATTCAACCTTGGAGTTTCCATGTCATGAGGTGGAGGGATTCCATTTTGGAGTGTTGTAACTGGCTGTGGCCCTGCATGATAAGATCTGAGCACAAGGGAAGGATCACTGGTCTGTCCACTGATAGATTCAACAGCACGGTGAACCTTACTAGTGGGGAGCCATGTTGGCATTATGAGAATCAATGAAGCCCAGACTCTGAAGAGGACTTTGTGTATGAGAGAGAAGGGTGGGAATGTGAATAGCAGGTGATGTCCATGACAGGTGAAAAACATCTGCGATGGAGATGGAGCTGTGGTTCAGAAAGGAACAAACCTCTGGCACTTCCTGTTCCCCTGCGTCATGAACAGGTCTACAAGGGGAAAGTCCCACCTTTGGAAAGTTGTAAGGGCAATGTCCACCCTGTGGGACCATTCATGACCATGGAATGAGTAGCTAAGGCATTCTGCACTCCTGGAAGGTATGACATTATTAGATGCATTGAGTGGGAGATGAAAAGCTTGAGAACTTTCTGGCACAGGGGATAGGAGTGACCCCCATCCTGTTTGTTTATATACAACATTACTATGGTGTTGTTCCATCAGCACCAATACACATTTGTCCAGGAAGTGGGCCTGGAACATTTGGCATGCCAGACAAAATGCCCTTGACTTCCTGATATTGATGTGCTGCAACAGTTTTGCCTGGGACCAAAGGCCTTGCATTCTGGTATTGCTCAGGTGCGCTCCTCAACCCAGCAATCAGATGTCAGTCACTAGTGATAGCATTGGCTGTGGCTTGGCAAAGGGTATTCCTATACAGACCACCTGTGGCTGCAGTCAGCAGAGGGAACTGAGAATTCAAGGCAGGTGGGTAACTATCCTGTCTATAGGGTCCCGGATGGACCAGTACACCTTCACCAACCACTCCTGCAGGGGCCAAAGTCATAATCTTGATTTTGAATTACATATGTGCAAGGCACCATAAGTCCCAGCAATTTCATGCAATTTCTGGCCATCATTGTTGGGATCTAAAGGAGATTCTCAATGATGCTCCTTGGAAGTGAAATGAGGGCACAGGTGCCCTGGTTTACGTGGAGTCCATGAGAGACCCTATGAATTCTATTCTCCGAGTCAGGTTAGTGTCACTTTGGGCACTACCAGTATGAGGTCCAATCTGAAAAAGGTGGCACAAGCCAGAGATGTTCCACAACTTGTGCCTGCATCTTGTCCTTGACGAGTCAGTCGTTCAGATACAGGAAGACTTGTACCTGACGTTTGCAGAGGCTGCCACAACTGCTATGCATTTCATAAATGCCTTAGAGAGTGCTGAGAGCCCAAAAAGGAGCACCATGAACCGGTAGTGCTGGTCACTAACCACAAACTGGAAAACCATCTGTGGGCCAGGTTAACAGAGATAAGGAAGTACCCATCTTTCAAGCTGAGGCATACCAGGGAGACCATGTGAAACTTCACTTTCTTTATGAATTAGTTGAGATTTCACAGATCTATGACAGGCCTGAGCCCAATTTTGGCCTTGGGTATGAGGAAATATCGGGAGTAGAACCTCTTGCCCCGAACTCCTAAGGAACCCCTCTCTATGACCCCTAGAGTGAGAAGTGATTGCATCTCCTGTAGGAAGAGGGAGGGAGAAGGGGGCTGGGAAGGAACAGAATCTGATATCCCATCCTACCATGCTCAGGACTCAGTGATCTGAGGTAATCTGGGACCAAGCAGGGTAGAAGTAGGATAATCGATTCACAAAGTGGGAGAGGGAGGATGAGAGTTTGGTACTGATGCACCATCCTTGGGCACACCTTTAAAAGTTCAGCTTCAGGCTAGGGAAGCTGTTTGGAAAAAACCCTAGCATTGGCCTGAGAACTGCAACAGATTGCTCCTATTATTCTTGCCCCTGCCACCTGATAGAGTGCTACTCTGGAGGCCTGGAAATGAAGCAGGAAGGGGGGCTGAGGCTTAATGGCTTTCTTTAGGGTGGTGTGTGGATCCCCAAAGATTTAAGGCTTGCCCGCGAATCCTTAACACCATGGAGACGGGAGTCTGTTTTATCAGCAAACAAGTCTGCACAAACAGCAGGCCCTGCATGGTGTTCTGGACTTCAAGTGACAGCCCTGAAATGTGTAGCCATGTAGACATGTGCTACACTTCATTGTAATAGTGGTGGCCATAGTACAAGCCACCAAGTCTAAAGTGGCCCAGAGGGAGGTCCTGGATACCAATCTTTCCTCCTGTAGGACCACCAGAAACTCTGGGCACAAGTCAGCCAGGATCAAGTTGTGGAATTTCACTAATGTGCTCCAGGAATTAAAAGCATAGCTGTTGAATACCGCCTACCTGTTGGCTACTTGAAGCTGGAGCCTGCTGAGTGAGTAGACCTACCAGCTAAAACAGTCCAATTTTTTTTAGCTTCCCTTGATTTGCACTCCTGGAAGGTATGTTATGCTGCAGATCCTGGTTACTGCTGCAGCTCTTTACGATTCACCATATCGACCACTAGAGTACCAGATTAAGGGTGGGTAAAGAGATGTTCATATCCCCTTTGCAGCACAAAGTACCTCCTCTCCACAGATAAGTGATATCGAGGCCAGCATCTGCCAGACCACCTTTGTGATATTCTGGATAGCTTTTATAAGGGATACAGCTACCTGTTAAGGGATTTTCAGGAGCAACAAAATCCTCTGTGATCTCTTCCACCAGGCGAATTAGTTTTTGAGTCATCCTCCTAAGAAGGTCCTGGTGCACCTTTGTGTCTATCACAGAGAGCGTAATGGTGTTCCCCACCATTGCTTTGTCCAGTGAGAAGGTGGCTTGAGGTAGGCCTGGCTCTTCCTAATTCTCTGACTCCCTGGAGGAAGCTGGCTCAGGTGCATTGGTATTCTCATGTGACCAGAGCTGGCACCTGCACCATGGATGGTGCTAGCTCTAAAGCTGCACCTCTGTGCAAAGGCTCATGGCGTTGATCCTCAGGAGCCTTGGGGGTGTGTCATGACACCGATGTAGCCAACAGGAGAACACTAGCCATGGACACCACTAACATGCCTCTGAAACCCTGTCCCTAAGACAATAGGCCTAAGGTGTCCAAAAGGGCCATTTTACTAGGCCCTGACACAGGGTGGCCAGGGTACCATTGGTAGCGAGGAGCCTTCCACTCCACGGTGCAAAGATGAGTACCAGGAATGTAAACAGTACCAGCTGCATCAGGGCACAAAGGATTCAGCCTCCAACTCAGAGTACTTTGAGCTAAACCACAGTGGGACAGACACAGATGACACAGGGGAGATGGAGAGTGGTGCCGCACCATCGTGGGATTGCCCCAGTGCTGAAAGGGAAAGGCAGGGTGCCACAATCAGTGCTGCCGGCTGTGCCACCGTTGCAGACAGTGTTGTTGCTGGTACTGCAGACAATGCTGGGACTTGTGCTGATGCCTGCATCGGTGCCAGAGCTTGCTACTGCAGGTCAGGGACTGTGCCATCATGGCAATAATGTCCTAGGCAGCCTCAAAGGTCTTTGGAATGGAGGGGAGATCAACTCCTGAATTGGGGAGTCTATTGGCACCAGACCTCCCCTCAGGGCTGGAGTCAATGGTGCTGGGACCTGAAGACCAAATTCTGGTGCCCCAACATAGGATACACCCCACTTGTATCCACTCGCAGCTTCTTGGAGGAGAAGGAGCCCTCTGCAGCCTTCTTCTTATGTGGCACTGGGGACTGTGAGTCACGTGCTTGAATTGGCTTTCTGAGCTGGGACGCAGTATCGATGCTCCTTGGATGAGTCCCTCCTCGGTGTTCAAGTGTCCTGTACTGAGGCCACTGCACTGTCGATGCTGCTGGTGTCATAGGGTCGACTCCATTAAGAGAAGCTTCAGACAATAGTCCTGCTCCCTTAATCCTGAGCTTAAAGTTTCTGCAAATCAAACTCTTTTGTGCCTGATGACCCTCTCCCAGACACATAAGACAAGCAGCATGAGGATCCCTTCTTGGCACAGATTTCTCATACCTCTCACATGACTTAACCTCGAGACCAAGACATGCCCTGGCCTCTGGGAGAAATTGGGGGGGGGAGGGAAGAAGGGGGAGCAAGGTAAATTTACTGCTAAACTAACCACTGCAACGGCAAGTACTGAACTAAAAAAAACATTAAAACTATTTAAAACTGACTAAAAAGGAACCAGCTAGGTAGGCACTTGTGAATGCAAGAGACTGAGCTGCTCCAATGACTGTCACTGGCAGTAAGAAGGAACTGAGCAGGCTGAGGGTGATCAGGGACCTACTATAATCTGCCATGAAGGTGCCACTCCAGATGGCTCCACAGTTGTCTTGTTGGGTTCCACTAGGGGAAAATCTTCTGACAACTGCAATGCAGGCACACACCTATTGGAACAGACATAAGATATCACTCAAAGAAATATATTTTATCCTAGGAAGAAAAAGTGTTGGAACTTGATGTAGATTTATTATGAAGAATACAGTGAAAACATCAACTCTTAGCATCTGAAGAAAGAACTATCCCACCAAAATGGCACAGGAAATCAAAATGGATTCAGGAAATACCATTAGCAAGCCAGATTTGTAATGGCCAAAAGAATCCAGTTCGTAGCCTCAGAATTCTTCTAATAGCCATTAGGCAGGGAAATGAGAAAAACTCTTATGAGACAAACCTTGCCCGATCTCCACAAACTCACAAAAATCCTCGGATTTCTTGAGGCTGTTGGCAATTACTACTTTGTTATCTGCTGGCAATGACGACTGAGAATTCAAGGAGCGTACTTTGAAATATTTAAAAAGTAAAAACTGCTGTATTATGGGATGCATACATACAAATCAGCATTTGATACTTTCTGGTATAACAGCATTGAATTCAAGAAGCTTCATTTTCTTATATATAAATATATATTCAGGACAAAAATTCAGATAATCTGTTGTTCACCTGAGAAAGAGCTCTCAATCACACACAATAAATCAGGCTGAGAAATGTCAAGTAAACAGAAATGTATTAGACTGATAAACGAAAACCATTCAATATTACAAACAATGGCTCTCTTTTAATTTACTAAACAATGTCCTCATCAGTGCTAACCGGTTAATAAACTTAGAAGCAATCTGCAATGTAATCACCCAGCAGAAGAAACATAGAAGAAGCTTTCAGAATTTCATTTTCTTCAAAGTGTACAAAGCAGCAATTTCAAATAATTCACCATGAACTAAAATATTTTTAGCATTTAAAATATAATCTAGCACCTTCTCCTTCCATAAAACTCTTAACATGGAAACCCTGAAAGGACAAAAATGATCTATTCAATTTGCTCATTAGTAAATCTGTAATACTATGTATCAGTGGTGAGACAAATGATGTTGTACATAAAACTCCAACCCCATTGTTCTCAATGTGGACAATTATATATCAATCTTTTACATCAAGGTAAGCCCTTTACTTGGCTGGAATCTTTTGGTTCTTTTTAAGTGAAATCAAATTTTGTGAGGGGAATGAATATGCACTGATGGGAAGTCAAACAGACAACATGACCTATCGTGACCAGAGGGTCTTTCTGGGCTCCCACCAAGAGGGCTTCCCACATTCACAGTTTTCCATTACTTGCTTTAATTTTAAACTCAGCAACAAAGAAGCATTTTTCACACTCCACATTACTACTGAGAATATTTCAGTACTACAGAATTAAACTCAAACTCACAGGTAGCAATGGAAATGTAACAGCTGAGAAACTAACAATCCAGAAAACACTTTAAAAAGCAGCTGCACTCCAGCATGAAAGAGAAGATGCAGAATTACTGCAGTCCAACAAAAAACAAGGCCTAAAAAAAGCTGGCTATAAAGAGGAGCACAGGTGTTTCTGAAGACCCCAGGTAGAATGTGTACTCAAACAGAAGCCTGATGCCTCTTCTAGATGACGGCGATTTTGAATATTCTGTCAGAACATGAAGACAGATCACATTTAAAAGGTAAAACAAACACCAAGAAAAAGGCCCATGCTGTATGGCCCACCAAACTTACTGGGTTTATAGTGAAAGTTTATTTTTCTGTTTCCTAATATAATAAGCTACAAGGTACGTACAGTATAAAACGAGAACGGCCACAAAGCAAAGGTGATACAGACATTCTGTTACAGTACAGTGGAGGAAACATTCTCTGCCTATTTTTTCCACCCTACCCCACGCATAGCAGCTAAAACTACTGACCCTCCCTCTCCCCTCAAAAAAATACTAAAATGAAAACTCTCTCGCTTAGGTGCAGCAGGATTTTATGTCTTTTGAGGACACTGGTTATCACCTGCAAATATTTCAAGGAACTTTCAGAAACTAAAACAACAAAACAAAACAAAAATCTATGAAGATGGGGGAGTGACGTGATCCACGTAGGATACTCATGCCACGACGGGTTTAGTTCTCCTCAAAGTAAATGGCCTGTTAAGAAAAGAAAAGTTTGTTACACTGAGAAATGTATCAGTAAAAATTATCAGAATTCAAATACAATAGTGCAGAATCTGAAACTTGAAAAACTAGGTATCCACCTGACACATATTCCAGTTGTCCTTATAATGAGCACTTATACTCTTATTACTGACAATGCTTGGAGATTTTGAAGGCTGATTCCCACTTGCCTTCAATCTTCACACTCTACACAGATGATTACACACCTATTAAACATGCACAGCTGGCAAATCCACCTAACATTCCAGGCCCCAAACAAGAATATCTGGAGGGAGAATCCTACTAACGTGGGTGCTTTAATCTCATCCTCAACTCAAACAAAAGCAAACAAACAAACAAGCAAAAAAAAATACCACGAGCAGTCCTGTGGCACATTAGAGACCAATAAATATATTATATCATGAGCTTTTGTGGGTAAAACCCACTTCACCCAAGAAATCTCATAATACATTTGTTATTCTATAAGGGGCCACAGGACTGCTTGTTGTTTTTAAAGGTATAGAGTAACACAGCTACCCCTCTGAGTCTTAAAATCAGTAAGACTAAATTTGTACAATGGTGGAACACTTACCTTAAAGGTACAAAAATTCCATATAATAATTGTCTCAAATATATTTGGTGCGGTTGAGGGCTCTCTCAGCAAGATGACCGCTTTCATCTGTGATCTTTTCCCAATCAGTTTGTCCAACCACAAAACCAATGGCCCTCTTCCTATCTGCATCTTTCTTTTCTTCTAGGTCTGCCCACCTCACCTATGAAAAACATAGTATCAATAGGGCAGCCATTCAAGAATAAACACTTGAATACAAGTATGTCTTTCCCTCACAGAGTAGCATACAAGGAAAAATCTTCATTTTCAGTCTAAAAATGAAAACTAAGATCATTCTCTGAAGGGAAACATGGAAGGCCCACCAATTACATCATTTAAAAGTGGGGAAGAATTTTGCACTGACTGGAAGATGAATGAGATGATTAAGCCTTTTCCTTTTTAACACTAATAATTCTGTGATTCAGAGCATAGTAGCTGCATTAATTCCCCTTTCTAATGCTTAGAATATGAAAAGTATGGCTGGATGCCTAATGCTCACAGGAAACAAGAGGAAGACTAGAGACCACTAGAAAGTATTCCGTGAGGGACTAAGGGATACCAGAGGAAAGCCACAAAACACAACAGTGATTCTGGAAGGAAGGATTACATAGGTTTACTTCTCAATGTTTAGTACTGTAGTGTATGCAAATCAGTATTCTCTTAGTCCCAAATGAAGTGGAAATGAGAACACAGTACCACAATGTTGAGCTACAATTTTATAATCTTTCTCTACATCTACCTTGTAAGCTTAATTACATATTAGAGATATTTAAAACTAGACTGACAAAGTACAGTAGGGAACAATCCTGCACTGTCTGAAGGAGAGTCACAATAAATAGTTCTTTTTTATCTTTGGCTTTTATGGCACATTCCTGGATGAACCTTTGCACTATTTCACTTACTGTGCTAAGTTGACCATAAATGCATTTATGTCCTGTCCCACCCTGACAACTGCAACTTCCTCCTCCAAGACTTTTTAATGTCACTCACATTCCTCACCTTTGTTCAGACCTCTGCAGTCACCTTCTTATCCACACGTACGTGTATAAATGGAATGGGGATGGAATTGAGGAAGAGGTCATAAAAGCAATTAATTGAAGTGTTGTAACCAGGGAATAAGGTAGGAAGAGTAATGAGAAGGCAACAGAAACAGTATCTGCAGGCAACTCAGGGTATGTTCACAAAGCAATTACACACCCAGAGCTGCCCCAACCCAGGTGACTTGAGCTTCCAGGGCTTGGGCTGCAGGGCTGTGTCACAACTGTTTAGACTTCCAGGCTTGGGATGAATCCCAGACTCTAGGACCCTCCAAGGTGAGAAGGTCCCAGAACTCCTGAGCCGAAAAATCTACAAAGCAATGTAATAGTTACATAGCCTGAGCCCTATAATACCATGTCAATTAACACAGGCTAGCCTTGGGTTTTTCTTTGCTGTGCAGACATACCCTCAGGAACAAATAGTTTCTCCACCCTACCCATTAATCCCAGTTGCTGCTAGCTCATTGGTCCCCAATGCCTATGCCTCACTTACTAGCCCAGTTTCCCAACCTACTTAGTTCAATATCCTCATTCTGCTAACCCAATGTTCCAGTGAAGAATTTTTATATTTATTTCTATTACCACTAATTTTGTATAAATGTTTATATTTAGAAAAATATAATGTTAATAATTGTTAAAAAAAAAAAGCTTAGTAAGTAAGTAGAGGCCCCAGGGAGAGTGACGAGTCAGCCATAGTCTCCCCTAAAATCCTATTCACCTCTGTAGATCACTTATAGTTTATGAGCAGGTGGTCCACTGGAATAGAGCTGTTGTCTGTTAGACCAGTGTTTTCCAAAGTGTGGTCCGTGGCCCAGTACTGGTCCTTAGAAAAAAAAATACCGGTCCTTAGAAAAATTATTGTGCACGATCCTATTAATTTGTGTAACGGGGTAGCAGCACCCCGCACTGCTAGCATGGCGGCATGGCCCTCTTGGGAGAGACCCCGCCGCTGTGGCGTCTCTGCCGGGCATGCTTCTGGGCGGAGGGCTAGATCCAGCGGGTGCTAGGACGCAGGAGAAGGCCAGGTGCCGTGCACACCAACACAGAACGCCTGGCGTCGGACGCAGCTGAGGGAGCCGGCACTGGCCGATAAAGCGGCCAGGATTGGGGCCCGGGGAAGGGGGGGGAAAACGGACACAACACCCCTCCATACAGGTAGGGCCTGCGACAATTTATTTGCATATTCATCATTTGCTTAATGAATATGCAAATATGCAAATACATGTTATCAGTCCTCCAAAAGTTTGTGAATGGATTTACTGATCCCCAGGATCAAAAAGATTGGGAACCACTGTGTTAGACCATAAGACATACACCAAAATAAACTTCGGTTCCTCTTCTCCAATCTTTTTTTTTTCTCTGCCCAAACCTACACTGAGTACCACTCTCCTGCTAACCTGGTCCACAACCACAAACTAACTATCCCATATCTCCCCATTCTCATTGGCCATCAACCACTGTTATCCTCCTGCCAAAAACTCCATAACACTCCCACTCCTCCAGGTCCACTGGCCAAAACTAATCCCCTCCATCTAGCTATCTACACTTAAAAAAAAAATCAAAGACACTCTCCACAAAAATTAGCTCAGAATAAAGGTTGCTTAATTGCATTTTCTATTAACATGATCTTTAAAAATCAAGAATATTGCTAGAAAGGTCAATGTTAACATCCACACCAACCTCATCTTACATTTTATCACCCAACACCATTACAAACTCTTCAGCTCTGTAACAAACTCTTTCAGTTTTAACATACAACAGCATACACAACTGGTTCCTCCCATTTCCTCTGAACTGCACAACCTGTATCTCAACCTCTTATTTTCCATGCACAATTAATCCATTATGATTACACACTATTGGGAATCTAGATGACTATTGCAGAGATTAGAGTTTGGGTTATTGAATGTATGTTGGAATTAAAAGAGAGTCTGTTATGGAGTAGAAGACAAACTATAGTCTATTGATGTTTAGGGGATAAGACACAAGTAGGTTGAATATAGATATAAATGACTTTTCTGGCGGTTTCCTCGATTTTTAGTGACAGTTTAAATGTAACTAAGAAACTTTAGCTTTAAGATACCCAATGTAATGGTAGATTATTATTGTAAGTGATGCTCAAAATGCCAATTGGTACATTTTTGTCTCCATGAATTTTTATTTTCCATTCACAGCAGTATTTCAAGCAGCAGAACATATTCAGGGATGATAAAGGATACATTTTTATTTATATATATTCTACTTTTCCAAAGAAAATTACTCAATTTGAACCAGCCCTGAATTTTAGGACACATGAAGTTCTCTCTTCTAGCCCATTTAAAAGCCTGCTACAAATGTAGATTAATCTAACATAAACCATACAGATAAAACCCATTTGATTTTCCTCTTTTCTCATATACAACACATAGTACAAACTTTGTAGCCTATTTTCTCAGAACCTGCACTATATACTATACCATTTGTCCCTTCACAAAACATGCCTACAGAATATTTATCTCTATGGTATCTTTTGAAAATATGTATCATAATATAGACCATTTCCTTAAAAACAGTGTATCATTTTCCTAAATCTGTGATTTATGCTGTTAATCTTTACTCTCTTCAATGCCTCATATTATCATATCAAATCTGCATGTGTCTGGAAGACCATGTTCTCAAGAACAGTTTGCTCTGGCATCTAATAGGATAATGAAATGGAATAGTAAGTTCACAATGTATGCAGGCAAACTGAATGAATGGTTCAAACTATGTTCCACAGAGAGAATGCTATAGGAGTCCCTTAGAGATAGTAAGCAATAGTGGAATTTATTACCCTCTTCTTGCCCGGTTCAGAAGCTCGGGTATCATAGTCATCTGGAAGCTGAAGATAATCCTCCATTCTGCTGGCAATTGCTTCCCAGTCACGTTTCCTCTTTGTGCCTGTCCGCAGGCCATCCAACTTGTCTGAGAACAAACACAGAGCCTCAGCATTAAAGGAGAAAACTTGTGTAATAAGCACATAAACAAGATGAGAAGGGGAATGCTTTCAAAAGAATGAGTCTGTTACACATCCAGATTCTGTTGAGGAGTGCAATGATCCCTAATGTGTTTCAACTCTAAAGACTGACACAGATTTCCATCTTTCATATTAATTTTTCATATCAGTAACACTCAGTATTGTTTGTATAAGGGAGGAAAATGTATCTTCCTGGAAGTTCACAAGATTTAGTGTCCATGCTCAGCAGGCAACAACAAAGCTGCTGGAAGCTGTTGGCGGAATGGCAGTCCCATCTATTCTGCAGTTTAACACAATAGTAATGCCACACATTATCTTCCAGCATTGGGTTTAATACTGTGTCAAACAGCATAATATGCAATATCAGGAATTTATTGTCCATCAAATTATTAAACCTATTAAGGACTGTACAGAAAGCAGTTTTTGAAGAACTGTTTCTACTGAACAGAAAATACCAAGACTGCAGAAAGACTTGGAATCTATTATTCATGGTGTGAGAGGTCACACTAGAAGTTTGTCCAAAAGTCACGATTTTCTTCTGTTGCTTGCTGAACCAGAGTGACCAGGCTGAGAGAGGAGGTGAAACAAGAGGACATTTATTGAGTTATAAGAACTTCCTCTTTTTGGCCATGTATTCAAAGCAGATTGTTAGTAGTAATCAAAGTAAAAGGTTAAGGACTAGTAGATGTTAAGATATGAAACTGGCTTTACAGAGCTAAAAATAATTCTACTACTGTTTTTTTCCATTGGTGTTTACTCACTGGTTCATAATGTCATGTAGTAAGTTTTCTGCCCTATATTTTAAACAGTTTTTACAATCACTGCCACATAGTATATGTAGAGTGATTTTTTTAGTTATTTAGTGTTCTCTGCGAACTGTTGCCAGTGATGCCACTGAAACTAGCTCAGAAGTCACTATTATTATGAAATTAGCCAAAGGGAGATCTCTGAAATTAATCAAATACAAAGCAGCCTATTTTCTTGGCAACAGAAAAGGATAGTCTAAAAATGTGCATCCAAAGAATGTCAATATGTAGATGAATTTTATTTAAAATGGCAAAAAGCAGAATAGTACTGGAGATCATGTGCGATCAAAAACAATGGTGACTTGTGTAGATAGACTTCAGTAAAACTTAACATGATAAATGGATAAAGTAATCCCTTTCTCATTCAAATCTAGAATTTTCAAGAATCCATGTGTTACATTTAATTAGGACAGAGTCAAATCTTTCATCTGCACAAGCAAAACATTTTCAAATTCCCTCCCTAATGACACTACAGTTAAAAATTAACACAAAATAGCTGTATCTGCTTTCTTGGATTGCTAATAGTTACCCAGAATAAAAGAAGCCAAATGCAAAGTCAAATATGCCAAATTTGTGACTATAATGCCATAGAGACTTACCATCTCCTTTCAGAAGAGACACTAGGCATGGGAAATTCCTTTATATTGCTCCAGCAGCAGTCAAGGTACTTCCCAAGCCCATCTAGTATTATTCACAAACTATACAACACAGACACTGCTATCGTAAGGGTCTAAAGAATAAAAGGCATTGAAAAGGAGAGCAGTGCACACATTTAAGAATATTTAAAAGCTGGATTAATGGAGATGTCCAGGACCCCTGTGATAAGGCAGTCATATCAACACTTTCCCACTGCGAATCAGAATGTTCTGATTCAAAGTGTGAGTAGCAAGCACACCTGATCACTAGCATTAAAGCATTAATTCTCACTTTCCCTGTGTATGACCGTGAGTAAATGAAAGTTTTTCAATACTCAAATGTTAAAAGGTGAGTTAAGGACTGTAACATCAGTTTGAATTATCCTTTGTTTAAGGACTCTATTATCTCAGTATAGAGTATGTTTTAAAATTTAATTTCCTTTTATGTTTGAAGTTGGCTGCCCTTCCGGGGAGATTTGCTTCCATCCATTACATGGTACTTCAAAGTATGTTCAGAAGTGCCCCAGAGAAGACACGCCACAAAGCATTTTCAAAGTCATATTGCACTATTCCTCAGCACATCAACACAGAAGAGTTTCTTATTATGAGACAAGGTTTCACTTTGTAATACGAAGTGCAAAATGGTAATTATCAAAGGAAATGGTTATTAAGCATCCAATTCTCAAGTGTTAATAATTCTACCATTTAGAGTTTTAAAAATTTCAAAGTAGCAGTATCCTTAAAATCTGTGAAACTTCTTAAAAACTCACCTTTATTACTTTAATTATAACAACACCTGTAATTAACCAATAACTTTTTGTTTTTCAACACTAGCACTCTTCATCTTCAAAAAAGTTATAGTTTTCACATTTTTATATAACTGATAGTAGCCTGAGTGAAATGTTATTTGCATTTTAGAATAAAGCTTTCCAGTGCAGATTACACTTCAGATATTGTGAAGATAGTTTCCTTTTCTGTGAGGTCTGAACTTTGCACTATTTAACCATACTTTTAAATATTATACCTCAGTCAAGACAACAAGCATTAGCCCATTTCTGTAAGCTGTAAATGGAAGAACTTGCTGCACAAATACAGTAGAGCAAATTGACATAGTAGTTATATTTTAAATGGAAATGTAGTTCAGAACATGTATGAAAAATGGGCAGCGGAATGCAGACTCTCAGTATTCAGAAGATAAATGTATCATCCCTCCCAGAATAAATATTAACTAGAGCAGGAACTCAGAGGCAAGGCAATTTTAATATGCTTGGTGACTATCACAAGTATGTTCAGGCAAAAGCTCAACATTTCAGACATTCTCCATGACACATTGCAGCCAGTAAAATTCTGTTGTACCTTACCTGTAACAAAATTTATAAATAAAGATAGAAAGCACAACAGAATTTGTAGCTGCCAAGGCAGTAGAGTTGACAGATTCACTGGGCCCCTAGGGATCAGGGGAGCGGCTCTGTGCCCTGGAAGGGGTGGAGCTTTCGGTGGACGGGGCAAAGCTTATGGTAAAGGGAGTGGAGCTTCATGCAGAAGGCTCACCAAGCATTACTCTGGAAATCCTAGGATGCATCAGATATAACATTCTTAAGGCCCAAAATGCAATGTTTTTAATCACAGTTTTAACTGACAACGTCTGCATTTATAAAGCAATCTTCTAAGAAACAGCATCCACTGCAATAAGATGAAGAGACTGGATACCTGTTTTAAGTCCGTTTTGTTTATTCTATAGCTTTTATAAAATTCCGATTTATTAGTAGAGGGGCTAGTTATAGCAAAACAGGGATAAATTCAGTCTGTTTCAACAGTGAAACCTCTTTAGCAACCTGACATGGTGATTATGTAAATATTGGTGTCCTGTCTGTTAGTGGAGTTCCTGATGAGAGCTAGTTACAAGAAATATGTATAACTGATGTCAAGATCATCGGCTAATACAGACATTTTGTTAGGAGTTTAACTCTGCATTTTACTATACATTTATTTGGATATATATGGGTTAAATGCAGATGATCCTATATAACTTTTATAGTTTGGATGTATGACTCAGAAAGCATATTATAAAAACAATTATTTTGCTTCTATTTTAATTATTGAGATTTAACAATTAAGGGGGGAAATTTTAAAAGTTCTCTTTGTTCATTTCTGCTGCAGCCATACACAGTTTTGCTAGGAATGCTACACAAAGAATGATATATATTTAAAACAGTTTAATTGTTCTATGTATCTTCATATTTTGGACTTTTATGTTTGATATTTGTAAAATGTGTGTAACTGAGGAATTTTGGGGGGGGGTTAAAAATGTTAGTTATGTGTAACGTGACACTTCTGTTCCTCTTATGCACATTTAATGAAAAACAATAGTTATTTAGAATATAAGACAATAACCAACAGCTTTGAATTTTTTTAACCATAGAGTATTTTACGCTATTATTCCAAAGCTACATTTCTTAAAACTTACCATGGCAAGCCCTAAGAAATAAGCTTAACAACAGACCACAGTAGTGAACTCTACAGCAAGAGCCCACACAACCTCAGAATGAGCTTCTTGTTTATCTGCTTAGCTATTTGATGGGCCACAGATATTGGGAAAAAGGCTCATTCAGCAGTGCTGAGGGTACAAGGAAGTCTAGGTATTCCATCAGGATTTCAATGGCTGAGCAACAGAACATGGTAGCAGAAGAGATGCTACAGCAAAGCAGCTGAACAGCACAAGACAAAATGCCATTTATGTAAATAGTGCCAGTTCCATGTTACAGTCAGGGTTTCAAAACAAGAATATAAAGGAATATATCCCATACTCAGACTCACAGTTCAAAGGGTTAGGCAACTTTTTCTTTGCAGCGTATACTACATATCCCCTTTCAGATATCTATTATCATAAAAGTGACTGAAAGTGATACTTTTACCCTGGTTAATTCAAAGATCCTATTTTAATACCACTGCTGATTTTGATGGAAATATTGGTTATATGAAAATATTGGATATAACAGATAACATCTTGCAACACAACAACATTAATGAGAATGGCAGAAGTTAAAATAATCTCATTCTATTCAAGAAAGGTCCATTATGAATCCTATGAAAAGTGTCACACAGCTCCCAAAGATTTTCATTTGAACAGCTAACATTAATTTATATATATATAGATCTTTTAAAGGAAGCGATTATGATTGGATCATTCAGAACCAGGTTCAGAGCACAGAGCTTATGCTACCTGGTCACATTACAGTTTTGGGAGACTATCTATCTAGCACTATTCCCAACTAAACATTCTGTAAGGAAAAACAGTCTCTCCCTGATTATTAAATTCACCATATTCTCGTGTAGGCTCAAAAAAAAGTACACATAAAACAGAAGCAGGATAAGGTATAATATTTTTGTTTGTAACCCCTCTGTGATGCCTTAATAAAACTGAATGAAAACACAAGAATTAGGATATGCCAACCCTTCCTTCAGCCAGCATGACATCCACGTTTACAAGACAGACACTTTTTGAGTTGAAAATTTAGACTTAAGAAAAAATTTATGCAGCACAAATAAATGTAGTATAATGTGAATGGATTCTGTTGCCTGTTTACAATATAGAGGAAGAATGAAATATTGCATTTTTTTCTTATTAAACAAACTACTTTCCTTGAACATGTGAATGAGCATTAGTATGGAAATGTGTGCTCCCTGTCAAAGTGTATAAAACCGCTATGGTTAGGAACATTAGAATATCTAATATCTTTTTACTTGAAAGAGAAATGTCTTGTAGATTCACATACACATTTATGAGATCATTACAAGCCATTTGGTCTTTGGCAGGGAGGCACAGCACAAATAAGCAAATTAAAGTTCTATACATACCATCAGATACCAAATATAGAAAACAGGAAAAAAGAGATACCCACCTAGCTTTGCCTCAGAAGTGTCCATCTCCCATTTGCTTTTCGGAATGTAACCCTAAATCATACACAGAGAGAAGCTCGAAGGATTAGAGACACACACACACACGCATATCACTTTTGAACTGGAAAAAGCATTATAATGGGAGCTTAAATATTTCTTTTGGTATAGTGCAATTCACAGTTAGCAACTATGGGAAACCAAGTTACTATATACTTCAAAATTTCTATATCCACTTTAATATTCAGTGCTTTTATCAGCTTTTGTGCACTGCTATAAGAGTGCTGCTTCTGCAAACACAGAACAAATTTAACAGATAACAATAGTCAAACTGTGTGCAAAGTTACTACATTATATTGCCCTAACTGGCATATGTGCTGTAACATCAATTATCAGGTGTTGAGAATATTCAATGCACTACAAATACAACTGCAAATAAAAATTTGCATTAGCTATATGCGCTTAAGAATGTGTTTCCAGAACAAGTCACCACAACCAGACTTCACACTAAATATTCTTATTAAAGGAATGAACAAAAACATCTACTATGCTAAGTCAACTTAGAATGAGCTCGGACATTAAACGGTGAATCCTTTATTATAAAAAAGTTTGCTAGTTTAAACTAGTTAGATTTTGTTGAATCATGAGATATAAACATGAAAAAAGTTGCTCATTGAAAAACAGCAAATTTATCATAGTTCAAACATTATTTATCATAAAATATAACTATTGCATCAATAACGGAAAGAAACTTTATATGTAAAACAATATTCATCTACTTTATTACGTTACTCAATATTAAATTATGCAAGTATCCACTTGATTATTCTCTTATGATATTTCCATTTTACAGCACTTGCTTAGTGATGATTTAGTTATATTATTTGTCTATGCTCTCTCATATAGTCCAATTTCAGCTGCTTAAATTGTTGATACACTAATGATTCTATGCAGTCATATTAAAAAACATCATATTGAAACAGATCTTGTATGAGAAACTAGTTATAAGTATTATTCTCTCTAGAAAGGAGCACCCCTCTGAACAGATTCAGCAAGAGATTAGCCTCAATCCTTGGATCAATTTCATTACACTAACTCCACTTCTACTCTCTTTATGGACGTTCTCTATAGATATTAGGGTTTGCTGCAGGGGTGGGCAAAAGCCTCTCAGTGGGCCGGATCTGGCCTGCCTAGGGCTTTGATCCGGTCTGCGAAGTAGTTCCAGACTCTGCCCTCCTAGTGCATTTCCCGGAAGCCAGAGACACGCAAGCCCTTTCAACAGCTTCTATCTAAACGGCTTGCGTCTTCCCCACGGCTGCCAGGCAACATGTTGCCCGACATGCCCAGGGAAGACATGAGTCCTTTAAATGGAAGCAAATGAAAGGGCTCTAGCATAGCATCCCAGTTTCCCAGGCAATGCTCTTGCAGGAAGGCTAGGAGCAGCAAGCCCTTTAAATAGTAGGAATTGAAAGGGCTCTTGGCTCCCGTCCCCTGCTAATGTGATGCCTGGGAGCTCCAGGGGAGGCGCGAGCCCTTTAAATTCCTGCTATTAAAAAACCCGCCCCTTTCATCCAAGGCCCCTCCCCTTCCATCTCAGGCCCCACCCTTTCCAAGACAGCCCGTAACCATTTAGAAAATTATTACCCACCCTTGGTATACTGGCACTATATAGGTTGACTACTGTATTAGAGTATATCATTCCTGAGAGACATGTTGCTGTTGTATATATTGTATTTACACCACATCATGACTCTTTCCAATGTTTGTATATAATTCTAAATTTTATCCAGTAGTAGTTTCAACATTTTAAGAATGATTTTTAGTTTAACTACAGATTACGTACTTTAACTTGCAAGTAGTTTTTTAAAGCAAATATGTATTTAGTAGGAACTAAGTCATCTATGTTGTAATATTATACTGTAATGAACATGTATACTTACGTTAAACATTTTTACTGAATTGTGCATTAAAACCTGTTCCAAAAACTTATCTACTACTAGAACATTGCATTTTATAGAACACTCTGCTAATTGCATTAATTTTACCAATACGCTGAGAACACTGAATTAAATATGTCAATACTTCATACCATCAAGCACACAAAATAGTTTTTTTTTCCTGAACTATACAAAGAATCCAATAGAATCAATATATCAACATATGAGTGACTATGATTGAAGGGTGACCAGCTAGCAAGTGTGAAAAAACAGGATAGGGAGGGAGATAATAGGCACCTATATAAAACAAAGTCCCAAATATCAGACCATCCATATAAAATTGGGACACTCTATATGATGGTGATTTAAATGTTCCGTGTACTGAATCTGTACCATATCCTCCTCCTTTACTTAGGATAAAAGAAGATTCAGATGTAACCTTTTGGTGCAAAACACTCTCTTAGGGACATTTGCCAGTTGGTAGGAGTTTCTGACCTCTCCTTCTCCAAGGGCAAAATGGAGGTATAACAAAATGAATGAAAGAACTCCCATCAACTGCTCTCAAAAAGACAACAGATGTCAAAGACAGTGCACTGTTCCACTTTTTTGTATTAGTCTGGCATGCCTCTCTGACATCGGTCACCTCAGAGTAGCCACGATGAACTGTAGTAGATAACTCTTTGCTGCTTTTCCTCTTGTGTTTCTGAATGAAAGATATATTTATATGTGGACTGTTTTTAATTAATAATTTGTTCAATTTTAACGTCTCCAAGCTTTTTCCTTGATTTATACAACTCAAATCTGTAGTTATTTGTACTGCATAATAGAAACACACACATACACTTTTTACAAGGTGCTACAGAAAACTAAAGGCACTACTGTTTGTTTTAGGTATGGCCCATTTCCAGGCAATCCAGGCACTGTTCTTGCAAACAGTAAATGTCTTTAGATGGAAATCTTGATCACACTTTATTCAGACTTATTCTCTCTGCCACAGAATAACTTAATAAAGAGAATAAATGAGTCATGTCCATAGGAACAAAAGTTTATTAATATCTACTCTGCCTAAGCAGATTTTTTTCTTTAACTTTTATATTTCCTTTCTCTTCTAGAATCCATTAGTGTTGACCCTATGTCATCAGGAAAAAGGCCTCAGTGTCGCTCAGAATCACTGTTACCTTTTTCTTTATTGCAATTTTTCTCTTTGTTAATGGAAGACAGGATTTGGCATGTACAATTCATCAAGCACTGAGTAGATACAGCTCCAAGAAGTTACATTTATTTAATAAATCATCATGGCCGTTTAAATATTTAGCAAATAAAAGCTAAGCTTAAAGCCCACTCTCCAGGTTTCAGTTATTTGAATGATATATCTTCTCAAGAGAGAGTAATCAGCTATTATTAGCAACCAAAGACAGTGCACTTTGGCAAAGATAATATGCTCTTTCCCTAACCTTTCTAAGAGATAAGTATAGCATTAAGTGGTGTCAGACATTACTTTAGTCAAGAAGAGTTCATAAGACAAGTGCAATTTTAAGTAAGCTAAACTACAATAAATTCTGTTCCCATCACATTGTTGCTGCAAGTCTTCATACTTACACAGGGTATATTCTGTATGTAACAGTACACGTGATTTTCCTCCCTCTCCCCTGAGAATTCTCAAACTTGAATTGTCTACAAAATCAGGCTCCAGTGGATTGTAGGTTGTAGATATGTGCTTGGAGCATGGCATCATGCTCTGTTGAGAATACTATTCCTATTCATAGTAAATATAGTCATGGATTTTTTAAAACCAATTAAGAAAAACAGACCAAGATTTAGTACTAAAACCCTCTCAGTAATGCATAAGAAACCAATCAGAAATAACGTATGTATTAGTATTACATTCCTGGGAGTGGAGAGTTTTGGGATTTATAATAGTTAGACTCTATCTTAGTTATTTCAAAAAAGTACACTTTGATGGAGATGGATGAGGTGTCTCCTACCAGTTCGCTTTCTTCTTCCTCTGCTGTATCTTTCTTGGATTCCTCTTTCTGATCTTCAATATTAGCATCAAAATCCTCCATTTCCACCTAGTCCAAAACACACACACAGAATTATGCTACACTGTTTGACTTATAAATATTACTTTCTTATCCAAAGAGTGCAGCATAGATGACAAACACTAACAGAGAGAGAGAGAGAGAGAGAGAGAGAACAGAACGAGGGGATTCATTCAGAAAATATATGGGTGCAAAATATTGAGACTGACTCCATTTTTCTTCCCTAAAGAAAGGTTTCATTTCAGATTCTATTCTTGCCACAGAAAAGAATGGGTAATTTGGTGAGCAGAAGTCACGACCTTCTCCTCTACAGATATCCTTTTGTGCTGGAGCCTGTAATAGTAAGATATTCTCTCATTTTACACACACACAAATCATACACAAATTGATGTAAAAACCTGAAGTCTCTCATAGGATCCCAAGCATGCAACTTATATACCACTGGAAAATGCCCTCTCTACTTGCCAACATGTCTCTACTCAGTCTTTACCTTGGAGTAACAGAGTAAATGACAGATACCTTGGAAAAAACACAGAGGAAGTATTATCACGTGCAGGAATAATTTAAGCAAATATTCAATCTTGCTCATATAATTGATTATTTTTTTGGGATCCATCTCTTTGCTGATGTTCACATATACATTAAGAAATATAAAACCCTTTCAGTGGGCATACAGCCATTAATGGAAGCTGAATGCCCACATTCAATCCCGAGTCTATGCTCAGTCTCTCTTCTTGACATCTCAGGCTTTTGCTCTTCTTTTCTGAGATTGCTAGTTTCAAGAGCATTACTATTTGTAAATTGAAAAATGAACTGTTGACTGTATAGATTGTAAGGAACCTTGAGTAGACAAATTGCAAAGAATAAATTCTGTTTGCCTACTTTCACAATTCAGGAGTTTCTAAGTCCACTATGAAAGCTGCTCTGACGTCAGCATACAGTGAGCTGTACTCAAAATGTACATGATTGATTTGTGCACCAATCTAGGCCCATATTTCAAGACTTAACAAAATATCTGACTAACAAGATTACAGCAATACAGCAAGCTAAAATGCCAAGGATGCATGACAAAGAAATTTCCCCTTGAAACACAGAGAACATGTTTTTCTCTCAAAACACTCCTCTCCAGCCATATAGTATGGATCCAGATAGTAGTTTTCTGTGACAGTCTCTGGACTTCCCAAAGCCAGGGCTTGAAGGAATCAATGGGGTTTTAGCAAGTCTGCAATGTTTTTCAAAATTATGAGCCCACTAATTAAATCAGTTGCACAATTACAAAAATTCTGCAGGACTGCTCAGTTTCTAAGATAAAGCTACTCTATAACTGGTAGTCAACAGCCAGTGGAAGATACAATAGCTTTTACTTGTCTCTTAAGAAGTGAGAGCCTGGTCTCCACAAATGCAGAAGTAAAATCCCTCAAGTTATTCTTGTCCCTGGGTGAGTATTAACCATGTTTCATTTGTACAGTACTAAATATACTGTTGGTACTTAATAAATAATAAACAAATTTCTCTTTTGCAATTTACATTTTCAATATAAAATACAAATGCATACACACTCAACTTCATTCAAATAGAATGACGCTCACCTCTTCTATAGCAGCATCCTGTAACAAAGAACGAATGTCCAAGCGCATCATGTGACGTGGTGCAGTCTCCCAGTGATCAGACATCTAACAAGAAACATACAAATAAAGCACTTCCTACAATAGATTACACTGAAAAATTGGGTCTGATCAGGAGTGAACACTTATTTCTTGAATATAGTTATATTGTAACTATCCTACTGAAATAATCACAGGGAATATGAGTCCATCTTCAAAAGAAGCAGGGATATATTTGTCTAAAAGAAAATGAGGGTTCACCAACATCAATGGACCTGAAAGCCCAAAGAAATGTAACTTCAGTAACCCTCTGACACCACTTCTATATATAGTTACCCTATTGATTTCTTTTAGCTTGCGGCCATGGATATTCCTCTTGGAACAAGTCTGGTTATCTGCACTCATCTCAGCTAAATATACCTAGAAAGAAAAAAATCAGAATTAGATACCATAAGTTTATAGAAAATTAATGTTAATATCTAAAGCAGTTTTCCATAGTGCGAATCTACATGTGAGTTGCATGCACAGAAGATGTATACACTGATATATGACTGAGCATTTAATACTAATCACCAGCAGGACTGACAGGAGGTTCCATTTAGTTTCATTTTCCTGAAGGAGGGTTTATTGTTTTAGAGGTACTAATGAGTGTGAACGACTTCTGACATCATTACCTCAAAACCCTTGGTTTTTGCTGCACTCCAAAACTGCTCAAAATGCCGCACCCTGTCATTGATGGCATCCAGGATAATGAAAGGGAAGAAGCCATCATCCAAGGTCTTTTTGAAAGTCTTAAACATACTGGTGCGGTAGGTCTCTTCCATGTCAGCTTCATATTCATACTCCATCACCTGGGTCCAGGACAAAAAGCACGTCAGGAAAAAAGCTGAATGAGTTCTAAACGAGCTGTAGTTCAACTCCTGATATTACAATCACTGAGCATATAAGCAGCAAAAGCAAACTTCCCTATGCAAGTAGATTTCTGAAGAACTCACTCACAGATGATCTCTAATTTGGCTACACATAGAAATGGTTTGTTCAAAATACCACCAGTGCATCAAAACAGCAGTTTCAGCCCTCACAGTAATTTAATTCCCATGTAACTCGTTTAAAAATACACTTTTTCTTCCTTTCTTAAGCAAAAACCTAAGCTAACAGACATGGACTGAGTATACCTTCTTTTTCACTTTTTTCCCTGTATCTGGATCTCTCTCCTCTTTCTCCACTTCAGTGATGAAATAGTCATCTAGGCTGAGAACTCTGGGTGCAGGCCCTCCACACTCAACTTCTTTGTCCTGGGAAGGAAACAACCAACAAATACAATTTCCATTCCACCCTGTGGGCTCTCAGTATGCTCAGGGCACACCCCAGAAACCTGATCCACATTCAGTAAGAGAAAGAAGATTTTACTATCTCAGCCATCCCCCTGCCTTTCCCGCTAGTTCTGTAAGGGGATACCCAACCATTTGAAGACCTATAATCTAAAGCAATTAGAGACCAGATCCAAGATTGCTTCTTCCAAAGGACTGACTTAATATGATCTCCCCTTGTGCCCTGGACAAACAGAAAGGAAAAGAGAGAAGAAGTGTACATATAAAGGCACATGCCTAGAAACATGCTGATGTTTTATAGTTGAGAGTCTGGCAACATACAGGAAAGGAGCTAGTTATGTACTTACCCGAATGAGCTTTGCTACATGTGTCTTTCCACTGCCAGGTAATCCTCTCATTATGATGACAATCTGATATAAAGACAGTATAAGAGAAAGATAATTGTTCGGCTGCATTCAACCGAACCCCCAAGCAGCCTTTCTATCAACCAGTGTGCTCTGGCTCACAATCTTCCATACCCATTAGGTACAGAATCACAAAACTGAGCCAGCAGTATGACATATTCCTTAATTGTTTTTATTCTGCTCAGTGATCAGTAGACACCTATTGAAGATCTGGCCCTATAACGTAAGATTGAAGAGAATTTGTTTAAATAAAGTTAGTTGAATGAGCCCACCATAACTATACAATCCTCTGCTGACATATGTACAACAACTTTTTCTTCCCCTCCCTATACAGTATATGACCTGTACCCACCCAGATACCATAAAGTTAAGCACTGCTCCCAGAAAGACTTCTGAAACAGATAAATATTGTTAGTTAATAAGAATCCTATTCTCACATTCTCAAAGGTTTAAATCTCAGTTGTATTCCATCTGATTGCGTTGTATTATTCCATTTGTACAATCACCAAAGCCTTCTTGGAGCTCCCCCAAAATTTCCCCCGAGATATTTTTTTCCCTCAATATCTTTCCTGCAATCTTTACTTGGTCTATGTGAACACAACATTAACAACGTACATTTTAGATGTTCAATCTGCTCCCCATTTGGGGATTTGCAAATTCTTCAACAGCTTTAGATGGGCCAAGGATTTGCTTCATAAACATGTATACTTCATATGTGGGAAATATTTCACAATATAGTCCTTTAACATTGTTTGTTGCCTTCAGAATGGATAGCATCTCCATGCTACTTACTCTCTCTGGCCTGCTGTCCCGTCCTGGTGGCTTCAAGATATCATCTACATTCTTAGACTCTGGTTTCCTCTCTACCCGGGGAGCAGGAGGTGGCTGGCGGGGTACTGAAGGAGCAGAAATAGGCATCCTCTCCTCAGGGTAATTTCTCCGATCACCTACAAATTTCAGTAATTGCATATAATTATTTTCTTGGCTCACTGAAATAAAAAATATTAATCAGAAATCTCAGTTCACAGGATTCTAAAAGACCTCAGTGATTTCCAAGACAGTTTGCTTTAGCCTCAATATAAGATCTGATTGATAGAGGAGAAGACAGACAGTCCCATTTAACCAATGCCATAAAAACAGAAAATCTGGACCGACAGAAATATGACCATAAGAGGTGGAATGGCCTAGTCAAAGAAAAGCTAGACTGGAATACAATATTTTAGTTCAAGTCTCAGCTTTTTTTGCCAGCAATTTCCTCTGTGGCCACAGGAAAGTCACTTAATTATTATCCCCATTTTACAGTTTACAAACAACTTATCTACATTCCAGGGGAGTTTTGAGGTTTAATTGATATTATAAAATGCTCTGAATATGTAAATCCCCTATAAAAGTGCTAAGCATCTTTAATCAGTCCATATAAATAAGAAAAATGGACTGGTCTTTGTAATTTCTGTGATCAAGCATACACTGGTCTATGAAATTCACAATCCCGCAAAGCAGGGAAAAAGTTAGATGCAATTAGGAATACCATAAGAAATCATTTTTTTTGGAATCCATACTACATAAGGGTACAATACATTCGCAAAGCTTCCCAGGTGGTTCCAACAGTTCAGTTCTAACTACCATGCAGGTGCTCAGACACCACTGCACTGAGTTTATTGTAAGTCAAGATGAACAGTTTGTCATTCTTAATACATTAAACTAATTTGTAGAATTCTTGCTTATGAGAGGTGTGGAATCTCATAATCCCCTCCCTTTGACTCCTGAGAGCTGAAATCAAATCAGCAAAACCCAAAGAATCCTGATTACTGCATGTTACATGCATACAGAGGCTTGAAACAGTGATGCACTTTTAGTGTCAAGAGTCAGACTTTACAGATATCAATATGAAGTGAGCCACATTTGCAATCCTAAGCAGTTCTAATCACAGACACTTGTATAACTGGTGAGCAAAATATCTCACTGCTACTTTCTAGATTTCATCCCCTAATAAGAGATAGAAGATAACTAGAACAAGACAAATAGTGCTCTGATAAATACCACCAAAATTTATATCCTTAATGAAATAATCTAACACATAAATTATTTTCAAAAAGCAGGAGCCCAGATCTACGTGAAAATAAACATGCACACAAATGCATGCCTGTTAGCACACACAGTTATCACTACTGCTTGCACAAAACAGATATTTATGCATAAAAAGGGCCAGTTAGATAACTGTGTGTTTGTCCCAAGGCATCTGTCCTTTGGAAAACTAGGTCTTCATGGAATAGATGTGCAGACTTAAGGGAATGGTTTTGGGACAAAATCATACATTAAAAAACAAAGTATCCCCCCCTTCCTCCTTATTTTACTAAGAACTCTTCAGTTTACTAAAGCTGAAGGAATTTGTTTAAATCCAATATGCTTTTCACTGTTAATGTTTATTTTCTTTCACTACTTCATTCAGCTTGCACAATGACAGTATGCTAATTAGTTTCATATTTGTCTTCAGTCTGTTTCTAGTCAATTTCCCTTGCTGGTCTGATTGTGCGGTAGCACAATGCTGGGGTTATAAACACAGAGGGGAAGGTGTTCTTGCTTTTAAAAAACTGTATCTACATTTCACCTCAAATCTGACCTTGATAGCATCTCTCTCAAACACACAGCCATGTGCTCAGCCTAGAAGATTGAAAGTTCCTAAGTAGGGAAGTTTTTCTCAACAGAAATAAGCTGGTGTGTTTCAAAAATTAAACATTTTAAATTATATTTATTTTTTCCCACATTGCTACAAGTGCATATCTAATATATAAAGGAGAATGTTTGTATGTTTGTGCTCTAATAACTTGGACACTATAAGACCTACCGCAACCAAACTTTCCATGGGATAACCTTTCCTCCAGGAAAAAGTCTTAAGGTACTGTGGACGGGAAGAGATGAGAGACCAATGCCTCTCCCTGGGGCTGCACAGAGCTTGGCAGTGCGGGGAGAAGCAGCTTCCCCATGCAGGGAGAAGTGGCTTCCCCACCATTGCTGGAAGCATATAGAGGCCCTTCTTCAATACTGCGATTGGCTGGGGCCCGGCGGCTGACCAATGGGCGGGCGGGGTTTCTGCCAGGGCTCCCTCTAGGCGGAGGGGGCAGAGCTGGTGTTACCGCTCAGCTGCCACTTTGAAAAAATGTCCAGAAGGAGGTGCATCGGGGACCCAGAGGTGAGAGCGGGGGGGGCAAGGGAATGAATGGAGGGCCTGGACCGTTGGGGGCGAGTGGGTGGTAGGGCAG
>CM057848.1:40178655-40194984 GCA_030068395.1 Apalone spinifera
GGAGCACTTCCGGGTTCCAGTTGGTGCTGGACTATCGGGAGTGCCGGACCACTGAATGCCGGACAATTGGAGTTTTACTGTATAAAGTTCCTCTTCTTGTATTCTATCTTCCTGGTTCCATTTTCCTTACATACCTATATTACTTTGGGGGTAAGGGACTATACCTCCAAACATGGAAGGTCCATGATCATAAGTTGGGCGATCAGGCTTTCGTTCGTATGATGGTCTTTCAAAGCCCCCTCGTCTCGAAGAAGGATGATCTTTTTTGTCACGGTAAGACTGAGTCCTTGAAGGTCCAGTTGGAGGTGCTCTGCCAGAAGAGAGCACATTTTGTATAAGCTCTAGGATTTCAACTATAGAAGCAGTGTTCTGAATTCACAATCAGTATGTCCTTCCAGCAAAACTGACAACTAACAGCACTTAATACAGCATCAAAGAAAGTGGATGTAACAATGATACAGCTCAGACGTTGGCAACGTATGCACGCATGCCATACGTGGCATGTGAGATGATTATGACTGGCACGTGGACCAGCCAGTGGGGCTGCATGGCTAGCAGCTGCCCTGTGTGCTGTGGTTAGAGCCAGGTCATGGCAAGGTTGTCTCCGCCAGGGCAGTCTCACCATGGACCCAGTTCCTGCTCTGCAGCACTCATGCGACCCAACCAGCAGGACTATGTGGCCAGCAGCTGCTTCAGGGGGTGGCTGGGCCATATGGCGGAGTGGGGCTGTTCTGGGGGCAGTTAGGCCGCATACGGGAGTGGGGCACCCCGAGCCAGCTGCCAGGGGTAGGCTAGAGCCAGGCTGGGATACGGTGGCCATGGGGAGGAGGGGAGCTTACTCATGGTGAGTGCAGGTGAGAGCTGTTTGGGCTGCAGCTCCAGGGCTGGGCGGCGGTGGCCGCTGAGGGGGAGAGGAAAATGTGCGGGAGGCCCCTGCCCCAAATCCATGTTGGTCCCTGGGCACCTGGGTTCCTGGCAGAAAGGTGAGGGCTCCATGGTCCCCGCCCTTATCAGGGCAGGACACCCCAGGGTCCCCTCCTCAGCTACCCCACCTCACCTATTTTCCTGAACACCCTGCCCACCCACACCACCCTGACCCCAGCCCATGTTGGTAATCCAGTATCGTGCCCCCCACAAGATTGGAGTCAGCACTGGCTTCCTGCAGGGGGTGGGGGAAGGAGGGAACCCCAAGGCTCTGCGACACATCCAGTTTCCAGGGAAGTGCACATGTGCTGCTCCCTCCCCTCCCCATGGAAAAAGCTGGAGAGTAGCCTAGGGCAGGACACCAATCAAGGTGCGTGGTGGAGAGAGCCCTTCCCAGGAGACCAGCGTGGCCCAGGGCAGGAGGGTTAAATCTTGGTACGCCATTTCAGCTTGTCCTGTACTTCATACCTGTCCTCTCGAAGATGGCGTTCTTTCTCAAATCTCTCTCGATCGTAGTCACCTGAGCCTCGGTCTCTGTGTGGTTCCCGCTCCCTTTTAAAATCTCGGTAATCTGTGTTTGCATTGCTTTGACGCTCAAAGTAAGACTCACGATCCCTCTCTCTACTGTAACGATCTCGCTGGCCTGGATGTTCTGAAAGAGAAATCCCAAAAATCTAAACTATAAAAATATACACCAACTCTCTTAAAAACCCTCTGGCAACAGGAAAAGCATAGGAATATTATTATAAATATGGGCTTCTACAAGAGGAAAACAGCACACTCTCTCCAGCATGGAACAACAGTCTAGTGGTCTCAGCTATCCACAAGATGCATGCCTACCTTTCTCAAAGGATATCAAAATTAGCCAAGAAGTATTTACCTTTTGGAAATGGCTGTCTCTCAGGAAGAGGTTCTGGACGCAGAGTTATTCTCTCCCCATAGGGGATTTGTTCAACTTTACTGGTAGTTATATCTGGTAAAGAAATTTGACAAGAAAATAATTAAGGATATTGTCGCTAATTGCATCCCTCATCCATCTCCATCCCTAATTAAAAGCAATAACATAGTAGCATTCAAAATTATTAGAGGGTAACTACGCCTAAGTATATATTAGTGAATGCCACATGAGAAATGTTTGTGCTACATTAATGTTAACTGAATAGCACTGAGAGAAACAAACTACTCACATGAGAAAAGGCTAGTTAATTAATTTTTAGATGACAAATTTGAGGAACTGTTCCAGATTGAGGTTTCATTAGAGGTGGTTTTGGAACAAATTGATAAACAATAATAAATCAACAGAACTAGAGGATATTCACCCACGAGTTATAAAGGAACTTAAATGTGAAATTGCAGAATTATTAATTGCAGTTTGTAGCCTATCACTTCAATCGGCTTCTGTACTAAATGACTGGAGGCAGGGGGGATAAAAATAAATTATTTTAAAAAAATTATGAAAATATTTTAAAATTTAAATCAGATTTTTTATTATGTAGTCATCAAAAAACTAAATTTCTCATTTAAATTAACAGTTACAGTTAAATCTTATCACAAACATTCTATACCTACACTTACAGTCTCATAAAAATGAATTAATGGCTCTAGTCTGTGCAGCCCTAACAATCCGCTCTTGTTTCTTGAAAGTTCTGGGCTTTCAATTTCTGTTTCTCAACAGACTAACATGTACAAAGACAGATAAAGGTGGGATAGGACTATTTTTTTCTGTACTTATGCGGTGGTAGAGGACCTGGGCCAACCACAGCAGAGTTAGTTAAGACAGTATCTAAAGACAGAGACACAATATATAGGAAAGGATGGAGGCAGCACAGGAAAGAACAGTGCAGTGGACTGGAAAGAAAAAGGGAAAACATTATTCAGCACACACACAGCTTCTCATATGCCTCTACACTTTTGCCACATGGCTTCTGGGCATAAAAGAGACCCTATCTGGGAATATTTTGAATAAATTTGTTCCCGGGGTAAAAAAGGAAAAAGTGTCAAGGATAAGCAGTGCAAGAATATAATGCAGGGCTTACCTGCAAGAATGAAACACCATAAGAAAAAACTGCTTATTGGGAGAAAATTATGTGGATGAAGATATGGCTATATCTGAAGAACTGTGCAGATCAACTTTGTAATGCATCATTCTTCAAGACTCTCTCTATGACTTTTAGTACAAGTGTGATTTAACAATAAAATTTCCACGCTGCTTACTACGTCACAAGAAAAAAGTTTAGCTGATGTTTATGGCTTGTTTAATTAGTTAACTAGGTTTAGAATCTATCACCCAAGTATACAATGAGAAAGCTGCAGAAAGAGAAATACAGAGTTCCTACTCAGTGTCATTTTTAATTGTATATTACATAAATACATGCCTCTGATTTTGGAACATCATGATTACAGACTATAATGGTGATGCCACAAGTCTGTTCCCTAATTTACTTCAGCATAACTCAGTTTTCCCAAAGGAACCCCATACTATACTTGTTTTCAATGGGCTTACTCCAAAATTAAGTGCACTTTAAGCAAAGTCAGTCTTATCTTTTTCAGGACCTTGGAACCAGATCTGCATCAAAATGGCACTGGGAATGGGGAAGACGAGAACAAGTTGTAGAAGTCTTAAGAACACCATACAATTCGTGTTCTGAGGACTTGTCTGTTAGTTAATCAAATTTGAAATTAAAAAAAAAAAAAAAGGTTTTAAGGACAGCTGTCAGCCAGCAACTCATGAGACTACTGCAATTGCAAATGTGGAACATTTATGTGATATTTAAGATTTAATGTAATAAAATAAGTGCTATTGTATTTGTGTCTATGATTTAGTTCTTATCATTACTGATGTACTGCTGCTGCATCTGCAGCTTGAAACAGGTAATGAATATTATATACTACTCCCTAAATTAATAAAAATCAAGTTATCTAAAAAAAGACAACAAACCATACCTTCTTAGATATTGTAAAATGGTGTATTGATCTGTAAATTAAGATGTTTTAGAGATGAGATTTGCACCACTGTTTAAAGAAATATGTAAATAGGTATCAATTGATTTAAATCAATTTTTTGTGATGATTTAAACTGTAATTTAAATCCATGATTTAAATCAATCCACCCTAATTAGAGGATGGCTACTGTGATACTAATTTTTAAAAACAGTTCTAGAGGTAACCCTGCCAATTACAGGCCAGTAAGCCTTATTCCAATATGGGGCAAACTGGTTAAAACTACAGTAAAGAATAGAACTGAGAGACATATAGATTAACATAATATGTATAACAAATGGTCTGGTAGCACTTTATAGACTAACAAAACATGTAGATGGTATCATGACTTTTGTGGGCACAGCCCACTTCTTCAGATGACTGAAGAAAAAAGCTCATACCACCATCTACATGTTTTGTTAGTCTATAAAGTGCTACCAGACCATTTGTTGTTTTTTTCTGTACAAACTAACTCGGCTACCACCTGAAGCTTCTGAATAATTTGTTATGTTAATGTGAAGGGTCAATGTGGCTTTTGTAAAGGGAAATCATGCCCCACCAATCTACTGTAATTCTTTGAGGGAGTCAACAACCAGGTGGACAAAACGGATCCAGAGGAAATAGTCTCCTTATATTTTCAGAAAGCCTTTGATAAAGTTGCTCACCAATGACTCTCATATAAAGTAAGCTGTCATGGAATAAAAGGGAAAGTCCTCTCATGGACTGGTAACTGGTTAAAAGATAGGAAACAAAGGGCAGAAATAAATGATCAGTTTTCAGAATGCAGAGAAGTAAAAAAGTATGTCCCATAGGGATCTGTACTAGGAACAGTATTATTTAACATATTCATAAATGATCTGGAAAAGAAGGGTAAAGAATGAGGTGGCAAAATCTGAAGATAATACAAATTACTCAAGATAGTTAATCCAAAGCAGACTGCCAAGAGTTACAAATAGTTATCACAAAACTGAGTGACTAGGCAACAAAATGGCAGATAAAATTCAATGCTGATAAATGCAAAGTAATGCTCATGGGCAAACATAATTCCAATTATATATATAAAATTATGGTCTAAATTAGCTGTTATCACTGAATAAAGTTCTGATAATCACTGTGAATAGTGCTCTGAAAACATTCACTCAATGTACACCAGCTGTAAAAAAGCAAACAGAATATTGGGAATCATTAAGAAAGGGATACATAAGAAGACAGAAAATATCATACTGTCCCTATATAAATCCATGGTACAGTCACACGTTGAATACTGTGTACAGATAAGGTCACCCCAGCTCAAAAAAGATAAATTGGCGTTAAAAGGTTCAGAAAAGGGGAACAAAAATTATTAGAGGAATGGAAGAATTTCCATTTCAATGAGATGAGGACTTTTTATAGCTTGAAAAAGAGACCACTAAGGAGGATATGATAAAGGTCTATAAAAAGCATGATGAGTGTAGAGAAAGTAAATAAGAAAGTTTTGTTTATCCCTCATAACACAAGAACAAAGAGTCACCAAGTGAAATTAACAGGCAGCAGATTGAAAATAAACAAAAGAAGCATTTCTTCATATAATTCAATCAACCTGTGGAATTATTTGCCAGAGGATGTTGTAAAGGCCAAGACTGTAACAGGGTTCAAAAAAGAACTAGATACATTATACTGCTTTTTTTATACTGTTCTATTATTAGAGTAGAATCTGACTATTTTGCAGAAAAATATAGTGCAGCAAAAACCTGAGTTCCTAGTAGAGTTTAAATATTCGTGGCTCAAATACAACACAAAATTTCATCTCAGAACAGTGTATTTTCAAATTTTTAATTAAAAATATTTTTACATTGTCTGCTAAATGTTTTATATCCATGAAACTTCTAATAGAGCAAGTCTTTGTAGAATTTGTGTAATTCACAGCAGCTGTGATTTTTAAAAAGTTACGTTTTTCTTAAAAAGCTAGTTGTTTCAAGACTGAAAGTTTTGTAAGTAGAAGTAAATAATCAAGTATTCTATTGAAATTAATTGAAACATCTTTTACTACAGCTGAAATTATAGGAAAGGGAGTTTAACCATCAAAAGTTGAAATATATTGTACACTGTACATGCCAATGGAAAGAAAGGAGGAAGTGATTCAAACAGGGACAGCTGCTGGGGGAATGACGAAACACATACATCTTCTCTTTCTTTCTCAGTAATGATCTCTGGCTGAAGAGACTAGGGACAGCAGCACCTTAAGGGTGGCCATTTTGAATTCTGTTGTTCTCCTGTGCAGCGGAACACAGTTTAAGAAACGCTGATCTACATCATTAGACAGCCCCTTAGCTAGTTCAGCTGTGGACTTTTAATTGCAGTGTAGCCATACTCTATACTTGTCAGAGAGATATCTGCATCCAGACAACTGTAACTAAAATAGCCGGTTAAGATTCCAGTCACTTTTCAAGCTGTTTTTAATAAAATGCTGAAATTATGGGATCCTGTCAGCTCCAAATAAGTACTGATAAGTTGCAGAGACAATAATGATAGTTAGCCCATAACACTCATTGCAAAGGTAACTGCATTTATAGCAGAATCTCTTTTTAAAGTTGGGTAAAACCAGGAGAAATGAACTCTCACTAAAAGCTCCATATCAAATTTTAGCATTAGGAAAAATCAGTATTAAATCTGAGCCCCACCCATCATTCTACAGATGTCAATTCACTATCTAAGCTGTAAACTCTTGAGGGAAAGGAACTTGTCTTCATTCTTGCTTGCAGAAGACATCATATACTTTAGGCAATACACAGACAAATAACAAAAGAACAACAACATTAGATGTTCTACTCTAAAGGTTCAAAGAGAGGTTCATTTTATTATAGATGATCTAATAGTCAGCTAAAAAGTCCTGGTTTAATGCAGATTATCTGTATTGCACTAGTTACGATACAGTGGCTTCTGGCCAGGCAGCCCAGCTCTGAAGGCATCGCCATTGCCAGCAAAAACACAGGAGTGAGAATGGCATGGTATTGGGGGCAGAGAGGCAACTCATCACTCAGAGAGTGGAGGGTGGGCAGGACTAGCCTTCCCATAAGCAACAGGCCAGGGCGCTGTGGTCACATACCATGTTCCTCCACCCCTGCTGCTCAAGGTCCCTTTAGCCCTCAAGTGCTGAGCCTGGAGGGGCAGGGCAGGGAATGCCCCAGCTGTGGGGTTGCTTTGGTGTACATGGGGCCAGCTGCTAGTTCTAGCCAAGCTGGGGTGGGGAGGGGGGAAGGGGAAATCCACTTCCCCTAAAAAGGCTGATCTCATGGTCAGAACAGAACCACCTCAGGAAACCTTCCCTGGCTGCAGGAATTTCTGCAGCTGTTGGCTGACTACCCACCTCTGAAGGCAGAGCTGTTGCGAGCAACAGTGCAAAAGCGAGGGTGGTACGATATGGTATTGCCACCCTTACTTCTGTGCTGCTGGCAACAGTGCTGCCTTCAGACCTGAGATGCCAGCCAGCAGCTGCACAGAAGGATGTTTATACCACAACTTCCTTACAATAGCCTTGTGATTCCTCTACAACCCTATTATGGGTTGGAACCCCACAAGTTACAACACTGTGAAATTTCACATTTAAATATCTGAAACCATGAAATAAATCCCATGACTGTGAAATTGGCCAAAATGGGGTCATGAATTTTGTAGGGCACTACTCATAAGTGCACGCTAATTATATAAGTGAGGAGACTGGGCCCCATTTTATCTACTGTCCTAGCTAATAGGTTATAAAACAGCCAGAAACAAACTAATAAAAAACCCCGTAAGAGTACAAATGGTTTTAAAACTGAACTGGGAGGTCATTTTCCAAAGCAATATATTTCTTTTCTTAAGGTGTTTAGCTCTGGGACCCCTCCCACTTTGCAGGATCCTAGATCCCATTCTCCCGTCTGAAATATCACTTTAGAGAGTTATGGTGCTACATAATGATGTACAGAATTTGCACAATGATTACACAATGATTCTGTGTTAAGATTTGTGTGTAAGTAGCACTCGGAGCACATCCCTTAAGAAAGAAAAAGTTTTGCTTAAATGGCCCTGTTCTAGAGGTAAAATTATTTTTTCGATTACTCACCCCGTCCATGGCCATAATCCACAGTCTGTTGAATTAGAGGTGGCTTAGAAATCGATGCAGGTACAGATGATGAAATGGAAGTATGAACCGAAGGAGGTATGTTCACAGAAGATGACATTGTGGGTGGCAGCACTGACTCTGTTTTACAAAACGCATACTCCAAATTTGCTCCTTTAGCTTCACTGCTATCCCAGAGTCCATGAAAAGAATCCTCATCCCAACGTTCCTGCTTCACAGCACCAGATGTTGGCTTTATAGCTGGAGTCTGACTTGGGGTTGCAGTTGCCACAGGAATCGGAGCAACTGGCCTTGTCACTGGGGCACCTGGTTTTGTCACCGGGGCACCTGGCCTCGTCACCGGGGTGGGCTGCCTGAACAACACTGGTGGCTTTATAATAACAGCAGGAGAAGATTTGATGGGTTGAGATTCTATTGGTGTCTCAGATGACAGTTGAGAAGATGCCTAAACATGGGAAACATGTTTGAATAAGGATCTGTAAACAGCTTCCCTCACCCCATGTGAAAACAGTAAACAAAGCCCTCCCTCTGAATAATTTGTGCCCCTGCTAGAGCTTTGCAACCCGACCCAAACACAACAGGACCCAACTACAAATGTCGGGGTTCAGGTCAGGTCAACTCTGATCACCTCTTCCTTCCTATGGGATTGGCTCCATGAAGATGGATGCATGTCCTGCTCTTGTTGGGTGCTGCAATCTTGCTACACTCCATGTTCCAGAGAGTGACTTGCAAGCCTGCTAACACTGCCTCTTATCCCACAGCACACACAGAACAGCATGGTGATGGTAACTGGTAAAAGTGGAGTACACAGCTGCTACCATATCAATCCCATTAGCAGAAGGGGCTGGACACTGACCATGAGCACTAGGAGCAGGGAGGCTCCCCAGGACAAGGCAGTGGAGATAAAATTAGCCCTGAGCAGACCTGTAGTCCCAGCCAAGAAGGATGTTTTCATGATACTCTACTACATATACTGTGAAACCTTAGTTATCCGGCACTCTGTTAACCAGAAAACTTTAACTGGAATTGCCCCCAGCCACAATACTGTCACATCTTCAGGCGCACAGGCCTGGCTTGGTTTACCATGACTGGCTTAACAACTGTTTATTTAAGTACTACTAATCTTTAACTCAAAATAGAAATGAAAGAGCAACTGCCTCACACTACAAAACTACCAATATTAAAAATTTGAGCTTTACTATTATTATCCATTAATTTTTCCTAGGTTGAAGGGACACTCAAACAACCGGATTTTTTAGATAACCGGAATGCCCTAATCCCCAAGCATGCCGGATAACACAGGTTTTACTGTATTCCTAACCATTAGCATTTTCAGATCCTCTCATAGGAGGGCACAACTCCATGCTGATATCCCAAAAAGAATAGCCATTGAGGGTGGATTGGTGTGTGCTCACTACTTAAAACCTCTAAATCCATTCAGTCAAATATGAATGAAGGCTTACTGTAATTGTTCTCTTATCCAAAATGACCGTTCCAAATTAAACTTTCTCTATAACCAAAGCAGTTTCTACCCCGGGGGAATTCTGCATCACTGTGTGTATGCACAATCAATGTGCTGTGTGTATATTTAATTTTTTTGCACAGAAAACTGTCAGAAAGCAGCTACAATTCCACCTTTTCCCCACCAGTTGGTACTATTGTGAAACAGCAGAGCAACAGCTCACCGAACAGCTAGGGAAGAGAAAGAATCAGCCTTCTTCACTGCACTTGTCCCACCAGATCAGGTAACAGGGGATTATGGTGAAACAAATAGCATGAGCTTGCTGGGGGGGGAGGGGGGAGGGTGTCACAGACTGAGGCTAGAGAGGGAGGACAGACTGGGGCAGTGGTTGAATTGGAGTGGAGGTACAGGGTCACATTGGGGATGGGCTGGAAGGCCATATAGCATGTCTTACTTCCCCTAGGTCTGTAAGAAGTATGTTGGGGGCACATCATTCTTGCCCCCAACACAGCAACAGAATCTCACTGGCTTATTCTAATAAAATACAAGCTCAAAAGTTCTTTTTCTATATGAGTTTGTATGTTACCAAAGTACAGTTTGCGAGGTTTAACTAGGTTCAAAGTATTATTTTATGAGTTACATACCTAAATTTTCTTAGCTTCATTGTCTGAGACCAGGAAATATCTTTCCCGGCTAGATTTCCGATTTTAACTAATGTAGGCACCCCATCTGAATTATATCAGTATTTAATTCCTTTAGCACAGATTTATTTTACCTGAAAAGTACGTGGCCTTGTAGTTGTGCTTTGTGATCTAGAAGTTTCCTGTGATGCCAGTTCAGGCAGCTGGGGATCAGGTACAAACTCTTTCAACTTCTGCATCTGTTCTTTTTGTTCCCTGCACATCAATCACAAACACTCTTACCATTCTATGACAAATGCACTATTAAAAAATAAAGGAATCAATACTTACACCAACAAAATATACTGTAGCACTATTAAGAATCAATATTCACTACTGAGTTTACTGCTGAGATAAGCTAGGACATAAGCAGCTGGTAGCAATCCAACAGCCAGCATATCAGAAGAAACAGCTTAGATCAGGGGTTAGCAACATATGGCTCTTTTGTCATTCCCAAAATACAGGCAACTTTTTAAATTAAAGTGATAAATTAATTCGAAATTTTAGAAGTGCATAATTACTCATGTCAATATAATCTTTTTTTGGGTCTATTTCACCTTTAACCAGATGTGAAAGCAAGGCAGTACACCCTGGTAAGAACTGGCTGAGCTGTGGCAGGTGCTGGCTGGAGCACTCTGCTCGTTTAAAGGGCTGGCTGAGGGTGCATTGTAGGGAACATGTGTACACTCCCAGGCGGGATAGTAAGAGGGTCTGGTGGCAGCAGATGCCTCCATCTGGCCACAGCAACTTGGCTCCAGCCCCCATCTGACTGCCGCAGTCTGTCCCCAGCTGCCATTCTCCTGGGGACAGATCCTGCAGCCTCATGACTGCTGCAATAGCCTGGCTGCAGTGGCCTAGCCTGGCCTGGCCTGGCCTCCGACTGCAACTGCCTGGCCAACAAGGCCCCGATTGGGCCCAGCCCTGATCTGGCTGCAGCATCCTGTCCCAAGCTCCAATTCCAGGAGCAGGCCCTACAGTCCAGCCCTCATTTGGCCATAGAAAGGGCTGACGGTGGGCTCCCCTCCTGCTGTGGGCATGGATAGGAGAGGAGACCACGATTCAGCTGCGGCAATCCTGGCCCGGCATCTCATCCAGCCACTGTTGCCTGGGTTCAGCAGCCTAGCCCCAGCCAGCTAATGTAATCTGGCCCCAGGGCCCTCACATACCCTGCTCCTCCCACAAACCCCAACCTCCTGCCTTGAGCCTCTCATACACGCCAACCCTGATTCCCGCACCCCCCCACACGAACAAACTGCACTCCAATAGCAACAGAAGTCCCATTAAATAAAGTCTGTGATTAGAATGTTTCATTTATTCTATTATTAATAATCATGACAAATACTATTAAGTTGTATATTTTCAATCATGCAAATGGGCATTCTTATACTGGCTCTTTGTTGACCGCTTGTTCTAAATTTTGATGTAGTTTGGCTCTTTGGCTTGAAAAGGTTGCTGACTCCTGGCTTAGACCGTAAGTTCTTTGATGCAGGAATCATCTTTTTGTTGTGTATTTGTAGGGTACCTGACAAAATGGGATACTGTCTGTGACTGAGACCCTTAAGTGCCACCTCAGTACAAAGAATAAATGATGACAGCAGAAGCAATTGCAAACTCCCCTAAGATCCAGTGTTACTTAGGGTTGTTAAAATCATGTAATAGGGTAACTGTGTAACCACTGAAAATCTCAGCGGTTACACAGCTACCCACGCTGTGGGCTCTGCAGTATAAAGCTTTATACTGCAGAGCCTAAGTGGAGCCTTCCCAGGAGTAGGGCCACCAGCCCTTGCCCGTCTGGCTTCTGGGGACGTGGCTTCACTGTCCTACTGCAGCAAAGCCACCTCTCTGTGAGCTGGCTGAGTGTAACCAATACCATTAACTGATAAGCATCAACTTATTGGTTAAACATAAATTGGCTATACTCTAACATCCTAATGTTACTAACACCTGGCTTTGGAAAAATGCATTGGCTGTCAAATACAGGTCAACACATAATTGATACTAGACTTGTCAGATAGACGGAGAAGAGATCTAGTTGAAGAGACCTGAATTTAAGAAAAGATATTCTCTATATTTCTACTTCTGCTTCTGTCACAAAGCATCACCAGAAGGAGTCTTACCAATGTCAAGCCACCTCCACTACATTGTTCTTCTTAGTAGAGTCCTGTGTGGATACAAAATTTGTATCTGCATCCATCTCTACATCTGCAGAAATGAGCCAGGGATATCCACAAATTTGTAGGGTTCTAGACACAAAATTTGTCCCCGCATCCACCTCCGCATATGTAAAAATGAGGCATGAATATCTGCATCCATATCAAAGGATGCAGACACACACAGATATGGATTTGCAGGGCCCTTAGGATCTGCTCTTTTTGAAGTACACAATGAGGCTTGCCAGTGCTTCATATTAAAGGAGGATTTTGATACATTAGGCATCACAGAAACTTGGTGGAATAAGGACAATCAATGGGTACAAAATATATCAAAAGGATAGTCATAAATGGGCACAAAACACATCAGAAGGACAGAACAGGTCATCCTGGTGGGGGATTGGCACTATATGCGAAAAAAATGTAGAAACAAATGAAGTAAAAATCTTAAATGAACCAAAATGTTCCTTAGAATATCTATGTGTAGTAATTCCATGCTCTAATAAAGAATATAGCAGTAGTAATATATTATCAACCACCTGACCAGGATAGTGATAGTGACTATGAAATGCTAAGGAAAATTACAGAGGCTATCAAAATAAAAAACTTGGTAATAGCGGAGGTTTTCAACTATCCACATATTGACTGTGTACCCATCACCTCAGGACGGGATGCAGATACACAATTTCTTGATACCTTAAATGACTGCTTCTTGGAGAAGCTGGTTCTGGAACCCTCAAGGGGGAAGGTCATTCTTGATTTAGTCCTAAGTGGAGCACAGGATCTGGTCCAAGGGGTAAATATAACTGGACTGTTTGGAAATTGTGACCTTAATGTAATAAAATTTAACATGTGTTTTTCCTGTGGTGGGAAAAACACATCAGCAGCCCAATACTGTGGCATTTCATTTCAGAAAGGGGAACTATACAAAAATGAGAAGATTAGTTAAACAGAAATTAAAAGGTACAATAACAAAAATAAAATCCCTGCAACCTGCATGGAAACTTTTCAAAGATACCATAATTAAGGCCCAACTTAAATGTATATCCCAAATTAAAAAACACAGTAAGAGAACCAAAAAAGTGCCACAGTGGTTTAACCACCAAGTAAAAGAAGCAGTGAGAGGTAAAAAGGCATTGTTTAAAAAGTGGAAGTTAAATCCTAGTGAGGAAAATAGAAAGGAACATAAACTCTGTAAAATTAAGTGTAAAAATATAATAAGAAAGCCAAAAAGGAGTTTTGTAGAACAGCTACCAAAAATCAAAAAAGTAATAGCAAAATGTTTTTTAAGTACTTCAGAAGGAGGAAGCCTGCTAAATAACCAGTGGGGCCCCTGGACGATCGAGATGTCAAAACAGCACTCAAAGACGATAAAGTCATTGCGAAGAAACTAAACGAATTCTTTGCTTTGGTCTTCATGGCTGAGGATGTTGGGGACGTTCCCATACCTGAGCCATTCTTTTTAGGTGATAAATCTGAGGAATTATCCCAGATTGAGGTACAATTACAGGAGCCTTTGGAAGCAAGTGATAAACTTAAGTCACAGGGACCAGATGGCATTTACCCAAGAGTTCTGAAAGAACTCAAATGGGAAATTGTGGCACTATTAACTGTGGTTGGTTACCTATCCTTTAAATCAGCTTCTGTACCTAATGACTGGAAGATAGCTAATGTGACACCAATATTTAAAAAGGAATCTAGAGGTGATCCTGGCAATTACAGACCAGTGAGTCTGACATCAGTACAGAGCAAATTAGTTGAAACTATAGTAAAGAATAAAATCATCAGACACATAGATTAACATAATTTGTTGGGGAAAAGTCAACATGGTTTCTGTAAAAGGAAATCACTTCATACTAATGTACTAGAGTTCTTCGAGGGGGATCAACAAACATGTGGACAAGAGGAAGGTGTTTTAGTCAACTTCATCTACAAATTTAACACCTTCATGCAGGGCTTGGCCATTATATTCAACACCCAAATGATATCAAAAGCTAAGTATTGGACACTTACAACCCACTCTATTAGCCTCATTTAGCATAGACACTATAATCAACAGGGTTGTTTTCTTCTTTCTATTCCATTTCTCCCCCCTTTTTCTGCTTAAAATTTAGGATTTTTGTACCTCTCTGTGCCTCTTGATCCACTCATTTGAAAAAGTAGGTTGTGCCCACAAAATTCATGACACTATATCAATTTTTTGTTAGCCTCTAAGGAGCTACAGTACCATTCGTTTTTAAAAAAAATTAAGTTACAGATTAACACAGATATCTCTCTGAGGCTTTTGGGCTTAAAAGGTCAGCTAGCCTGGGGCACTTCATTGAAGCATCATGTATTGACAACAGAGAGGCATAATGTCAAAATAGAAGCAATAATTATCTAAACTGATAAAGCAAACCCTGTGACCCTACTTGACAGTATTTAATATAATTCTATGGATTAGTTCAGATAAACCAGCAACCTTTTTCCCTAAAGAAATTACAAGGTTAGCCAACTCACCGAAGCATTTTCAGCTCCTGGGCAGCCTTCAAGATTATTTCGTGCTGCCTTTGACTAAGGACCATTACTCCTCCAAGTGACTGTTCAGGGTCTAGGTTTGGCTCTTCTCCCAGAATGTCAGATGAACGTGATGGTGGAAGGGGTGGATCAAGCTGATCCTCCAAAGGTCGTAGTCGCTCTACTTCATCTGAATACCACCTATCAGACAACCGTTCCCTCTCCCAATCAGTCCTTTCAGGGAGGTACTCTCGCTTCTCCCTTGATGTATCACGCCTCTCTGGATACTCTCGAATCCTCAATTCCCCCCTATCTCGGAGGTCTCTGTTGTAGAGATCCCTGTCTCTCTCCTCCCTCCACCGGTCCTCACGATATCTGTCCAAAGGTGGAAGTGGTGGCAAAGGTGGAAGAGGGGGAATATCCAGGTCACGACTTGGTGTATCTCTGTCATCCAGAGGTCTCAAGTAATCTCTGTCCCATTCTCTATCTAATTCTCGATCATAAATATCCAAGGGTCTTCCAATCCTGTCCAGATCTCTATCCAATTCCCTCTCCCTTGGCCTTTCCCAGTCATCCCACCACGTATCTCGCCTGTCAAAATCAGAAGACAAAGGAGGTAGAGGAGGAGGGGATAGTGGAGGCAATGAAAGAAACCTATCATCTCTATCATATGGATCCAAGGGATCATCCCGAAAATCTGTGTCATGCTTTCTCCAATATCGATCTCTTTCCCAATCATCTAATTGTTCGTGCTCTAAAGAACGGGCATCTCGCCTATCTAATGAAGGCTCCTCTTGCATTCTCTCCTCTTTGTGACTCCAGGGAGCCCTTGTTGGTTCCTCTCGATGATACAATGATAATTTCTCAGCGTTGTCTCCTAGACGGATTGGTTTATCAAGACTGCTTGTCTCAGGCCTACCCATTTCCCTCTCCCGGCTACCTGCACGCCTGACAGGACCCCTTTCCCGACTCCCTGCTCGCCTGACAGGACCTCTTTCCCAGTTTTCAGCCCGCATGACAGGACCTCTCTCCCGGCTTCCATCCCGCATGATGGGACCCCTCTCCCAGCTTCCTGACTGCCCCCTATCCCTGCTGCCTGCCCGGCCAGCTGATTCTGTTTCTTGGCTAGACAATACTCTCTCCCGGCTACCTGACTGCCCAACTGGACCTATATCCCAGCTGTCTGAGCGCCCATCAGGCAAGTTTTCCCTGCTATCTGACCGCCTGTCTAGCTGCTCCTCCCAACTACTAACTCTCTGTACCATCCCCCGGCCTCGGGTGGCTGCCTGTCTGGGTAATCCTCTACCTCTGTTTGTTAGCCCCCTGCCTCGGAAGTCTTCCAGTCTGCCCTGCCCCCTGTCTTGGCTATCATCCAGCCTGCCCTGCCCCCAGCCTCGGCCATCATCCAGCCTGCCTTGCCCCCAGCCTCGGCCGTCATCCAGCCTGCCTTCCCCCCGGCCTCGACCGTCATCCAGCCTGCCCTGTCCCCGGCCGCGGCCGTCGTCCAGCCTGCCCTGTCCCCGGCCGCGGCCGTCGTCC
>CM057848.1:40204486-40216799 GCA_030068395.1 Apalone spinifera
CAGCATTTCAGCGTTACAGACTCTCAGACACTGGGCTACTATATATATGATAAACAGGCCAAGATGGGAAAAACATTCCCTACTAGAATGTCATCGTTACAGTTTGTTGACAAGTGGAGTCCTTGATAAGACAATCATTGAGGTAAGGGAAGATGATGATGTTCTGTCTTCTGAGGAAGGCTGTGACTACGGCTAGCGTCTTGGAGAACACTCGAGGGGCCGCAGAAAGACCAAAGGGGAGGATCCTGTATTGGTAATGGTCTCGACCTACGATGAATCTGAGAAATCTCCTGTGGGTCAGGTGGATGGTTACATGAAAATATGCATCTTGAAGGTCAAGGGCTGAGAACCAGTTCCCTTTGTCCAGTGAAGGTATAATAGTTGCCAGAGTCACTATCCTGAATTTTGTGTTGAGGATGAACTTGAATTTCCTGAGATCCAGGATTGGTCTCCATCTCCGTTTTTTTTAAATATTAGGAAATATTTGAAGTGAACCCTCTTCCTCGATATTCTGTGGGAACAGATTCTATTGCCCCTAGGGTGAGTAACTTTTGTACCTCTGCTCGTAATAGGAGTGCGTGAAATGGGTCCCTGAAGAGGGACAGGGTAGGGGGTTAGGTAGGGGGCATGCAAGTGAAGGGGACTGTGTAACCCGATTTGATAATTTCCACGACCCATTTGTCTGTAGGGATTTGGGCCCACTGTCAGTAGAAGGGTCTCAGGTGGTGATGGGAAGTGGCATTGGAATACAGTGGAGCTGTGGGGTGGTCGCTCAGACCCTCGACCAAGACTTCAAATGTGTTGTTTGTGTGAGGTCGATTGAGTGGTGGAGGAATGATTCTGCTGCGTCCTCCTGCTGTTAGGATGTTGCTTAGGCCTGTTGTCATATGGCCTTTGGTGTTGCCTGTAATAGTTATAATTCTAGTCCCTTGACCTTTGGTACAGGGGCTTTACTTGCATTTTTTATTAGGTGAGGAGTACATCCCCCGAGTGTGGTGCGAGTGTCCTTCATTGAGTGTAGGGCCTCATGTGTCTTAGTGGCGAATAGCTGTTTTCTATCAAAGGGGAGGTGCATCCACCTTCAACTGCAATTCTTTTGGGATGACTGCAGCCATGAGGCACTATGCATTATGATGGCTGTGGCTCTAGCCACCGGGACAGTGACATCCATTGCGGCCTGGAGGGCTGTTTTTGCTATAGATAAACCCTCCTCGATGGACTGGAGGTGCAGTCTCTTAATGTCAGGAAGGTCTTGCAACAGGTCCTGTAGTTTAGCATAGTTGCCATGATCGTAGTTGGCCAGGAGGGCTGTATAATTTGATATCATGAATTGGAGGGTGGCAGAAGAGTACACCTTGCAGCCAAAGGTGTCTAGCCGCTTATGCTCTGTCGTGGGGCGTAGTCTTAAATTGTGGGTGCGAAGAGCAAGTCCATATCTTTTGCAGTTTGTTGTGGGAACAGAGACTGGATTTTGCCACAGCATGTCTGATGGTTCCAGGATAGCTTTGTTGATGGGTAGAGGTATCTTTGAGGATGCCGTGGATTGTAGCATTGTCAGTAATTTGTCTTGTATCTCTTGGGGTATGTCTTGTGATTGAGCTACCCGCTTAAATGGTTTCTGAAATTGTTTTAGATCATCTGCCAGAGGAGAGGGTGATATCTGGAAGACTGCCTTGTCTAGTGTAGTGGATCTGGGGTTGTGTGAGGAACTCTCTGAGTATGAATGAGATAAGTTATTATCATCATTGGAACCCACTTGTATTATTACTGAGGGTTGGTAAGACGGTGAAGAATGCACAGATATGGTTGGGGAAAGTATAGACATGTGCTGTTGCGAAGTAGGAGCTGGATCTCGAGCTCGAGTGGGAGGCATGAAGGAATGTGGTCGATACCCTTGCCATGGTTCCCAGGGGGCCCATTGAACTGCTGTGGAGGATACATCCATGGCTGGTTGGGCCACATGGAATTTTGTTGTAGGGAATGATCCCAATATGAATGCCAAAAAGTTATTGATTTGGACGGAGATGAATGGCATGATGAAAATCTGCTCCTGCCCTAGTCAGTTCTTGGTGAGAGCAGCATAGGAGAGTGGGGAGGCATCTGAGTGTGCCCCTGGCTATAAGACACCACTGAGGAGCGTGGTGAACTAGCTCCTGATCTCAGTGCTGGTTGAGGAGATTTTTGTAAGTGCTGCAGCATGTGCAGAGCTTTCTTATGCTGCAGTGCCGGAGCGCGGTCAAGTTCGGTCTGACTAGTCTGTTCAGGCACCGTAGAGGTGCTTGTGGGAGTTGGTGATGGTAGTGGCATATGCGGCTTCGTGGGTGCCACTTCCTCTGCAGCACCAACCGGTGCTGCGTGCTTGGGTTCTGACTCAGCTCTCCCGGCTGGTGCGTTTCTCTGCAGTGCCTGAGACTGATGGCACTGGGGAATGAGAGGCTCTGGGCAGCTCTGGTAATGAGCGTGCTGGGGAGGCCCGCAAGGCTTGTGAGTCTTTGTGGAGTGGTGAAGCAGCCCTGTCAGTGGGCTTCTGCTGTCCCTGTGTGTCCTCAGGTTTGTCCCATGGAGGTTATAGGGACTTCTCCCAGAGGAGGTTTTTGAGCCACATTTTGCAGTCTTTTCTGGCTTTGGCTATCATGCTCTGACAGTGAGGGCACCTATGTGCTCTGTGAGACTCTCTCAGGCATTTAACATAGGAGGCATGGCCATCAGAAATAGGCATCGAGTTTTGGCCTGAGTCGCATCTTTTAAAGCTGGCATGTTGAAGAAAAAAAGCCGAGGTGGAGGAACTTTTTTAAATTTAATTTTTTATAACAAATGTTGAAACTAACAATGACTAAACTATGAGGGAAAAGTCTAAACTAATTCTAATAATCTCGTTGATCCTGTCAGGAAGACGAGCACTGCTCTGACTCTGTCTTCAGCCAAGGATGGTAGAAAAGGAAGTGATGGGGCTCACACTGCACGCACACTCAAACGGCAGGGGTGCGAGACCCTAAGAGCGCAGGCACAGCGTGAGGGGCACTTCTCACCAAAAAACTCCAATCGGCGGTGAAGGGACGTACCGAGACCTAAGTGGAGCACCCCCAGGGACACCACTCAATGAAAAACAGACTCTTAAGAAACTAACTTGCTCCTCATTATTTTGAGAATTGTATCCCATGTTAATAAATAGCCTTTTTAATTACTCCTCATATGAAAACTGCTTCAGATATTCTTACTAATCTTCAACTGAAAATGGAGAGTAACTTCTAAAGGGAGAAGAAGCTAAAAGTCTTTACCCATGAACAAAGATTAAAAAGAGAGCAAGGCAAACAAGTCAGCCAGAAGAAATGATCACATTACACACATCTTATCAGACTATGAGTATTGCATCATCAAAGAGCTATACCAAACACCAGTTCCTCAGCAACTAACCTGTGGGGATGGTGGCTGCTGAATGATCTGTTGGTACTGCTGTAGGATCTTTTGCAGTTGGGCATGCTTCTGCATTATTCTCTGATACTGAAAACCAACTCGATGGTGTGGATGCTGCTGCCACTGAGCTGCTGCCACCTGCAACTGCTGCAACCTCAAATCTTCCTCAGAGTCCTCAGGAGGTTCAATCTTCAGCTAAAAATAAATGTAAATTATTATTATTAAGGCAAAACCCTTTTAAGCACCACACCTAAACAAAAACAACCTAATAAATAAAAGTTTCATGGCAGTTTATAATTCTGTGACCCTGAATTTTGGTGTTCTGACTTTCCATGACACTATCAGCAGGGCTTGACAAACCCTGGCGAGAGCTACTCGCCAGCCCTGCACTGCACATGCGCCAGTGAATGGGGTGCACGGACCAACCTGCCGAAACCTACTCGCCTCAGGCGAGTAGATTCAGTGGTTTGTCGAGCCCTGACTATCAGAATAAATGATCCTGTTTATCTTGTTCAGTAAAATGAACAGTTCAAGCCAAAAATTATCACTAAGCACACAGGCAGAAAGATATGTAGGCAAAACTTCTTGATAATCAGGCACAGATTAAGACCCTAGTCCTTTAACAAAAGAACCATTATTTTCAACATCTGGAGTAGGAGGAGGAAAGAGCACCACTTTTCTTTGCCTGTACATAACAGGAAAGTAATATGCATACCAACCAAGGTTAAATCAAAATCCAAACTATTCCAAAATGTAGGTGTGTTTGAATTTAGTATTCTGGTTCAGGCCTGAGCAATTAGGTTCAGATGCATATCTGAATATGAACCTCCACAAAGTCTTTGAGATACACACTCTAGATTAAATACAAAATAAGGGATATGAATGACTAGTTGACTAGTCCCTTCCACGGTCCCTCCTTCCCCCGCTGCCTCTATCAGAAAGAGGCAGCAAGGGGAGAGGAGAGGGGCAAGACTCTGGACTCCACGCAGCACTGCCGCTTTGAAATGCCGCGTGCTGTCTGGGGCCAGCTTGTAGTTCCCGGCTGGCTCAGGCTACACACGATACTTCCAAGCAGCAGTGCCGCGTGGAGCCCAGAGTCTGCTACTTTGAAACAATGCATGAATCCCAGGGCCAGCTGGTAGATGGCCTAGGCTGTACATGGCATTTCAAAACGGCAGTGCCACGTGGAGCCTGCGGTCAGCTGGGGAATCTCCCACTGACCCTGGGCTTCATGAGGTGCTGCTGCTTTGAAAAGCCGCATGGAACCTAACGCTGGGCTCCTAGCGATATTTCAAATTGGCAGCAGCGCATGGAGCCTGGGATTAGCTGGGGACTGGGCTCCATGCAACGCTACCACTTTGAAACACTGCGGGGAGCACGGGGCCAATGGAGGACCCCTGCTGGCCCTGTGCTCCCCGCAGCTTTGAAGTGTAGAAACAGTCCTGGGACTGTAGCTACACTTCAGAGGAAGAGGCGCCCTTAACTACTAGTTGAAATTTTACATCCCTATATGAAATATTACCTTAGGCTGACTGCAAGGTTTATTATACAAGCAGCTGCAAAGGGGAAAGTTATTAATACTTTCCAATTCAATAAGTAGGATTGGCAAATCATACAGAAGTAAAAATCTTGAACAGTAACAAGGAAAACTCATTCAGGGATTTCAGGGTAAGGAAGAAGCGGGCTCAGGATTAACGAATTGGGTCTACAGTAACTAATTAATTTCCCTTACCCTATTTTCTTTTAAAGATGTTAAAAATTGTATAATTGGTTAATCGTGTAACCGCTGAAAATCTTGCCTGCCCTGCTCCACTCCCATTGAGGAGGCTTCAGTGCAGCAACGAAGTCCCTTCCCCAAGAGCGGATGGCAGTGAAGCCTCTTCCCAGAGAGTGTAATGGCAATGAAGCCTCTTCCCCAAGAGCAGAGCTGGTAGCAAAGCTTCCTCCCAAGGAGCAGAACCAGCAACCCTTGCCCAACTGACTCTCGGGAAGGCAGCTCTGCTGAGCGTAATCAACACCGTTAATCACTAAGCATCTACTTATCAGTTAAACGGTTCGTCGTTTACACTTAAAGATCCTTGTTTTCTTTTAAATAATTCCTTTTTTCTGAGACATGTCATCTGATTCAGATTCTCTTAACACTATTTACTTCAGAATGGCAGGAAGCATGGATCCCAAGAGCAGAACACTTTCAAATCTATAGTACGAGGACTCTCCAGACCCACTTTGATCACACAAAGGAACTCAATTTATCACCTAACAAAATGAAGCAGCAGCTTGTCACTGAAAAAGATTTTACTAATTTCCAACCTTGCCAGACCAGGGAGTTATGTCCTGGCGTGTCTTTCCCAGCTGTAAAATCTATTAATTAGGAGACAATATGGCCTAGTGAATAAGATCAGTGGTTTTGGACTCAAGAGGTTTGGGGTTTACTGGACACAAAAGAGCTATCCCTGGTCTACTAGGTGATCTTGGGTACCTCACTTGTCCTCTGTGGACTACATATTATTATTCAGACCCAAGCAGGAGGAAAACATTTTTTTAGGAACAAACATACCATATGGCACAACATCTCTGCATAGCCTACCTTAGGCTCAGTAGATAAGACAGGAAGCTCCTCTTTTTTGGAAGCTGATGGTAGGGGCTCTTTAAGTGAAGGTGGTTCAGACTGCTGATTAGGACCAGTCACTTTCCCCTCCTCTTGCTGTATTCTCTGCTCAGGTGCATCCTTCACTACTCCTGAACCCTTTGGTTGCTGCTGGCCCTGTGCATGTGCTTTTGCCCTCTGCTGCAGACTTAGCAAGTGTTGCTGGTACCAATACTGCTGCTGTTCCTATAATACACAAAAAGTTTGTGAGAATTAAAGTAGCAACTAGGTTTAATAGACAAAAGAGATAGCTAACCAAGATAATAACTGAAATCTGTCAGAGAAAACAGTCTCCAAAGAAGCATTTATGTCTAGTTCATAATAACAACTCCTTACTCCACATCATTACAGAGATACAATAGAGGTCAAAACTCCTAAGTGCATACAGATATGAAGGAAGATCCAATTCCTATCCCACAGCACTTAAACTGAAGGCAAAAAACAGAAAGGATGAGAGAAAGATGCTCAACATGTGAGCTAAGGGATTGGGGGGGGGGGGGAAACAGACTAAATAAAATGATAACATTGAATTAACAACTAGTTATATGTATTTATTATGAAGCTCAGATGGGGTGGCATAATGGGAAAGTTGGATGAGGAGAATTAATTGAAGCCATGGAACAGGGGAAAAGAAAAAGAGGGCAAAAGGACATTTAAGGAAGAAATGCACAGAGTAAAGAAAGTGAAGACAAAAATGGAGAGAACCATGGAGAGCAGGAAAAGTGAGAATGGCAGTAGAGAATCTGTGAAAGAGAAGTAGACTGGGGCAAACAACCAATAAGGCAGAAAATAATAATACCCTGAGTTCAAATTATAAATTAGGGATGTTAAATTTAGTTTAATTAACTAATCGAATACTTGATGGGATTTCCATCGACTATTCGATTAGTCTATAAGGGTGCCTTTTCCTCTGAACTGTTGCAAAAGCCCCACAGGGAGCGCAAGGCTTTCTTTTGAAATGTACTGGCAGGCTCTTCTACATTTCAAAGTCTGAGAAGCTACAGAGAGCACAGGGCCAGAGGGGGAGTTCCCCACTGGCTCCCTGCTGGGCTTCTGCTTTTGAAATGTGCAAGAGCTTCGGTGGGGCTCTTGTACATTTCAAAAGCAGAATCACAGCAGAAGCAGCATGAACAGAGACTGCCTCAGTCCCCACTCGCACCATTTCCCGCTGTGCTTCTACCTCCCTTGCCCCCTGAGGAGATGGTGCTGGGGGGAATTGGCTATTAAGCCAACTCCCACTCCCCCCTTTGTTGCCTCACACTGATAAAGGCAGCAAAGGGTGTGGGGGGAAGCAACTATTCGTATCACTAGTAAACTATCTGATAAGTTTCTGTTTATTGGACAGTCAACTAGTCGCTTATATGCCTATTATAAGTAGCTGTCTTTCAACCTTAGCAGCATCTGGGAGTTGCACAAGTAACCAGATGGGAATGCCAGAAATAAGACAAGACCAGCTATGGACTAGCTCCTAGCATTAAATCTTCAATGTCATATATGTTTAAAGTATAAAGTGTTTTATAGCTGAAAGATGTGTCCTTTGGAACATAGTTCTACAAGATCTGATGGCATAGTCTGACATTTAGTCCTTCTTTGAAGGGGATAATGCTGGAGAATTTCCTCTAAATTTTCCAAGATCTTCACTTTCTCCCACATATTTGAGAGATTTTGTCTGTCTGTTCAAGAACTCCTAAATTGTAAGAGCTAGGACCACCAAATTTGGTATACAACTTCCTCTTATAACTTAAAGCAGGGGCTGGCAAGCTCTGGCTCTCTAGGGGGCCAGATATGGCTCTTCTGGAGCCCCAACTCAGCCCCCTCTTGCTTCCCCTACCGCAGGGAGCCTGTGCTGGTGCTACAACTTTATGGCTCCCCGCAAGACTGGCACATCAGTGCCAGCTTCCTGGGAACGGGGGGAGAAAGCCACAATGGTCCGCGCCAGATCCAACATGCAGTGAACAAGTGGAGCAAAAACATCTCAGTGCTTCCCTCTGCACGCAGGAAACAAGCACCCAAAATGGCTCCAGGCACACCACCCTTTTTCATCCCTCCAAGAAATACTTCCCTGGAGGTTTCCCCTGTAAACCCTTCCTGGAGGCTTCCAGGGAATGGGAACAGCATGCATGTTACATGGTGTCTGACATGTAGCACGAAAACAAGTGAGTGTCCTCCACTCCCTAATGCCCAGATCTCCACCTCCCCAGCCAGACAGCCCCTGCCTCCTGGCCAAAATCTCCATCCCAAGAGCCCTGGCCAAAATCCTCCTTACCCGCAGCCCCCTGTCCAGATATCCCCTGCCCTCAATCCTCCCTGCCCCCCCAGGCCAGAATCCCTCTGCCTCCCCCCTGCCCAGAATCCCCCCTCCCCAAAATCCCCTTTACCTCCAATCCCCTGGCCAGACATCACCTGCCCTTTCCTCCTGCACAGAATCCTCCCTGCCCCCTGGTCAGGCAGCCAGCTTCCTGTCCCCTGGCCAGACCTCACACCCTCACCCAATCCTACGTCTCACCTCCTCCCACCCAGACCCTGCACTCCCATCCCTATCTCATTCATTGGTAGCCCTGTTTTGCACACAACCCCTCATTTTTGTCCCCACCCCAGAGCCTGGGGGCCCCCCTCAAAATCCACTAACCCTGCAACCCCAGAAAAGTAAATCTGGACTGAGGCCTTGAACGTTAGTCCTCCCTGCCCCTCCCCCCACTATGATGTTTCAGGTGGAGGTCACATCAGTGAGGTTTGGGGGCTTTTGGAGGCTTTTTGTTTTTTTGTTTCATACTTATGTGGTCCCCGATTGATTTTTCTGTGGATCAGTGGCCCTGACCCAAAAAAAGTTCCCTACCCCTGCCATAAATCAAGACAATGCGGAAACCTTGTGTGTTGGACATAATATTTTACTTTATTTAAAAGTGAAGCCTGGCCAATAAGCCCCTCACTGGGGCCCAACCCTCATCTGGCTGCAGCATCGTAACAATCCTGCACTCCCGCACACACCAACTCTGAATCCATCACACACCTGAACCCCCTGCTCTGAGCCCCTCATACACCGACATCCCCAGACTCCTGCACCCCCACATCCCCAGTCTCCTGCCATAACACTCCTTCAATTCCACACACCCCAGCCTTGTGCCCTGAGGTCATCATACACACAATCTCTTGCCCTGAGCTCCTCGTATAGCCCAACCCAGTCTCCTGCACCACCACATCACCAGCCCCCTGCCATAAGACTGACAGAAAATAGCCTGGCTGCATGACTGACATTGGATTTGATCGGTTATGATGTAAACTTTAAAGAAATGTGTGAAAAGATGCAGCACCAGAAGTCCCATTAAATAAAATCTGTGAGTACAATGTTTCATTTATGCTATTATTAATCATGTCAATTATCAACAATATTAGGTTCTATATTTTCAGTCATTCAAATGGGCATTCTTATAGAACTCTTTGTTAACCACTTGTTCTGAATTTTAACGAAGTTTGGCTCTTTGGTTTGAAAAGGTTGCTGACCTCTGACTTAAAGCAAGGGAAGGGTTTTGGTTGTGCCAGAAAAATGGGATGTGCCTGGAATAAGAATGCTTCTCAGAAAACCATACAGAAAAGAGGCAGAATCATCAGGCAGATGGAAGGGGCCCGCGGGGGATGTCCCCGCTGTCCAGAACTGCCCCAGCCCTGAGCTTCCCATCCCCGATTCATACAGGGACATTGCTGGCTATTCCCTTTAGAGATTGAGAGGATAGTGCACAGTTTGCTGCATTCCTCACTCTGGCTGAAAAGCACAGGAAGCAGAGGAATTTGAACCTGCCCCAGCCAGGGGACATGCACCTCACCCCTGGCTGTGCACAACAGAGCTTCAGTGGACATGGAGAGGCACTTCTAACATGGCCCCAAGCTGTTGTGGTGAGAGAGGGCTGGGGTAGTTCTCTCTCCCTCGGGCAGCCTGAATAATGAACCCCTCATCCTCTGCCCCATTCCATAGTAATGATTTAAATGAACATGTACATTTCCATTTTATTTTCAAAAAAAAATATGAGTTAAGGACCTGAACAACACCAGGTAAGTGTGTCAAATGCAAAGGGATATATATTATCCATTGTAAATCCCCTTTTCTAGGTTTTGTAACCCATTGGCATACATCTCCCCCATGCTAAAATAATAACAAGAAACAGCTCAGCTCTCAAATGTTTTTATACATTTTCAAAATCCTAGATAGCTCAATAATTACACTTTATCAGGATTTTTACTGCCCTGCCCCAAATATCAAGGATGAAGTTGGAAGATTTCCTACAGATTATGGTTCTATAATCTACACTCAAACTAAAAACTTAATGAAATGTTATGAACTCAGATTTAAAATAAGATACAAAAGGAACTAAATTCTAACTTTATGGACTCAAAATACTGGATATTTACTAAAAATGTTTACTGAATGTGTACTAAAGTCCCAATTATCTAAAGAATTTACATAGCTTTTATGAGAATGCTAGCAACATACAGGGAACATTACAGGGCTGTATTTGACAGCCATAAAGGGAGGATATGGAAAAAGCTTAACCTAAAGATCATGGATTGGTGCAGCCTATGAAAGCACAAACTCAATTAGCAATTTCTCGCCTTCTAAGAATCTGTGACTATCCCTCATCTTTCACATCTTTCTCCTTGTACATTACTGTCAAGAAGAGCCACTTCTGAACAGCCAACACAAGAACATCAGAGAAGCCAACAGGAGTGACAGTTTATTTTAAATTGCAGGTATAAATTCAGCATTGGGGAATAGTGCTCGATGAGATTACTCAAACCTAAAGTCTCCAATTCGTCTTCAAAAGAGGTAAAAAAAAAATAGGTACAATACAAACTTCCTCCACCTAAATACCTTATGCTTGAATTAGAAGGGTTTATTTCTAATAGTGAGGTGTGTATTTAAAGAGCAGATCTATTCAGAAAATTGCTTCTCAAATGACATTTTGGGTATTATGTCTATGATAGACGATGGTATCATTCTAGATCCTACAACTGACCTTAACTTTCATAATCAGGATTCAGATCAAAATATGACAGAAAAGATCTCATGGTTATGAGTGGAAGACAAACATCAATACTGCATGGGATCTGTCAGCAGCCCTCAGCTCCATGTTACATTAGGAGCTGCTTTTAACAGATGCATGAAGAACAGCACTAAGCTGCATTTAATCATTCCTTTCAAACCACTTTATGTCCTAAATCTGATTGAAAAAAGCGAATGTATGAAATAGGGATGTAAGCGAGTAGTATACAATTAACCAATAAGCCTAGTCTTATTGGTTAATCTTAACTACTTGCATTCCCACCTCCCTTGCAGCTTCTGTATCAGAGGCAGCAAGGGGAGGAAGCAGAAGCCAGTGCTGGAAGGAGCCGGCTTAAAAGCCGGTTCCCCCAGAACTGGCTCTATCGTGCCCCCGCCCCGGCGCTGCTGACTGTATCAGAGGAAGCAACATGGAGTGGGAGTAGAGGAGGCTGCCGCAAAGCACCTTCCACACACAGTGGGCCTAGGCTTGCTGCGGACAGAGGCTGCTTTGGGGCAGCATCCTCCCCGCTCCCCCCAGCAGCCTCTGTCCATGGGGAGCTCGGGTCCCAAACTTTATGGGACCATGGGAAACTTGGCAATATCCATGATAAATGGACATCTGATAACATTCACAGTCACATGCAGGCTCCCGGTACTCACAGGAAGCTGGCCTAAAAGCTGGCTCCTAGCACACACCAGCTCCCAGGGAGCCACCTGCCGCTTTGCACTGCTGCCTCCAAAACAGAGTACATATGGGGAGGGAGCGAGTACGTACGGGGAGCTGGCTTAAAAGATGGCTCCCCACATATGCCAGCTCCCGGGGAGTTGACTACCACCCCCCACTTGTACTGCATTAATGCTGAAATGTTTCCGGCATTTTAACATCCCTAGTCCAAAGGTACCAGACTAGAAAGGTTCAACCAGTAGTGTCTATCAATCCCATTATAAAATTGCAGTTCATAGACTCAATGAACACCACCACACAAGAGGTTAACTAATGTCTGTTAGGCAAGTACAAAATTTTAATAGCTATGCAAGTGCAACTATATGCTTTAAATGTATGCCAATTAAAAATGATCCCAAGGATTAATAAATGAAATAAATAATAATAAAAAATAAAATAATTAATTTATACATGTAACTTAACTAGGAATGCAAAATCCCAATTAGAACATAAGAACATAAGAACATAAGAATGGCCGTACCGGGTCAGACCA
>CM057848.1:40216899-40237752 GCA_030068395.1 Apalone spinifera
ATTGTTTCGACTAATTTGCCCGGTACTGAAGTTAGACTTACCGGTCTGTAATTAATTGGTTGATCGATTAAATATATTGTTTAACCAGTTAACCAATTAAAGGGAAAGGGGTGAACAAGAGGAGTATGGCTCCAGCACAACTGGAGCGGCCCCCTTGCTCGCCACTGGGCTGGTGCAGCCCCCCCATGCCGCAGGCAGCGGCTGCACCGACCAGGGCACTCCACAAACAAGAGCTGCTCCAGCATCCCAGCCGGAGCAGCCCCTGCCTACAGGGCACCCAGGCCTGCCACAGACAAGAGGCTGCTCTGGTTGGGATGCCTGTCCAGGCAGAGCAGTCCCTGTCCACTACAGGCTCCCTGCTGGGCTGAAGCAGCCCCCTGCAGGTGGCAGGAGAGCTGCTCTAGCTCTCTCCAGTTAACCTTATCTGGTAAACCTCACCCATTGAGGCTGAGGCTTATTAGTTAACTGGTTTAACATTCACATCCCTCAAAGACAAAGATTAACACCCCTCCCCCCGAATTTGGCTTTAACTCTGAACACAAGAGTCAAATTAAAAAAAAAACTCAACCCCTTGTTGGGGTTATAATTTTATAATTATATAAATTTTATATAATTTTAAATTATAAAACTAAGTCAGCAAGTTTTTTTAAGAAGTGCACTTAGCCTCTGATCTACAACCAGATCTGCGCAGGCTGACCCTTGGGCTCATGCAAGCTCAATCAACTGCACATACAATCTAAGGCCCCAGGCATATTATGATGTGCATTTTTTAAATTATGCAAGTGAATAGTCTTTAACTCCATAGTGTCCAATATGCTAGCCACCAGCCACATGTGGCTATTTGGCCGATTGAATGTGGCTAGTTTGCTATAGTGGCTACTGTTTCAGAAATGTGAACTTTTACAGATTTGGGGCCTGACTGCCCACCTACAGATATAAGTGTTTTTAACAATAAAAAGTATATTCTTCAAAAACTTTTGAAAAGATTTTCCTCAAGTGCTTCATAAAAGTTCACCTTTAGGAAGAGATCAAGCAGGAACACATTTAGGCCAAATTCTGAAAACTGTACACATAAGGCATGTACACATAGGGCCTTTAACAGAATTACTTTCATAACCTTAACTATTGCAGGTATGGCCAAGCAACCACTGTTGTACTGTTATATCTTTTTTGTTGGTAAACTGAAAAAAATTACTTTAAGAGAAAATCAAAACAAGAAACTATACTAAACTAATTAGGCAACAATCCTGCAATGTGCCTACAGACTGCTGCATCGATATAGAGGGCCCAATGTATTCACTGGAGTTCCATGCAGTTCATCTGCACAACACAATTTGCAAGATCACAGCTCTGAAAATCTGAAAAATCCACCAATCAGATAAGGTTCAGTCAAGGCTGAAATTTTATTCTTTATACATCCCATTGTGGTTGGGATCTGCTGGCTCTTGAACCACAACTCCTACAGGACACAAAACATACAATCAGCGGAAGTTTTATGAAATTTTAATCTTATTTATACCATTTCTGGCTTTTGTGAACTGAAATCAAATATTTTGTTTAAACATAATTCATTTATGGTATCTCTATTTTATCTGTCTTTAGTTGAGCATCTTTACAACTCACAATATATCCATAAATTATCTGTTCCCATCTATCTTTTTCCAATCTGCAGCCACATTCTGCAGCAATGCTCATGTTGGGTACTTAGCTCTTACCTGAGGGGTCATAGTGGATGGGTCTGGTTGTTGAGTGTTGTGCTGATCAGAATTATCACCGGTATCCTTGGCAGCGCTCTGCACTGTTTCTTGTTGGGCAAGAGTGGCAGAAGGTAAGGATGACTGGGATGCAGTAAAGTGAGTTTTAGACTTGGAAATGGATGGGGTCAAACTAGATTGCACTGGCTGGGAAGTGGATGATTGGGAAGGAGACAAGTAAGACTGAGAATGTGTCAGATAGGATTGGGAAGGGGGGAAATAGACCGGAGGGACTGATGGAGGGGGCTCCAAAAAGGATGGCGGGGGTGGCTGAGAAAGCTGAGAATGGGACAAATAAGACTGGGATGGAGAGGACTGGGAAGGTGGTGGCTGGGCTAGAGGGATATAGGGTTCAGAGTGGGCTGGAGGGATATAGGCCTGCGAAGGGGTCGGATAGGCCTGGTCAGCAGGTGCGGGCGACTGTGGTGGAGAGGACAGCTCCATGTCCATGGGCACTGGGGAAGAAGGCAGGTGCTCCCAGTCGCTCTGGGGCTGTGACGGCTGGAGAGGTTCATGCTCTCGGGGAAGTGGGGGCTTGCAGACTTGGGAGTCCCGGGGTGGGGGTGGCGGGGGCGGCTCCCGGTGCTTGAATTGCTTCTGGTAGCTACGGACGGGGGGTGGCACTGGCGGCGGCCAGTCGGTGAAGGAGCCGGGGAGAGGTGGAGGGGGCATGCCCGGGGGTGGTGGCCCGGGCGGGGGACCCCCCAGAAGCACCGACTGCAGCTGCTTCTGGTGCATTTGCTGCAGCTGCTGCAGCTGGGCCAGGTGCTGCTCTTGCAGGCTAAGAAAGCCCGAGGCGCCAGGCGCGGGGGCCACGCCGGGCCCCGGGGGCGGGTAGTTGGGCGGCGGGACGGTGGGGGGCATCACGGGAGGGGGCACGGGCAGCGGCGGAGGCGGTATCGAGGTGGGGGGCGGCGGGTAGTGCCCCGCCGCCCCGTACATGCCCCAGGCCGGGTACATGGCGGGGCCGGGTCTGAGGCGGCAGTCCGAGCGGAGATCGGAGCTTCCACAGGCCGCGGCGAACGACGACAGCAGCGCGTGCGACACACGGCGCCTGCGTAGTGCGGCTCGTTTGGACCTCCAGGATAGAAGAGTGGCATGTAGCAAGCTAGAGTGCCCGCAGCCTGGACCATGGAGAGGGGCTCGCTGAAGTTAGAGCGCCATCCGCCGGACATCTGGGGCTATAGACTGGCTGGACGCTAGCGGAAAAATATGGGCCATAGAGAGGAGTACTATCTGAGACTAGAGCGTCGCTGAAACCGTGGTCTCTCCTGCCCTCATGTCGGCTTGGACAAAAGAGAGGAGAAAAGGGGAGCTAGAGCGCCACTCAGAGAAAGGCTATCGGCCTCCATCTTGTTTTTGAGGCGGGCCGGAAGGAACAGACTGGAGGCCTCCGGCTTCTGGGTCCTATTGCGACCAAGATCTCCACGTTCTCGCTACGCACAAGTTCAGTCACAAGCTGGGATGAAATTCTGGTACCAACCCCTCCTGCTCGCGTAGCCAAAGTCTGCGAGCTGCTCTGTCAGGCCTAGCGCTTAGAAAATAGTGACCGGCAAGGGCCACCTCTGGCAAGGGGAGCTGACGACCATAGGCAAAGCCTTGAACCCTTCGCTCCGTTACTATGGAGACAGCATTCAGTTTACAAGAGCTGTGTGTGTTTAGCAGCGACAGGCTCTTAGCTTGAGTTTAGCAACCCCAACGCCATTGCCCGAGGGCTCGGCTTCGCTGAAAATTAACCTAAATTATAAGTCGGGTGTTGCCAGGGACGCCATTGGAGATTTTTAGGGAGTCGGGAGAGGGGCAAGTTTAACTGTGATTCCATGGGCTAGTTGGACACATGAACACTCTAGATTTTTTGCAGATAGTAACTTAGAAATTATCTGACAGAAGCCCTATCTCTAATTTCTATATAAAGAAAGAAAAATAAATATTAGACCTACTCAGCTCTAATACTAGTATGTTCTGTCGTTTTGTGTCAAGTCACTTAAGACACTGGTTAGGTCTAAAATTTTAATGTATATTCCTACTTTGTTGCTAACTCTTGAATACAGCAATTGAAACAATTGTAGAAAAAATTGATTTCTTTCTATCACTGTTTTGCAGGTCAAGATTGGAATAGATCATTTTAACTTTTGGACTCATCCTACTAGGGCAGCGAGGGTCAACCTATGTTAGTGAGTGGGCCACATGAGTGGCTCCCTGTGGGCCACAAGATTGTCGTAAACAAGTCAGCCTCCTGAGATGAAGTAGTTTTGCTAACTGTACCTAGAATTTGCAGGGTGTGCCAACAGAACTGTAGCAGCACTTTGATTAGATGCAGAGGGAATGCAAGGCTCTCTCAATGTTCTGTGCAATTAACATGCACCTGACTTCATGTGCCCTTGCTATACATGCATGTCACTTTAGTAATACCAGTAGGAAAAAATACATGGATGAAAACCAGAGAAATCTGGCAACCCTGCATAGGGGCATCAGTAAACAAAATGTCTTATCAGCCATATAGCACTTCAATGGGCTGCGTATGGCCCATCATTGTACTAGGGCAGGGACCTGTGAGTTTATACTGCATCTGCTTGGGCTCTAGGTATGTTACTCTACAAATAATGCACTTGAAAATGATCTTAAACAGCAGTGGAACTGAAGCTTTCGTGTTACTTTCATGATATTGCCAACCCCAAATGTTCAAAAATCATGAATTAGGCTTACCAAAAATCATGAGACTATGTACAAATTATAGATTTGCATTTTTTTATTTGCCTTCTGCTTTTTCAGCCTTTTTGAGTGCACGGGGGGGGGGGGGGGGGGGGGGGGGGGGGGAGATATTTTGAAGCTTTCTCCACAACTACAAAGACTAGAAACTTCATTTTTAAAAGAATGATGGCTGAAATTGCCACGTATCCACCTGGCTCTAGGAGCTAGGGTTATAAGGGACATAATAATTATCATGAGACTTGTAACAAACTAATGGGAATTATCAACGCTGCTTTCACTTGTTTAAAGGCTAGATATTTTCCAGGAATCTCTTAAACACAACACTACAATGATTCAGCTGCTGTTTTCACTGGAGAATGTTTAAAATAAAACACCAAGAAAATTCCACATTTTAAAGTTAAGAAAAAAAATCGAGACTTCTGAAGTATATCAGGGCCTGCGCAGGCAGGAAAGGAAAACAAATAGGCAGAGGTGCTCAGGGCAGCCCTTCCTCTTGAAAGAATGTTGGAGGGTCCAATCTTCTAGTCCTTAATCAATTAAAAATTCTATTGCCAACAGTACTTCCACTCATAGGATGCATCTACACAGCACCCTAAACTCAAAATAAGATATGTGGGCTGTGCCCGCAAAAGCTCATGATACCATCTGCATGTTTTGTTAGTCTTTAAAGTGCTGCCAGACTATTTGTTATTTTGATTGTATTTCAAAATAGCTTATTTTGAAATTTGGTGTGTCTACACAGTGCCAAATTTTGAAATAGCACACTATTTTGAGACTAACCGTCATGGAATGAAGGTTATGGGGATTCCAAAATAGCATGCCCGTTATTTCGAAAAATATTTCAAAATAACAGGCAAGTTTAAAGGATGCAGGGTAGCTATTTCCAGATAGCCCTGCTGTCTAGATGTACCCATAGAGACTAATATGCTCAATACTTAAACATGTGATCCATCTTTTCCAGGGTTACACACCTTATACACATGGCTAAGAGTACGTCTACACTTGCTCCCTAGTTCGAACTAAGGATGCAGAAGTAGGCAACTGAAATTGCTAATGAAACGGGGATTTAAATATCCCGCTTTTCATTAGCATGATGTCGCCGGCACATTGCTCAACAGCTGTTTCGAAAGTGAAAGTGTGCGCTGGAACTCATTAGTTCAAACCAAACCCCTTGGTTCGAACTAACGTTACTCCTCAAAAAACACTTTCGAAACAGCCGTTGAGCAGAGTAACACACTGGCGAGATCATGCTAATGAAGCACGGGATATTTAAATCCCCACTTCATTAGCAATTTTGGTCACCTACATTTGCCTCTCTAGTTTGAACTAGGGAGCAAGTGTAGACATACCCTAAGAGACTACATTTTCTGACATATTCTGAACAGTTTTGAGCACACAATGGTGCCCAATGACTAATATTAATCACAACAATAATTGTTGACTGTATGGACTCTATAGATTCAATTGTGATCTTTTTTCTGGATACAGCTGATAACCTGAGAATTTGAGGCATAAACACATCTGATACCATATGACACTTTCTTGTTTCTTCCTTTTCTCAAACTCAGAACAAAAAATGACATCATAAAATGGTTTTCAGTTAAAATATAAAAATGCACAACAGGCATTCTACAATCCAGCCTGACGGGACTACCTGCAGTCCCCTGGAGGTTAAGCAGTGCCCTCCCATCTTCTCTTTTTCTTCATCCTTTCTGACCTCTCTGCTGTTTTTCATGCTGTCAACCATGATCCTTTTTAATTGCTTGGGACTGTTTGCTGGAGTCACAGAGAACTGGCCTTCTTAGTTTTGCTCTAATCTATCAATCCTCTTTGTATGGCAGCATGCAGCAAAGAAAATGGTGTCACATTATTGGCTTTTAAGGGGAGCAGCAAGATCACTGCTGCATCCACAAGAGGGGGGCTTGCCCCAAAGTCTGAACAAAGGGGACCATGTGAGGTGTCAAATGAAAGCTTATGTTCTACTGATCCTATATACTCTACTCATGTACTTGTATGATGTCTGTATGTGGAGTTATGAATATGGACTCTATGCTGGTACTGTGAATGTTCTCTGCCAGAGACAGAGCGATGGACTGCCTGTTGTAAAAGAAGGAATGTCCAATGAATTGACTATGATAATTAGCACAGCCCCAAGGACAATGGCTCTCAAGGTGGCCAATTCATACCTGAGGAATGCGACTGGAAACCTGCTAACCAGTCAGTATCTCATGGCTGCTGACGTGAATCATGCCATCATGCAACCAGCTCTGGCTTAAGAGACATCAGGAATGGATATAAAAATGCCATGAGGTGGACTCCATTTGGTCTTCAATTCTGTTACTGATCCCAGATGCAGCCATGCGAGGGACAGAGAGCTGAGACGGATTGCTGACCCCTCTTGACATAGGATGTACACCAGACACTTCTAAAATAGCAGTTTGTAACATCTCTGCTACGAGCCTGCATCAAGAACTTGGTGATTGGTGCATGTAATGTAGACTCCTTAACAACCTTACTCTCAACCTTTTCTTTCTTTTGCTAATAAACCTTTAGATTCTAAAGGATTGGCCTGGCATACTCTTGTGGGTAAGATCTAAAGAGTAAATCGACCGGGGATCTGTGGCTGGTTCTTTGGGACTGGGAGAAGCCATTTGGGGTAGGTGAGATAGGGTTCTATAAACCCTCACCTGTGTGTAAGGCATAGGACTGATTGTGGCACAGGGAGAGCTGGGGTGTCTGAGGGGTTTTGCTCATGAGGCTTCCTGCTGGCTAGATTGGCACCTGAAGCACTCAATGTGACTGGTTTGTGGCCTATTTGGGAGAGGTTTCCAGTCTAGAGCTGTAAGCAGCTGTGGTTTTGAGCAATTCTCCCTGAGCAGATGCCCTCAGTGGTGCCCAGACCCGACGTGGTCCGTCATAGATGGTTCAGAAGCTACTCAGAGATTTGGGAGTCTACTTCCCCCAGAGACATTCTGTATGACCTTAGGCTAGTTAGTACCTTGGGGACAGAGTTTCAAGAGTTTTAGGCACCCAAAGATGCAGCTAGGCATTTAGTGTTTTCAAAGCACCTAACTTTCTAGATGCTTTTGAAAATTCCATGAGGTGCCTAAATACCTTTCCAAATCTGGCCTTTAGTCTCTCAGTGCTTCAGTATATTACCTATTCAATGGGTATAAAATAACAGTTCTCCTGTACATCACTGAGGGGTTGTGTGGAGAAATAGGTTAGTGTGAAAGATTCAGATACTATGGTGATGGGGCCACAAAAGTACTACAGATAGACTGGGAATTTCTCGATACCATTGTTATTCTTTCCCTTGATTTTGGCCCCCCCCTTTTTTTTTCCACTTATACCTCTCAAATCTCCCTCTTTTCTGAATGTAACTTTGGCTTCTGAAATCCCTGCATTTTCTTTTTAAAAAACCCATCTTGCAGATTCCTGTTTTACAGGCTCACCTAAGGGTTAATCTATACTGACAAATTACTGCACTGAAACTTTCTTGCTCAGGGTTATGAAAAATCACCCCCTTGAGCACAGCAAGTTTCAGCGCAGTAATTTGACAGTGTAGACAGGCTCCCATTGCTGAGCCTGACCTAAGGCAGAAATGTAAGAAAGTCTTGAAGGCATGTTGCTATAATGTACTTTTGTCAGTGCCGTTTGGTTTTGGTGTGCAGGAGAATGTAATCAAACTAGTTTTTACAAAAATTAGACATGTGAAAGTTGGAAGGAAGATTGAGTGCTGCACAGGTGCTCAGTCTTGGATCTATTGGAGGCAACAAGGAGGGGCAGGCAGCTCCACAGAGCTGGCATGTGAGAAGAGCTGGCTTAAACACTGCCTCCCCATGCACATTAGTTCCTGCTTGACATCTCCCTCCCCGCTGCTGCCTCTGATAGAGGCAGTAGCACTGGGGAGGGGAAGAGCGGCTTGTGGGAACTGATGTGGGGGGAGCTGGCTTAAAAGCCAGCTTCCCACGTGCTCAGGCTCCTGCCTGTCCCCTTTACCCTCTGTGCTGCAGCTCCTGTCCGCAGAGCGTCTGCGGCGAGCTTGGAGCCACTGCAGACAGAAACTGGTCCTCGGCAGCAGCCCCTGTCCATGGGGGGGTCTGAGCTCTCCGAGGACAGGGACTGCTGTCAGAGCAGCCTCTGTCCACGCGAGCCTGGGCTGCCGCGGACAGAGGCTACTTCATGGCAGCCTCCTCTCCACCTCCTCCCCAAGCAGCTTCTATCCCCAGGGAGCTTGGAACCCCCACAGACAGAAGCTGCTTCCACCACGCACTGTTGCCTCTGATACAGAGGCAGCAATGTGGAGTGGCAGGGGGCTCCCTGGGAGTGCCGGCCCCACCCTCTGGAACTATAAAATAATCAACTAACCACTAAGAATTCATGCGGTTACTCAACTATTCTATTACTCATCTAACATCCCTGGTGAAAACTGCATCTGCTAATGAAGTCTAGACGAGTTAGACCAATCTACATGCAAGATAAATGATACTTCTATTGTGTAGATAGAGCCCTGTTGAAGAATAATCAGGCTACATCTACACTACGAGTTTCTTGGCAAAAATATACAAATGAGGGGCTAATTTGCATGAGTCATGATCTCTTGCATATTTTCTGCCAATCTGTTTTTGCGCTGGGGTTTTTGTGCAAAAAACAAGCAATGTGGATGTTTTCTTTTTGCGGAAAAACCCCTTTTCCCACAAAATCATATTTTTTGCCGAGAAAACTCAGTGTAGATGTAGCCACAGTTCCTACTGCTAGTTTAAGCATGGCCTTAAAGTTCAGTAAGGGATTTAATAGTAAAGATGTTAAAAAGCAGGTAATTGGGTAACTGTGTAAGTGCTGAAAATCTCAGTGGTTACAAAGTTACATGCTGCAGGCTCTGCAGTATAAAGCTTACCCTGCAGAGCCCACAGCACAGCCAACTACCCAGGAGCAGAGCCAGCAGGCCCTACTCCCAGGGAGCCAGCTGCACTGCGGGCTCTTCATTATAAGCCTTTAAACCAGCTCCTGCTGCATACCAGCTCCCATCCTGTTCGCAGGGAGCCAGTTGCTGCCCCGTGCTGTAGGTTCTGATACAGAGCCAGCAGTGCAGAGTAGCAGTCGGCTCCTCAGGATCAGGGTGGGAACCTGCATATAACCATTCATGGTAACCGATAAGCCCAGGCTAAATGGTTATCCTGTTACATTCCTACTTAGTAGCAAGTGTTGCATCAGTTGCATTATAACAGGATGGCAGAATGCCTAGAAGAGGTGCCCTGTTCCCAACTATGAATATGGTGGGGTATATTCAAGCAGGACATGGGCAGACAAACAAAGACATGCAGTTTCAGGAATTCATGTAAGATGCCATCATGTTTAACTCATTATGCTGATGATATACTAGTCAAAGAAAAGCCTACTAATTCCAAATAGAGACTGAACTCCTTTATTATTGCCTGTTTAGTAGAGATGCTGCAGTTTGCTTACGGTGCTCTCATCAACAGTCATGCTGCGAGGTTTTCCTTCAGCAAATACCCCAGAAAGTTGATGGCAAGTGAATTTTTTAAGTTAGTTTATCCTCATAGTTGACAGTCACATCTACACAAAGCACTTTCCTCATTTGAACTTGGCCTCATGTTCTCATGGGGAGGAGAGAGGAGAACTTCGTCAGTTTTGTTCAGATCCAGAATATAGAGAATCTATTGAGTCAGGGATTTAGAAAACAGCCCTCCCCCCATATTTTTCAGAGTCTCTGTGTCCATATAAGGTAAATCCACTGTTATGGCCTCATAATTTAGCTGATTCCCCACCATTCAGATAAAGAAATTATAAGTGTGGGGAGAATTCAGCCGTGTCAGAGAAATGCATGTGCTGCTGCAGAGGCCATACAGTTTTTCATACTGATCTGCAACTCTAGTTTCTAGGAATTTGTATTTCCATTCTGTTCTATTGTTGAATCCTTCTTTGACACTTTCTCCAAATACTCCACGGGCAAGGAAGCTAGGCAGATGCACTTCTGGGTCCTGGTATTCCTGCCCACATATGCTGATGTGACCAATGGGTTTAGGTTACCTGCAGCAGGTGGAGCAATGGTGAATAAAAGCAGACAGATCCAAAACAGCTTTTCATTAGAAAACCAAAGCTGCAAAGCCAAAGCCCAAGAAATTAGTCCAGTGTCACCTTCAAGGCCTGGGAACAAGCATAGGGGTATAGAAACAGATGAACCTTCTAACTGGTTTTAGAGAGTCCTGACACTTGATGTCTTAGTAGCAGAATCTACTGGGAATATCTGTAGCAGGGGTTTAGAATCGAGGGGCTCCATAATCATCTGGCATTCTCTCAATATTATACCTGAAAGTGACAAAGAAAAAAAACAGAGTATAGAACACCTTGTTTGGAAAGCAGTCTCCTCCAGTAACTGTCCTGCCATCTTCCCCTTCAGGAAATGTGGAGAGGAGCCTAATGCTTTTATGCCCACAGCAAGCAGCTTCGTGGCATTCTGACTTGCAGTTTGAATACTCAGGGATGGCGAATACTCAGGGAGAGAAGGAGTAGTAGAGTTGCAAAAAGATTTGGCGATGTCCCCACCAGTGTTCCAAACTCAAGACCTAGCTGTCTTGAGGTACAGGCATCTTAAAAACACCCCTATGGGAGGAAACCAGCTTCCTACCAAGTTCGTACACAATAAATACTGTAACTCCTTTCAAGCATGTGACAGAGTAGCATTGAAAGCACTTCTCACCCAAGTTGCATTCTAAGGCACAAAAGGATGACAGCAGAAGACACTTTGTGAGAGAAGTATTCAAAGCTACATTCCAGTTATGGATGTATTAAGATTCTTTGACTTGCCTCAGATAAGCTTGACACACTACTCCCCTCACATATCAGCAGACTCTTCCTCTTTTCACATAATCACCACTATTAATGCAAAAGCTTTCTCTTTGCTGCCCTTAGCATATAGAATTGCTTCCCCTCCCTCTCTCACCTCCATTTCAAATCCCACCTGAAAACACCATCTTCTCTGCCCAGACCTTGTTTTCTTTTCCCACCTCTATTTAACAGCTGATATGAAAAACAAAATAATTCAGTGTCATGAACAAGATAATATTAAAATACTAAAGGTGACTTTTCTTTCTCTAGGTCCACTTTAGGAAGGCTGGGATTGTTGCAAATCCTTGGAAATTTAGATTATGTTAAGCAGATCCTGCAACATTTAACGTCACTTTAAGCAAGCAAGCACCACCAAATGATGCATACTTGAAAAAAATAAACTTCAAACTCACTACACCAATTTCTTTCAAAGTTTTGTTTTACATCAGAAATTAGGTCAGTCACTTATTTGTGTACACTAAATTTGTGATGAGGCTATGAAAAACACCATTCCTCTAAGAAACTTCTGAGTGTGTTTTCCTGATACTTCAGAATTTAAAAAATGGAATTCCAAACTTAGACTACTACGTATTCTTGTTACAACAGTGTCCAGTTCCAGCATTTCTTCACATAGGCAGATTTCCTCTGATAAAGAATCAAGGACACTACAGTTAATACAGTTATTATAGAAAACCCCAAGATAGACAGAAACACCAACGTGTTTCAGAATAAACTGCTAACAGACAGGAAGTCTATCAAAGTCAGTGTTGTGTCCTGCTACAGAGGTCTCCCACCTGTGGTTGGAAATGTACATGATAGGGACTCCTGGAATCTTCCGGATTCTCCGCTTAAGGTCTCTGTCCACGGTGGCCACTATGTAACACTTGTGCTGCAAGAAAGGGAGGCATGTCAGACTCTAGCATTGAGCCAGCCCAGTGGAGAAGCACAAACATATGCTTCTGTACTTTTAGGCCTAACACTGTAGGGCACAAATTCTAATATTGGACATTACTAGAATATGATGCTATTCTTATTCATACAGAGCCCTACTAAAGATTAGCTGTGCTCTTCTGCTCATCTTAGTGTCCAGGTGACTTACAGGTGGGAGACAGTGTTGCCTACTGGACAGAGCATTGTGGTGGAACCCAAGTACCTGGATTCTATTACTGGCCTTAGCCTGATGTCCTGGGTGACACTGGGCAAGTCCCTTTGCCTTTCTGTCTCTTAGTTACCCCATGGCTGGGTCAAGACTGGCCAGTTTTTGCGGAAAATCAGCCACTTTTGCGCAAAAACTTGCCAGCTGTCTACACTGGCCGCTCAGTCTGGACTGGAAAATCATGCCAGTCTAGAAGTAGCCCATCTGTAAAATAGGGACAGTGATACTGACCTCCTTTGTAAAGTGCTTTGCAATCTACTACAAAAAAACCCAACCCTCCACAGGAGGTTGGTATTACCATCTTTATTGTTACTAAAGCTACTGGCCTGCATGCTGGAGTATTCAGGAAGGAACATCTCATTCCATATGCATTCCTTTAGACAGAACTGCACAATGAAGTACATGATGGGAGTGTTATATCTTTCTTTGAATTAAATAATGTTACAGATTGGATACTGGATTAGAGGAACTTTGTCTGGCTCCTACAGCTTCTGAGCAGGCGATGTGATAGGTCATTAGCATCTACAGATATTCAGCAAGTTTTCATGCCAACAATGCAGAAAAGGAACCCTTGGATTGGAAGATACCTGAGTGACCCTCTGCACCAAGCAGTCATCTGCATAGGTCCCTTTGTGTGTGCAAGGCAGACGTTCAAATCGTGAGTCCTTGGCTATTCTGTGGAATTATAAAAGATGTCATTAGGAAGAGTACAAGGACAGTTAACTTATACAGATGCATCTTCATACGATACAGGTGTTTTACTCTGGGCAATTTCCAAACTTCAAGACCACAGCCAAGTTCAGGGTCTAAAATCTCTTCAGTTCAAAGGAGAGAGCAAGAAAGATCAAAAAGCACAAGCTCAATTAACAAATATTGTTTATGTATTACTTTAGTATTTATTGCAATAGCACCCAGCGACCACAGTCAGGATCAGAGCTCTATGCAAAATAGAACAAGGTAATTAGAAATGCAAGTTTTTTGAACAGTTCCCCTATAGACTCTCCATATCACGTCCAGGTGGCAAGAACAAGCCTCAAACATAGCCAATGCCTTCTTGTGAGAGATCCAAGAGTCCAGGTTCCTAGTTTGACCTTCCAAGCCATCGTTGAATAAAGCTCAAATCAATTTATATGTGTTGCTAGTGACTATAAATGGGTCTTCATGACTTCCCCCTTTACCGCTGTGGTCACTTAGAAGATGTAGACCACATATTTGCAGATTGCATCCCTGGCAAGGGCTGCCTGGTTCTCTTATGGACTTGTCTACATAGACGGAATCACTATATAGATATCAGGGACAGGGATCATACTTCCTTCTACTACTTCATCTCAAAATGCTTTATCAATCTTGGAATGATTTCAAAATCCTGTGAAGTATGGATGTTGCAGTGGAAAGTCACAATTATTTCTTTTTTGTTCTACTGATGTACAAACCTCTGGAAACATCGCCCTAAAAAGTTTCTCAACGATCATGCTAGCAAATACCACAAATGTACAGAAGCATGAAGATGGATTTTTTTAACCTAAGATGCAAGAAGTACAAGCGAATATCTCATTCTAAGTGTGATCATTTAAATGGATATAAGTCAGGAAATTCAAAGTTACTGTTGGAACATCAGGGATCCAGCTGATGCAGGCTGAGGTCAGTCATCTTTTCTCCTGTAAGGATGAAAACCAGTTTTTTTGCATCACCTGCTGATATTAAAAGGGATCAAGTTGATTTAAGAGCTCTCAGTGCAAGGACACAGTCAGCTTGGTGTGACTCCATAGGACTTTATAAACAACTCTTCCCCTCAGTGTAGGGACTTCATTTCATCAGGTTACCCACAAAGAAAGAATAGAGTACCAGTGGCAGAGATCTCACTATAAACATGACTGCTTTGGACAAAGGTTTTTTTTTTTTTAAATATGGCTTGCAATTGTGGCAAAGGAGGTTTTATCATTTTCCTACAAAATATTCAAGTGGTCTTGAGCAGCAGAACTGTCCAGGATGATGGAAAAACTGATGCATATCAACTATTTTCATTCACAAGAGCCAAATGTTTCTCTCATGGTGGATTCCTCCAATTTAATCGAGACTGGACTGCTGCCTCCTTTGTGTCAGGCCTTCTCTGAATGATCTATGTTAAGGTCTTTGCCCAGGCTTGCTCACAATTACTGTAGATATATTGGCACTATGATTTGCACCATAATGACTACACTTTTTTAAATAAAAGCTTTTATTGTGCAGAAATTGATAGACCAAGAAGAGAAGCTCTTGCGAGACTTTCCATCCCAGCCCAATCCAAATCTTACTCTGGGAACAGAACTTTCCATTTCCCCTTGCCTATTTCAAATTCAACCATAATGGTTGCAACACTTTATATCAGCACTTTAGCACAATAGCACTTTATATCACCAAAGTGCCTGAAGCAGCCAAGTGAACAGTTGGACAAAGGAATAGAGTTAGTGTCCTGTGCCTACCTTAGTGCCACACGGTATTTCTGCCCTAGCTTCTCAATTTCAGCCATCACGCAATCTGTGATACAAGGGATACCTACAAAAACAGAATATAATCGATATTATTTGTTACCTGCATAGTACCTAAAGTGTGTTAACTAATTATGACAATGTGCTCTACAAAAAATACTAAGAAACTATCAAGAAGATACCCTGAACTGCTTACAGTTTCATTAAACATACAAAAAACTCATGAGGGGAGAAGGAAATAATTAAAAGCCAAGTAAATGAGCAGTTAGATGGGCATATCTTGTTAAGGTTATTGATCTTTTGGATGAATTTGGGGTTTAAAATTGTTGGTTTTGATTTTTTTATTTTGTCAAAATTAGTATTTAAGACTCACCTGATTATTAATTGCAAAGGTTAATGCAGATAAAGAATCCCAGGCTCACTGATCAATATTAAGCTCCCTTCATCCCTGTACACTTCCAGCAGCATAAATCCTTTTAACTGGACTTTTGTTACTTTAAGCAGAGTCATCCTGTCCATAGGATGGTCTGGGGACATTGCCCCATCTCCTGCACTTCAGGAGGATGCAGAGTCCAGGGCAGCCTGACGAGTTAGCAGGTGCTCTGGTGCTAGCAGCAGTCAGCAACCCAGCCCCAGCTTACCCTGCCACACTGTGTCACTTAGGTAGAGGTGGAAACCAGAAAGAGGCAGGGAATAGGCTTGAGAGAAGGGTTAGAATGGGGGCAAAGAGGGGGTGGAGCAGGAACTTGGGGGAAAAAGTGAAGTGGGGAAGAGCATGGTATGGAGAGGGGTGGTTGTCCTAGGCCCTGCAACTTCCTAGGGACAGCCCTGACCTTAAGCTAGTTCCATGTAGGCTGGAAAGTGTTTGTGGGAGAGCGAAGGCTTGTAGCAGGTAGGGATATAACAATATAACCATTTAAATGGTTAACCAAAACGCATGAGTTTATCAATTACCTTAACAGTTAGATCGTGGCTCCCGGCATGCACTGGATCCCGGGGAGGCGACTGCCACACTGCCCTGCTGCCTCCGATACAGAGGTAGCAAAGCAGGGTAGCAGCTGTCTCACTGTGAGCAGGGCAGCAGGCAGGAGCTGGTGCATGCCCCATGCTGCAGGCTCCCCAAGAATGGAGCCGGCTGTGCTGCAAGTTCTGCAGCATAAGCTTTATACTGTAGAGCCTGCAGCGTGTAACCACGCAACCACTAAGATTTTCAATAGTTACATGGTTACCTAATTAAACACTGTTTAACATCCCAAGTTGAAGGCAAGAGCAGACCTCGCGACACCAGAGTACCATGGTATTTCCAGAGAAACTCTTAACAGGAACAGATACTCACACTTGGCATAGAGACAGTCCATCATTGACTGTACCAAGTCCAGCTTGGCTTTAATGGAGAAATTGATGAAGTTTGTATCAACCAGAATGTAATAGGGAGGACCCAACTGTGTGTTATACTGGAAGAACAAACAGGAAGGGTGCTGAGGGCTGTCAGGAAAGAAACAATTAAAATCAGTTACTTTAAACTGGCACTTCCAATGTATCAAGTCCTATGACCAGACCCATCTTCTAGGAAACATGCCCTGCCAGGAGCACTCTTGAGATAATGCCTGGAGCGAAACATGGTGGCAAGCAACCCACTCCTCAGCTTTATAGTAGCACTTCCCACATTATACACATTAAGAGGCCAATGGGGGACAAGTTCCTATAACCTTTAGAACACTCCTCTAAGTCAAAGAGGGGGGAAATATTCTTGCAACTGCCCAAAACTGCCTCTTCTCTGCCCCCAAGTGCCAGGCAAGGCAAAGTGCTTCTCTACTCTCAAAAGATGTAAGGAAGAGTGCAGTTCGTTGGGTACTTACACCTCTCTTTCCTTGATTGCACTGGGATCATCCTTCTTTTTCACATTAGATTTTGCTCGTGCGCTCTCTTTGCTAAAGCAACAAAAAATAAATTATGTTTGTGTGTGACAGTACATTAGTACAGAATACAGGAGAAAAATGGATCTAAGACTAAACCACAAATGCCCTAGTGATGTAAAAAACAAGGGAGAAAAAAGGAACAGCTAAGAATGATATATGGGAGTAAAACAGGAAGCTTGAACTGAAATTATGAACATTTAGGTTAGTTGGCAGGAAGCCTCCTTGACAATGAAAAGGCTCAAACTGGAAAAACATTTCATAAAGGAAGCAGGAAAAGGAAGTAAGCACCGGGGATCCTGAAAGCTGAACATGACACTGAAGAATATTGAACCATAATGCATCTTGCATTGGCCTTCAGGTATTGACTAGGGGGAGCCTAAGGTTCTCTGTAGTTAAATCTCCAGTTTTAAGAACTGTCCCCTCTCCCTATGACTGGGAGGCTCACATGCGCTGGTCTCGGAGGCTGATCATGCGTTTCACAGTGGCGTATTTCCTCGCTTTCTTTTGTTTCCCCTAGAAAGAAACATTGTTAAAGAAGAGGAGGAAACACAGACACCCCCGAACCTGCCTCCCCAGTGACTCTCCGCCAACCTCCTCGGGAACCCATCTCCCCCGTCCCCAGCAAAGCATCTTCTCCACGTAGCCACCCCTGCAGCACGCACCGCCCCACAGGGCTGTCACACAATCCCCTGTGGCTTGGGGAACCAGGCGCGGGCCCCCCCCCGGAGGCAGCGGAGCCCCCCACTCCCCGTCCGCGTGCCCGGGAGCAGAGCGCCGCCGACCGCCACTCACCATCCCGTTCCTCGCCCGGCTCGGCCCCGGCCCGGCCACCACGTTCCAGACACTTCCGGCGCGCGTCTCTCTCGTCACCGAGGACCAGCCGGCTGTGAGGCTCTGTCACTTCCGGCCAGAGCTTCGGAGTTGGGGGGTAGCGCGAGCCCGCGCTGCCGCGCGCACAACCGGGCCCCAGACCCGGAATCGCCGCCTGGGGTAATTCCCCTCAGGCCCCTGAGCCAAGGGCTGGGCCCGCGTCCCGGGTAGCCCCTGCGGGGGGAGGGACTCGTCCTTGGATCCCCCGACAGGCCTCGAGACCGGGCGGCAAAGGGGGGTCTGGAGCCCGTGAGACGCAGCGACCTCCGGAGGGAGGACTTGGGGGCGGGGGTCTGCTTGCACCTGGAGAGGCCGTGCCTGTGAGCCGGTACCCGGGACGGGGTGGAAGCCTCGTGACAGAGTCACGGCACCGGACAAGGAAGAGAGCCACAGCTGGCGGGGTGGGGAGGAGTCCGGCGCGAGCGCGGCATGGTGGACTTGTCAGCGGGTGCCGAAGTGCGAGGACCTGGCGTCCCGCACCCACTGAGCGATGGGGATCCAGCACAGGGCTTCCCAGTATATTTAGAGTTAAGCCCAATGTATTTACGTTAAGCCTCTATCTAGGTTGGGTTTTCACAGCGTGGCTGGGACTTGAGCCTCTGTCATTAGGTCTTGTTCCTGACTCCCTACCGGGTTTGTCGGCCTGCTTGTCCCGCTGGTTGGGAAGGGTGCGGTCAACAGGTCAGGTGTCGAGCATTATGCAGATATTCCCCACCGTCCTTGGATGACAAGTCATTTGTGATCATGTGAGGCAGTGCCTCCGCAGTGGAGCAAGAAATAATTTGGACCTATTCTGTATGGCATGGGAAGTTTAGTTATTTCTTTGTGTTTCTTTAGAGCTGTATTATCTTTCAGTTTTGGTTGCCATTTTGTGATCTCTGATTCTACATTTGAAAAAGTCTGCTTGCATTTTCCACCTCATTGGGGTGAAGTATTTGCTGATGAAAAGGTGCTGTTTGACATCTGCGTCGGTCGGTCTGTCTGTTTTTAATTTGTGTCTGTCCTCAGTGAGTGCTGTACTGTAAGTTTTTCTTAAGTGATTTATATTATTATTTGGGCTAAGGTAAAATTGATTATTTAATTGTTCTGTAGGTTAGACCTTTTTTTGAGGTTGGCTATACTGCTGTACATGCAGTGGAGTCATTGTCAGCTTTCTGCTTTTTCTTCTCTGGTGCTTTGTGGTGGGCAAAAAGTTTGTGACTTTTGCTGAAGTGCCTGCAGAACTTGTCCTTATTTTGTATTGGTTAGTAAAAGGAAACTCTAGTTCTGTCTTGCAGCTGTGTGTTCCAATGGATGCATAACATTTGTTTGCAGAACTTATAAGGTTTCTATTGGGGTTTATTCCTCTTCAGTGAAAGTTGAAGATACAGGTGACCCCCGTATTTTACTTTTCTTATTATACAGTGGTTTGGATTGTTTTCAGATATTTTTAACAATTAAGTGTATGTTTGTATGTGTGTTGGGGGGGGAGGGTAGTCTACATCTTACAGTCTCAAAATTTGTTAGCGGTTTTGGAAGAGAAGCATACTCCCATTTCCTTTCTCTCTTTCTTTTCCGTCCTGCCTCATTGCAAAATGGCGAGTAATTATATATCCCCTCTCATATGGAGCTGTTCTGTTTAGCTGTCTCTTGAAGGTGATGCGCTAGTATCTAAAGAACTTGTTTATTTTTGATTCTGCAGGGCCCTGGCTGCTCCAGTCCCTCATATAAGAGAAAGGTATTATCATCAACCATACTTCCTGATATTACCCCATTGCCTGTAGTCCTAATAAATGTACAGAACTTCATTGGAGTTGCCAGCAGAGAGTGATGGCTAGTATGGTTGACACACCCCTTTTCTAGCCATCAGTCTTTTCCAAGACCTGTTAGACCACAAACAGGCTCATGGCAGTATGTCCCTAAGGCTCTATGAAATGAAGGGAGAGTTAAGCCTTGCTGTGGTGTCTCTTCTTCATGCACATCCTAGATTTGCTGTGGGCTTCGAGCTGATGGCACCTTTCAGATGCGACCTAGTTCTACCTGATTTGCTGAGGTGATCATGAAGCATGATGAATACAAGCATCAGCACAGGCTGAGTTACAGCTGAGACACTTCTCCCCAAAGTACTTTCCTCAGCAGAACTATAATAGAGGAGCTAGTGGTGCAGAAGAGAATCAAAGACTGGAAGGATAATTGGGCTTGGTAAGTAAATGGGGGGAAGGTTGTTTAGAGAGGTCAACATAAAGGCAGTTTTACCCAAATTAATTGTTAGCTGAAGGGATGCATTCTCCAGTGCTCATCTGAGTGACCTTGCTTTGGAGCTGGAGGGGTGAGCAGCTGTGGGAAGTATGTGTTCCACAATGAGCAATGTAGAGCAGTGGCCGAGGGTTATTTTTACTTACAGAGTGAATGAAGAAGGCTGACCTGCTGTATCTTTGTGGGGAGGTGAGGAGCGTATATGTACTGACATTGATTTAAGATCCTCTAGGGCCGTGGTCACCAACCCGTCTATCGCGAGGGTTCGACCAGTCGATCGCGAGGCATTCGGGGTCCCCCCCCCCATTTCCCCCACCCCCAAGAAGCTCCACTACCTACCTCCAGCGACAATGGAGGTAGTGTCAGCTTCCTGCAGGGTAGACAGAAGTCCTGCAGCTGTGTGCCACTTCCAGGGGTTCCAGAAGTGCGCTGTCTGCTCCCCTCCCCCACGTCTGTGGCGTGCTGGGAACTTGCGGGGGGAGAGTCCCCAGAGGAGGCGCACTCCATGGCTTCCCTGCCCTGTGGGAGGGGGGAGTTGGCCCCGGAGGAGGCGCGTACTGGGGCTTCCCTCCTCTGCAGGAGGGGGGAGTCATCCCCAGAGGAGGAGCACAGCACGGCTTCCCTCCTGTGGGAGGAGGTGGGTGTGGGGGACTCCCTGTCTCCTGTCCCCACTGGCACCCTGCCCCCTGGTACCCTGCCCCCACCCCAGCACTCTGTCCCCTGCCCCCACTGGCACCCTGTCCCCTGCCCTAGCACCCACTAGCACCCTTCCCCAGTACCATGTCCTCTGCTCCCACCAGCACAGTTGGGACCACATTAGTGAAGCTTGTGGGTTTTTTGGAGGAGTTATTTTTTTGCATTTCACTTGTGTGGCCCCAACTGACTTT
>CM057848.1:40237852-40279686 GCA_030068395.1 Apalone spinifera
CTAGACTGCAGGAATTTTTCCAGGATTCCAGAGATATCCCGGAAAAACTCTTCCGCATCCAGAGACGCATTTGTTCTTCCGTTTTTTTTAGTGGAAGAGCAAACATGCTCTTTTGGTAATCCCTGTATTCCTCGTTCCACGAAGAATAAGGGGGCTTCTGAAAGAAAGGGTTTTTCTGACATTTGGTCCAGTCTAGACAGGCCAAATGTTGGAAAAACCTCTTCCTACAGAAGAAGTGGAAAAAACCCGGCAGTGTAGAGTGTATAAGGGCTGGGCATAGCAAGTGATGGAGAGGAGGAGAATCGAGAGGGCAGGGCTTCAGTGAAGGGGTGGAGTCTTGGGGGCAGGATGGGGCGGTAGATCTTGGCTTCTTCTCACATTTAAAAAATGATCTTGGGTGTAAACAGGTTGGAGACCACTGCTCTAGGGAATAGAAAGAATGAGAAATCTTAGATTTTTGTCATTGATCTGGAATATTTCTCTCTCTCTCTCTCTCTCTCTTTTTCAAAGCCAACATTTCAACTGGATCTTGTTTAAAGTTTTCAATGGCATTTTCTAACTCTGGACAGAAAGTGACATAACTCTGTATGTGTTGATCTTAGCCATCAGTGTGGCCTTCTGACCTTATTGCTTGATATTGTAACCTGCCCTGTGCTCTGGAGTTGACTCTTTTTCAGGACTAGGGATGTTAAATAATGTTTAATCAGCTAATCAACTAGTTGATGGAATTTCCATCAACTAGTCAATTAGTTGATGGGGGGGAGGGGATCTGCAGAACTGCAGTGGGGTTAGCGCCTGGCCCCAGGAGCTAACCTTGCTTCAGCTCTGCCTTTTAAAGGTATTAAGAGCCACTAGGGGAGGCAGAGGTGTAGCGGGGGACTGGGCACAAGCCGGGAATCAGTTGTCCTGGCTCATGCCCAGTCCCCTGCTATGCCTCTGCCTCCCCCTACCCCTCGCGGAGATGGTGCTGAGGGTGAACTGGCTTTTAAGCTGGCTCCCGCCCCCCTTGCTGTCTCTCTCTGACAGGAAAAAAGGGGGAGGAAGTGACTAGTCGAGTCACTGGTCGACTAGTTGCTTAATCCCTATTCAGGACCATATTTTAAAATTAAGTGCATATGTGCAATTGCACTGATATCTTTGTGCACATTTCATTTTTGAGAAAATACTGAGTATTCTCACTCTAAAGAGAACCTTCTTCTTGCATATGATCTGTCCACATGGTTACATATGCCACATAAGGTGTTCTGTTCACAAAGTTGTAGACATGTTCTTTCAGCTTGATTTTTAAAATTTGAGGCAATACTGTCCTGCAGAAATGATTCATGATCCATTATTCATAAAAGTTGTTGGAATTGGAACAGGGATATAAATATCAGTGCAGCAACAAAATATGAAAAGATAATGTGTTCAGTATAGTATGTTCCCCATATGGCTCTGCACCTGCAGTTAAGTTAATGTACCAGTCCTGGATAGTGTTCCTTTTCTAGTTGCATTACACTTAAGCGCAGCTTCAAAAGTTTTGCTGCATGCTCTGCTGTCTCCATAGCAGTTCTCTCTTTGCTGCCATGCACTCCATCTTTGCTCTGCTAATAGTTTGGGAGGCAAATCTGGATTAGAGCTTCCAAATTCAAATGATTCTGTTAAGTGATAGGAGGCCATCACTTGCTGTGTCCTTGGATCAAGCCTGTAAGGCCTGTAGGACAACTGGGTATTTTCTCTGCCCAGTAATGAGATTGGCCCTCTCCAGAAAGGTTAGTTCCTCATCTTGTTAGATAGTAGCATTTGTCACTGCTTGATGCTCATCTAAAATAGCTCATTCCTTTTCTGAATAAAATACATACTAGCTAACCATGGCAGAAAGCTTACCCCACAGCACTCTGGCTGAGTAAGTGTCTTTAGGGCTTGTTTTAATGTACATGCTAGAAGGAAGCTGGCTGTGAATGTGGCAATTCTCTTTTGTCTCTGCTGTCTATTTGACATGGCACCTTGCCTGCCATTTCATGCTGAGGTAATGAAATAATTTGCTGCACTGATTGAAGGCGATAGTTTGTCAGACACAAGGAATTCTGAAATTCAAGATCAAATGGCCCATTTTTGCATATTTGTAAGCAACTAGTCAAGTGAGTACTCAACTAGTTGCTTTTCCCTCCTCCCCCTGCTGCCTCTATATCAGAGGTGTATCAGAGGCAGCAAGCGGGTGGGAAGCAGGAGCCGGTGCTCAGAGGAGAGCTGACTTAAAAGCTGGTTGCCCCCAGCACTGTCTCTGCAGTGCAGGGGTAGGGGGAGGAGAGGCAGAGCTGCAGCAGTCCCTGGGGTGGTGCAAGCAGGGACTATTCAGTCCTGGCTTTCGCCACCCCCAGGATCTAACCCCACTATGGCTCTGCAGTTTAAATGTAGCAAGAGGCCCCTGGGAGCAGTGAGAGAAACTCCGTCGACCAATCAAGTAGTCTATGGAAATGCCATCAATTACTCAATTAGTTAATTAATTGATACCTAACATCCCTATTTTTATATTGACATCAAGCTCCTGGAGTGGGAACAAAGTGGATATTGTTCATTTGAAGGTTGCAGGTACCAAACTTAGAAAAGACAGTAACCTTCAGCATGACTTGGGGAGTGGATGGTGTTATGGGCTGAGGTTGGGGTAGCTTGTGCATACCAGCCCAAAGTGCCAGTTTTGTACTGAAGTTTTCACTGGGTGAGTGAGATAATTTTGTTAGCTGCTAGTGAAATATTTCCCTGAATATTCAAAATACTTGAGAATTGCATAGTGATAAGAGTCCCTATGGAGTTTATAAACTGCTTAATAAGGGAGTGTGCTCCTTATTCAGAGGGTGAGGCACAAAGGGAGCAAGTATGAAGTAATATGAAGAAATGTGAAGGGGAGGAGGCAGGAATGTGTTGTTGTGTTTAAGCACATTTCAGCTACCAGTGTTAGAAATAGTTCTAGAAACTACACCCTGCTCTGTGTTCCTTCCTAGACTGCACTGCAGTTTCTAAACTGTTGATGCTGGTACGTGGGGAAAACCTTGTAACAGACTGGCTCAGTTGGAGCAAAGTTTGGAGCCAGCATTGAGGCCAAATGAATTAGCATCAACAAGTATGGGTTTAAGGTGATATTACTAGTACATATGTGGACTGTTTGGGGTCAGAGCCATGAGTCAATTACCCAGCCCATGTCTTGGGCATTAGCTAGATCAAAATCAATGAGTATTAAGAATAGAGAATTTAAAGGCATGAAGCTATGTAGGGAGGAGATTGACAGCTCATGGCCTAGGGATTACAGCTCTGTTCTTTCAGCCAGGGAGGAAAGGATAAAATAGATGAGTGGGTGGGATTTTCTCTTAGACATGGGGAGTAGGAGTCAGTAAGAGACTGAGTTTTTCTGCAGTGCATGTAAAAGACTGTGTACAGATTTGCCCATCTATTCACATATATAGGTGGAGAGTTTTGTGTCCTGAAGGCAGTAGGCTTTGTACTGTGGAGTTATGGATAAGAGGTCATGGGGAGGTAACAGGCATTCTGAAATAGACGATTTGGAAGAGAAGTGGTAAAGATGGCAGGTATCTTAACGTGCAGGGTGGGTAAGTGGGGAGGAAGGAGGAGCAGCTGTCTTCGTGGAGTTCTTACCTTATATGCTATCAGACAGTTAGATGATGTCATCTGTTTTGGGGGCACATTCCTAGTTTATTCCTGTCTCCTTCCTACACTTTCCATTCTGAAAGAACATGTGTGAGCTAGGGACATGCACACCCTCTTGGGATGTTTCGCATTCTCTATGGCAGAGGCCCCAAAACTGTGAGGCATCCACCTAGGCGGGCATGGAGGAATATTGGGGGCACAGGGCAGAGCTTGGCCTGCGCCCACAGCAGGCAGGGCAGGAACACTATCCAGTCCCACTCCTCTCCTAGCTCTGCTTCAGCCCCAGTCTCAGCTGCAGCCCTTGCTCCCCAGCCACAGTCCCTTCTGCTGTGGCTGCAGTTGCACCCCTGGCCCTGAGTCCCAGATTCACTCCCAGCCTCAGCCCTCTTAGCCCTGACCACATACTACCCCTCCCACAGGAGCCACCACTCACCCTATCCACACCTCCTTCCAAAAGGTAGGGCTGGGAGGGGGTGTGGTTAGGGTAATGGGACTACAGCTATATGGGTTACACAGATTTTTTAATTATGGGGTTATGGGGTTTGTCTTCAGACTAAATGAGAGTTGTGCTGCTTTGCAACTAAGTTTTAGCAGGGTGGACAGTGCTTAAAATGAAGTGTCTTCTGAAGCCACCTGATGTTACGATCTGGGTCATCTGTAATGTGGCAGCTTCAGAGAAATTTGTCCCATCTGTTTTGGAGCTCAGATTCCTTTTAAGGCATACTGCCATTGTATATAAATGTCCATGCAGCTGAATAACCTTTACCTGGGATTGGTGTAGTCAGATTTTGCTGGACACCATGCCTTTCATTAGTTTTATCTCCACCTTTCTTTCTCTGAGCTGTTTAAGTGGTGCCCAGTCCATAAAATTTACTCTTGTGTGGGAACCGAGTACTTGGCTGCCCTGCTGAACAGGGCAGCCTGTTGTTAAAATCTATTTAGGCTGGCAAAGATTATTTCAATTTTAGCCCTGCATATCTAAGCTGCAAAGTAAAATGAGACAAGGGTACATTTGAGAATGCTGGGATATGGGAAAACCCAGCACTTTACACATGCAGTAGTGCTTTACATCAGCTAAACTTGTGGCAATGACATGGACTCAAGTGTGTGTTGGTTTTTTGGGGGTTTTTGTTGTTGTTGTTTTTTTAATCTCTTTACAGGCTACCCTTTTCATCATGGATAAGTGTAACTGGTTTTCTTGTTGTCCCTTCCCAGGCAGGGAGACTAGTGAGCAACTTGTGACTGCAGAGTGCAACAGTGAAGATTACCTCTTCACAGAGCTGGGGGATAAGTTGTTGTACTTGAGTCCCTTTCCTCCAGCTGTGAATCTGCAATGTGTGTTCCAGGAGCCCCTTTCTCCACAATGTTCTACTGCTTGTTCCCTTCCTGCTGACCCTTGCCCAACCTCTGGAGCCAAAAGAAAGGATGTGGAGGAATGAGTGCCCCCCTGTTGGCTTTTAGAACATGGGCACTTTTGTAAAGGTATGTGACTGCCATTGGCTAGAGAGTTGGGAGGATTCACAGGGCTGGAAGGTGATCACCATCAGACAGGGAAATGTCTGGCCCAAGTTTCCTATGTGGTGGTGACCTTTGCTGCTGTTGCTGTTATAACTGATAAGTAACTTCACCTCTTGCCTAGACTAACTGCAGGCACATTGTAATTCCTCACTTAATATGCATTAATGTGTGGAAATCTATTTTCACCTCTGGTTGTTGGACTAAGTATTATCTTCTGAAGCGCAGTGATTCTTCCACTGCTTCAGGGACTCCTGAGCCACCAGCATACTCCTTGCAAAAACTGAGAGTGTATGATGTTTCCAATTTGTTGACGTGAGAAAAAAGATGTAGATGTACTTTCCTGTCCTGTTGCCCCCCTGTTGTTCAGCCTCAGAAGGACCAAATGTATTTCAACCTTATGCTGGAGGGCTCATTTGGAGGAAGGGTGGTGGCGGCAGGGAAGAGGTTTACGCTTCACGACAGCCGATTTATTCTGTAGTTTTTCTGCTGAGGCTTCCAACCTGAGGCCTAGTTGCTACCAGCTATGGTGGTGCTTTTATGATTTGCCCACATGACTTTTGAGAATGGACCTTAGATCCATGCAAACTCATTTCACAGACCCATCAAACAGATAGGAACTACTGTCAGTCACTAGTGTTGGAATTGGTGACCCAAGGGGAGTGGCCCTGTTTCTCAGTCCACAAAGTGTATTTGCACGTTCTCAACACTGTCTCTGAAGCTCATACTGCATTGTCTTTATTTCAAATATCACTGGTTCAGAACAAGAATCTGTGATGTAATTGTTCTTTATAGAAAACTGGGCTGATGGGGTTTTTCAAAGACTTTAGGTATCATGTATGAGGGATCTCTTTAGGAAGACGACCAATTTTTCTCAGCTTCCGCTGAAGCATATAATGTGTATATGGGGGAGGAGGAGATGGGGAATCCTGCTGCCCCTAAGCAGGGTCACTGGGTTTTTGTTAATGGGTGCTGTAGGATGTGTGCAGATTTGAGAAGGGATCACTGAACTAGCCATGGTCTGATTTGTGTTCTAGATGGAGCTGTGATCCTCAGCTACGTGTCTTACAGAAAGGACCTGATGTTTTACGTTATTGGTAAGTGGTGAGGCAACCTAACTTAATGCAATAGGATCCTGAGGGTTTCCTTAAGTCTTATTCTGCTTTGAATGCTTTCATACTGGTTTAGGACGGGTGGACAAAATATGGCCCATCAGCCACATTCAGCCCACCAACCTGCCAGATCTGGTCTATAGGAGACTCTGCCAGGCTCCCTGCCTGCCTGCCCCGCCCCCACACACTACTCTCAGCGGCTCTCTGAACACCATGAGCCTGTGGGGATGGAGAGAGGGGAAGAGGCTTCGCGTGGTGCCTCCGCCCCCAGCAAAATCTTGCAGTTGCCATTGTCTGGTTTCCAGCCAATGGGAGCCTCCTGTTTGCAGGATGGGCAGTGCATGAAGTATCCTTCCCTCCTCTGGTCTCACAGCATTCAGAGCCCCACATGGCCTCTGCAGCCTGTGCAGGGGCATGGAAGGCAGGGACCCTGTGAGGAACCAGCTGGGCTGCTGGCTAGGCGCCATCCAGGTAAGTGTTTCCTAGCCACAGCCTGTCTCTGGCACCCCAGCCCCTTCCTCCCCCCAACAATCTGCCCTGCTCCTGCGCCCCTACTTCATGAAACCCAAACCCTCTGCATCCCTGCTCCTGCACCTATACCCCTTTCCAGATCTTGCACCCTAATCCCCTACCCCCAGTCACAAACCAAATCCCTGCACCTCCTCCTGCACTCGGTCACATCCCGCTCCCAGACTCTGCATCCCTTTCCTATGCTGCTCCTCCAGGTCGCAACACCTTCCTGCACCACAGTCTCCTACCTCCAGGTCCTAACCTCCTCCTTCACCCAGACTGCCTCCCAGATCCCACACTCTGAGCTGCATCCCAATCCCTTACCCCAAGCTCCCTTCTCCATCCAACCTCCATCACAAATCCTGCACCTCCTCCATTAATATCATGGAAAAGTGCAGCTCTTGACCACTTTATCAAATTCTTGGAGTACATTTCCCCCCCCCCATCAAAAATTATTGCCTGCCCCTGGTTTAGGGTCTGTCTAACAAACAGGAAGTTTTCTTGCCACATTGTTCTCCTCTTCAGCCCTAGGCAAAGTCATCTCATTGACTTCACTCCTGGCTTGTCGTTCCCTTTTTCCTTTATGGTCTTGTGGGGGTTTGTTTCTTTCATGATGCATGTCTGTCCAGTTATAAACACTTCAAGTGGTAGTTGTCTCATTGTATCCTTCAGTGGAAACTCAATAGTTTTATGTAGGGTATTTGTAGAAAACCACTACAGATATATCTAGACTCTCCTGTGCCATACTTCAGACTCTGGGCAACTACAATCATCTCCATTCAGTTCATAATCACTTATAGATTCTAAAACCTAGCAACCTTTATCTAGTGTAATCTAGCATTATCTCCTGAATAAAACATACCACAGAATTTCCCACAATAATTTCTGCATCCAGCCCATAACTTCTGGTTGAGTTAAAGTGTGTCCTGTAGAAAGACTCCAATCTCAATGCAGGTGGGATCTCTGTGATTTGCTGGACCGTGCTGCCATAACCATCTTGTATTCTTTCTCTGCTGCAGGTGGGATCACAGTATCCGTTGTAGCCTTCTTCTTCACCATTAAGTTCCTCTTTGAGCTTGCCGCACGTGTAGTCAGCTTCCTCCAGCATGAGGACCGGGAGCGCCGAGGGGAGCGAACTATTTATGACTACGTGCGAGGCAACTACTTGGACCCCCGCTCCTGCAAAGTCTCCTGGGATTGGAAGGACCCCTATGAGGTGGGCCATAGCATGGCCTTCCGAGTGCATGTAAGGGAATGTTTCTGTCTCCACACAGATCGGGGGTTAGGAGCAGGGTTCCATCTCTAGGAGATGTAGGGGAAATCTCTTAATTGTTTGGAGGGCATTGAAGAGAGTGAGGTCCTCTCTTGTTTGTTTGTTATGTCATTTTCATGGTTGAGTTGAATATAGTGTTTATGTCTAACAAACTTTTTTCATGCTATGGGTGTTGTTGGCACAGACTAGGTCAACTGTTGAGGTGAATGTCTCCTATGTCACCTTCCTTTATGGTAATTGGTCCAGGGCACTACATAATTCTCTTTGGAGACAAATGGACAATACCTAGTAGTCTTCCTGTAAAGATGCAGTTTTGCTTGCTTTTGATGGGGGCTTGGTTTCTTTTGATCCTGCTCAGGATGCAAACTAACAATTCATGGATCAATTGCCCCAAAACTTGTTCTTCTCAAGTAACTTTTTTGAACCCCAGCAGAATAAGTACTGGGGGGGAGGGGAAGCAGAGCTTAAAGGTACACTGTTCCCTCTTTCTCGCTCTTTGGGATAACACTGCCCGTGTTATGGGGCTTTGTCCTGCATTTGTTCTCCCCTCACTCCCTTGTTGAGGCAGGGCTCCATCCTGCCCTTCTGTTGCAAGGTGGCTGGTTTCTTTCTCTACCTGTGTCCCGTATCTCTGCTGACCTGGGCTTCTCCGTTCCCCATGCAGTTATTCTATAAGAATGGGCAGCCCTTCCCTGCTCATCGGCCTGTGGGGCTGCGAGTTCAAATCTGCCATGTGGAGCTAGCAATGGATATTCCTGTGACCCAGGAAGTCCTTCAGGAGCCTAATTCCAATGTGGCGAAAGTGGCCTTCACTGTGCGCAGGGCTGGGCGATATGAAATTACCATAAAGCTCGGCGGCTTGAATGTGGCCTACAGCCCCTACTACAAAGTGTTTCAGCCAGGTAAGGTCTAGGTGAATTGGTAGTGAACCTGAGTAGATATAGAGGTGTCAGTGACACCAAGGTATATGTTGGTAGCTGAGAGAGATATATGGGGAGGGTTTGCCTCCTCTGCATTGTACTCTACATATGCTATCCCAAGTAATAGAAAAAAATTAAAAACTACAAATAGTTTAGTAGCACCTTAAAGACTAACAAAACATGGAGATGGCATCGTGAGCTTTTGTGGGCGCAACCCACTTCTTCAGATGACACAAACCTCATGATACCATCTACATGTTTTGTTAATCTTCAAGGTGCTACTAGACTATTTGTTGTTTTTTAAGTTTTTGCTGTTACAGACTAACTCGGCTACCCTCTGAAGCCAAATAATAGAGAGACTCTTGATTTAAGCAAGTTTGTAAGCAGCAAACATGGGAAAACAGAAGCTGCTATACTGCAGTAGGCTTAGTGTGTGTCAGCCTATATAGCCATTGACACCATACCATTCTTTGTGGGTAACTTCATCCTGACCCAGCTAAATGGCCAGAGAATGCCTTTACACTCAAATATAGAGAATTATAATTGATATCTTAGCTATTGTTACTTCAAGTGCTATTCTGATTTGACTTGAATCCTCTTGGATCTTCTAAACTTTGCTTCATTGATTTCTTGCAGCAGTGATTTCCACAGATTTTTTTTTTTATAAAAAGAAAAAAGGAAACTCTTACATATAATTTATTTTTCTGTTTGATTCCAATCAGTATATTTTATACTCTGTGCATGTACATTCATTAATAATTTTACAAATAAACACAATTCCAGATAAGTCTTGCCCCCTTTATTGCCTCCAAAAAAAAGAGGTTGTCCAAAATTTATTCAATACCCTTCTGGCTAAAGCTTGCATACTAGTTGAGTCTTACAGGTTAACTGATTTGTACTTTATTGGATCAATTGTGCTGTCATGATGGGAATGAGGACACTCATTTAAATAGATGCTTAATGAAGCCAAGAGTTAACACCGTTCAGCATGCTGGGCCTCACTCTGTGGCAAGCTTTTCCTTCCCCACAGCATGTATTTGAATTCTCAGTGCTTGGTTGCACTAGCTGCAGAGGTGGGAGAAATGTATTAAGAATTCATCTGTTCTTTGCAAGGCATAGTGCTTCTATGTTAGCTTTCTGCTGCTGTAACTAGGGCTGTCTCTGATTCTAAACTGTGTCTCTCTTTGTTTCAGGGATGGTGGTTCCCTCCAAGACCAAAATCGTCTGCCACTTCTCCACTCTGGTGCTGACCTGTGGGCAGCAACACACTTTGCAGATTGTCCCCAGAGATGAGTATGATAATCCCACCAGCAATTCTGTGTCCCTGGTAGATGAGCACAACTACAGCCTTTCCATCCATGAAGTAAGTTGAGTTGGACTCCATCCTGCTCTCTCATCTCCTCCTGAGCTAGTGTGTTATCCTCTCCACTGATGTTTTTCTGTCTTTGTCTAGCTGGGTCCCCAAGAGGAAGAGAGCTCTGATGTTTTGTTTGAGAAGTCTGTGACATCCAATCGACAGACTTGCCAAGTGTTCTTGCGACTCACCCTGCACCGTAGAGGCTGTTTTCATGCTTGTATTGCCTACCAAAACCAGCCTATAAGCAATGGCAATTTTGACATTATTGTCCTAAGTGGTGAGTTGAGAGATGTTCGATAATCCAGTCCTACTGGATGCCATATGTTCCATTCAAGGAGAGCTGGTTTCTGTTTTAAAATTGGCTTCCCTCCATACCAGTCTCACTCAGTGATGTTCGTTCTTTTAAACATATTTAAGTGAGGTGAATTTGGTGATGGTGGAGAAAACACTAGAGATAGACATTCCATATCCCTATAACATGTATAACGCAGGAGTTGCCGCCTCCTGCCTCTGAGGGGAACTTTTTAAAGATTGAGCCGTTGACTATGACGTACTCATTCCTTTGCATTTAGGAGGTTAACAGTAGTTAAGCCAATTTTGGGTATGCTTTGAGATCTACAAATTAATAGTACTATTTAACAGATGGTATTCTCATTCTTGATTATTTTATGATGTGGATCTTTGTCCCACAAGGAGTAAGTTACCAGTTTATTTCACACAAGCTACTGAATGACTGTCATTTGATTATAGCTTTTGGTTAGTACAGGCAGGAGTTAAATTAGAACTGGTGCCCTAGAAATGAAAGGTTCTGTATTCCTTTTCTCTCTCCCCTCCTCCAAGACAGCCTGTCTCCCAGGCTTACAGTCAGACCTGATTTACTGATGCCCTGGAGGTGAAAGGCTCCATATCCCACTCTTGAACTTCCTTCATTGTGGAGTCACTTTACCAGGTTCCCACTTAGCTGGTTAGACTTTCTGATTAGTGCTGTTCTGTGAACTCTGAACTTAATGTGAGGTACTCAACTTTGTTTCTTGGCTGTATCAGACTTTACATGTGTTCCATTTGTGTCCTTTAGAAAATGAAATGAACATTGTAGAACGTAATGTGTCCACATCAGGGGTCAGTATCTACTTTGAGGCCTATCTTTACAACTCTACTAGCTATGCCAATACACAGTGGCACCTCCCACCCATGCATCTGGGCTCCTCCCAGCGCCGTCTTTCTGCCACCACTGAAGATGAGGATGAAGACTCTCCATCTGACAGCCAAACTCCGGAGAAAGTGAAGAAACCTAAAAAAGTGTATTGTTACGTGTCACCCAAGGTAAAGCCCACATGGTTTCTGCTCTTCAGCTTTTGATTAAAATGTTCTGGCATTTCAGAGCTTGCCTTGCCCCTCTCTTTGGGCTCTGTTCCTAGACACATCAGACTTGGCTGGTAAAGTTTGTCTAAACTAAGTGTTTAAAATTGTTGTTTTAGATTCCCCAGGTATTTTCCCCCCGAAGGATCCCAAGATGTTAAATTTAAAGGCAGGGAAGAATATAGTGGAAACCTGATAGAGTGAAGATATGTGCCACAGAAGAGATGGAAACCTATTAGGTGTGGTAGTCAAGGCTGGCAATGCTTTAATTAAAGATGGGAAACCAGAGTATAAGCTACTTGTTAATAATATTCAGAGCTGATCCTAAATTGGGAGGAGCTGCAAACACCAGTGAGGGCAGAGATACACAAAGGGACCTAGTAAGGTTGAGAACAGGGGGTGAGAAAGGAGAATGACAAGATTCAAAAGCAGCCTAAGGATCCAACCAAGCTAATCAATGGGAGCGAGAAATCTGGAAAGCAGGAACAGCTAAGGGAAACCTAGAGGGAGTAGACAGAAAATTTAGAGTTTGCAATTAAGTATCAGTAAAAAGACTGCTACACTTTTTAGCATTACATATGTAGCAGCATCATATCACAGAGCAGGGTGATATAACAGTGTCTCTCTGTCTGATCCTAATCTGTTGAAGTCAGTGGGCACCTTTTCATTGACTTTAGTGCGCTCCTTTATGACTCTGATGAGATCAGGTTTCAAGTTACCTCCATCTTGAGTACGTACGGGTCATGATCAGGAGGAAAATCAGAAAAAACAAGTCTATCGGGAGCTAGGGAGAATGATTGATTTGTGAAGAAAGATTAGAAAATACAATCTGTTTAACAACAACTAAGGTAAAAGGATTAAAACAGTGGTCACCAACCAGTAGATCGGGATCTACCGGTAGATCTTGGAGCCTCTGACAGGTGATCCTAACTGGTTTGGCCAGGAAGCTATCAAGTGCTGGCACTTCAGTTGCCTCTCCACACGCTGTCAAGCTGCTCCTGCCCCTGCCTTGGAGCTTCCCCCCTGGAAGCCTCCTGTTTGCTGTGCAGAATGTGAGAGGGAGAAGAGGGGGGAGCTTCCTTCCTCCACTCCTCTACTCTGTCTCCACACAGAGAGAAGCGGAAGGAGGGAGTTTGGCGATGCAAGACGTGTGTGTTTTTGTCATTCTCACAAACATACACTGTCCTTCACACTCATCTCCCAACCCAACACATACTTAAGGGGTTGTTGTTCTTGGACTGCTTGCAAAGTGGGTTATTTTTGGTTTTTGACTGGTCTGTGCATTTCATAATTTTCATTTCTCTCTTACGCTTACATTTAATTCTTTTGAGTAGTGAGTTCTAAAATGCCTATCCTGTCGTGGCTGGAGTCATTATTCCTGTGGTAATTGCTGTTCCTGGATGTGGCTGGCATGTTCCTGCAACTTTTGAGAAAGGCAGAACATGGGGTTTCCACATGCTGTCCTTGCCTGCAGACACCACTCCTGCAGTTCCCATTGATCAGTAATGGGGAACCGTGGCCAGTAGAAGCTGTGGTCTCAGTGTCTGTAGATGAGGGGCACTGGTGCCATGGAGCCATTGCTGTACATGCCAGCTGCTTTCAGGAGTCATGCAGGGCCAGGGGATAAACCTGTCTTAATTCCACTGCTCCACCACCCAGAAGCTGTCTCAATTAAACAGTGCCCAGCCAGAGAGCCTGCTTTCTGGATCCCTGTCCTAGTCCTGAACCCTCTGCTGCACCTAACCTCCTTCCCAGAGCTTGCACCCTGAAATCCCTCCTGGACCCCAATCTCCCCCTGGGCTAAGACCAGAGACCCTCTCATACTCCAAACCCCATGGCCCAAGACTAGTTCTGGCGGCCCAAAACCAGAACCTGCTCCCCCAGCCTGGTGAAAGTGAGTGAGGATGTGGGAGGAAGGAGGATGGAGTGAGCAGGATGAGGCCTTGGAGAAGGGGTGGAGCAGGGGCGGGGCCTCAAAGAAGGGGCGGGAAAGGAAGTGGGGCAAGGGTATTTGGGTTTGAGGTAGATATTACATTACACTTAAATGGAAAAAAAGTGTTCTTGTGATTAAAAAAGTTAGAGACCACTGGATTAAAAAATATAAAAACCTAGAACAGAGAATGGTTATTTAGTTTAATATCCTGGAGCGTAACTAGGAGAAATGGCAAAAAATTAAGAAAGCGGCAATGTAGATTTTACCATTGTAACCAGAATAATATTAACAGAAATCTTTGACTGTCCACTCCCTACAAAAACCCTTATCCTAAGTAGAGTGTCTAGGGAAGCCAGTAAGCAGAAAAGTTAGGCTAGTAGAGGCTTCATTTTGCCAATCTATTAATTTGGGAGAGGTTCAGGTAATATAGTAAAAGGTACCCATGTAAAACCCTAACCCAGGAAAAATCTTCCTACAGAGAGATGAGGCTGTGAAACAGTTACCAAACAGTAGAGGGGAAGCCACATTGCTTGGGATAGTTAAATCTACATTGGATGCAGCATTAGAAAATGTAGAAATGAGACTGTCTGAGGGGGAGTGACTCATTAGTGCTCCCACTCTGATTCTGAGAGAGAACTTTGGACTTTGATCAGGCTTCACTGATACATTTCCTGATATTGTAGATCATTCTGAATGCCTTCTATTATAGATACTGCTTGGGTTGGAAGAGAGGACCCTTGGATGTCTGTGTAAAATGTGCATTTCTTATGCATCCATGACTGTAATATTTTGGGTACCATATACATAAATGTAGAGCATTATTCCTGTCCAACAGATCCATGTTGTGAAGCCCAGCAGTTCCTTATATAGGGCTTTTCTCACTTAACTCAATGAAAATTGCTGCCATTCCTCAGCCATCTTTGCTAAAGGAAGGTTGTGTAGAAGGGAGTCTTGTGTCCAACAGGAGTTAAAATTGGGTCTTAGCCTGCTCTACATTGAGAGAGAGTTCCACAGTTGAGGACCTTCTGCTAGAAATACTCTGCATCTTGAAGATAGTAAACAGACCTGGTCACCCCCAGCTTCAACAGTTTTATTATTATTTGTTTGAACTTGATGTTCATGAAATTGAAGGAGAAACACGAATAATTTGGCCAGTGCATGATTACTTTCCTCACAACTTCCTACTTCTGTCAGTGCATTGCAGTCCTGCCCAGTAACCTCCCTTGCTATTTGATTCCTGGCCTCCACTCTAAATTCCCATGCACCAACTATCTTTAAAATCTAAGGTGTCTGCACACCCTGATTTACTGCTATATTTGTCACATCAGTGTGTCCTGGGAGCTTCCCAGACAAATGTAATTATGAATTCCCTTTGCCAACTTGCTTACAATCACTCTTCTGTCCCATGTTATTGCATAGTAGAAATTTGAAGAGTCTGTATACTGTCACGGGAAGTTTTGGAAGGAGGCTTTCTCTGTGGATTTGTTCACCCTCTGTCTTGAGTCTAGACTACTTGAGAAAAAAGTTTCAGTGGAAATGTGGCTGCTAATGAGTTTTCTCCTCTTGTGGCTCCCCAGCAATTCTCAGTGAAGGAATTCTACTTGAAGATCATTCCCTGGCGCCTCTTCACATTCAGAGTGTGTCCTGGCACCAAGGTGGGTCTGTTTTCATCCAACTGCTGTTGCAGTTCCCACTTCACTGCTGTTTGCTGAATAATGAACTGCCTGTTGGATTTGCTGTTGGGGAAGTAGGATTATTTTCACTGAATGGCTGCTATATACATATGATACAGGAAATTAAAAAAACCTTTTTCCTACCACAGTATTAGAAATGTGTGTGAGCAGTGTGGATGTAAAAAGCAGTCAAATATACAATTAACCAATAAGCCTAGGCTTATTGGTTAATCTTCTCAACTACTTGCATTCCCCCACCCTGTTGCCTCTGTATCAGAGGCAGCAAGATGGGGAAGAAGGCTTAAAAGCCGGTTCCCCCCAGCACTGACTCTGTGATGCTACCTGCCCCCCGCCTCCTGATGCTACCTCTATCAGAGGCAGGAGCATGGAGATGGGGAGAGGAGGCTGCTGTGAAGCAGCCTCTGCCCATGGTGAGTCTGAACTCCCTGTGGACAGAGGCTGCTCCACATCTCACAGAGCAGCCTCTGTCTGTAGTAAGTCTGGACCCGCCGTGGGAAGAGGCTACTTCATGGCAGAAGCCCCTGTTCGTGGGGGGGCCCAAGCTCCCAACAGACAGAGGCTGCTCCGCCTCCTGTGGAGCACCCTCTGTCCGCAGTGAGCCTGGGCCTGCTGCAGACAGAGGCTGGTCCGGCAGCAGCCCTGGGCCCCAGGAGCTCAGAACCCCCAAGGAGAGGGGCTGTTTGGCTCTGTCTGTGGGATGCAAGTTGCTGCATCCCCACCCCACAGCAGCCTCTGTCTGTGGGGGGCTTGGACCCCCACTAGACAAGGGCTGCTGTCACCCTGTGCTGCTGCCTCTGTAACAGAGGCAGCAGCATGGGGTGGCAAGCAGCTAGTCCGTGAGGGGAGCTGATTTTTAAGCTGGCTTTCCTTACGAACCAGCTCCCGTCTGGCAACCCTGTGCTGCGGCCTCGGATGCAGCAGCAGCAGCATGAGGTAGCAGGGGGCTCCCTGGGAGTAGGGCCGGGAGCACACTGGCTGCCAGCCCTGTCCCTAGGGACTATAGAACAGTTGAGTAACTGATAAGAATTCATGTGGTTGCTCAACTATTCTATAATCCAACATCCCTAGTGAGCAGGGGCCGTGCTAGCCATGGTTCTTCTCCCCACACCAACATCAGGATCCATTTCTCCTAATAGCTTCCTTCCTCCTCCAGTAAAGCATCTAGCTCTGGTCCCCCGAAACTCCCTGTTTGAAGTGGGCTTTATAAAGGGAACATCCCAGTAGAGATGTGAATGGTTAACTGGTTTACTGGTTAGGGTTAACTGGTGGGGACTGGAGTGGCCCACTGCAGAGTATTAAACTACAAGTGGCTTGTTATTAAACTGGTTAACTAATTAAATGGGATTTTACGTCCATACATCCCAGCTAGAATCCAGGTGCTGGAGCCAGCATGCTTGTTAAATGGGCTCTGTTGGCTGGGGGGGGGGAGGAGGGCCAGGGGTGGGAAGAGAGAGAAATGATCTTAATGTGTGCACTGCATGGTGCACAATGACTTGATTTCCTGTCCTGCATCTTTGTTTCTAGTTTTCTTACCATGGGCCTGATCCTGTGCATAAGCTGCTGACTCTGGTGGTAGATGATGGGATCCAGCCCCCCGTGGAGCTCAGCTGCAAGGAGAGGAACATCTTGGCAGCCACTTTCATTCGCTCTCTGCATAAAAACATAGGTAAAAGAGGCTGGTGGGATAGGCATTATGATTGGGGGACCCAGGTTGCTGCATCCCCAGCTTGCGTACATCATGGATTGGTAGGCAGGGAGTTAGCACTTGGGTCAATTATTCCACTTTATTTAGCTATGTAACCCTTCCCAGATTTGTAGGGTAGTCATCCATCTCCTCTTCTGCTTCTGATAGCACTTCCAATGAATGGCTGTAATTGCCTCTGGCTTGTCATGCTCAGCAGGCATTTCTGTTGTTCTTCTGAGGGTGGCTGAATGTTTGAAACACTAAGCACAAACTGTCCCCTGGGAATTCTGCTGTGCCTGTCTTCAATAGCAGGTCTCTGTGACTAAAGAGCAGGCTTGTGCAAGTAGGGATGGAGACTCCCATTCTGACATGTGAGTGTTTATAAGAACATAAGAACGGCCATACTGTGTCAGATCAATGGTCCATCCAGCCCAGTATCCTGTCTGCCGACAGTAGCCAATACCAGATGCCCCAGAGGGAGGGAACACAACAGGTAATCCTCATGTGATCCCTTCCGTTACCCACCTCCAGAGAAACAGAGGCTGGGGACACCATTCCTACCCATCCTGGCTAATAGCCATTGATGGACCTAACCTCCATAAATCTAGCTAGCCCTTTTTTTAACCCTGTTAAAGTCCTAGCCTTCACCACATCCTCTAGCAAGGAGTTCCAGAGATTGACTGTGCGCTGAGTGAAGAAAAACTTCCTTTTGTTTGTTTTAAACTTGCTGCCTATTAATTTCATTTGGTGACCCCTAGTTCTTATATTGTGGGAATATTCACTTTTTCCACACCCGTCATTTTATAGACCTATCATATTTTCTAAGCTGAAAAGTCCAAGTTTGCAGCTCAGGTGCAATCGTAAGATCACTTTTTCAGGAGGCTCAGAGACCTTTCAGGACAAAGTGAACTTCTTCCAGCGGGAGCTGCGTCAAGTGCATATGAAGAGACCTCACTCCAAGGTTACGTTGAAGGTCAGCCGCCATGGCCTGCTGGAATCTGTGAGTGAGCTCGTGACAATTGGTACCTGGGGGGACAATAGGCTGCTCCCACTCCTGCCCAAGATCTATCCCAGCTCCTTTTGCTGCCATTCAGTTACTCTGTAGTGAAATTAAAGTTGAGAACGACTACAAGAATGTTTGAGCCTCTAGCTGCGAGGCATAAACTGATCACCAGCTTTGGGAAGGGAAGCAAGTAAAATTTTCCATGTGATAATATAATTAGAGAGCTTTTGAAAGCCTTACACCTTTTTCTTAAATCTCTGGCAGCAGTTACTGATGCTGGGACTCAGGGGCAGTTGATCTCTTCTGTTATGGCAATAGTAGGAATGTCCAGGCTAACAGGGTGGTTGGTTTGTGTGTGATAGAAAGCCTGAATGCCATCAAGACAAGCCCTATTGTGACAGGAACTGCCTTAATCCAGTGTGCTTTGTTCAGGCTTGGTAACTGTTCTTGTTTGTGGGGAAACTGTGTACCTCCCCCTTAAACTCTAAAAGCCAGTTATGCTCTGAGCAAGAAGGAAGCTACTCTGTGAATTACTGTCACTGGGGTAAGGGTAGACCAAACCAAAGTATATGGAACTGTGGCAATAACAGCCTCAGAGCATTGTGTGTCTCTGTTTTCAAAATGTTCTCCAGAGCATTAGCAGTGAGACTTGACTCAGACTGACTTGTTATAATTCTTAAATCTCCTAAATTAGATGCAATAGAACTATCATTTGTTATGACTTGTGATGCCATGTGTGTTTTGGCATAGAATTGTGACAGAAATGGAGAACACCAATTGTGGGAAAGGGAGAACTGGTTGAGATTCTCTTTGATACGGTTGGTAACTTTTTGGCTTTAGAAATATTTATCAGCAGATGGGTCAGGCTGTACATTATATGCACTGGGGCTCCAAGTATCAGTTCATCATCCAAATCATTTTTAATTCCTAAAAGCATTTCAGAGTCTCCTTCAGTACCCAGTTATATTGGAAATTGCTATAGAACCATTTGCTGTATCATTCCAGCCAGATAAGACCAAAGAAATTAAATGTGGGGGTAAGAGATGTAATCATTTGATGTAAGGACGTGAATGAATAGTCCACTACCTGATAAGCTCAGGTAGTACTTTCAACTACTCAACCCCCCCCCCCCCCCCCCCCCCCCCCCCCCCCCCGCCCACTCTACATTCTTAAAGAGACAGAGAGGAGCTGGCCTCAGCACAAGCCTCCCCCCCTTTGCTCTGCATTATTAGGGATAGAGGAGCCTGTATGCAAAAATGCTGGCTCAGACCTGGTGGCCCACCTGCAGCATTCCAGCCTGACAACCAAGGGAAGTCCCAGCTGCTATCCCAGCAGAGGAGCATTCCATTCCTGGCAACCCCAGCTGGGCTGGGGTGGGGGGCGTCTGGGAGAGACTGGAAGTGAGAGTTGCAGCTATGCTAAGGCAGCAGGTAGAGGACAGTCCACCTCAATTTCAGCCCACTTGGATGGAGGGGGACAAGGAGAGACAGAAAGTCTGATCTCCAGCTGTACTGGGCAGCAGGAAAATGGGAGTGGGATTCCCTTTGAGCCCCAGAGGGCTGGGAGAAAGGGGACTGGGAAAAGAGGCAAGTTCTGGCTGTACAAGAACTCCAGTAACCAGAGTGTGTTTTGAAGTATTTATAACCTGACATGTCTGACTCTGATCCCCAGCTCAGGGGCTGCAGTGACACTGTGACTAGGAGAGTGCCTGTTCCCAAACAATTTATATGGGTTCTAGACAGGTGAGAGCCATTACATTTTACTATTTGTTTGGGGACAGGGACAGGCTTTGAAAGTCATTAAGTGCAAGCGCCAGGTCTTCTAGTGTAGTTTCTTGGTCCTTCAGAATGCCTTAGTGACTCATAAGTATGCTGACCATATGCCCTATAAAATCCAGGACAGTCCTGAATTATAATCGTCTGTCCTGGTGCCCCCATAAATACTGAAAATGTCCCAGAAACAGCTGCACAGTCTGAAGCGCCTGTACGCTGCAGTTTCCCATCTCCCTCCCAGTGCCCAGGAACACAGGGACATCATAGAAATTTTTCCCGCTGCTCTGAAAGCAACCAGTAAAAGCAGTGGGAGGCGATACTTGACCGTGGGCCTTTGTCCTGGCTAGGCAGGTAGTCTGGGAGTCGCCACAAGCAGCAAGTGCCTCCCAGCAACCCTTCTGCCCTTTAAAGTGAGTAAGAGCCATGAGGGTGGTCTTAGATTTAAAAGGCAGAGCTGGCTGAGCTGGAAATCTGCTGATGCCAGTTTTCGCAGAGCGCAGACTCTGCCCTTTAAATCTGAGACCACCTTCATGGCTCTTACTCACTAAAAGGCAGGGCCAGCACTGTGCGCAAATCCTGCATCAGTTGGTTTTAGCTCAGCTGGCGTGGCTCTGCCTTTTAAATCCAAGAAGAGCCACTGGTGCTCAGCTGTGTTGCGGGAGGGTGGGGGCGTTCAGCTGGGTGTGGAAGTGGGGAGGTACCGGGCGCGGAGCTCAGCTGGGTTGCAGGAAAGGGGAGGTGCTGGGCTGCAGGATGGGGGACATCAGCTAGGCTATGGGAGGGAGAAGGTGCCGAGCGTGGAGCTCAGCTGGGTTGCTGGAGGGGGGAGTTGCTGGGAACCTAAGGACTGGGCTCAAGGGGAGCGAGGGAGGTGCAGGGAGCCAGCACTGGGCTCAGCAGGTCAACTGGGCTGAAAGGGATGGGGGGGGGAGGCACAGGAAACAGATGGGCAGCTCAGCTGGGCTGCAAGGCGGGGTGAGGGGAACTGGTGCTGGGCTCCACTGGGTTCTGGGGGATGGCCTTTGGGGAAGGTGCAGGAAATCAGGGGGATGGGATGGGGGAAAGAAATGCAGAGAAGCCTAGTGGGGAGGGGGAGACAGCAGAGGGCCTGGAATGACCTCCCTTGGTCTGGAAAAATCCCTCATCTGGGACCAGTGAGATCCAGAGGGTGCTGGACCAGAAAGGTACTCTTATGTATCTGGTGTTGGGCTTTTTATGTCATCAGAACGTGGGATGGAGCAGGTAATCCAGTTAAGGTCTTTGTTTAAACCTTTATTGTAGCTTTCAAACTTGTAAATGTTTTGTCCCAACTTCAGAACCTAAGGGATCCATAACATTCCCCAAAAAAGTAAACCTGGCTTATGAAAAGCCCTGAACATCAGTCTTCTCTGTCCTTTCCCCTCATCCCGTGGCGCACCTGAGGAGTGAGGTGTCTCAGTTGGGGGCCACCTCAGTGAGGGTTGAAGTTTTGGGAGGAGTTTTTTTGTTTCTCACTTGTGTGGTTCCCATCTCATTTTTCTGTGGGTCAGTGACCCCTGACCCAAAAAAGGTTGCCTACCCCTCCCATAAATAAAGAAAACATTGAAATCTTTTGTATTGGACATACATTTATATTTTACTTTATTTAAAATGAAGTTTTATAAACTAACATGAGAGAGTTATAACATTAAATCTGTTTAATAATTGAAATTAAACCATTCTCCCTAGCTGTTGTACTAGCAAAATGGCTTGGGCATAATTGTGTAATTAAAGGTGAGTTTCCATTAGCAACTGATGGTCCATGGAAAGGTGTACATTGAGACACGTGGTCCACTGGCCAAAAAGTTTGAGAATCACTGAAATAGAAGCACCCTCAGCCTCTCCCCTTGAGAGACCACTGCAGGTTCCCTGCTGCTCCACAAGAGCCCACAGAAAGATCGGATCTGTTACCATGGCAGTGAAATCACCATGTTGCTCCGGTGTGGATGATGGACAGACTCTTTGTGAGTTTTCCTCATCCAAGCAGTTGATTTAAACAGCACGGTAAGATGCCACATGAAAACATTTGGTGTGTCCACAGAGGCAGGATGTATCCTCTCTCTCCAGAGAGGATTGTCATGACTTGTGTGTCTGGGTAAACAAGCCCTTTTTGAGCTCTGTGAAGAGGTGAGATGTTTAGACGTCCAGTTTCAAGGGATTTGTTCTTCTGTCTTTGGGTTGCATGTTGCTTTGACCTGAATGGCATGACATCGCATTTATGAGTTATTCTGACACAAAGTGAAATCTGTGGTAAAGACCCCACATTCAGTGAGAGAAAGCGCTGCTGTCAGAAGAAGTAAATTCAAAGTCTCTCCAATTTTCTTCAAAGATCACCTCTACCAGGCAGTGGGGCTTTTACTGATTGGTCCCTTATATGTTTGAAGAGTGACTAAATGTTACCTGGATCTTTTTGGGAAATATCAACAGATTGCTTTGGGCTCAATCCTAGCTTAAAATTTAAATTGGAACAGGCCCTTTGTAAGCAGCTTGGGAAGTGGTCTCATTCGGTAATTATTATTAGGTATCATTTACATAATATAGGTTTTACCATCGTGGTATTGGCATATACATTTCTCAGTAGCTTTACATATAAAACAGCCCCATTGATCTCCCCGGACAATGTGCCTTTCAAGCTGTGGTGGTGAGGGTTAGTGACATGGTCTTCTCCACCCTGTAACTGTCATAGTTAGTTTGGTATTGTCATTCTGGCTTGTGGAAACGGAGGACATTTGATAATTTTGCAGTAACTTCAAAAAATGCTGTTGTAGTACATCACATTAAGGATGTAAATTACCATTCATCAGTTAACCAGTTAATGTTAGGTCACGCTGGGGCTGCTGCCGGCTCCCAGCCTCCTCCGGAGCAGCCCCTGTCAACAGCAAGCTGGACTCCCCATGGAGAGAGGCTGCTCTGGACACTGGTGCAGTCCCTGTCAGCTGAGACCCCAGGTTCCCCACAGACAGCGGCTGCTCCAGACCAGAGCAATTCCTCTATGCAGCGGGCCCTCTGTGGGGGCGGATCAGCCCCCTGCCAGCAGCAGGTGGGAAGCTGCTCCAGCCCCCCTCTGATTACCTGTTAATTGGAGCTGTTAAGAGGGCTAAGGAAGTTGTCCCAAGAAGTTGTGGGATAGTTCTGTATGATTCCCAGGTCCTGAGTCAAATGGGGCTAGATCTACACTGCAAAATAATAGATCTCGGATCCTGGATCTCATCTTGAATTGAGGTTGGACCTGTACTGCTGCGGTGTCCTGCGACCCTAAGTCTGGGATCAGGATTAATGCAATTGTAATATAGTTTCATGGGGGACCCCTATAGTTCCCAAACTCATCCCTATTGGTAGAGGATGGTGGGAGGAGTTTTTAGAGGGGTGTGTGTCACATGATACGCTTTACTTCCGGTCATGTGTACATCTTGACCCTGCAAGTACTACCCCAGGGGAGGGACTTCCTGAGGCAGGTGGGTGGAGCCTAAGGGATCAGGGGCATGGCTAGCAGTATTAGAAGGTGTGGTCAAGGTGTCCCTATTTTTAGTTCAGAAAATATGGTCACTGTACTCATAAGTAAAGTAACAAGCACAACTGGGATTAGCATTTGAAGGATGAAGACCTTATTTACGTTACAAGGTCTTTCAAGCCGGGAAGCAAACTCCACAGCAATGTGTTAAAGTGCTCTGTTTCCTTTGGGGGGAGGGAAAGATTACCTAGTAAGCCTACTGTGACTTTCTTTGTGAAATACAGTGAAACCAAGAAAGGTTTGCCTTTTTCCGTAAGGCTCTGGTCTGCAGCATTTGCAGTGTATGGGTCCAATACACTGAACCAGTGTGCTCTCACTGCCGGATCCCCTGTCCCTTTTAGAATGCAGAATGGCAGCATGGGGTAGGGTTGTCCTGAGAACCTGCGGGGGACCAGAGATTGAATCAGCATCTTTGCATGCCGATTCCTCTCTGTCCCTTTAAGAGTGCAGAGCGGTAAGTTGTTCTAAGATTAGGCATGAGCCAGAAGTGAGCGTTTTAACTGCCCTTTCTTAAGGACTAGTTGAGTAGTAGATGGAAATGCGATTGATTAGCAAGTTAATTGCTACTTAACATCCCTAAATTGAGGTATAAGGACAACACATGTCAACCAGAGAAATAAGCTGTAAGCAGGGGGCTAGCATGATGCTCTAATTTATTTAATAAACAACTAAGTCTGAGCTGACACTGTTGCATTCAGGGCTCTCTGGGATACAATTTTTGCACTTAGATCTTTAATTGGAATCAGGAATGTGGGCCTACCCATTTCCAGTCTCTTGAAAGATTTTGTTAAAGTAAATCATGCTGTAACAGGTAAATGTAAAGCAGCAACTTCTCCTTAGGCTTCTTTCTTCTATGCTCTTTGAGGAGCAACTGAAGAGATGGGCCAGAGAGAACAGAGACGTCTTTACAGAAATTGCTCCTAGCTATAGACGCTTTAATAAACGCTATTGAGTTGTTGCCTCAGGTTGGGGGGGAGGGGCGTTGAAAGAATGGGCAGTGCTTAGGCTATTGCTTTTGAGCAAACTTTCTCTTGATTGTGAAGTGAGGAGCTGTTAGATGTGGGAAATATTTTGTAATGGAGAACATACTTATGGTTGAGGCTAAGAGGAAACAGCCCTGCCTAAAATTAATTCCTGGCTCTCCAACCTGTATTCAGATTACTAGACTGTCTCTCTCCCATTCTGATTCATTTAAGTCAGGGAACCTAACGTCCGATGTGGCCCCTGTCTGGCCTGGATCTCGCCCCCGAGGCTTGCGCGCCCGCCCCCCCAGCATTGGGGAGCCTGTGCTGGTGCTCCAGCCCCACCCCCATCTTCCCATGGGGCTGGAGTGCACAAAATCTACTCGCCTGGGCTCCCCTAGGCTCTGGTATGCAAGAGAAAAGTGGGGAGTGGCTTTCTCTTACTCATTTGAGGGCCACATCAGTGAGTTTTTGGGATTTTTTTGCTTCTCCCCTTTGTATGGCCCCCAACTGATTTTTCTGAGAGTCACCGACTCCCAACCCAAAAAAGGTTCCCCACCCTTGGTTTAACTCATGCATGAATATTGAGCCCTGAGTAGTGGCTGCTGCTAATACTTTTCCTTTCATTCTCTCAGTCTCTGAAAGCAACACGGAATTTTTCCATTTCTGACTGGAGCAAAAACTTTGAAGTGATTTTCCAGGATGAAGAAGGTAAATGAACTTGCTCCTGCAGAAACTTACAGGCTCAAAAAAGGTGTGCCTGAAGCATAGTGGGAGCCACTTGGTGGTGTGAAATTCAGCACTTCTGGATGCTTTGTAACATATACATCTATGTCTAGATCCTTCTATAGCTGCTCTGGTCTAGGTCCTTCTATAATCTTCATACCTGAAGTTTTGAATAAATATTAATGACTTCATCTTCCCAACTCCTGTTAAGTAGGAAAGTATTAGTCCCAATTTACAGATGGAGATGTGCAGCACAGAGAATAAATGACTTACCTCAGGCTATATGTGTCAGTGGCAGAGTTGTTTACAGAATCCATTATTCTTGAGTCCCCATTCAGTGCCTTCATTTTATAAGACCATCCTTTCTTCGAGTTTGCAGCTAGGCTTCCCAGTGTTTTACTTATAAATGGCGGCTGGTTTGATAATGATTACCTATGCAGAAAAGATATGAAGTGCTGGACTGAGAGATTTTGTCAGTCACTGGTGTATTTAAATGTGTGAAAATGCTCGCTTCGTGGATCTGAAACCATAGGTTTGAGTGAATGGAAAATCCTTCCAGCAACAGGAGTCTGATACAAGCAATTACAAGAAAATTAAGTGAACAACCATCTCTATACTTATTTTCCTGTGATCCCATTCCCGCAATGCTCTGCCCATCAAATGACTTAGAGATAATGATGCTGTAGCTAGAGAAATAATTCTGATTTCCTGACAGCTCTGGGTGGGAAGAAGAAATGGAAGAGAGTTGGCTATAACTCTGGGTTTTGTATTTGCTTTATCTTGTAGCACTGGACTGGGGAGGCCCCCGAAGAGAGTGGTTTGAGTTGATCTGTAAGGCTTTATTTGACACCACCAATCAGCTCTTTACCCGTTTCAGCGACAACAACCAGGCTTTGGTGAGTCCCCACCTTCCTACTTTGGGTGGACAGAATTGGGCATGTGGGCATACTTTCTGCTGAACAAAAACACATCAAAAAAACGACTGTGCCTGTCTGCTGAAATACCTGCCCCCAAATCCTCCTAAATTATCTCCAAATTCTTGTTTGGATATCTCACCAGGTTCCAGAGTTGGAGCATTGAGCTTCCAGAATCTGGCACTTCCTGATAAGGCCTTATTGGGCATAGGATGCACTCTGTCTGCTTATTAGAATCCCTTTCTTTTGTCATGGAGTGGAAGGCAAATTTTTGGTGCATAGCTTGGGGCAATGCACGTGACTCATGTTGTGTCCCTGCTGGCAGGATTCTGGCTTTTAATCTCTGTTGCTGTGCTCTCATGCTGTCACTCCTGAGACCTACAGTAGCTTTAATTTAATCACTGAGCCAAATCTATGGCCCATGTTATGCAGGAGGTCAAACTTGAAAGATTATTGTAATGGTCCCTTCTGGCATTAAAAGCTATGACTATGTTTAGATTTAGGGTGCATTTCCAGGGGCATGAGGGCATCTTCCTGGATGTGGTATGCAATGTGAATGGCAGGTGGGGTCATTGTTGCCATTTGTGTTAACCCATGTCTCGTGTTGTAATTCTGATCCCTCTCTTCTGCAGGTTCATCCCAACCCTGGCCGGCCCCCACATTTACGACTGAAAGTATATGAATTTGCAGGCCGCCTGGTAGGGAAGTGTCTCTATGAGTCATCTCTTGGAGGAGCTTACAAGCAGCTAGTGCGAGCTCGTTTCACCAGGTCCTTTCTGGCTCAGATCATAGGACTGCGCATGCATTATAAGGTAAGACCACACTGGCTTCTATGCTGAGCCCAGGCTGAAGTTGCACTGAATGTGAGCTTGTTCCCAGCAGACCCAGAATTCCTGTTCAACCATGTATGTTAAATCCCTCCTTCTCTCTTTCTCCACCCCTATACCTCATCTACCTTTCTTCCTCAGTATTTTGAAACAGATGACCCAGAGTTCTATAAGTCCAAGGTTTGTTTCATATTGAACAATGATATGAGTGAGATGGAACTCGTCTTCGCTGAGGAGAAATACAACAAATTGGGGCAGCTGGAGAAGGTGAGGAGGTGGTGGATGAGGGTGGAGACAGTCTCCACTCCTTTCATCATTGGTAGGAGAGGTTGGGAATTGTGTGGGATGTCCCTCAAGCAGTGGCTGAGGAAGAGTATCAGCAAAGTAGGAGCAGGGAGAGTTTCTTCAGGCAGGGATTCATGCTGCAGGGATGATTCTCCTTATTCTCACACATTCTTACGCCAACATCCTTGTGTGGTCTCTTGTTTCAGGTGGTTGAGCTGGTAACTGGAGGGGCTCAGGTCCCAGTAACCAATGAAAATAAGATCTTCTACTTGAATCTGCTTGCCCAATACAGACTGGCTAATCAGGTTAGAGAAGAGGTGGATCATTTCCTGAAAGGTAAGATACAGTGTGTGCTCCCTGCTTGGCTCTAACTTCCTGTTTTAGAGACACTGCCACTTACTGTCTTTTTGTCTTTCAGGTCTCAATGAGCTGGTTCCTGAAAACCTCTTAGCTATTTTTGATGAGAATGAGCTTGAGGTAGGTTCTGCTGATCCTGAGCCAGCCTGCTTGCCCGCTCACCCTCCTTTCACATGACTGTAGAGCTGGCTGGGGATGAGAGGACTCAAAACTTGCAGTGTGTCTTCCCTTCTCTCAGTTGTGAGTGTGTGTATCTGAGGGAGAGAGCACTGAGTGTTTGGGGGACGCCTCCTTCTATCACATGTGCACTGGCTTCATGGATAATATATAATTATTGTTTATAGTTTTAATCAAAGGGTATTTGAATCATGAGTTCAGATGCTCTTAATGTCTTGTGGGGACATAGGAAATCTAGCCAGACTATGATTGCCTCTTACTGTGGATGGCATGATCTAAAGAGGACAAGGCCAATTCCTTTAGGTCAGCATTCTACACTAATAATGAACCCATGGCAAGGTAGAGAGTCACTTATCAATTTTTCTGGTCTCCATTTAACATCTGAGTCTAGACTTCTTGGTGCACACATCCCAGTTCCAGCTCTGAGAGTCTCTGCTTTGCATAGTTTTTATAGTACTCTGCTTTGTACAGGACCATTTGGGCATCCAAACATGAGGTTTTGTTTCCTGATTAGCTGTTACCCTAAGAAGATTTTAAAGTAGCAGTGGAGCCATTAAGACTCTTAGTCCCCTCCTCTCAGAATTTCCCATATTTCCTGGTTTGGCAACTGTTTTCCCCCTTCCTTTAGTCCATTTTATGTCTAGCAGGAGAAGTCCAGTACTATATATGAGATTAACATTTTAATAGATCTGTGTGTGTTCTGATCCCAGCATTCTGAGCATTCTACTTGCCTCTTAAGGGCACAAAGCTGACTCTTGTAACTGGAATAATGGCTGGCTTCATAGGTACTTTGTGCTCTTGCTCTCATAACTGCAGGTCTTTTTCCTTTCAGCTGCTGATGTGTGGTACTGGAGACATCAGTGTCTGTGATTTCAAGGCTCATGCTGTGGTGGTGGGAGGGTCGTGGCACTTCCGAGAAAAGGTAGGTGGGAAGTTTTTTTTTTTTCTTCCTCCACTGAAATGGGCCGACTGTCACCTGCATCACTTGGACTCCAAATGGAAACTTCCTGCTCAAAGTGGGAAAAACTTCCAGAAAGAAAAACTGGAAAGAACTTGGAGAAGAGCAGAGTAGAAAAGCAAGACCTGGGCCTGGTGGTATAGACACAGGAGAGCAGACTTTGGATCTTGGAAGGGAGCTTACAAAGAGAACAGAAGCCACTGAGGACAGAACAAGAATGCCTGGACTGCAGCTGCAGCAGGGAAAGTTCAACATTAATACTGAGAAAAGAAAAGTCAACTGTAAGAGAATTTCAGCATTGTGGCAAGTCAAATGTTGGGTATATCGCTCTTCAGTGAGGAGATTCCCATCTATCAGGGATGATTTGAGGATTTTTAAGTCTATGTAATTGTGAGGTATAAAGTTGTCACCCAATAGTGGTTCTTTAACAAATGGCTCTAGTCTTCCCATCCCGGAGCACTTCCCATTCTGATGTGGAGGGCTCATGGGACTATCTAGAGAAGTAATGGGAATTGCCAAAGTGCCCCAGAGGGAGACAAATTGCATGAGTGACAGACACTAGAACTGTTTCCCCTTCCAAACTGCCAAGGCACCAAAGGATGTGGGAGAGCAAAAGATTAGTGCAGGAAGCAGATGGGATTTGTATCTTAAGCCTAATTAGTTTTCCGATTCAGCATTTCCAATAGAGAGGAGCCTCTTGTGTGGGAAATCGATGAGACATCCTATTATACTAGAGGTGGGTGGTAGCAACAAGATATAAAGGTGACTGGTGAGAAGTGACTGCAATTATTCCTTTTCTGGTTTGCCTTCATAATATTGGTGGCCATAGCAGTTGGTAGAGCTACTTTGTTGCAAGACATTTTGCTTCTCTTTCTTCTGGTAATCTGCCATTGTACTTGTATGTCCCTGCTTCCCTGACCTAATTCTGCCATTATTGGTCTCTTATCAGGTCATGAGGTGGTTTTGGACCGTGGTCTCCAGTTTCACACAGGAGGAACTGGCCCGGCTATTACAGTTCACAACTGGTTCCTCTCAGCTGCCTCCAGGAGGGTTTGCTGCACTCTGTCCATCTTTCCAGATCATTGCAGCTCCAACCCATAGTACTTTGCCGACAGCACACACCTGGTGAGTGCCCTGGCCTTTGAACTCCCTGAAGTATACGTTTGGGATTACATTATGTGCTTGTGAGCGGTGAGCTCATCATCTAGTAGCATGCCTTGTTGTGAGCTGCTGGTACTACGTCAGGTGTGTTGGCCCTTCTGAACTGTGAGCTACTGGTAGCAAGCATGTGGTGGGCAATCTGTATAATGGGTGCTAGATGTGTGGTGGACACCATGTCATCCCACCTAAGGGCAGTGAGCAGCTGGAGGCATCTGTGGTGGATATTCGCCAGCTGCACAAGTGGTGCTTATTACTTGTTTTTCTTTTTTCAGTTTTAACCAGCTGTGCCTCCCTACTTATGACTCCTATGAAGAAGTGCACAAGATGCTGCAGCTGGCCATCAGCGAGGGATGTGAGGGATTTGGCATGCTGTGACTCCCCTTCCACTTCCTTGCTCCTCAGGGCAAGACCTAGCTCCAGTCCACTCTCATTCTTCCCTTCACAAAGCAATGGAGACACAGCACAGACCCTGTCCAAAGGTGATCATCCTCCAGAATCTGGCGTGCAGTCTTTCCGTGTCTAGAGTACATCACCAAGAGCTCGCCTTACACCCTCCCCCACTCCCATCTCTGTTCAGGGTGTTACAGCGAAAGAGCTGTAGTGCATTCGTCAGGGTGATACGGCACTGGGATTGCCCAAAACTCTCTGCATTTGTTCCTCTGGGAGTAGGGAGTGCCTGTGAGCAGGAGTTGCAGTTTAGTACAGAAGGAGGTCTGTGTAGCAGTCATTACTGTAGCTATTTTTGGGGAGGACCAGCTTGAAGCTTTGTTGGAGATCTGGCATGTGAGAAGCCTTAACATGTTTCCATGCTTTGGCGCAAGTCCTTCTCCTGATGCTCTCCTGTAGCTTATGTAACTACTTGTACTGCATGTTTCTGAAGGACACAGGCTTTGTTCCCTATTCAATACCTGACCCATTAGGGCTTCCAGTTCTCTTCCTCTCACTTGTACTGGAAGCTGACATCTCTTGCCCTTGCTGGAGAGGAGGAAGATTAGCATCTGCTAGAGCGAGCAATCCAAAGGCACACTCTCTCATTAGAGCACAAGCGCTGACCCTGGTAGTGACACTGTACTGCCTCTGCCAAGAGCTAGCAGCAAGAGCGTCCTTCTGTACTGGCAGTGACTGGTACAGGCCTCTGCTACTAAGCTGGAAGAGGAGATTCTCCTTCAGTAAATGTTTCTAACATTTGACCTAAAGTGGAACAGGAAGCCGTCCTGCATCACTTGCCTTCCTTTCCCTTCCTCAGGAGAGGGGATGAGTATCTGTGTGAGCCCTCAATGCTGAGCACAAATGTCTCTCCAGTGTTCACCTTCATGGCACATGTGTAGTATTAGGCCAGCTGGCCAGCAGGCAGCTACTACTGTGTGCACTGGGCTTCTGTTTGTACAGAATTACAGTTGGGGTGATGGTATTGGTATTGGACAGAACCCAGTACCTCAGCCCCTGACATTCCACAGGGTCTTGGCTTCTACCTCTATCACATGGCAGCCAGAGGCTCTGCCTGAAGCATGCTGGAGGAAGAAGGGGTGTTGGTGCCTGGAGAGCAGCTGGCCTTCTCTCCTACCAATCCTCTGCTGTTCTCTTGCAGAGCACTCTTCCTTGCTATTCCTTCTAGTGCTGCTGGCTTTCCAGGACAGAGGGTACTAAACTGGAGCGTCTCCCAAACAGAGATTGAATAGCCCACCAGGTGGCATGTTGCACAACCACTGCTCAAATTATAGTTTGGGAATCAGTAATGAGCAGTAAATTTATAGCTACCTGGTTCTGTTACCTGTGACTGTCCACTCAGCTCCTCCCATCCCAGCAAAACAAAAGGGTGAGGAGTCAAGGATCTTACTTGGCAATCTTTCCAGTTTCAGCAGTGAGACCAAAATCTGAACAGATAATTGAACTCCCAACTTGCCCTTAAAGTGCATCTCTCCAGCTCAAGCACATTGGTGAGTGACTGGCATATGAGAAGAACCTGTGCTGTATGCAGTCACTGGAATGAGTAGGATTCAGGCTCTTAGGTTGGGATTTCAATCTATCATCTCTTCTAAGAGCTAATTTTAGAAAAATAGATAACATTAAAAATTGTGCCATCACTCTCAGTTCCTTTATTCTGTGGAGCTGGAGCTGCCCTAAACAGGGCAGGATTTGTGGGGCATGGCTTTTAAGTTGGCTTTTCACTTTTCCAATATAACTCAACTAAATGAATTAGAACTCTTGGGAATATTCTAGAAAAATGTCTTTTTATTAAAGCAGCATCTTAACTGTTCTTAGGGAGAGTGCAGCAGGGCCAACAGGCACCGCAGGCCCTTGGGCCAGGCGGGAGGAGGCCTGAATCCGTGCCCCTGAAGGGGTGAGGGCACAAGGGACAGGACCAAGGGCAGTCAGCCCTTACTACCACCCAGACTCAAAGCCACATGGAATAGAAAGCAATTCAAAGGGACCAAGGGCTCCAGTCTCTGCTAAAGTAGCAGCAGTGGTGGCTGGGATCTCTGGGCTCCTTTGAAATGCCAGGTTCCCGTGCAGTTGCCCAATCTCCCGCTGTTGGCAGGCCTGGGAGAGTGCATCACATCTCTACAGAAATATAAGCCCTTGTGGTGCCCAATCCAGCCAGAACTCCAAGCATTGATATGACTTACCAGGATTTCAGTAAAGTGTATTAATTCCCCTTCAGGAATTGAATTGCTGAGAGAGAGCCTGGTAAATAGCAGGTGCAGTTCTTCCCTGACTGATTACTTTAGCAATGGCTACCTTTGTCCCTTTTTAAAAAATACTCTCCCTTTGTGTAATGTTCTGACCTCCTCTGAGTGGAGAGTATGGTTCCAACTTATTTGCACTTTGGGTGGTTTCTATGGTCAGTACATTTGGGGCTTGTGTATACTATTCCACTCATGCACTGCTCTTTCTAGAGACCAAAAGAAGGTGGCACTGATGCTTTGCTCAATTCCTATTGGTTGAGGAGGTGCAGCATGGTGCTGTTCCCTCATTGCAGTCTTATGTCTTGTTCTTGGGCCTGGCAAGGGGCCTTTTGAACCTTGTGGTTATAGGTTGATTCTGCTGATGACATCTTCCTCAGGAATCTTCTCCCTCCTTCTCTAGGGCTGAACTGTTTCTACATTGAGGACAGAGTGGCTAAACATTGAATAGCTTTATCTGCTTGAAACAGCTCCCTGATCCTCCTTGCAGTTCAGCCAGCACCCTTTGTCTCTGCAATTATACAGATGCCAAGGATTTTCTTTCAATACATGTGCAGTCAGAACTGTGGTGGATGCTATTAATTTTTAGTTGAAAACCTTTCTTTATGGTTTCCAAAGGCCTTTAGCTGGTCCCATTTCTCCCAGTGCTCCACCACTTCTGTGGTAGAGGATCTTTGTCTCTTAACCTCTTCTTTCCTCTTCCCATCACACCCACCTTGTATGCCGCCCTTACAGTACCAGTGCGGGGCAATGTACGGAATGCACTGTGGTCAACTGTACTGTATGTTTTTGCTGCAGAGGCTCCTTAGTTGATCCCTTAATCCCACCTAATAGAGATGCTTCAGTAGAAAGTTTTTGGTTCAGGGTACTAGCTCAGACAGATTCCTCACCTCTCTGGAGCTGCTGTAGACCTCACAGGGCCTGGCCTCTGCCTGTATTTGAGGTTCATGTTGCATGTTTTAGAAATCAGAGACTAAAAGAGAGAGGCCAGGCCCCAGTTCTAACTGGCAAGTTCCAAGTGGAGTTCAGCAGGTTCTGGAAGCCCATGGATTTTGTATATAGTTTGTATATTAAATAAAATATTTTAAAAATGCTCTCATCCTGGTTTGGAGTTATTTCTGAGAGGCACAGAAGTGATGACTTAAACCGATTCATCTTAGTGGTGAAAAGTCCTCTTCTGATCTTTTAGTTTCTCGCCATGTCACCCATGCCACTGATTTCTAGTAGGACTGACTAAATTAAGGACCTGGAAATTTAATTTAATTCTGCAGCAAGACTTCCTGGTTTCTGTGGTGCTTCATGGCAGCAGGCTGGAAATTCTGCACCAACTTCTGATAAATCCATTAGTGAGACTTTTAGTAAACTTACTATTCAAATGAATAATTGAGTCGGCACAGTAACTTTTAAGTTACTTTTAATATATATGCATTTCATTATATTCAGTGCTGCAAGTATTTGCTTTGAGTTTGCTTAACTGCATTATAAAAGTTGTCAGGTTTTAGTTGGAAGATGGAGGTTTTGGTGGTAAGAGTGGACAGAGTTTATAGCACCTGGGAAGTGATGGCATTTTTGGAATGTGGGACATAAACTTAGCATCTGGTGGTTTCTTCTAAAATGATCAACTAAATAGTTAACAGTAGACAAAGTGTTTACTATTAGGCCTCAGGGTCAGCATTCCTTTTCCATGAATCTGAGAGCTGTTTCAGGCTGTCTGCAGGCTTTGATTAACAACACTGTATTTGTCACTGTGTTCACGTTTGGAAGACTTTTCTTGTCAACCATAAGAACTAGAAACATAACTTTAAAAATGAAAAAGATTATGGAGGGAGTGGATTCTGTGGCAACTGCCTCGTGGGCTTCTGACATTAGTATTGCTGGATGTTATGCTGCCAAAGTGTATTTTGGAGTCAGCCCAAAGGCTTTGGTTGAGTTCTTCCCCCTTCTATGGTAGGTATATCTCTGAAAGTTTGTATATGTCCCACTACACATTAGTATACTTGCCAGCACGTAATGAAATCGGCATCCCCTTCTCTGACTGTGGCCAATATTTGCATTTTAAGCTGTGAGTGAGTGCTGGCTGCTGGATAAGACTGAGCAGAAGGTGTGGATCCCAGAGTCCCAGCTGTACTATTGCACTACAGAGTTCCATCTGGCAGCCTTCAATTGGAGCAAGCTCTCATTTCTGGTGCAGAAAAATCTGAACTCATTTACTACAGCAGTGGGTGCCATGAAGAACTAGAGAGACAGAGTCTTGGTATCCCTTTCAAGTGGATGAATCTGTGGCTCATGATGTTAGATCAGGGCTCTCAAAGGTGCGTAAATAGCCCTGAATACCCTGTGTGGAATGATCAAAATGATTTCCAGCAGTGACTTTACTCCTCTTCCAGACAAGCACATCAAGCAAGCTACATGCACCGTGACTAGCGTGACTCATAGGAAAGGGTCACAGCGGAGGCAAGAGCTTTTAGAAACACTACCCGTTTGGCTAGACATGGAGTGGGAGCAGCAATCTGAATTAGTTTAACATGAAGCAGGTTCTATAGTTTCTGCCCCTCTTTGCAGCAGGAGGGGTGATGTCATCTGGCCATCTCCATTCTTGTTCATCAATTTCTCCTGATGTCATGGAGACAGAATGGTGCCAGTGACCTGTAGCCAGATTAGCAACCTCAGTTCATCTAAGCATCTGTGAGTTTGCCTGGACCTGAATCTGGGCCAGGAGAAGTTCTAGCTATGAATGTCTCACTCGTTCTGCATGCACCAACCTGTGTCCTCTGTGTCTGCAGGCAACTGCACAGGGGGAAATGCTGCAGACTTCCTGATTCTCTACACGCAGCACTCCTGGCATGATGTGCTGAAGGTTGAGTGTGCTGCTTGGAAACTGCATTGTTTGCAGCATTCTCTCCCCCTCCTAAGTTTTATCTGCCTGGCTTCTAAAAGCACAGAGCTCTCAGGAGTTTCTTCAACAGTACTAAGTGAGAGACTGGGTCAGGGAGTGACTGTTTTGTTTGGGGGGATTCTGAGTGTATAAAAGCTTGTTACAAGGAGGAGGGAGAAAAAGGTTTTCCTTAATCTGAGGCTAGGATGAAGCAATAATCTTAAATTGCAGATAGGAAGGTTTAGACTGAACATCATGAAAAGCTTTGTCAGTGATTTAATTGCCCAGGGAGGTTATTGAATCTCAATCACTGGAGATTTTAAACAGCAGGTTAGACAAACACCTTTCAGGTATGACCTAAATCAGTGGTCTCCAACCTTTTTGAAACCGTTATCTTGTGGTTAATATAAGTGCAATGTAAGATTTACCTCAAATCCAAATACCCTTGCCCTGCTTCCTTCCCGCCCCTCCTTTGAGGCACTGCCCCTGCTCCACCCCTTCTCCGAGGCCTTGTCCTGCTCACTCCATTGCTCTTCCTCATTCTCACTCACTTTCACTAGGCTGGGGTAGGGGGTTGGGGTGCAGGCTCTGGTCTTGGGCCAAGGAGTTTGGAGTGTGGGAGGGGCTCTGGGCTTAGCCCAGGATGGGGCATTGGGGTCCTAGAAGGGTTTCAGGGTGCAAGCTCTGGGGTCCAGGAGCAGTTTCAAGGTGCAAGCTCTGGGAAGCAGTTTGGGTGCAGGGGGACTCATGTTTGGGGCAGGAGGTTGGCTGTAGGAGGAGATTCAGGGCTGAGACAGGTTCATTAAGCATGCTCTGGCTGGGCACTGTTTAACTGAAATGGCTTCTAGGTGGTGGAGCAGTGGAGTTAAGGCAGGCTTACTCCTACCTTACCCTGGCCCTTTACCACTCATGAAAGCAGCTGGCATATACAGTAATGGCTCCATGTGTTACTCATTTCAAACCTGATTTACTGTACCTGAAGCTAGTCTTGGAAATTCCCAGGTGTTGGGCCCTCTAGAGACTTTGCTATTGAGTATGTCATGCCCTGGGTCTTGGGGTTCTGTATATCAAACTCAAGAGAAGCTTTGGCTGCCTATCGCTTCTTTTGTAAGGGATCAAACAGTGGATCCAAAGGTTCAGTGTTTTTTAGTTCACAGTGAGGGATTGAGAAGCTAGAATTGGTCTAATGTTCAGAATACTTTCCTCCAGTGTGAGTGGAGGCCAGAGCAAGTAAGAGGCAGTTCTTTGACAGAGTATCTCTGACTTTATCTATGGTGGCCAACAACTGACCTCTCTTCCTTCCCTCCTTGGAGACAATTCTCCAAGTAATTGTTCAGCATCTTCTGATATTACTTTCAGCACTTCAGTGTACCTTGGTACTGTAACTTTTTTGCTTTGATACATTTCCATACCTGACAGAATAATAGAATACTAGAAACGTAGGTCACCGAGCACAAACCTCTTCCAAATTAAAAGCCCTATAGCCTCTATGTTGAGGGCCCATATCTGGACCATACCTGTCAGGTGTTTATCTAACCTGTTCCCAAATACCACCAGTGACAAGGATTCTACAACTTCCCCAATAACCTATTCCTATACTTAGCTCTCTTTTTAGTTCATTTTTCCCTAATATTTAGTTTAAATATCCCTAGCTGTAGTTTAATCTGGTTATTTTTTGTCCCAATTTCAGTAGACACCGAGAAAAATTAATCACCATTCTGTTTATAACAGTCCATAATCGGAGATCTTTTTTCAGCTGATGTTATAAAGCTATCCTTCTGCAAGAGGGAAGACAGCAGTGGGCAAAAGGATGGCCAAGATGATGCAAAAAAGGAGTGTGGTAGTATCTCCTAAAGCAGGGCTTCTCAACATGTGGCTTGCAGGTTGCAGTTGCAGCCTGTGTCTTTGCAGCCCGTGGTGCAGTTTGGGTTTATGCGGGGCTCAACACACAGCCCGTGGGTGGGAGCCAAATCAAAAAAGTAGTCAATGTAATGGTCTTCTGTTGATATGCATTTTATTACTTAAATTCCTGGACTGTCATTGCTCATTAAAAGTGTTGTCATATGGGTGGAAACCGGGCAAATATTGCATTTTATTAATATGAGCAGAACTGACTAAAATGGGGCCTGTTTGTTGTGTAGTCTTGCCTTAATCTTTGTATTGGTGCCCATCAGTATGAAAGATGCTATTTGCATATATTTGCAAGTATATGCAACCACACTTAAGTTGCAGCCCTCGGCATGTTCTGTGAGTATTACTGCAGCCCCCGGGGCTTCCAAAATTGAGTAGCCCTGCCCTAAAGGATCCATCCCATGTTTTTTCACATCTCAAAGAGAGAGACTCTTGCAGCAGTTTGCCCACCAGAGGGCCACCTGTGCTTGACTTGAGCCAGTTTAGTTCATTCATTTGGAACGAGAAGGATTGGTTATTGGCTGTTTCCTTTTAATAGAGCTCTTGATTTGGTAGACATTTGTGCTCGATGTCTTAATCCCCCAACCTATAGAAGAATGTATATAGCAAGTGAATACCCTGTTCATGTATAGTCACCTTTTACATAAAGCTCTCTATTTCTAACTTGAACAAATTTAAAATGCATTGAAAGGAAATTATTTTTATACAATATACAGTTAACCTTGTCACATTTTGTCCCGTTTTGTTGAGGGAAAGTAGCTTAGTAGTAATTTTTTTAAAAATGTAGAATCATGTAAATAAATAGTATTTGCACCAATTCTGATCTGATTAAAACTATCCCTCAAGCTTTAAGTCACAGGCTGATCACTAGTTTGGGGAGTTTGAAGGCATTTTATCCAGTCAGTCAGGAAAGCTCAACTCACCAGGTGCATAGGTGGTGAAGTATTCCACCAACAGGATAGAGGGTCTGCTTTTTAGACGACAATAAGGATTGAAGGCATTTGGAGCCACACAGGAGAGATCATTTGAGCACTGCAGGTCAAGCAATTGGAGGGAGCCAAGCACAGGGAATCTGGCACCTAAGGATGTCTTTTCATCAGAGGCAAATCGAACCTGATCCCATTCTACCCTGCTGCCAACACAGACCTGTTACTCTGAAGCAGAGTCTCAGAGGAGTAGCTGTGTTGGTTTGTATCTGCAAAAATAACAAGGAGTCTGTGGCACCTTAAAAACGAACTGATTTATTTGTGCATAAGATTTCCTGAGTAAAAAACACTTTGTCAGATGCATGAAGTCATGAAGCAGTTAGTATACCAACTCTGTTGGTGTCTAACCCTATCCCTGCCCTCATATGCTACTGCTTTCTCAAATTCAAAAGGTGTGACCTTTCTAATCCAGCACATTTACTGTAAGTAATTTCAATGTATTCAGGCTTTGGAAGAAGGTAGTGCCAAAATATGTGCCTCTGCATTGTCCCTGATATTCCTAAGCCCCTTCTATTTGTCATTTTCCTGGGCTGAGAGCAGTTGTGATTTAAGTGAGACATGACAGAATTTCATTGGAGCTGCATACCAGGAATGTTAGTGAAGTGTAAATCACTTGGTGCTGCCACAATGTCCCCAAGGCTAGGATTCTGACCTTGACAGATCTGGTCTTAGACAATCTAAAAAAACAGAGGGAGAGACACCAGCTCAAGCAGTGAACACCAGCAAGTGGAAGGTGGCTGGTTAAAGTGGGAACGGTAATTTTGGACCCAGGAGCTCCTCACAGAATCAGGGGGCAATGGTGTGTGGGCTGATGGAGTTTGGTTGTTCAGTTTTCAGTTGTGTGTTTCTCTCATTATTGTCCTTGGTGAGTCCCAGGTGTGCATTCTCTAAGTAATAATTGTCTAGATAATACTTAGTCCTGCCGTTGAGTGCAGGGGACTGGACTAGATGACCTCTTGAGGACCCTTTCAGTCCTGTGAGTCTCAACTCTGGTCATCTTAGAAGGATTGTAGCAAACATAGAGGGGGGCATCTAAAGTGGATAATGAGAATAGGCGGGGGAAAGATTATAATCTAAGAAGAGGTTGTTGCTATTTAGAGAAAAGACAGGGATAGATAGAAGTATTCAAAATAGTGAACAGTATAGGGAAGGTAAATGAGGTGCCCCATGCGTGATACAAGAGCAAGGGCATAATAAATGAGTGTCTTTTTCTACAATGAGCCTGTAGCAATGAGTTCCACAGTCTAACATCACTGACGCCAAGAGCTTAGCAGTATTAAAAGGGAGTGACATTTACATGAATAATGAGAACAGCTGCATTTACATTAAATAGGACTCAGTGCAAACCCCAACACAATAAACTCTCTTGTTGCACAGCATAGTCCAGCCTTTCTTGTGGACTGGGATGAAACTTCGTCTGTCATTTTCTTTCACCTGAAATACCTTAGACTAAAGTAATTGGGCTCAACAGAGGTTTGTTGAGGTGAAATGTAATGAATGACATGCTATACAGGACGTTAGATCTGATAATCTAATGGTCCCTTTTGGTCTTAAACTCTATGAAGCATCTGATACTGAAGCATCAGACACAGGATATTAGGCTAGGGGAGTACTGGGCTGATCTGGTATAGGAATTCCAGGGTTCTAAGGTAGAAAGAAGAAAGCCAATTCTTCACCTTGTGCTTCCATCCCAACTGCTCTCTCAAGCTAATTATGGTTGGGCCAGTTTAATATTGTGCTAAGAAACTAGTTGCTTCAGGAAATAGTGCTGGTAACTCAATAAGGGGCACTCTCCTCTGAGAAAGTACTGACCCCAATACCTCAGTGCTGTGATGGGAGCACTGTGCTGAAAGAAACAGTATAGGCAGCACAATAGCAAGCACCACCCCCTCTGATTTCGTATCCCAGAATGGTGCCCCGTGTGCTGTTTGAGGCGCTGTCTTTTGAATGAGTGACTAAATGTAGAGCTTGACTGTGGTCATTCAGGAATCCATGGCACATTTCCAAAGTGTCTAGGTATTAAGCTCAAAGTCTTGGCCAAATTTGGGTAGTTTCATTCTGTCCCCCCCTGCAGTTTCTACTGGATATGGTGTTAGCCTTCACAACCAGCCTTTTGTGCAGTGTTGCTATGTGCTGCAAAACAGCTGCCACTCCTCACCCCAGAAGCGGCTGTATTTCAGTGGTGAGTGAATAATCCCTGTATGTATATCTTGTAAAGTGCTTTGCAATCCTTAGGGATGAAAGGCACATGGAAGGGTAAGAGTTTATCCTTCTAAAAGTGCAAGTTGCCATCTGTGTCCCCCCTCTGGGGATGCGTTGCTGCAGTTAGGGTCAGCAGACATCCTCCCCCATTGAGCTGCAGGATATGGTGTACAGAAACATGTCTCATAGGCCTGGAAGAGTAAGGAGCTCCCCACTCCCCATTTCCTCCTTGGTATACCCAGTGGGGAGCCCCTCATACTGCTTTCTTTTCCATTTGCACTTTCTATGTTGTCAGTGTCCCATACTCCATGGTGATTTTTGCAAGAGGGACCCTGAAGCACGGGTTTACAGTTCACAGGTTACTGCTCCCTCTCCTCTCCCACGCTGTTCATCTGTGTCCCTCTCCCCTCAACTAGTGTTCCTCCCTTTGCCTTCACCCTTCTCTCTCTCCAGACAGCATGGCTCACAGAAGGCAGAGTTCTTTACCTTAGGCTGTGGTGGGGATGGAGCTGGATCTAACGTGGAAGAGCGCAAAGCACTAACCCTGACTATTCTGAGGTTGTCTATGGCTTGGCTTTCTCTATTCTCCAGGGTGCTGGGGAGCCTGTGCTCCTTCTCCAGCTCTTCCTGGCTGCCTTTCCCCTCTCCAGTCAGTCATGGTAATTCACCCTGGCACTGTTTGGCAGGGACTATATCCTGGCATGACGAACAGTCAGGGTCACTTGTCAGCCTCAGAGCTATGAGCCTAATTCAATACAACAGATGTAGGTATTTTTTCCAAATTCCCTCTGGGCCGCAGGATTAAAGTCTCTGTTCTCAGCCGGGGTCCCTAGTGCAGTCATTTCCCTGTGTTACACAATGCTCCATTAGGAGGAACAGTACAAACAGATCTGTAGGGGCCCTTCCCCAACCTGGGAAAGCAGGGGGTGTCGGGAGGAGGCAGATTTAGTCCTAGGAGCTCTAGAATGGTTCTGCCTCATCCTTCTCCCCATGAAATGTCTCTGCAGCACCTTACAGCCTCCATTCTAGCCATGGAGGAAGCAGGATGTGGATGATGAAGTGTCTGAAAACACAGAACCCTTATTTCCCATGATCTATCTGCACTTCACACAATTGGTGTGAGAGTGGCCAGGGTACAGTGTGCCCATTTGACTGCATCCCTGGACCAGTGCCCCCACTTGCCTGCATGTTCATTGATCAGGATGCTTCTGTATGCTTGTGTACCATAAGTGATACTTGTGACATCTCAGAGCCCCAGTGAAGGGAAGGAGTGGAGTGTAGCAAGCAGCATACAGCACTTGTGTTCTCAGTGGCAGCAAGAGGTGCAACAGGGCCCTGGAGCCTAACATCCTGGGCCAGAAGTTCTACCACCACAGAAATGGAGCAGCACTTTAAATGAATCGGTTAGGACAGCTGCTGGATTTGCCCCCCCGTCCATTAGGTCCCATGCTCAGAATGACCATCTGGGAAAGGGTCACCTTCTTACTTATGATATTTATAATCTGA
>CM057848.1:40279696-40308858 GCA_030068395.1 Apalone spinifera
GAGTTTGGCCCATGGAGGAAGTTTCAGCTCGGTGACTGTGTCAGACAGCTGGGCTGTGTATCATACGCCAGGCCCCACCAGCTGCTTTGGAATCAAAACTCATACCACGAGGAGACTTGGTCAACATTCCAGACTTTTCCTTCACCTCATTTGTTAGCTGTTTCAGATATGGATGCCGTGGCCGGCACACAAAGGCCTGGCTAGCATGCAGGGCGCTGATCCAGTTGCCCTCGTTCAAACTTCCTCTGCAAGCCTGTCTGGATGTTAGCAGTGAGAAGGCCTCTAAGAGGGAACTCTGGATATCCAGGATACACCAGTCATAATGGAGTCGTTCATCACCATGCAAGGGAAGTGGTATAAGTCAGATGTCCATCCCAGACATGTCCCTGCATGCTAGTGCAATACAATTATGTAACACAGCATGAGTTTTTGTATCACAGCTATTGGCCCCAACTTAGATCATGGGCCCATCGAGCTAAGTGCTATACAAGTTTGTAGCAAAAGACACTCCTTGCCCCAAAGAGCTTACAGTCTAAATAAACTGTCTTACCTTCCCTGTTGTTTTAGTCCCTTTTTACAGATGGAGAGATGATATTAAGTGATTTATCCAAGGTGTGTCAGCCACTCGGTAGCAGAGCCGGGAACTGAGCCCAGAGTTCTAAGGTGCCAGGCTGATGCATTAGCCACAAGATCATCTTTCCTGACACAAGTAATTGGGGTCTTTGTTCTTTAGTCAGATGGTGGGGTGTAGCTAGTGAAAGACTGTTATGCAAGCATGTCCAGTGGCCACTTCAGAGCAGAGCCCCTACATGTCAAATGCCAGTTCAATCTCTAGCATCATGTAGTGAGCTGGCTCAGCCTTTGAGAGACTTTTTGTGTTTATTCACCTCACTTGGAGACAGGGGAAGCAGTTGTGATGTTTTGAATATTAATGTAATGTTATGTCTTAATCCCAAGAATGTATTTGTGTGTGTTTGTTTTTTCCTGCACCAAATAGCCTGGATTTGCCATCAGTGCCAGAAAGCGATCAGCAGCAGGTGCTACTCAAATGCCACATCCAGGACATTTTTTAAATAGTTTCTAGACTGGAAAAATTTAAACAACAAATAGTCTTGCAGCACCTTAGAGATTAACAAAACATGTAGATGGTATCATGAGCTTTCGTGGGCACAACACACTTCGTCATCAAAACATGTAGATGGTATCATGAGCACAACCCACTTTTTCATCTGAAGAAGTGGGTTGTACGCACAAAAGCTCATGATACCATCTACATGTTTTGTTAGTCTTTAAGGTACTGCAAGACTATTTGTTGTTTTTTAAGTTTTTCCAGTTACAAACTTAACTTGGCTACCCTCTGTAGTTTCTAGACTGAGCAGGACAGGAGCAGGGTAACCCAGGAGCATCGTTTCCTAGCAGCAACATGGTTGATTAAATCCCATCTTTACTAACAGATGCCACTTAGCTTAAGCTAGGTTTGTGAAGCCTTTTTTGTTCTTGGGGTGGAGGGAGTTAGTGACCATTCTAGTGTTCTTGTCAACATTTCCTGTTGATCACTCAGTTTGTTCTTGTTCAGCATCTGGCCCTAGACATATCCTTTATCATTATTTGTATATAATGCCTAGAAGCTTTAGTCAAGGTCCAGAACTCTATTGTGCTAAGGGCTGTAACTGGTTCAGTTTAGATGGGAAAAGTTCTGCTTTTGGAAGGAGCTGCAGTGATAAACTACCAGGAAATATGCCACCAGCCATGGAGATGCCCTGCAAATGCTGCCACATCTGGGAGGAGGAGCAGCAGCAACCCTGGCTCTTGAGTGTCCTGTGCGCTTGGGTTCCTTGTGGGTTTTCACAAGCTCAAGAGGACGGGACATTCAGGTCTTCGGTTTGACAGAGATTTAACAGGTAAGAGACAAATGGAGGCAATTAGTACATCAATGGCTACATCTCATAAATCAGATTTCAAATGCCAGAACCTGATATGAGAAGGAATCACCACGCAGATGAAATATCTGTGTCATCGGCTCTTTGGAGATAATTAGAACTAAAGAAACATTGGGAAGTGAAATGGCACAGAACAGGAAAAAAATGGAGGAACTCGGCCTGTCTGGAAGAGTGCAATGTCTCTGGGCTGTCACTGGGGACTGGGCTCCAAAGTGTTCAAGGAGGACAGGGGTGTTCGTTTTTTGAGGGCATTCAGATGATTGCTCCTATTGAATCTCTGAGGGTGTGTGTACACTGCACCTTTACCTTGAAATAAGCTACACAAATTGAGTAGCTTATTTTGAGGTAATTTTGAAATAAAATGCTATTCCGAAATGTTCCTTAACCCTTGTGGAACAAGAATTACAGGGATGCCAGAATAGTGTGCCCATTATTTCAAAATGTATTTTGACATAAATAACGAGCTGCATTAAATATGGGGAATAGCTATTTTAGGATACTTCCAGTATCCCAAAATAGCTCCGCAGTGTAGTAGTAGCCTGAGGCAACTGAGCCTGAAGGAATAATATCCTCATGCCTAGGGAAGGCCCCTCCCTCCACATGGACCCTTTGGTTTCTTCCAGCAGGAAACAGTAACAACACTAAAGGCCCAATTGCTTCATTCCTATGCTCAGCCAAGCAGGTGTGGGAGACTCCCTCTGTTCTGACCTGACCCCTGGCTTTGGTTAGTTAAGCACTATCTCTTGGCATTGGGAGACATGACTGCAGTTTTAGCTGAGCACAGGGAAGGAAGGGGTCCAGGCTGGGAGTAACTGCCTTGGGGATATGGCTAAGGTGACATGGGACCAAGGAACTGAGGTGAATTGGTGCACATAGGCCTGGAATAGGGCAGGCTGTTGCAGATCAGATTGAGGAGCATTGGACTGGTGGGGCTATGTGGGCTAGCGAGCACAACTCCTGTTAGCAATCCAGTGGTGCAGTTAGTCCCTGAGCTTCAAGAATGACATATGCCTTTCCTCCCCCTATCCCTCCATCTTACTCAGGCTAAGTCTATACAGTGGCTGCGTCTAGACTGGCAAGTTTTTCCACAAAAGCAGCCGCTTTTGCGGAAAAACTTGCCAGCTGTCTACATGGCTGCTTGAATTTGCACAAGAACACTGACTATCTAATGTAAGATTATATATAAAAGGTTGAGAAACATGGGTTTACACTCATCTCTCCCAGTGCTCTTGGCCATACTTTCACTTTAAAGTGCAACTGCTTTTTAAAGTGCTGATGTGGCTGGAGTGAGCCTGAATTCAAAGAGTTAAATTCCTAAATGTGGCTTCAGTTCCTTGCAGACAGATTGTCTTTGCCTGAGGGGTCCTTACTGAGTGGCTTATGATGTTGGTTTCCTGGGTTGCTGCTTGTTGTTAGGGTCAAGTTGTGTGGTGTGCACGTGAAAGGGAGCTTTGGCACAATAGAGTTCATGTTGTGCTGGACTCTATTGTACAGAACATGGACTCCTCTTCCCCCTTCCCCCTGGTTTCTCTGCTGCAGCGTGGGACAGGGCCTCCCTGAGAGCGGGGAGAAGAGCTGCTCCCAGAATCACTCAGAGAAGAGTGTGCAGAAAAGAATCCTCACAAAAGCTCCCAGCCTGGGAGTCCTGCATTCCTCTGCCAGCCTCTCAGGGGTGGATTGTTTCCAGCAATCTCCTTGGCAGACAGGCAGCTTCCCAATACAATGAGTTTCCAAGAGGTTAAAGCTACTTTGTTGTCAAACAGGGATCTGTCCCCCTGCTCCTTCCATTGTCTTGCCAGTGCTCCCCCTCTGCTTTTGTATTCTTCTCTATGCCTTAAACACAGAATGCCCTGAGGCCCCTTCTCTCAGGGAACAGGACTGCAAAAAATGTGGAAAGGGGCATTTTAACTCAAACAGCCACAGCTGGTGGATGAGCCCATGCAACCTGTAAATCAAAGGCAATGAGGTAGACAAGACAATTTAGGTTGTTAGTCATATCCAGGGGACAGGGCCCTGCAGATGTAATAGTGGTGTTCTTCAAGTGATGTCCCTGTGGTGGCTCCACTGTTGGTGTCGGGCTCGTCCTGTGCCACAGATTGGAGATCTTTCTAGCAGTATATGATCGGGACACTCAGGCGCAGCAGGACACATGCCGTTTACACCTTTTGAGTTTGTGTGCGTGGCCCAACTCCCCTCAATTCCTTCATACCGCCCTTGGTCGCAGATGGAGCTCAATCCCTCTCTTCCGCCTTCCCTTTCTGTGAATGACAAGACACTTTAGTTTAGTTAGTTAGTTATTCAGTTTATAATTATTGTTCTTCTAGTTCTTCTAGGCATAGTTGGTTTAAAGAAAAAAATACTTTTTTTTTCCCTCAACACCCTGGAGGAACATTGTGGTGAAACCGGGCCCAACAGCGGCCCCCTCATTTAATTAAAAAAAAAAGACGACTACAAATTAAATACAAAATACCTTATAGGACTTTCAAAAATCCTATAAGGTTTTGGAAGGTCTTACACCACCAAAATAACACCGAGACAAAATCCCATTAAAAAAAAAAACTGCTCTACAGAAGCGTTTAAAAAAAGAAAGAAAGAAAATCCAACCAAATAACGTACTGCCTCAGGGAAGAACCTGACAAAATGCCTAGTTAACACAGCTTTAAGAAATGCAACCCAATGCTGCTTTGGATAGCCAAAGGTCTTGTATTTGGTGCTTGGGTGAGACACACGTTCCTCAAAAATGTGCACTGTTGTAGCCTCATAACCAGGGTGCAAAAGGACAGGGAGCTCAGATTGAGAATGCTCCTCTTCAATAAGGCCCTTGAGCCCCAAGCACCCAAACAGGGGAGTACTCAGCAAGAGAACCCCAGCAAACAAAAGGGACTGGGCAGGCTCCCTTTAATCTAAGTCGTTGGCAACGCAGAGAGTCTCTCCAGCCCATTCCCTACCTCCCAGAGTCAGCATAGGAGACAAACCGGGCACTCACGTACAACATCGGTCGCAGAACTAAAACCACGAACCTCACAAGCCACAGCACTGACTGCAACAGCACTGAAGTAGCTGGAAGTCCAGGAATCAGATAATACCCTGGCACTGCAAGTGCCAAACAAGACCCTGGCACCAATGAAAGTGAGGGTGAAATCCACCAGACCCTTGCCATGCTTGCCATGCCCAGAACTGGTGCCCTCTCCACCAACACCAATGCCTCCTCCATCGGCGCCGTGTTCATCGGCCCTGTGGGAACCCTTCGATGCTCGGCACTGCTCAACTCACAAGCATTGTGCTAACGTACCGGTGCCAACTGTGTTAGCGCACTAAAGATCATGGCATGATGCAGTCCACGCTCAACCTTCACAGTCACCATCACCAGCTAGAGACACTTCCCATTTACCAAGATCACTGGTGCTCTCATATTACTCTGACTATGATGACGACCGCAGGAGTGTGTTCTCTCAGCACTCCTCTCTAATCAAACCAAATATACCTTACAAGAGACACCAGTCACACTGCTTTCACCATCCTCTGTGGTATTCTGACTGGTCATACCGCCCTCATCAACCATCACAGTGGCCACCAGGCTATCATTGTGTTCCATCCAGGCACCATTCAATGACACTGTCAACACCTCCCCATAGATCAGTACCGGCCTCCCATCTTCATAGTCCTCCTCCTTTGACAGAGGATTTGGAAACAGAGGAAGGGCGGATTAGCAACAAACCCAAACAGGACCAACAAGGTGTCTCACTAACAGACAAGTCATCTTTCTCTCCAGACGAGTGGTCATCCCAGATGATATCTATACCAACCGATGACATGAAACAATTCCAGGAGCTTTTCAAAAGGGTTCCAGGAGGTTACCTTTTCTGAGGTTTAAGAGAAGCAACACAGACTCCTAAAGAAACTACAACCATCAGCCAAATCAAAAATTGCGCTTCCAATTGATGGAGCTATCATGAGCAGATGAGGTGTGGCAGACACCGGCCTCAACTCAACCTACCAACAAGCGGGCTGATAGAAAGTATTTTGTACCCTCGAAGGGCATGGATTTTTTATTCTTGTATTCACAACCGAATTCCCTAATAGTTGATGCAGCAAGCCAAAGATCCAAAAACCGTCAGTTTAAGGCTTCCACCTGTGATAAAGAACATAAGAAGTTACATCTTTTTGGCAGGAAGATGTATTTGTCCTCCACTTTGCAGCTCCGCATAGCTAATTACACTGCATTGCTTTCTAATCATGATTTTGACAGTTACGCTAAGTTAACTGAGTTAATGTAACATTTACCAGACAAAAAACAACCCAGCCTAAAATCTATTGTTCAGGTGGATTGTACCACGCACGGCACTCCAAATGGCACTGGATGTTGCCAATCCAGGGGTAAAGGCAATGGCTAACTCACTGGCATGAGGCATACTTCTTTGTTGCAGGCAGTAGTCATGCCAAAGCAGGTACAAACCAAGGCCATTTGAGCAAAACTGGTCAAGGGCAAGAAACCAATGTTGATGGGGCACTAACAACCATTCCTCCAACCAGCAGGTTTGAGGCATTGGTCAAGGGCCTACAAGACCTCTCCATTCCACTAGTGCCTCATGATCACTTGACCTTTCAGCACTGTCTGTGCCCTTTTTACGACCAATGGGCAGCATTTACTACAGACCGTTGGGTCCTAGAGATTGTCAAATGCGGATATTGTATTCCTCTCAATTCCCCCGACCTTCTCACTTACCCTGTCCCTCTTCAGGGACCCTTCTCAGAAACACTTCTGCAACAAGAAGTGAATCATCATCTACACATAAAGCCATAGAGAGGGTGCCCGAACAACATCAGGGTAGGGGTTTCTACTCAAACTACTTTCTCACAAAGAATGGGGGGTTGGAGGTCCATCCTCAGTCTTCGCCAGCTAAGCAAGTACCTCTGCAAGCAATGATTCAAAATTATCACGCTCACGTCCATCATCTTGGAACTAGAAGAAGGAGACTCGTTTGCAGCCCTTGACTTGCAATTCACATCACCAATTACACAACACACAGATGCTTCCTCTGCTTTACAATTGCTTTTGATCATTTACAGTATCGAGTCCTACCCTTCAGACTTTCTTCTGCTCCCAGAGTCTCTTCGAAGACCCTGGCAGTCATGGTGGCTCATCTACCAAAGGCATTGTGATCTTTCCTTATTTAGATTACTGCCTCATGTGAGGTCCGTCGCAACAAGCAACTCTACAGATGCTCCTCTTTTCCAAGAGGCTCTTTGAATCTCTCAGCCTCATCATAAATGAGCAGAAGTCCATTTTTTGCCCAACGCGGTCACTAGAATTCACAGGAGCTCGACTGGATTCCACCATAGCACAAGCATACCTTCTTGTCCAACGTTTCGAGGCCATATAAAGCCTCATCACTATTATGGCGTCCAGTCCCACTGTGACAGTGCTCACCTGCCTCCAGCTCATGGGATATATATATGGTAGCCATAATATATGGTCCGTTATGCATGTCTGTGTGATGTAATGGGGATTGTATTCACTCTTGTGGTCAGTGTATTCACTCTGGTTGCTTTGTTGTGTTGTATGTGATTCTGCTGTCTTTATGCTGTTCGGTAGTGAATCTGTGTGTGAGAAGTGTCCAGTGGGGGATGGGCTCTTTAGGTGAGGACTCCTGAGGGAAAGCATTTAGGGAATGGTCCAGGCCTCCTGTCACCTGAGCTAGGTGGAGGATTCAGTCAGGTGACACTTGGCCCCTGGAATCAGAACAAAGGAGGGGGCAGATCTGCCTCCAGGCTGTGACACGTGTGTGTGTGTGTGTGTGTGTGTGTGTGTGAGAGAGAGAGTTTTCAGCTGGCTTAGGGAGAAGAGAGCCTAGCTGGCTTGAGGAGGGCTGAGCAGGGCCCAGAGTCCTGGCTCTGGGTCCCCTTGTCCCAAGATGTATCGTGCTGAATGCTCCTGATTCCTGTGACAACAAGTCTGTGCTACGCTGTGTCCCTGTGAACAAATAAACCATCTGTTTTACTTGCTGGCTGAGAGTCGCATCTGGCTACGGATGGGGTGCAGCGACTCCCCCCACACTCTGTGACAGTCTGCACTTTCTGTGTCTCCAGCACTGGCTGTCTTTAGTCTACACCCCAGCCAAGCATCAGGTGTGCAAGTATCAGTTACCCTGAGGATTATCGTTTCCTTGTGATGGTGGACCGATCCAAAGAACCTCCTTGTGGGTGTCCCATTTCCCCAGATGCAGTCATCTCTACAAATTATCATGGATGGTTTCCTTCTTGGCTGGGGTGCACACATGCAACACTACTTCGCTCAGGGCAAATGGTCAACCCATGAATCCAGATTGCACATCAATTTCCTAGAACTCTGTGCAGTGAGCAATGCTTGCAAACATTTCATCCGGCATATTTGTGGACTCACAGTGCATATCCTCACCAACAATGTCACCATCATGTTTTACATCCATTGTCAAGGTGGTACCCACTCTCCATCCCTCTCTGCGGAGGCTGTAATACACGGAACTGGTGTATTAACAACAGCATCAGTCTGGTTGCATCCTACGTTCAGGGGGTCATCAATACAATGGCAGATGCTCTCAGCCAGCATTTCACAACAGACCATGAATGGGACATCCACATGTGCATCATACATACCATATTTCATTTCTGGAGGCTTCCAACAGTAGATCTTTTTGCTAATTACCAGAATACTAAGAGCCCGCAGTACTGCTCCAAAATGGAAGTAGGACCAGACTCACTAGGAGACGCTGCCTTAATCACGTGGGAGGCCCCCCTCTGCTACACATTTCCCCCAATCCCTCTCTCTTTCTGAGGGTCAACAGGAAGATCCAGTCAGACAATGCCTGAGTCATCCTCATAGCCTCAGTGTAGGCCAGGCAGATTTGGTTTCCCTATCTTTATCAAATGTCTCATCAACCTCGTTACCACCTTCTGACTAGTTCAGGCCTCCTTTCTCAGAACGCAGGCATCCTTCTTCATCCCCAGCCAGAAACACTACACTTCACAGCATGGTTTCTCTCTGGTTCTCCGGAGAGGAGAAAAAATGCTCATAGCAAGTGAAGAATGTTGTGCTTCAGAGTAGACAACAGACTACTCGCGATACTCTACCTGTGGAAGTGGAAATGTTTCACAGCAAGGTGCGACATTGGCGCTCAACCAACTACCACTCCTCTACATACCATACTTGATTACATTATACATCCCAAACAGCAGGGTCCATCACTTACCTCCTTTAAAGTTCATCTGGCTGCATTGGCAGCTTTTCATTCTCCAGTTGATGGATTTTCATTATTCACACACCCTAGCTCTAAGAGATTTTTTTTTTTTAGAGGGCTACGCAACCTAAACCCTCCATGTAAACCCATAGCCTCAACTTGAGACCTAGAGTTGGTGCTAGATTCACTAACTAGGCCACCGCTTCAGCCTTTGGCCATGTGATTGCTCTCCTTATTAACAACAGACACTGTGTTTCTAGTGGCAATCACATCAGCGAGACGAGTTAGTAAAATTACAGTCCTCATGGCATCTCCACCTTACACAGTATTCCATACAGAGTGGTCCCCTCAGCACTCCCCGCCTTTCACCCTAAAATCTGCATTAATTCCATGTTAATGAACCTATCATCCTACCTATGTTCTACCAGAAGCCTCATGCTTCTCATGAGGCATCAGTGTTACACATCCTAAATGTCCAGAGGGCGTTATTGTTTTATATCGACTGCACATGGCCTTTCCACAAAACTCTATTTTTATCGCTTGTGGAGCACTTTCAGGGAATGCCACTATCATCACAGTGTATTTCCAAACTAATAACATTGATTGGTGCAAAATGTTATTTGCTCTGAGGCAGAACACTTTATATGATCCCCAGGGCACATTCTACACGGGCTGTTGCCACGTCAATAGCCTTTTTGAAGGGAGTTCTTCTCTAGGACATCTGTGCGGCAGGTACATGGTCATCCAACCACACCTTCTTGAGACATTATGCAGTTCCCTCATGAGACATTACGCAGTTCCCTCACAGGCTCTGCAGTACCTCATGTGGTCCTATCATCTGCGCATAACAATTAACCCGAAGCCCATCTTCCAGATGCTGGATACTGCTAGACAGTCACCAACAGGGAAGCACCCACAGGGACATCACTTGAAGACGAAAAGGAAGTTACTTACCTTGTGCGGTAATTATGGTTCTTCAAGATGTGTCCCCCCTGTGGGTGCTCCACAATCCACCCTTCCTCTCCATTTCTTTGGATCCAATCCAATCAAGAAGGCATGCACGAAGAAACGAAGGGGAGTTGGGCTACATGCAAGTATCCCAAAGTCATGAATAGCATGTGCCCTTGCAGCGCATGCACAGCCTGACCATACACTGCTGGAAAAATCTCCAATCAATGGTGCTGGGACGAGCCCAACGCCAACAGTGGAGCACCCATGGGGGGGGGGGGACATCTTCAAGAACCATTTTTACTGCACAAGATGAGTAACTTCCTTTTTTTAAATGGCTCAAAGAAGTTAGTTAGTTGATGCTTATTACGCCCGCTGGCATGTAGGGCAGCAACGAAGGTTCTCCATTTTTGTTTGTCTTTGGCCATTAGGAGAATTCTTTGTTGCTGTTTCTGTAACAATTTTTTTTTTTAGGTCAGTGTTGTTAGCCCTGAGCTGAACCCCCAACCTGGAGAACCAGTGAATCACACTTAGTCTGGTCTCTACCCTTCGACCTGTCCGGCATAGATGATCCTACCAGGAGCACTAGGCTCCCGCCGATATAGCTCTAAGGGTCACTGAGACACACAAGCCCCCCAACCGTGAAAAGATAGAGATCCATTGGGGGGGAAGAAAGAAGAAGACGACCATTCCAAAATCTAGTCGCTCCCACCAGCAGTTTCCTGGTTTTTATTGTCTGTTCCTTTGTTGTTGGGTCTAATCATATCTTCTCCGTAGGTGTTCACACCCTCAGGGTTAGCAGGCTGCTCCCTGAAGCATTGGTTAACGAGGACAAGCTGAGAGCATTCTTCAACTGTTCTTCTAAATAAATCTAGATCTTCTGCTCATTCTTTTGCTGATCTTTGTGAGTGCCTAGACTTGTGCACTAGGTCCTGTATCGCCACCGGGTCATGGAATTGCCCTCTGCATAGTTGAGGACTCACCTTGGCAGGCTGTGTATATCTGTATGTTTCCCATGTATATCTGTGTATATCTGTATGTTTTAGCAGGTGCCTGAGCAGTTAAAGTCTCTTTTGCCTGCAATATCCTTGCACTCCTCCACAGATGGTGCAGGGATTGATCTGTCTTTTCCCCTGTAGGGCTGTGGCTTTGCCCACTGTTCCTGTTGTTTTTTTTTTTTTTTCATTTGTTGTTTGTTCTCTGCTACCCTCATCATGAGTATCTTATGGGATTCATATAATCTATTCCTTTGGACTTGCCTTCCTTGGACTGAATGTAGACCTGGTGAAAATGTAACTTCACTGACTGAAAGGGAGCTTCCCTCAGCTAGAGCAGGCAATGACACACCCACATTCTCCCCACTACAAGCACAAGCGTCAGGAGCAATGCTGGCCACTTTATGGGACAGGCAGAGACTAGAGCTAGGAATAGGCAATAATTTTTGATGGGGGGCCACTCCAAATATTTGGAAAGTGCTCCAGGGCGATACTCTTCCATTATATTAATGGAGGAGGTGTGAGGTCTGGGATGGAGCTTGGGTGCAGAAGGGACCTTGGGGGAAGGGAGGGAGTTTGGGTGAAGGAGGCAGTTGTGACCTGGGGCACTGGACTAGGGTGGAGGGGGTTGGATTGTGACCGAGGGTAGGGAATTAGGGTCCCGGGGGTTGGGGTAGGGATTTGGTTTGTGAGCTAGGGCAAAAGGGGACTATGATCTGGGACAAGGGATTGGGGTGCCAGACCTGGGAGGGGATCTGAGTACAGAAGGGGAGCAGAGGATTTGGGTATGTGGAGTGTGGGGGCAGAGGCATTGGGAAGGGAAGGACTGGGGTGCGAGAGATAGGCTCTGCCCAGGAGACTTACCAGCCAGCAGTGGTTCCTGAATCAACCTCTCTACCTGTCCCACCCTCTCACAGGCTGCAGATGTGCTCTGGAGCCCCTTGTGCTTCATGGCTGCCTGTTACTCAAACAGGCAGCTCCTATTGGCCAATTTCTGGCCAGAAACTGGCCGATGGGATTGTGCTGGGGGCTGGAGTAGCTTCTAAAACTTCTCCCCTCCCCTCCAGACTCTGTTTTAAAAGAAAACCTGCCCCATGGCCGCATTTCTGAGCGGCGTGTGGGTGGGGCACGGCAAGCTGGGAGCCTGCCTGGGGTTCCCTGCAGTATCCACAGGCCAGATCCAGCCCCTGGGCCATATTTTGCCCAGGCCTAGACTTCCCAGGCCAGTGGGAAGTTTTCTTTCTTTTTCTCCCTCTCCCTTCCTCCCTTTCCTCTACAATTCCCCTGATCCTGTAGTGACGCTTATTAGGAGCCCCATTTCACTGCTGTTCCCTAGTCCTAAAAAGTGTGATATCACTGCTGTCATCCCAGCCAGTCACTAATAGCATCAGAGGTACTCTTAGCACTTAGCTCAGACCTTCTAAGTCAAATTGTACCAGATCCAGCCCCAATATAAGAGCCACAAGCGCCTGTGAAGCCCAGTATTGTATCCACTGCATCAGGACTGAGTTTGGCCCAGTAAGGATTCTCTGGCCTGTATTTTTCTCCTTGGAAAGGAGTTAATTCTGGAGTCACGAGAGCGACTGAGTCTCTAGGGTCTTCCTTCTAAGGCTCTCAAAACACTTTCAAGCATTACTGCATTCAGCTCCCTGCCTGCTCTCAGCTCCATCCGGGTGCAGGAGCTGTTACAATAGGTGCTTGCTACCTCCTTTTTTCCTGAAATCTGTGAGTGGGGATAGCCCGCTCCATGAGCGTTAAGCAGTTTGCATAGCATCAGAAACCTTGCAGCAGAGGGTAGTCGTGTGGGAATGAATAGGGTTACCAGGTAGCTTCAGGAAAAAATACTTGACATGCTTGATTGGGGGGGAGGAGAGGAGGGAGCGGGGCTGGCCGGGGGGGGGGGGAGGGGATGGGAAGCAGGGCTGGGAGGGGGGAAGGTCAGAGGGAGCAGGAGAGATCAGGGGGGTGGCTGGTGGAAGCAGGGCTGGTCCAAGGGGGGGATCGGGGGCAGCGGGGCTGGCTGGGGAAGATCAGGGGGAGTAGGACTGGCTGGGGGAGATTGGAGGAGGAGAACCAGCCAGCAGGAAGCAGGGCTGGCTGGGAGCAGGGGGTTGGGAGCAGTGGGGGGAGAGAATTTCCGGCAGGGAGCGGGACTGACCCGGGCACATGCAGATCCCAGGGCGCTGCTTGTCCCACGTATGATCCCAGCGAAGCACGAGCGAGTCCAGCTACTGCTCCACAACACGCTTGTACAGTGCACAGGAGCACAAACAGGTCTTCTCCTCCCCAAGGCATCACTCCTACGTCAGACGCAACCAGAGGCTCCCAGCACCGATTGCGCCCCACCTCGCAGCCACTCCCCTCGCCCCCGCCAGGCTTCCGTTGGGCACCCAGCCGGCAAACCAGAAAATACCAGACATTGCATGTGTCCAGTATTTTCTGAATTTTTTTACCGGACGGAGGCCCCAAAAACCAGACTGTCTGGTTGAATGCCGGACACCTGGCAACCCTAGGAATGAAACCTGCATAGTTTGGAAGGACACTGATGGCTGTATCCCAGCCTTCCTGGCTATAGGCTCACCAGGCTTTGTTTGAGCAGCTTGTCCCTCTGACAGTGACGCCAGAAGAGGACAATAGAAGCAGGAACCACGACCTCTTGGACTTCAGCTGCAGGAGCTGCCCTGCCCTGCCCTGTCCTTTGACCTTGACTCCAGAAGGAGAGAGGCATGAAAGGAACCGGAGTGTCTGGCACCAACTCCCTGCAGCTCACCTTCCAGCTGCTGCCCTCGCTGCTACCATCCTGCAACTAGGACAATCCCAGGCCGCTGCAGATGGCCTCAGACACAGAGGGAGTGAATGAAAGTCAAAGGATCAAATGGAGGAGGCTGGCAGCTGGAGCAGGATCTCCAGGGGTGGGTCCCAGCTCTGCAAAAAGAGGTTTGGTGAGTGTGAATAGCTCCATGAGTAGAATAGCTCCATGTGACTTGTGGGGGGAAGGGAGAATATTCCTGCCCAGTCCCCACTGCTTGGCATGGTTTACTGCCTGCAGTCTGGATGGAGCATAGGATCCAGGCGAAGACTGCTACGGGAGCATACAGGTATGATAGCTTTGCTCTGGCTATGCTCTCTTTGCAGCTGTGGGAAAAGATCAGTGGAACTGTGCTGTCAAGGGACACCAGCTCTGCCCTGTTCCAATACACAATTCCAGCAGCAGTGTGGCAGAGCCCTGTGGAGCTGAGCTCTGGAAGGCATTCCGTCCCTGCAAAGAGCCTGGCATCCTCCCAAGGAGCTGCATGGGTTTTCAGGACTGCAGAACCCTCCATGCCTTGGGTTTTATAAGGAATAAAATTTGTCCCTTCAGTGAGATGCCACATTCCAGCCCTGGCCCACAGATGAGTCTACTAAAGTTAATGCCTCAGGAAAATATTGCTATTGACTGTGATAACTTGTTGCATCTGATCTGTGTTTCCAGGGGTTGTCGGAGCAGGACAGTTAGCTCCTTAGGACCAGGACTTTATCTCTACTTGGGTTCTGGAACATCTATGTTGCCTGATTGCTACTAATTGTAATATATAAATACTGAAATAGAGAACAATATGCTGGGGGTTGTACAAGCACTTAGGAAAACATGCTCCTGGCCCCAGAAAAATTACAGTCATAGGCCTTGATCGTGCAAATCAGCAAGTGCCTAATTTGGAGTCTGAGTTTCACTGAAGTCAATTATTTGAGGACTCTTTGAAGACACCCCATGGGAACACCCTTCACCGTGCTGGTAAGAACATTCTCGAAGACCCTGAGCACTTTGCTCCCAAAGTTGGTGTCCCAGGGTCCATGATGATTAGGTAGTTTTATGGGACTTGTGGGCAATGTTCGTTCTAATCTTTCCCATCCATGTGCAGATTTTTCCCATCTGTGTGTAATAAATTTTATGTGTACCAAGGTGTGTGTGAAAGTGCACCACCAGTAGAAACAAAAAAAACCTACCTGCAAGCACTCTGCTAATCAGCTGGGTGTCAATGAAATCGCTCCTGAATGGCTGCACATGTGCACAGCTTACAGGGAGCTCTGTTTGTGGTGGCAGTTAGGTCATGGGGGCATTCCCTTTGTGGTCTAACTAATGCATTTCACCTGGCTTGGGTTGGAGGGCTAGAAGGGAATATCATTAAACAAATCTGATAGAAAGGCTGGCAGGGACTTTATAATCCCATGTTCCCCATGTGAGCTTGTGCTCATCTTGATGGCTAGAGCTGATGCTGGTGGAGCTCTGGGAGTGTGAGCACCTTGGGAGAGTTGGAGTGCCAGTCTCAGCCTTCTGGAGCACTGTTTTAATCAGACCTGCTCAAAGGAAATCTTAGAGCTGCAGTGCTGTGAATAGCCCTACTGGAGGTAGGTCCTGAGATCAAATGTGGTGGTGAAGCTGAATTAATGTTGGTATGGTGGCTCTATTTAGACCATATTCCTGGTGTGAATGGAGGATAGGGGGGTATTGTGGCTGTCTCTATGGCTGGAACCCTACATCCTGCTTGTGGGGAGGGTGAGGATCCACTGTCTAATTGTTCTCATCTTTGGAAGAGTTTCCCTTCTTTGCCTTGACCCATGCTTCAGGGTAAGGCTAATACTGTCTGTCTCCCTCCACCCCACCCAGTCCCATTCCTTTTTTTTTTTTTTTTTTAAGTTCTTGGTGGCTGCTTTCCTATCTCTGTAAGGGAAGTGCCTTTCCTGCATACCCAGCCCCAGGAGAGGCTCAGAAATGTCTGCACTGCTAAGTGGTACAGTGCCACTTGGGAAAGCCACACTTGACCTCCCCCCCCCCCCAGGTTAGCTTTTCTGTAGGGGGTGGGGAGGGGTGGAGGAAATGTTGATTTAGCCTTTGAACAAAGCTCTGCTTGTGGGGAGCAGGGGGCCTGAGTCTGTCTTGGAGAATGATGGATAGGGGGAGGGGTCAGCTTCACCCTTAGTGAGAGTGAAGAGACAAAAGGCCTAGTGATCCGTCTTTGCAGAGGGCCCAGCTCAATTTATCAGGCAGCACAAAGCCACCTCCCCTCCCCCATGGGCAAACATAACCTGCCTAGGGTCAGTGAGATTGTGCCTCTGTCCCAGGGAGAAGCCAGCTCGCTGGATAGAAGCAATCAGATTGATGCCCTGAAGTTCCCTTCTTTCTCTTGTATCTGAAACCCAGTTCCCTTTTTAGAGCTGTCCCCAGTTCCTCCTGCTCTGTCTGAACCAGTCATCTCCCCAGGCCACAGCAGCACCTGTGCTATGTCTAGTCCAGTTCACTGCCCCTGTAACAAACTTGGCCCAACCATCTTCATTAGCATAACAAACATATCCTTGCCCAGTGTAATGCACAGCTTAGCATCTTCATTTCTCCTAAACAACTAGCACCAAGGCAAGTGGGACCTCGGTGCAGCCCGCACAATAGCACATTGTTCTCCATGGAGAACATACCTCTCTTTTACTTTAAGTTGTGTTACGGTAGTGCCTAGAGTTGCCAGTGAAGATCCCAGGACCCCACTGTGCAGACACCACGTAGAAGCAGCAGCTTGGCTCATGCTCTTTGTTGCACCTCTGATTTTGGAATTCCCATATGTGAAACTGCTCTTCCTCTTTGGTTTCCACAGGAAAGCACTGACAGGCTATTCTATACTTATTTGTGCAGGGCTGACAGCGCTCAGTGCTACATAGTGTACATAACGTGGAAGCCAGGTCCTGCCTTGAAGCTGGCTGAACCTAAGGTGAGACCTAGAATACCCACAGTGTAGAGTGACTCTTATTATTTTTCATTATTTCTTTCATTGATGTGTAAAGCTCTCTTCTTGTGGGAATGGTGGCAGAAGTGGATTTCTGGAAAGGATTTGAGCATCTGCATGTGAAAGAGGGTGGCCTGGAATCCCAAGTGTCTGTATTGTGGAGAGACCTGTGCAAAGAGAATGTTCTGCCATGGCCTGAAGGAGGCAGGCTCACCAGTGCATAAGTTCTCATCAGTAGCCCCTCAGACGACGAACAATTTCCTCACCTCTGCTCCTGTGTGTTTCCTGTGGGTTCTGTCAGCTTCCCTCAATGATCCCCCACACTCAAGATAAGTCTCATGCAGTGAGGCAGCTCTGAGACAGCTGGGCTCAACCTATGGGGAGCTTTAAGGTTAGCACTGGGACCTTAAAGCAGATGCAGTAAGAAATGAGGAATGGGTGTGAGGCAAGCACCCCAGAGTAATGTGCATATTCCTTTTTCTATTGCTGCAGGCTGATGAGTGTTGCACTTCTTGAAGCTATTACATGGCCCCTGACCTTTAGGTTTCAGCTTCTCCAACATCTTCCTTCAGAGGATCTCAAAGCATTTTAAAAACAAGTTAACCCCCCTTGCCCTCCAGTGAAGTAGGTAAGAATTATTGGCAAGCTGATGCCCAGAGGTGGCAGTAATGTGCTTAGTATTGGACAGTGCTAATGGCAGGGCTGGAACTAGAGCTCAGATCTCCACAAGATGCACATAAAAGCAAGGCCAAATATGCATCTCTGGAGTGTCTCAAAATAAATACGGTGGGAGCCATTTATAGTCAACTGGGTTATAAAAAATGGGGAGACAATTTCAGATTGTTTCCATGGAGTTTCACTCCTCCTGCATCACCCCTGTGACCTGTCGTCTTGGTCTATGCACATCATCATATGAGGGATGCTTCACTCCCTTATACCAGGGTTCAGCTTGGCAAATCCCCTTGTATGGCAGGCTGGTGTACGGTGCTGCAGTCCTACAGGCATTATCTTTACCTCCTGACCAAGCAGGAGGATGAAGTGAGGTAGGGGAGCTATAAGGAATGATTTCTGATGTGTATGGTAAGGAGTAGAAAGGAGCCAGGCTGGCATTGCTATAGCTGGGAATGAAGAGGTGGACTTCCAGAGCCTACACCCTCCCTGCACTTTCCATGTTCTCAGACCTGGTACGAAGGGAAGGTGCATCCTATTACAGCACCACTCCACTTACAGTAACCCATTGTATGGGACTGTGCACACTTTGGGTCTAGCCCAGTGGGTCTAGCTTAGGTGTAGGGTTGGTGGGTGGGAGGCTCCAGTCACAGAACTTTGGGCTCCATTTGCTTGCTGTGCAGTGGTGGGCTCTGGCCCCAAGCTCAGCCCCCAACACCCCTGGCTGCTGCTGCCTTGCCAAGTGCACCATTGTGCTGGTCCACATTGCATCTAGTGTAGTTGGGATGTAATAGTGTAGTTGATTAACCGATTAATTGATAAGCAAAAGCTCATAGGTTAATGCTTATAGACTACATGCATTTCATTCCCCCATCCATTGCCAGTAAATTTTTTAGCAGGCTGGCCAGCAGCCTGGCTCAGTCCTGGCTCACACTGGGTCCAGGACCTACCCCTGCTGCAGCTCTGCATTTAAAGTGTATTAGGAGGCAGGCAGCCCAGCTCAGTTCTGGCTCTTGCTGGGTCCAGGAGCTCAGGCCCCCCTGTAAACAGGGGCTGCTGCCACCCCAAGCTGCTGCGGACCAGCTCCTGCCTGGCGTCCTGCTCTGCTGCCTCTGATACAGTGGCTGCCAGTCCTACCCTCAGGGATTGTAGAAGAGTCAACTAACCAATAAGAATTCATGAAGTTACTGGATTATTCAATTAACTGATATTTAACATCCCTAATCTGTACCCATTTCCCCATTCAGGGCTTAATTTGTCCTTGGGTTTGCCAGGGCTGAAGTCTACTATAAAAAGTGATAGTTGTATGTTTGTTAATATCCCTTTTCACAGCCGACTTAGTAACTAGCAAATATTTCATAAAAATCATGTAAAGTAGAAAAAAGACAAGAACATAGAAAGCACCTTATTTGTGTTTCTATTCAGTTTTGGTCCAGTAGAAATAACTGAACATTACTATAGAGTTTGCAAAAAACACCTACATAAATAAATGTAAAGTGAGTTGGACATGTATATGTGCATATTTATTTGTTTTTCCTAAAGTTAATTAAGTATTTTAGGAAAAATATCAGAGTGGCCACCAGCAAGAGGTAGGTGGTTGCATGATCAGACCATCAAAAACATATTTTGAGAACCTCTGGCTACAAATCAGGAGCCCGCAGATACAAAGCATGTTGTAGGTCTGGTTATATTTTACTCCAGCAACTAGCAGGTCTTTGAGTTTGTCATGTCTATGTGCAGGGGCGGATGAGAGTTTTGCGGGGCCTATTGAAGCGTGGGGCCTGGGGCAGCACAATTTCGTGCATGCGCCACGGCCACAGCTGACAGGTAGTAGTGTGTGCATGGGGCCTATTGAAGCCCGGGGCAGCCGCCCCGCTTGCTGTGCCCTATATCTGCTGCTGTCTATGTTAATTAAAACATTAGCTGTTAGCTGTGTTTCTATAGCTAGGAATGCCTGGGAAGAGTGGAAATCCAATAGTTACAAGTATTGCACCTGGGTCTGATTAGCGTGGGGGTGAACAGAAGAACTGCAATACTGGGTCAGAATAAAGGTCCATCTAGTCCAGTATCCTGTCATCTGACAGTGGCCACTGTCAGATATCCCAGAGGGGATGAGTTAAACAGATAATCAAATGATCCAACCCCAGTCACCCATTCCCAGCCCTGACAAACAGGCTAGGGACACCATCCCTGCTTATTCTGGCTAATAGCCATTGATGGACCTATCCTCTGTGACCTTATCTAGTAAAAGTGCTGGCCTTTCACAATCTCCTCTGGTAGGGAGTTCCACAGGTTGACTGTACGTTGTGTGACAAAATACTTCCTTTTGGTTGTTTTCAACCTGCTTGCTGCCTGTTAATTTCATTTTTTGACCCCTAGTTCTTATGTTATGGGAAGGAATGAACAAATTTATTTTCTTCACACTAGTCGTGATTTTATACCCCTTTATCATATGCCCCTTAGTCATCTCTTTTCCAAGCTGAAAAGTCCCGGTGTAATTATTCTCTCCTCATATGGCAGCCATTCCATATCCCCTAATAATTTATTGTCCTTTTCTGAACCTATTTCCAATTCTGATATATCTTTTTTTGAGATGAGGCGATCACATCTGCGCGCAGTATTCAGTATGCGCTTGTACCATGGATTTATATAGAGGCAATTTGATAGGGAAACATAATAAGACAGAAACTTTCTTAATTATTCCCAGCATTCTGCACATTGAGTGGATGTTTTCAGAGAACTCTCCACAGTTACTCCAAGATCTTTCTTGAGTAGTAACACCTAATTTAGACTCCATGTGACTGCAGATATTGGGATTTCTGAGACGCTACTGAAAAGAGAAGGACTGTGCTGTTGGAGAGAGCTTGCTCTCCAGTCATGTGGGAAATTTCAACATTGAATGAAAGCTTTTTGTTTGAGAAGGAAAACTGGAGCATGTGTTTTGCAATTCTGCATTAATGAGAATAAGCAGATGCAACTGCAAGCAGGGCAAACAGCCCTTCGCTCCAGTTTGACCTGGTCTCTGGTAATAGGTTACTAAGAGCCATGGTCTGAGCTCTAGCTCTCTGGAGGTTGAAGTGTGCATGTCAATAATCAGGCAGACTAGGCCCCTCTCCCCAAATGCACCCTGCACTGCTGATCTGTTTGTATTCCTCACACATTTAGTTTCCCACAGTTGTTTTGCTAAGAGTGGTGCTGCTGAATCAGCTGTTCTGGAAGAGGCTTCTTCTATCTGTGAATGTTGCTGAAGCTCATCTTCCCACCTTGTGACCGTGGGAGATCGCACTTTGCTGAAAGAGCCTCCCTGACAGGGTGTAGCATATTTGGTGTGAGCAAGTGACTTGGACAGGCCATCTTGTTTCTGGGAGTTCACTGTGTGAAGCCTTGCCCAGCCTGCTGTGGGGTGTAAGAAGGGCACATACTTCCAGTCCTGCTGCTTCCTCCACCACAGCACTGAGACTAATGCCCAGAGTTTGAAATGTTTGGAAAACATTTTGATAAACTTCCAAACGTCTGTTGTACAAACCAGATGTGCGAGCCCTGTCTGTAAATTCCCTTCTGAAGAACAGGTGTGCGGTAATAACTTTAGCAGCAGACCCAAAGCTCACAGGGTCATCAAATTGCATAGAGCTCAGGGGCTGGTGCCTTTCCCACCAAGCAGCATAGGCGAGGTTTTCTAGGAGTGTCAAGCATGTTAGGGGTTTGCATGCAGTCAAGATCAACACAGATTCAGCTTGTAGAAAGAGTGAGGCATGGAATGAGTAGGACAGAAAAATCCATAGTCCCAAAGCACACTGCACTAATTAGGAGGCTCTTTGCCCTGGTTGCTAGGGCAACACAGTGATGTCCATGGATACATTTGTTTGGGAGGGCCCTATGGATGGAGCACAAAGCTAGATTTGGCCAGCATCCTCGATAATAAGTCGTATTCTATACATGTGTGAATGTGACACTTCAGGGGCTGTGGGGCTTGGGAAGAGGTCCTGTGTCTCAGATCTGCTCCCTGTTGTTTCTTGACAGCTCTGAATCACTATCAACTCAACTCTGCTGCTGCAAGAATATGGATGCCGAAGTGAGTCAATTTCTTCCCAGGTCCCCAAACCCCGAGAGACCTTGTTCTGGATATCTGGGTATTGAGGTGGGGGGGGGGAAGTCCTGAGCTTCAGTTCTCTGTGGGGAACTGTACCTTTAAGAGACTTGGGCAAGAGCTAGTTGGAATCCGTTTTATTGTTATGCACAGGCTCACGTCACACAATGCTGATCAGTTTGAACTCAGACACTGAATGAAGCAGACCTCCATCAGATTCCTTGCCTTGGCGTGCTCTCTTGCTGGGGCTGGATCTCTGAGTAGTTCTTCGAGTAGTGTCCCTGTGGGTGTTCCACCTTAGGTGCGCCAGCACCACTGCGCCCATTGTCAGCAAACTTTTGATAGCAGTGCCTCTGATTGGCCCCTGATTGGCTATGCATGCAGAGCGCTGGCGTGCGACGCTTGGAATGGTCATCTCGTGTGCACAGCCAGCCAGCTCCTCAGTTCTCTGACTGCTGCTGGCTTCAGTCACACAGAGCAGTTGCCCTCATTTACCTCATTCTACTATAGTTACTTAGAATTAGTGCGTTAGTGTTAGCATTACTTAACTTAGTCTAATGTGTTCCTTTTACATTTTATTTTTAAAAAGAGGGAGAGAAGGGGCAAGGAAGAGTAAGAGCAAGGGACTCTTCCCTCCACTTCTCAGAAGTTGCAGTTTATCCACCGCCTACGCAGACTCACCGTCTTTAGCAAAAAGAGACCACCTCAAAACGGACCTTGCTCCAAAACATGCCTGGCTCCCCGGGATTCAAAAAGTGCAAATCCTGTAAGTTGTCCATTTCAGTATCAGATGGACACTCGCGGTGTGTCTGCTGCCTGGGTCAAGAGCACAATACACAGCAGTGCAAACACTGCCTGCAGCTGACCAGTAGAACAAGAAGAGCCAGGGAATTCCAACTTAAAATAATGCAGCTGGAGGAAGACTCTAGAGCTGCTGGTGAACAAGATAGAATCTTGCCCCCCAGGCTCATGCCAGAGGGGCGACTACTCTATCAAGCCCCAAGGACCAGGACAGAGCTCAAATGCTGAGGAAAAAGGTCTTGCTCCTCAGCAGGCTCTGACTCCCCACTGAGGAAGCACTCTGTGAACAGCAAGTCTGTCTTTGCTCCCGCCGCAGCTAAGCCACCAGAGAAACAGACAGGGAATGAGGCTGGTACTCTCAAAAGCCAGGACTACAAAGAGAAGGTTTCCCCTTCCCCCTCTCCCCCAAAACCGGACGAGGAACCTAAACATAGAAGCTCCAAGCTGGCACCGGCAAAGCTGCTGTCAGCGGCACTGGCAAGAGTGCGATCCGTGCCGGCACCAAGCGCTGCAGGGCAAACCCTGAAAGAGCCAGCATCGGCTAAGAGCGGGAACGCTCATAAGAGGCACCTGGCCCTGGCTCGACCTTCATTACTGGCACCGACAACACATTTCACTCTGAGGCCCATCCTGCCCCCACTCACTTGCCTCAGTTTATCTCCATAGCAGAACTGAGAGTGAGAGAAATATCAGGAACGCCTCTGTTTGGAACAGATGCCACCCCAAATACTTGCAGATATAGTCTCTCAGTAACACCAGCCTTGGCGCCTCCCTTACTTGCTGATGAGGAGGAGGATGCCATAAATACGCACGCTCCCAGAAGCTTGTTTCCCAGCCCTTTGCAACTGCAGCAGTGGCAACAGCCACAAGGGCTCCTGCCACCCATTTCACTCAACTGGCCATACTGGGACCCGTGGGTGCCATATAGAGGGCAACAACCTCAGCAGCCCCACCTAGCATAGGCTCTCAACCCCCACACTCTCCCATGCAGTCACCTGACCGTCCTGCCTTCTCAGAGGCAGAGAAGGAAGTGGATGTCACAGGCAGAAAGGACAATTGACCTGCCACCAACTGAGCACCTTCCATTCTTGTCAGCTGATGACACAATCATGCTTTCTTTCCCCTCCTCCCCCCTCCAATGCAGGGGATGATTTCTAATCCTTTCAGGAGCTCTCTAAGAGGGTTGCAGACACACTGGATATATCTCTCTCAGCTTTGCCTGAGACTTTGCATAAGCTAACGAATGTTCTGCACGCTTCACCACAGGCCAAGCTGGCAATCCCAATGAATGAAGCACTCATGGATCCTGCCAAAATTCTATAGCAAACACCAACAACAATCCCACCGACTGGTAAGAGATCCGACCACAAGTATGATGTGGCCCTGAAAGGTTCGGAATTTCTATTCTCTCATCCTACTCCAGTCATCCGAGTCAGAGAAGGAACTGAGGAGGCGGTTGGCTGTGCAGGCAGGATGACTGTTCCAAGCGTCATGTACCAGCACTCCTCATGCACAGCCAACTGGAGGGAGGGGAGGGCACTGCTATCAAAAGTCTGCTGACCATGGGCGCAGCGGAGCTGGCACACCTGAGGTGGAGCACCCACGAGGACAACCATCTCAAAGAACTCCAGGTACTGCACAAGGTGAGTAACCTTCCCTTCTGCACTGCTCTGGGGAGGAGCAGAGTTTAGTCCTGGGGGGGGGGGGGGGGGGGGGGGGGGGGGGGGGGGGGGAGATGTGGAATATGGGTTTGCGGATGAGCTCTTGGGAAGACAATGGCAATGCAGTTCAATGGTGTGTGTATGAGCACTAGTGCCCTCTGCAGGAAGGAATGAAAGCCATGCTCCAGTGTAGTCAAGTGAGAGGTGAGAAGGGGTGTTTGACGCAGATGAGTTGGGATTCAAGGGACAAAATAAGGGAGATTTAACTGTAGACAAAAGCTGCAGCCCCAGAGGAGGAAAACATGCTTCCCAGACCATCTCCGATAATGCCCCACGATCCTGCAGTCTTGGGTTGGTTTTAACTCCTGATATCCGTTGAGTAAAAATGTAGCTAGTTGGGCATTGGTAGTGACGCTCCTATATTCCACAGCCACCTCCTATAAGCTAGAAAGACAAGAGCCAAGTCAGTTGTGGGAGGTGAGGACTGACCAAGAATAATAGGGCAGTTTGGAGACATGTCCTGGGAGCCCTTATATGCTGTATGGTAAGTCTATGAGGAGTGCACTACATCATTAGCATTTAGGAAAACATAGAGGAATTTTAATATCGTGTCATGTCAGTGCCTCTAGTTCAGTGGTGACCAACCAGTTGATCAGGATTTGCTGGTAGATCTCGGAGCCTCTGACAGGTGATCCTCACTGGTTTGGCCAAGAGGCTATCATGCACAGCACTTCCCTGCTGCACACCTCCTGCCCTTTACCTTGGAGCTATCCCCTCAGGAGCCTTCAGCTTTCTATGCAGGGCAGGAGAGGGTGAGGGGTGCTTCTGCCAAGTTGGCCCCCCTCCCACTCTGTATCCTATTTCTACAAAGCAGACGGGGAGCACAACAGGACTTAATGGAGTTTGCTGGCTGCTTTAGGGAGTGGTCCAGGGTGGGGGTGAGCCTGCCTTAGCCCCACTGCACCACCAATCAGGAGCCACCTAAGATAAGTAATGCCCCCCTGGAGCCTACATCCTAAACTAGTACCCTAGTCATGACCCCCCTCTGCTCCCCAAGCCCCTGCCCCAGCCCAGAGCACCTGTGTATCCAAACACCCTCCCAGAGCCTGCACCTAGAACTTCCTCTGGCACCCCAGCTGCTTGCCCCAGGCTCAGCTCAGAGCCCTGCCTGCACTCCAGATCCCTTAATCCAAGACCAGAGACTGTGCCCCAATGCCTGATGAAAGGGAGGGAGAATGGAGTGAGCAGGCGGCAGGGCCTCAGAGAAGGAACAGGAAGGAGCCGGGGTCAGGGTGTTTGGGTTTGAGGTAGATCTTGGATTGCACTTAAATTCAAAAAATGATCTTGTGCTTAAAAAGGTTGGAGACCACTGCTCTAGTCCTCCCTATGGAGGAGATAAAAGGGACATTAAACTCCATCTGGAGAGGGTCTGAGCAAAAGTGACAGCACTTTCTCTCTCACACTGCAAGCCCCTAGACGTTTCCTCCACACCTTTGGGCTCTGAGGTGCTGCTCTCATTCCTTATGATCAACCCCAGACAATCAGCCTTTTGATGCCATTCTATGGGGGTCAGTGCTTTAATCTCCCCAGGAGGTGTCCCTGGCTTCTGGCAGTGCCTTTCCCCCAGGCTGCTACAGGACAGCAGCTGCCCCACTCATTCAATAACTGTCTGGGGATTAACCCAATTCAGACAGCACTGGAGTCAGTGCTCTGGCTTTGCACTGAAGTACGTTAGCAGGGATGCCCCTAGCTATGTCCCTGTTGCAAAGCACAGGGAGGTGAGCGATCTGGGGTTTGCCCAGTTACGCAATCCCTGGCCTTACGGCAGGGTACCTTGTGAGGAGGATGGAGAGGTTTTACAAGGGAGGTGGGGAGGAAATGTCCCTATCTATACTGTACACGCTGCCCTATTGACTGCTGCTCCTGGTTCTGGCACCACTCCCTACTGTGCTGGGCTTGCCAGTCTGTCAGGAATTCACACGGTCACCTGGGCTATTAGCATTGCTTGTGTGCACTTGGCTGTGGAAAGCTGCCTAGTCAGCTGGACAGAGAGAGAGTGGAAAAAGGAAAGAGGGAGGAGAAGGAATGAAAATGGTGAGAGGGATGGGCCGAGTGTGTCTGAGCTCAGGACAGAGCTGGGGGCAATGGCCAGGAAATGGTCTAGGCTACTAGGTGCAGTTCACAGCAGTGGTATGAATATCCCTGATTCTACCTCATATCCTTGTTGTCAGGTTGTTCAGTCACCTGAGCTGGAGGAGGGGTGGGGAGGCAGCTCCCACATGGGAAATGGGTGCTGCCTTTCTGTAGCTTCTAGCCCAAGTTCTTGGCAGCTGGTGACCAGACCCTGTGCAGGAGTGCACAGCAGCTTTGCACCACACATAGCAGCTGCCCATGTTTGCCATGTAAACTGCCATTTATAGGTCATCCATGTAGTGCATGGAGATTGGTCCATGGATAAACCAGAACAGGAGAACCCCTTGGATAGCAGGAAGAGTCCCTCTGCAACTGTGATGTCCTTGGAGAGCTGTAAACCCAGCCTAATGCCTTTACCTTTTGCCCAATAGGATTGTACTATGCTAATTAATTACAACCTCCCTAATTGTATGCCGACTGACTTCCTTGCCACTGATGTCACAAACCCACCAGCCAAAATCAATGTTGAGTGCATTAATTTATTAATGAACTCTTAGTACTGACTCAAAATCACTCTGTCGTTGTCCACTGAGATACAGGTCTCACCTTTCATCTCCCAAATCAGCAGGATTCTGTGGTGGGGGTGACTGAAACTAAAAAATGTGGTCAGAATCAACCTGCTCAAAATTCACACTGTCAACAACCAGCTTCCCTTTTAACTTGGGCTACCATGGTGGTAACTTATAGGATTTCCAAAACTGGTGGGCAGCCAAGCTAAGTGTTTTTGTAAGGGAATTGGAGAGCCATCACTCCTAAAGGACAGTTTGTTTGGTAGAAGAGAAAAGGAATGAAACTGCTTTAATCTGAAATGCACAGTCAAGTCCAAAAAGTGGTGAATGGTGGTTTTGTTCTGTTCTTTTTTTTTGTAATCAAACCTAAGATGGTACTGAAGAAATTCAATGTGTGTGGTTTTTTTAAAAGAAAAGTTTAATGTAGTGAAATAGAAGAAGATTTTCCACCTGAGCCCTGACTTTCATCACTGATATGTCCTTCTTGCTTGAAGTCCTTGAGTCTGTTCTTTTCTCGGTATTTTTGTAGCCTTGGAGAACTGCTCCTCAAAAAAACAGATGGGGAAGATCAAAGGGGCTAGGCTTCCACTAACACAGACTGTCTGGGTCACTGCATATCCTAAAGTTGGTTTCCTGTTCTCAGGCCTCTTGAGAGTTAAGGCTCATTTCCCCCTCCCATACCTCCACCTGTGCAATGAATATTGATACTTCAACTGGCCTCTTGAGGCAGCTATCAGAATTAACACCCTACTAAGATGCAGGAAAAACAAACTTTTGCTGTCCTTTTCATGGGCATCCTACAGGCAGCACAGATACAGACATGTGCTGTTGTTTTTCATCCTCTCTATATGCATATCCTGCTAGAAAATAGGGGGCTCATCCCTCTCTTGGAGCTATTGTTTCAGGTGTGTTCTCTCTCTACTGCATTGGTTACATTTAAGCTCAGCTGCTGGTGGGAATAGTTGGTGATGGAGCAAAGAGAGTCAAAATAACCATCAGTGTGATCATTAAACAAGGAGCCCAATGGATTTCTCACAGCAGCTTCACCAGTGCCTTTCTCTAAATCATACCACATGACAAACTCCTCTCTGACTTGCTATCCACTCTTGTCCTTAAGGGTCTCTCATCTGTTCCTATTGCCCATGTTTCTCACTCCTTTGTATCTGCAGGTTTACATATATTTTCTTGTGTTCTAATCACCTTCACTATCCATGGTCTGAGTCAGTATTCATGTGAACACACATGTTTAGACAACAGTATTCTCAAGGAGCCTGGCCATGGGATTCCCAATGGTTGTTGTGTACCTCCTTCCTTCCTCCTTGTTGGAGCTGGTCCTGTTTAAGTGAAAGCAGAAGGAATGCAAAAACCAACAACCCAATCTATGAGTAGAAGCTGTGGGATAAGCTTCTTTCTTCTGATTCCTGACAGTCGCCCATCCCTCACACACATGGCTAGTCTGCCTTCTGAACTCTTCCCCAGGCTGGGGCTCTCAGAGAGCTGGCAGAGAGCTCCAGCAAGAGAGAGGGTGCTGCACACCTACCCAGAGGGCATCTTGTGTTTTTTCATGGAACAGTGTCCCATCATTCAGAATGTGCTGAGCTATATGTTTCACTGCCAAGTCAAGGGGCTGGAATTATTTCCTTGCAGGCTTTTCTAAATGCTTTATGGAGTCCCAAAGCTGGCTCTGCTGCTTGGTTGTGCCCTCTTCATAAGGTCCAGTCCAACTGGCTTGTGAGCTGCCTTAATTTTGTACTTTTCATGATCGCCATGGCTCCAAGGTTGTATCTCCTGTCTGTGTGTGACCCATCTCTCAGTGGGTCTATAACCTCTTGAGTGCCTCAAATTGCATGTATCATCTACCCTACCATAAATAAAAGCTGAGGGTGAAGGACTGAACATCTCCATATTTGGAGAGAGAAACTCTTATGAGACATGCGTCAAAAGGCTGATTGCCCTACCCACCAACAGTGCTAGTGTGGGTGGTTCCACCAGAGGAAGTGCAGGCTCTGACAAGATACCCGTAGGCTTTGTCTGGCCCTGTACATAATGGAATAGTCCCTTTTTCCTCTCAGCAGCCAGCTTCCGAATCTGTGGAATGCATCCCATCTGCACTGTGTTATGGGAATGCTCAGCAGTGGAGGAATAAGCACATGTGAGTTCTGAACCTTTCTGTGGAGAAAGAAAAGGAGCTAATTAATGTAGGGAACATTGTGCCAGGAGCCACATCTGGGGGCCAAATGCCCTTGGGAGTGTGAATCCCAGGTGCTATATCACTTTAGTGTCAAATTACAGGGATGATGCAGTCACATAGGGCAAGAATTCAATGGCACTGAAATATAAACACTCCGGCTGCGTCTAGACTGGCCAGTTTTTGCGGAAAATCATCTGCTTT
>CM057848.1:40318429-40334241 GCA_030068395.1 Apalone spinifera
GACGGGCTAATTGGCTAGTTTTCTACAAGATTCTCACAATTCCAAACTCATTTATCTTATTTTTGCCTTGTTACATCTGCCCTGTTTCTGCCTAGTGCAATTTTTAAGAGTCTTTATTTTATGGTGTTTTCTTTTCTACCTGCACCACACTTACATCCCTTTCCTGCAAAGTGACTCACATTTTCACTCACTGAGATGACAAGGCAAGATACACCAGCCATTCCAGGGTAGCTCAGGCACAATTATAATTATTTGAAAAGTTCCTTGTTTAAAACTCCAGTTACTAGGTAATGTCTTAATTTTTTTTTTTAACCAATTTCCAAGTGGCAGTGTTCTGATTCTCCATAAAGTGCCTAATACAGGCCCACAACATGTTGTGTTGAGTGGAGCCTTATTCTGAGGTTTAATTTCCAGCTGGGGCAGATATACTGATGCTAGCTGTGTCAGAGCTAACTATGGATGTGTAGGTGCAGCAGCATCAATAATGGGAAGGTCTAACTGCCCTGGATATGGGCAAGCCATGTGGAATGCCACCTCCCACCACTTGTACTGCTACAGCTATGCTGCCATATTTTGTGTTAGCTTGATCAGGGCTAGCAGGGGTATGTCTGTCCAACCTGGAAATGACATCGTCAGCTTCAGAATAGCACTCATGCTGTGACTCTGCGCCCTTTGTTAGAAACACTCCATTCCTCTGTTGCAGTCCTTTTTACAATAAAATGCTTACCGTCCCACTTCCTAAAAAGTAAGGTGTAGCTATCTCATCTCATCCCTTTGGGACAGCAATGATTCAGATCTGTGTTTAGCTTCATTCCCTGTGGTAAAAGTGAATGCAGTGGCACGTCCCAGGCCACGCTCTGTGTTCAATGTGGCTGCAGTGTAAAAGCTGGGGAAGGGCTCCTTCCATGCAAGCCATTGAGTGAAGCCAACTATAAGTTTCAGGGAGAGATGAACTTTTCATTTTCTTTTGCTGGCTTGGAATGAGTCAATTACTGATACCGTGTACTGCATCAGTAGCAAAGAACCACAGACGCTGCTTTCTTCTATCGCTGAACAAGGAGCTTTATTAGGATAATTCTGTTCTCCTTAGTCTAAAAGCTGCAGTCACTCCATGGAGCTTTGCTAAGAACCTTCCCCAGATGTCTCCTGACTGGCATCTGGACACACACCCTATATGCTGGGTCACAGCGTTCCTCTCCACTGCCAGGGATCAGCTCATGTTCAGGGTGGGTGTGTTCTGTTTGTTTTTAAATTGTTTATGCTTTTTTTTTTTTGGATGTATACCTTGGGCTTTTGGCCATTGAAATGTCTCGGATGCACCCAAGATGTGAATACACTGTAGAGCTGGGTGTATTGCTAGCAAGAGTTGGCCAGCTGCCAACACAAGGCATATGTGTGACTGGGTGCTTTCCCATTGCACAAGCTGCTGAGTGTGTCGTCCGTACAACAGTGGAGCCTGTGCTCCTTACTCCCACGGCTCCCCTCTCTTAACAGACTGCTGATTCCTGTGAACACAGACCTAGCCTCACAGCTCTCATTATTAGTGTCTGTGGCATACTCGGTGCTCTCCAAATGGAGAAGAGCATCCCCATGAGCCTCCCCTAAGGCTGTTGAGCTGTGAGCCCCACCTTTCCCCTGCTCTTGGTGGCAGGAGTGGTAAGTCAGTGGAGATTGGTTAGGATGTGAACAGTGGAAGTTAGTAATCTGGGCATACATGCATGCACAAGCTTGAGGGTGACACACTGCATGCTTCCTTCATCAGTGGTTGGTAGACACTCCCAACTCCTGCCCTGACACATGTTGCTCCCACCTGCCCTATCAACAGCACAGGACTTGCACTGCACCACATCATGGTTGATGCAGCTTATACCCATCCCCCTCCTGCCAACCACCACAGCTCCCTGCTACTCCTCTAGCAAACTTGACATAGAAAAGATAGGAACGGGGGCATGAGGTTGGGAAATTCCCCAGTTAGGCTTATATGGACAGCCTTAACTCTGCCTCTTATATGGCTGCCCCATTCCAATATGATCTTCAGTCTCTGGATAATATAACACCACATCATACAGTGCCCCTACAATCTTAGGACACATCCAATATACAAGAAACTGTTGCTTAATCTTTTTGCTCATACTGATGCATTTGTTTTAAGGGTCAATCTATGAATGTGTTTATTCAGACAGCGTATGTGGTGGGTTCTGGTGTTCCTTAATAATGTAGTTAACATCAGAAGGCTGCTCAGGAGCTGAGGCAGTTAATGATACTAACTTAGCTGCATATTTCAAAGGCTTGTCTACGCCAGCAGCTTTTCACTCTCACTTTGAGTTGTGGAAGAAGCATTTATGGTGAACTTCTCATATAAAGTTGGATGCAGTTCTTTGGCCTGCGCTATAGAGTAGGTCAAACCCAGGTGATTTAGTGATCCCTTCTGGCTTTAAATCTAGGAATGACTCTAATGGAGCCTGTGTATTAGTAATACACTATGTGGTGTCCAGTACTACAGGATGATGTATAGAAGGGTGTAAAAAATGTGTACTATATTATAGTTTGGGAAAGCATGTGATCATGTCATGGAGCTGTGTACAGCATTCATGTGTGCAACTCTGTGATCTTCTTGCTGCTTCTCTTGTTCTCCTTCCCCCTAGTGTTTGTTACATTTACTTGAATCTGTTTTCCAATAAGACTGCAAAGTCTTCATGATTTGTGTCCTCTTACGTGTGTGTGTGGCACATAGTGCAGTAGGGCCCTGCTCCTGACTGTAGCTGCTGGGTGCTCCTCCAGTGCCAGCAATTATTAAGGAAGACTGTATTGTAATAAGCCAAGGGGGCAGGGTTAAGGTGGCACATTCAGCCATGGTTATGGCATTTTCTGAGCTGAGGGTAATTTGCCATGCAGACTGTGATTCTTGAAGGTCTGCTTTCACTGGGGACACATAGGAGGTTACCTGCTAACTTTGGAGGTGAGGCTGTAACAGGAGCTCCAAAGAAACAAAACAAGGCTTCTGTCTTTCTGTTTCCCAGCACTTGTGGACCAGGGAAATGGCCTGTGGAGGAAAGACAGTGACTAAGTCCCTGAAACTGGAAAAAGAACATTGGTGGATCTTTTCCAGTTCACAGAGCCCTAGAGATTGATTTGCGAGATCAGGGCAATAATGGCTCTGCCACAAAAAAGGCAACCCTCTTCCCTTTGTTGCCCCAGATGTTGCTTCTTTCCGACAGTACCTGCTTCCAACTCCATTGATTGAGGGAGGGGCAGGTGCTGTAAGAAAGAAGCAGCATCTTGTGCTCACTTTGAGTGCAATTTTGGGCTGCTGTCTTCAGACTGAGGTGTCTGGGGGAGGGGTTGCTGTACTGCTACCAGGGCTCCCTCTAAGGTACATGGCAGCACACCTTCACAGGTGATTAATCACCTGTGAAGTTGTGCTGCCCCACAGCTTAGTGGGAACACTGACTGCTACCCTTATTTCTGTGTTGCAGCAGGAGAGTAGTGGCTGCTGACTGGGAGATCAGCTCTGAAGGCAGCGCTACGGTCTAGAGAGCTGAGCCCCCAGTAAGCAGCTGCTACATTCCAGCCACCCAGCTCTGAAGGCAGCAAAGCCACCAGCAACAGTGCAGAAATAAGGGTGACATGATATGCCATTGGTGCTGTTGGCAGGGTGCTGCTGTCTGAGCTGGGCACCTGGCCAACAGTCGCTGCTCTTTTTGACATGATATGCCATTGGTGCTGTTGGCAGGGCGCTGCTGTCTGAGCTGGGCACCTGGCCAACAGTCGCTGCTCTTTGGCTGCCCAGCTCTGAAGGCAGCACATAAGTAAAGGCGGCAATACCACGATCCTCCTAAAATAATTTTGTAACCCCCCCAGCAACTCCCTTTTGGGTCAGGACCCCCAGTTTGAGAAATGCTGATCTCCTTTGTGAAATCTGTATGGTATAGGATAAAAGCACACAAAAGATGAAATTTCACAGAGGGAGACCAGATTTTACCATCTGTGATATATTTTTCATGGCTGTAAATTTGGTAGGGCCCTACTGATACGTCTTTGGCAGGGAGTGCAAATGTTGTGCAAATGCTTGTGCAAATGTCTTTTTACTCTGGGCCTTTTGAACTGTGTCGAGCCTGGGATCACCTGGTGGTGATCATGGGAACTGCTGAGCACTACTGCCACAGAGTGGCCAGGCTGTGTAGCTGCAGCATGTCACAGTATTCATATGCCTCTCACTCCCACTAGCCCTGCATACAACAAAAGGGGCACCAGACACTGCTTCGCTCCAGGCCTTGACCCTTTCTGTGCTGTGTAGTGCAGAGGATAGGACTCTTGGTCTTGGCTAAATATTCTGCATTAGCTAGGGTTGCCAACTTTCTAATTGCACAAAACTGAACACTCTTGCCCTTTTCCTTGTCCCGTCCCTTTTCTGAGTCCCTGCCCGCAGTTCACCTTATCTCCCCTCCCTCTGTTGCTCACTCCCCCAACCCTCACTCAGTGACTCATTTTCACAGGGCTGGAGCAGGAGGTTGGAATGTGGGATGGGGTACAGGCTCTGGTCTGAGGGTGCAGGCTCTGGGATAGGGCCAGAAATACAGAGCTTAGTGTGTGAGAGGGACTCTGGCCCAGGGCAGGAAGTGGTGATCAGGCCGGCTCACAGAGAGGGCCAGTTATCGCGCGGCCCAGTGAATCTATAGGATGCAGCCTTCTGACCACTGCGGCAGTGGCCGGAGCCCCAAGCTCTTTAGAATCGCTGCTGGACTGCCAGGCCGCATGCTCCAGAGCCCCGTGCCACCAGCTCCGCCTGGCTCTGAGAGCTGGTGGTGGGGAGTGTCGTGTGCTCTGGGCAGCGTTGAGGGCTGGCTGCTCCAGCCCCACAACCATCTGCCTGAGGCGCCGCCCTTGCCAGGAATGTGGAGCTGTGTCCCCCTTCACGTTGCCTAGGGTCCCAACAACCCTGTCAGCTGCCCTGGTGGGGGTGCAGGGTAGGGCTCCAGTAGGGAGTTGGGATGTGAGAGGGGGCTCAGAGCTGAGGCAGGCAGTTAGCGCATGGGAGTGAATGCAGTTGGGGTGTGGCAGGAGGTTCAGGGCTGGGGCGTAGGTTGGGGTGCAGGTGACACTTACCTCAGGCAGCTCCTAGGAAGCAGAGACATGTCCCCAGCTCCTAGAGGTGGCCAGGTGACTCTGTGCAGTGCATGCTGCTTGCACCTGCAAATGCCACCCCAACAGCTTCCATTGGTTGCAGTTCCTGGCCAATGTGAGCTGCAGAGCTGGCATTTGAGAAGGGCAGGAAGCAGAATACCCCTGGCTGAGCCTCTGCTTAGGATTTGAGGGGCATGTCACTGCTTCTGGGGAGCCGCACAGAGCCAGGTAGGGAGCCTGCTAGCTGTGTGCCAACTAGACTTATAATGGCTTGGTCAGCTCTGGCTGAAAACCAGACACCTGGCAACCCGGTACTCAGCTGTGGAAATGCCTTTCTAGTATGCTTCCCTTCAGAAGGTGCATGTGGATTATAACAGGGCTTTTAGGTTGGAAGGCAGCTGCCAGCAGGGCACTGGGCCTAGGCTATCGGGTTCAGAGGGCTAGTGAGACAGAGCTAGTTGCCAGCTCTGGGGATTGGTCAATGTGTGGTGCAGGGCTGGGTGTGGAGTTTGAGGCCAGAGGCTGCTCGCCTGCACTCTTCAGGTTTCACAGAGCACTGGGGGTCCAGTGCTGCACAGAGCCCAGCTGGGACCCATGTGGCTTTGGGCATTCACTTCTATGCTGCTGCCTTTGCCTCAATTCAGTGGCCCCGTCTCCTGCGTAATGGTTGGTTTTTCAGACGTACAGAACTCCTTGTTGTGGGGCAACCTTGCAGCTACCTAGCCTACAGTGTTTCCCCCACAGCACCCAGCTTGGGGCTGCGATGCTGAGGGTGAGGGAAACCCATCCTGTGTGCCACGTGACTGTCCTGGACCAGAAAATGCCAGAGGAGGTGGCAGCAACCAGAGGACTCCTCACTGAATTGCATGGCTGCAGGGAGGTATTGGCCGTGGAGTATGCAGTGAGGCGTGCGCAGCTGGGGTGCTATTCTGCCGAATTGCAGGAAGCCAGCCACTCCCTGGAGCACCATCCCTCTGAGCTGTAAACATGCCGTCGTGCTCCTTAAACCTGCAGGGGTTTATTTTGAATTCCTCATAAGGCAACAAAAAACACATGGCATTCAAGCCATGAAAATGTCAAGTAAATGCTTTAAATGTAACCAGATGCTCCCAGGGCTGGTTCCTGCTCAGTGAAAAACCAAGAGCACTTTGCCCAGCTCCATAACCCCCTGCCACCTCCCCCCACCACAAGGCTCCAGCACACCTGGCTGTCCATTAACACCATCTCATCAGGAGGTGAGAGAAACTTTGCTCTGTTCCCCACATGGCCTCAGCAATGTGGCCCACGCAATCTGGGATAACAATAACCCTTAGCACTTAGCTAACATTTTACTGCTTCTCAGAGCTTCACAAAAATTTAGCTAATCAATACTCACCAGCCTGCATTGGCATTGGGGCCTCGTGAGTTTGGCACCATGCTGAGAGATTTTTCCTAGCTTTGTTACTCACTTGCTGTGTGATCTTTGGCAAGTCCCTTTCCTTCTCCTGGCCTCAGTTTCCCCATCTGCAATGTAGTGCTTTTGACACTGACCTGCCTTTTCGGGCTTGGAGGTTGTGAGTTAGTGTCTAGAACCGTGGTGTCCAACACACTAGCCACATGTGGCTATTTGGCCAGTTGAGCGTGACTAGTACACTATAGCAGTAGCTTCTATAGTAGCTACTACTTCAGAACTGATTGGACACTACCGGTCTAGAAAATGCTAAGGAGGAGGATTGCTGGGACACAGCAAGGCTGTTACAAGTAAGTCTCACTACAGGCAGCAGCAGGCGGGCCCTTCAGGAGCAATAAAGAGGGGCTTTGGGGCTGGCACCGAGAAGGTCAGCAGCAATGGGAAGAGCCCAGAGGAAGCCAGGTCTGGGGGAGTGATGGGGTCAGACCCTTGTGCTTGCTTCACATGTGCTCCTCATATGTGGTTCGGCTGCCAAGATAACCATGACTCCTAGTGAGTCAGCTCTGACCTCTCACTCCTTTCCATGCTTGTTCTTTGTGCTTCTGCTTCACCTGCACAGCCTATGGCTGCTCTTGGGGGCTTGGCAGCAGCAGTCTTCCAAAGCAGAGTCAAACAAGCCCCCCCAGTGTGCTGGGGTTCCGCTGCCGTTCTGATGGCCCACAAGAGCTAGATGTGTTGATGAGGTACCCTCAGAGAGGTGGAGAGCCTGCTAGGGACTGGCCCAGCTGCTCTATTCCAGTCTCTCTCTCTGCACCCCGGAATTTGTTGCCCACCTTATGGCCTGGGAAGAGATCAGCTCTCACCAGCAGAAGCTGAGAGGCGTTCCGTGTGTGTGTGTGTGTGTGTCTGAGAGCGAGTGAGATCGAGACACAGATTTCGGACTTCATTCCATGAAGAATTGCTGGTTTGATCTGAGGCCAAAGCAGCTTCTCTGGAGGCGGTGCCTGCTCCTGCCTGCAAAAACCACCTTCTGATTGTGCCAGTAATTTGAGGCAAGAACAGGAAATGTTTTTGCTCTTTCACAAATCTCCTGAATTTTGCAAAGTGCATCGAGGACACCCTAGGGGAAAAGGGCGGCTGTAGTGATGTCCCCACTTCAGAAACCAAGTGGGCTTGGCCAATAGCTCAATGAGAGGCCTGCAACAATATAAAGACTGAATATTTTTTGACCTCTAAAGATATGGTTCAGCCTGAGCAAACCAGATATGTGTGTAGGCCTGATGTAGAAATTCTTTTTATGGCCTTATGTTATGCAGGATGTTAGCTAAGAAGGCCACAAAGAACTATGCTGGCCTTAAAATCAACAAATATTAATAATGGCTTGATGCTGCAGGATCAGAAAGGGCTTTACAACAAGTTACTTAGCTGCAGAAATCATGCCCTGCCTCTACGTGCACACAATGAAATCCTGCCCCTTTTGGGATGAGCTGTCTAGTTATTTAACAATGCAAAGCAACACTTCACAACAGTTTGAAGCGGAAAATGAAGAGAAATATTGTATCCGTTTGAAACAGCAAGGGAGATTTATGGGAGCTAAACATATTACCAATATTGGATTAGACCCTCTCCTGGAAAACTGTGTTGTGAGATCTTTAATGGCCCTCAATTGTCAGGACCACAAATTACTTGTGAGCAAAACGGCATCTCTGGCAGTGCAGTGCAGCGCTTCCCTGAAATTATACCAGGGCATTTGAAGTTAGCTCTAATTTTGAAGGGGAAGTGCCACCTCCTGAATCACCCTCACGCTCCTTGCAGCACCTGGGTGTTCCTTCCTTAGGGGTTTTCCCTCCTACCGTTTAGAAAAGTCCAGCCTTGGTTGGCAGGAGATCTCAGGCAGCAGTGTTCTGGCTACTAGGAAACCTCAGATGCTATAGGTAATGGTTCTGTTGGTGTCTCAGGAGGTGCCAGCAATAAGGAGGCCTCACCTTCACTCTTTTCCTAATCGTGTGGTTTGGTACTGCCTAGGCCGAATGTCTGCGGGGGACAGTGCTGCTCTGGGTGGACAACAGCTCCTGGCACAAACCGCTGCATCAAACGTGAGTATGAAAGAACCACCGATGAGCGATGTCAGTCCTGTCACTTAATGCCTCACTGGCAGTCACTCAGCCACCCCAGTGATGGGTATGGCATGAGGACCAGAGCATGCCCCTTCCCAGTCCTTTGATCCCCAAGCCCCCTTGGTCATTCCACTGATCTCTTTGAATTTCTCCACAAAGAATGAATTCCCTTTTCTGCCTGAGTCACCCCACCCCCGTTATGGGCATAATCTTCTTCCCAAGCCAAAGAGAGATCAGAGTACCTACTGTAGGTGCTGTTACATGTATAGACCCCAGAGCTAGGCCGCACACCCCCTCTTGATGCTGCAGCACTTGTAACTATATCAGTGGTCCATGTTAATATTGGCTGCATTAGAGAGCAGACCCTTTTCACTTGTTAATTTGTTATTAAGGGGGATCAGGGCTCCACTGGGCTGGTACTGCCCATACACCTTCAGAGACATAGGCCTTGCTCCCAAGAGCTGATAAATTTGAAATTCGACCTGAGTGATTTGGTAAATTGTGGGAGGAAAAGCAGTGAAGAGGGTAGGGAAGGTAAAATCACATGGTTACGTAGGCAGCTGGTGCCTAGATTGATGGTTCCAAATGGTCTGAAGGTTTTTTAGAAAAGCAACTAGCTAGGTTGGCTGAGGGGCTGGGACATGGGAGCCTGCTTCTAGCTGGTATACACACTAGAGACACAACAGAAAATGGCTTGAGCACTTGATCAGTCCGTGACTAGCTCAGCTCCTCTCCCAAGGAGTCTGTGTCCTCTCATGCCTTCCCAAGGTAGGAATTACTGGAACTGTGTGAGTACAAAAACCTGTGCCACCATCCCTCAGGGGCCCTCCCAGTGGGGAATGCTGTTCCTCCCTGGCTGTTACTTCAGAACAACTCTCTTGCCTGTAAATGCAGGGCCCTCTGGGCTGGGGCCTCCTGCAGGGCAGCTTGGCTCTCACATGTTCATAGTACTAAAAGAGAGTGGAGTGATTTACAGGGAAATAATCCTATGGAGGGGGCTCTGGTGACATCATTAACCACATAAGCTGGAACCCCAGCAATGCAATTAATTACATTGTAAATCAGAGCAGTTCACTGGTTGCTGGTTAGTTTTCTTAACCTGTGGATCCAGCAAGGCTTGTAAGTTTCCAAACACATAAATCCTCTAAAACCGCAGAATGAATGAAGAGAGGGTTTATCCTGCAAATGCCTCAGCTCCAGCATTTACAGCTGCCATGGTTCATGGACCACCCATAGAAATCTCCCTTTTCCCCTCTGACCTGTGGCCCAAGTAATCCTAGGGATACTCAGCACAGAGGACATTTGTAAATCCAAGCAGCAGTTTCTCTCCTTTCAATGCCTGTCTTCAGTGGGTCTGAGTTTTGGAATTGGCCACCTGGGAATTCTGCTTCATCCACCTGTGATGTTGTAGTGGAGCAGGATCTGCATCTGGGGTTTATAAAGTGGAGTAGATTTCAGCTGCTCTTCTGGTGAGCCCTTTAAGTCAAACCTCTGTCACAAGCAAATAAGGAGAGCAATAGCATGAGTGAGGAAAGTCTGGAGGAGACTGGAATCCTGAGCAATAAGCAGCATTACAGGGGAGTGAAGGAGTGGCTAGTTGTCTTTGTCTACCCTGCCCGGGCAAATAGGGTCAGCATTGTATCAGCATACTCAGTGGGTCTCTCAGACCTGTTTAAACACAACAGGACAGCTTGGTGCCCACAAGCCATCAGTGTCCAATATTGACCCACACTGCCAAGATCTGCAGGATAGTAATAGAGATGTAGCCATGTTAGTCTGGTCTTGCTGAAACAAAACATCTTGTTAGTCTTTAAAGTGCTGCATAGTCCTGTCTTTTGTTTCAGCAAGATCTGCAAGGAGAGAGATCAGTGAAATGTGTTATACTGGAGTGTCATGAATAGGAATGCGAAAGGTTAACTGGGGGGCAGGGGCTGGAGCAGCCCCCTGCCCGCCATGGGGAGTACCGCGAACAGGGGCACTCCGGCCTGGCTAGAGCACCCCCTCGCCCGTTCCCTCTTTAATCAGTTAACTGGTTGACCAGCAATGAAAATAACTTAACATTTCTTACAGATACTGTCCTATTGCAACCCAGGTCCGTCAACTCTTTAAATAGCTCCCTGCTGGCTCTTGCCACAGCTCAGCTGGCTCTTGCCAGAGCTACGCACCAGGGTGCACCCACTTACTTTCACCTCTGCAGTTAACCAATTAAACGGGATTTTATATCCCTAGTCATGAGGGGTAATGGCAAGAGACTGAGCAAAAGGAGCTGTGGGCAAAATATCAGGAAGACACTGCCTGATGGTGAGATGGGTCAGGCTGTGGAAGCTTTACCCAAGGGAGGGGGTGGTCCTCACTTAACAGGAGACTGACTGAGAGTACAGTAGGGAAACAGACAACCAGATGGAGAACCAAGATCTCATCCTTCTCTGGATTCTGCGACTTAATATAGAGACTGCAGGTCCCAAGCCCAAGAAACTGGCTTGCCTTGAAGAGCAATCTGAGACCTATTGTGCACATCTCTTGGGGTCGAGGCTGCTGATTGCTCCCCAGAAGGGAAGGAGGTGTGGCTAGCTCTTATGGTAGATCCCAAAGTGCTTTACAAATTAGGTTAATATCATTTACCCTCCTAGTCTGGGAACAGAATTTAGGTCTTATGAGTGCCCAGTCCACAAGGAAGCCCTGCCAATAGAGGTCTGCTGACTGGTTTTTGGTTTCTGACTGGGCTAGGAGAATGCCACAGCTTGAGTCACACTCCAGGGTAATTCTTCCCAGTATTCTGAGTGGGGTTTCCTCTGAGCCAGGGCCTCTGTTGTTATCCCCTCTAATGTCTGCAGGTAGCTATGTTCTAAACCTGGGGTCTTTACAATAAGGAGCTTCGATATTTATTTTCTCAACTCCTGCTCCAGCAAATCTTGTTTAATCTTATTCTTGCTTGAAAGGAATTTGGACATAGCCCCAATCAGGATTGCTTCCCTGTCCCCCCACTCAGGCTCTTTATCCCCTTCAGAATCTTGCAAACCCATTTGAATTCAGCATGTTTCCTTCAGCCCATTCAAGGTCTGATCCTCTCTCTAGCACAAGGATGAAATAAGTGCCTTGGCCTTGGGGGAGCTTCCTGATCCTCCTCCTACTCACACTCCATCTTTTAGCTCTCTTTTTCTGCCTGTGTTTCTTTCCTTCTGTTAGTCTGTGCCTCTCCTCCCTACCCACTGAGGTCCGGCCCTAGCATCCCATCCAGAGCTCCTCACCTGCAGTGTGTCACGCATGTGAATGCTTTACCCCCTTCTGGCCCATTTGCATGTTGAACTGGTGTTCTATGCTAATTAAATTTAGCTCTTGGCATTATCTTGCTGCTGTTTCTCTGTTAATAAAACATGCAGATTGGAAACAGGTTTCTGAATTGCAACGGACAGATCCTTAAATCAAAGAAAATTGAGATCATGTCTCTCAAAAGAGGAGGGGCCTATAGATGCACTCCATTTTGGAAAGAAGAGGTGCCCAATGGCACTGCGCTACAGGTTGAACCTCTCTAGTCTGACCAGTGCTGAACCAGAGAACTTGCCAGACCACGGGAGGTCAATATTGTCTAGCAGCATTACCAACACTTCCACTGTGTACTGGGCTATTAGAAGACATTTAGGGGTAAATTAGGGCTAAATAACCGCATAGAACAATGAGAGCTGGGACTGGTGTTTGTAAAGAAGCTTTATGGGGCTTTGGGAAACTTGGCCACCCTCATAGCAAGTGGACAGCTAGCTAACTAAAATCATGTCAGACCACGCATGTTGCTAGAATCAGAGAGTGCCAGACTAGAGAGATTCAGCCTGTACCGTGCCTTCTGTTGTTCTCACTGCCACACTCTGCCTCCCATGTTCTCAGCACCCTCTGATGTTCTTGATTCCTGAGAGAGTCTCCCCTGGTTTTGCCTAGCAGGCAAAGGGGAAGGAATGATGCACTGTGGCTGGGAAACTGCTCAGCACTATGTGTAGCTTCCATTAATGTTCCCACCTGCTGTAGTCACTACTTGCTAAGGTGGATTGTGCCAAATCTGGACATGGTCCCCCACTGCATCTTCCTTTAACTGAGCCAGCCAGGAAGACACATGCCCATATTGCAACAGCACAGCCAGTCCATGGGCAACCATTTCCTATGGGGGCCAAAGGGGAATGAAGATGAAAGGAGTTGGGGGAGGCCCCTCACTAGAGACATTTTCAATAGCGGGAACTTGCTCAAATGTGCAGTGAGACAGTTCTTTTCTCCACCAAAAAGCTCAGCCCTCTTTCAGTTAGAGTGAATTTAGGCTCCATATACTAGCTCTGCTGAAGAGAGGAGACAGACCCAGCCTTCCGTGGCTCTGCTCTTGGCTGAGGTATGTCCAAGACTGGCAGCCTCTGGGATCTCTTCCCAGGGACATTTGCCCTTTGAACATTGCTGCATCAAGGGCTTTCCCTCTTTCAGCTCCTGCGTGTTCTGCGCCCGAGTGGTGATTCTGGAGGGGTTCTGGTGCTTGCCGTGCACATGGGAGCTGTTTGCTGTGGGCCTTATTCTTGTTATGCTGCTTGTTCTCATAGTAGCCTCTGCTGTGAGAATGGGATGCCTTTGTGCTCCTGGAAAGGGTTAAGGTTTGATTTTTCTGCCCCACTCCACACTTCCCACTAGTGCCATAGAGCCTGGGGGAGATGCTGTGTTGGGTGGGAGTGGTGGGAGTTGTAATCAAGTGGGGATTGGGCAGAGGTGGGAGCTAGTTTAAAATCTGCGTTTTTGGGTTTTTTTTCCTCCTTTCCCTTCCTTCCCCCCATCCCCCCACGGAGTGTGTGCCTGTGGATGGCAGGTGAAAGTTGTGAACTTCTAATCAGGGTTTGAAATCTAGAAGCCTCTGTTTATTGGTTGAGCCTTAATCAGGGGGAAGGGCTACTAGGCAGTCCAGGGCTTTATAAAGGAGTGAGTCAGTGACCAGGGAGCTTGTGAACAGGGAGTTTGGAGAGGGAGTTCTCCAGATAAAGGAGGAAGCTAATACAGGACCCTTGAGGGAAGTGGCTGTCTATAGCGCGTGTTGTGTTTGTGTTTTTCTTGCCGTGTGCTGAGCTTGTGTTTAGCTGGGGGTTTTTTCTCCTTTCCCTTCCCTCTCTCCCCCCTCACAGAGTGTATGCTCTGCCTGTCAGGTGGAAGCTGTGAGCATCTAATCAGGGCTTGAAATCTAGAAGCCTCTGCTCATTGGTTGAGCCTTAATCAGGGGGAGGGACTATCAAGCAGTCCAGGGCTTTATAAAGGAGTGAGTGAGTGACCAAGGTGCTTGCAAACAGTGGCTGTTAACAGGGAGTTTGGAGAGGGAGTTAGGAAGGGGACTGGGAAGGAGGTGAGCGACACTCGCCATTCTTTAAAATCTTTTCACTACACTCCTGCCCTTCAAGAAGCATTTAATAACAACTGAGGAATCTCTCAGAAGGAAGGCAGGTATGGATGGTGATAGGTCTGCTGCTGTTACCTGCATAGTATGTGCCATGTTTGTCTTCCTCCCAGAAGAAAGAAGGGATTTCATCTGCACTAAGTGCAAGCTGGTCACCATTTTGGAAGAAAAAATTAGAGGACTTGAGGCCCAAGTATCGACCCTACGTTCTATCAGAGAGGATGAAGACTTCCTCGATAGAAGGCTGAAGAGCCAGTCAAGGCGGTACAGGACAAGGAAGAAAACTGGCAGCATGTAACCTCTAGAAGGAGAAGAAGGCCAACTCGGGTATCCCCCATTCCGGTAGAGGTAAGTAACCGCTATCAGGCTCTCTCCACAGGCACTGCGGTGGAGAATGCTTTGGCAGGGACCTCTCAAGGAAGAAATCAGAAGGCAACACCATCTACTGGAAGACATGGGATGTGTAGCCCTAGGGATGGGGGTTCCACAACCACCACCCCCAAAAGAAGATGATAGGTGGTGATGGTTGGGGACTCCCTCCTAAGAGGGACTGAGTCATCCATCTGCCGTCCAGACCTGCAAACTCGAGAAGTGTGCTGCTTACCAGGAGCTCGCATTCAGGATGTGATTGAGAGTCTTCTGAAAGTGATTAAATCTTTGGATCGCTACCCCTTCCTGCTTCTCCATGTAGGAACTAACAATACAGCCAAGAATGGCCTTGAGCGGGTCACAGCAGATTATGTAGAGCTGGGAAGAAGGATCAAGGAATTTGAAGCGCAAGTGGTGTTCTTGTCCATTCTTCCGGTTGAAGGAAAAGGTCCAGGTAGGGATCGTCAAATTGAGGAAATAAATGCGTGGTTGCGCAGATGGTGTCGGAGAGAGGCCTTTGGTTTATTCAACCATGGGACTCTGTTCCGGGCACAAGGATTGTTAGGAAGAGATGGGATCCACCTAACCAAGAGAGGAAAGAGCATCTTCATAGGCAGGCTTGAAAACCTGGTTAGGAGGGCTTTAAACTAGATTCGTTGGGGGACTGTGACCAAAGCCCTGAGGTAAGTGAGGAAGTCAGATACCGGGAAGAATCACAAGGAGGAACGAGCAACAAAGGAGGACCTCCTGATTTGGATGGAGAAAGTAGGGCAATCAACTGGTTATCTAAAGTGTTTATACACAAATGCGAGAAGCCTGGGAAACAACAGGAAGAATTAGAAGCCCTGGCCCAGTCAAAGAACTATGATTTGATTGGAAAAACGGAGACTTGGTGGGATGACTCACATGACTGGAGCACTGTCATGGAAGGGTATAAACTGTTCAGGAAGAACAGGTGGGGGAGAAAAGGAGGAGGAGTCGCATTGTATGTAAGAGAGCAGTATGATTGCTCGGAGCTCCAGTATTTAGAGGGAGAAAAGACTGTTGAGAGTCTATGGGTTAAGTTTAGAGGTAGAAGCAACAGGGGTGATGTTGTGGTTGGTGTCTGCTATAGACCGGTGGATCAGATGGCTGAGGTAGACAAGGCTTTCTTTGAACAACAGAGAGAAGCTTCCAGATCTCAGGCCCTGGTTCTCATGGGTGACTTTAATCACTCTGACATCTGTTGGGAGACCAAGACAGCAATACACAGACAATTCAGGAAGTTTTTGGAGAATGTTGGGGATAACTTCTTGGTACAAGTGTTGAAGAAACTGACCAGGGGGACCATGCACAGCTTGACCTGCTGCCTACAAACAGGGAGGAACTAGTAGGGGAAGTAGAGGTGGGTGACAACCTGGGAAGC
>CM057848.1:40345459-40360360 GCA_030068395.1 Apalone spinifera
GACTACATTAGCCACCTTAGTTCGAACTAGGGTGGCTAGTGTAGACATACCCTTCTACACTATTACTGTGTTAACCTATGTCAACTCTAACTCCACATCATTTGTGGAGGTGATGCTAAGTTGGCATAGTGGGGCAGTTATCTCAATGGGAGCAAAATTTAAGCAGAGACATAGCCAAAGCTCAATCAAAGCTGCCTTGCATCAGCTTAACTGGATGTTGAAGATTACGCCTGTCTCTCTCAGCAGCTGGTATAACAGAGAATGCTACTTCATCCACCTGGTCTCTTGAATATTACTATTTTTTGTAGATTTTGATGGGAATTGGTGTTTATAGGAAAAACTGAAAATGCTGGGATCCCCTTTCTGGAATCTCAGTTACAGCCAAACCTTTCTGCAGGATTGCAGCAGGGTAAGTGGCTGTTTGCAATGGCAGGTTTTGTGGCATGGTGGAGTGAAGATGTCTCCAGGTCCTGGGGAATGTGTTTGCTAAGAGATTATGGTGTGGACTGAAAGCCTCTTTGTCCCATTTGAATTATTCTAAGTGACATAAAAACCCATACTGTCAGACTTCACTGACAGGGTAGAATTCTTGCCTGACTGGGATCCCAGTTATGCTCTGGGACCTGCACTGATGGCTGATTACTTGCACAGAGAGTGTAATTCCAGTTGTTGGTGTTAGCCTACATAACTCTCAGTAGTTTGCATTCTCCCCCTCTCTGAGACCTGCCTCTCTATAGACATAGTACAGTAGGTAACACAGCAGTCAAGGTCAACTTAAGTTACCAAGCCAACATGCCTGTGATCTCACTGAGAAGGGGCTGCTGGCAGGCCATTTTCACGCAGGACCTCCACCCTTACCTTACTGCTCTGATAGGGTTGCAGGACTTTTCTGTTCTGGAGTCTGGGGGAGGAGGTATTTGGGAGTGAGTCAAGTTTGGTAAGGAAGTAGAATGTGTGGTCAGAATTGTAAACTTTTTCTTTGTCCTGTGCCTTGAGGTAAGAACTAGCACTTGGATACCACAGTGATGGGTGTTGTATGGAAACCTGAACAGAAAGGAGGTCCATTAAAAGTCTGCATAACTATTTGTGTATATGGCTGGTACATCAGGCTGCTTTCAACACCTGTTCTGCTTGACTCCTGGAGGAAGTGCACAATCTAAAATAACAGTGTTAGAAACGTTCATTGCAGATTTGGTCTTGGGTTTTCTAAGCAGGTTCCCCTAGAATTAAAATCCAAATCCATTCTGGTAAGCAAGATACTGTCCCTTTAGTCTCCTTTAGCCATGAGCCATGTAGCTTTCTCCCAGCAGCGAACAACTAACTTGATCCTACTGTAGTAAACTATGATTTCCTCACTGTTACTGACTGGATTATAAGCCCAATTTGGCTCCTGTTAATTTGGGAAACATTGGGGCCCAGCATGTAATTAATGGCACTTTCCTCCCAGACCTGGAGCTGAAGATGATGTGCTGTAATTAGGAACACGCACAGGCTGTGAGAGTGATTAGGGCATGAAGTTAATGAACCGTAAGTCCCCGTGGCTGCTGAGGAATTTGAGCATGGTGACTTCAGAATTAGCTAGCAAGGGAAGGGCAGACATGTTCCAGAGGACAGGACAGCTCAGAGGGATCGGGGAGGGGATCCATATAAATATAACCATGAAACAGTTTTATTTTACTGTACTGCTTTGTTATTCTAATTAAAACAGCTCCCACGGGATCACACAGCCATATTGTCTTCTGTCTCATGCTTCCCTTCTCCCCACTCCCTCCCTGTGCAATGAGCACCATATGGGGATCTGGGCATGGGATTGTAAGATTCTTCTGAGGAGGAATTCTGGGCCATTTCTGCTCTCACTGATATCAAAGTAATTCAGGAATAACCCCCTTGAGATTAATAGAGTGATGAGTATCAGCTCATGGCTTTTTTTTCTGTCGCCTAGATCATATTAGAGTTCCATGGTAATCATAGTACAGTGACTCTCACTTCTAGGGCACTGGGTCCACTCTTGTTCAGAGCAGTAGCAACCCAAAGATGTGACCTGTGTGAAATGTTTCAGTCTGGTCATCGTCTTCAAGTGCTGTGCCTGTGGGAGCTCCACTTTAGGTGTCTGAGCTGCCCTGTGCTCATAGTAATCTTCCTTTTCACTCCTGTCTGAGCAGTTCACCTGCCCTTAGGAGTTGACTGAAGGAAGGGGAGGGTATGTCTTGAAGCTGGGATTTAATGAAGTAGGGGGGAAAGGAAGCCTCCTTCAACTTTCTGTGTCGGGGTGAGACAGGTTGCATTACCACTAATTAAATTACAACTGTATGGAGAAGGCAACATGGGCCTGTTGCACTAGGAACCTTGCATCTATGTTCCCTCCTTTCCATGTCTCTCCAGCTGTGTGCAACCCTCCATGCCAGAACAAGGGATCCTGCAGCCGACCCCAACTCTGCATCTGCCGCTCGGGTTTCCAGGGAGTCCAATGTGAAGAGATCGTTCCTGAGCAAGCGTACCATCCTCCTGGCTCTGCAACAGTGCTCCAGCCCCCAGCAAGCTCCCTTCCGAAGAGGGCTGGCAGTATAGAGAGAGAAGGCTCACCCAGAGGGGCCGAGACACCCGTCCCACAGCAATCACCGGCTGCGTAAGTCACTCCAGTTAACAACAAGAACCAGATTCCCTTGATAAGTAACAGTTAACTTCAGGATCTGTGCTGTGCTGGTCCAGGTACCGTTTCTATTCCAGGCCCCAAGCTCTCATTCCCTAGGCTCAGTCAGTGCTCTAGTGCTCAGCTTTTCTATGCAGAAGACTTAGCTTCCATTTCAAGTTACAGGCTCTTTCCTGGGGCTATTAAAGCTGTAGAATACTGGTGCAGGAGTGATTGCTCTGAATCCAGAACTAGGTTTGTCCCCATCACTGTCTGCTGGTCCCAGGGAACAAGTGAGACTATGAGGGAAGAGTTTGTGGTGGAGTATTCACCCCCACACTAGCCTTGGGAAGGGTTAATGAGGATGAGAAGGAGCCAGATAAGCAGATAGCTCCTCTCAGGCATTGCCTATGTGTCCTAAGTACCCATAGATTGATGAAGGAGCCCAGTAAGAAGGAACAGGCAGGGCTGGTATAAAGCAAGGAAATTAGCAGCAGAAAAGGGCTGCAGTGAGGGAGTCTCCAATCACTCTCTGGTTAGGAGGGAAGGAAGGAACCCAAGAATCCAGGAAGAGAATAGAAACCTCAGGGGACTGAGATTCTGAAGAAGGGGTTTATCCAGAAGGATGGTGGAATGAAACCCTAAAAGAGGTGGAGTAGAAAAAGGCTCAGGGAAGTGGTAACAAACTGGATGTTGCAGATGTTGGTTGCTGATTAGAAGGTCCCTGAGCTGGGACCTGTGTCTGGGTTCCCCTACCAGCCACTGGGGAAGTGACACAGTCAGGACAAGAGGATTTTGCAGTCTGCCTGGGACATTTCATCCTATGGGACTTTGATAGACAGTGACCTGGCCAAAGGGCCAAGCCATAAAGAGTGAACACCGTGAGTCAGAGAGAGAAAGGTGGCAGCGTGAACGAGCAAGTGACAGAAGGGGGTGTCAGACCTAGAAGGAGCTAATCCCCAGAGCAGCCAGGAGGAGGCACCCTAGAGGTCAACATATCCCATGACAGAACCTCCCCACGGTCTAATAGTTTTGCCTTTTGTCCAGTTCAGAAGCAGCCTTAGTGGTGTTGCCTGGGAGGACTGGCAAGTGGGTTTTTGTGGGGGTGTTGATTAGACCCAGCTAAAAATATTGCCTAGAGCTCTGCTATTGTTATATGCAGAGTAGAGCATAGGTACTTGGGGTAGCATAAGAACATACACAGGTGTTTCCAAGGCACCTGTCATCATAGATCCTAGGAGCAAAGGGTGAGTGTAACTGTTACACATTTGTATTACATGACCATATATAGTTCTTATAGCTAGGTAGGTGTGTGGCTATCTGGTGCAGGATTAACTTAAAAAACAACAAGTGGTCTGGTAGCACTTTAAAGACTAACAAAACATGTAGATGGTATCATGAGCTTTCGTGGGCACAGCTCACTTCTTCAGATGACTGGAGTTTTTACAGGATTGTTATGCTTAAGCAACTCTGTAGCTGTGGTGTATTTGATACTGTATTTAAGAGAGACAGAACCCCTTTTAGATTGAGTCCTGAGTGGTAGGAGCTGAGGGTGGTTCTTTGTGTCTTTGTTTCTTGTGTATTAAAAGTAGCTCATTGGCTGCCGCCCAGCTCCCTCTAAGCCAAGCTGTAATCTATCCCATATATTGTATTGTGTAAGTCCTGTTGTCAGTGTAGGGTCTTCCTCTTGCAAGTGTTAGGGTGATGACACACTTCCCAGCTACTGCTGGTAATATTCCAAAAAAGAATCTTTGTTGTTTGGTCCATTTGTGAAGCGGGGTAACTACTAGAATACTGTAATGGGCAGGGTTTTTGCGGGCTCCATATGGTGCTCTTCTGTAAGTGTTTATGGGTGTCTGAGCAAAGGGGTTGGCTTTGTGCCCAACTCCAGAAGGCATGCCCATCTCCTACCTCTGTCACTCTGAGCCCTCTTTGATCAGAGCTACCTGAGGGACTCGTTGCTCCCTCAACGAGTGGGATCTTCCATGACAAGAACAGGGGAGCTCTTCACATTGAATAAGACTTGTGAAAGCCACAGGCAAAGGTGGTTGTTGAACTGCCTTCCTAAAGGGATTGGGATGATCAGAACCCTGGTATCTTTCAGATGTGAATACCAGACACATCTCATGAATTTTTTTTCTCAGCAGAAAATGCTCCTCTCCTCCTCCCCACCCTGCACCATGGGTACTGGGGCAGAAGGGGGAAGGGAGCGACACATGGCTATGAAACACCTTTTTTTTTTTTTTTTTTGTAGGGCACCCAACTCTCCTAGCAATGAATATGATCTCAGACCTTGGATAGGGAGTTAGAAGGATGCAGGACTCTGCTAGCATTTATAGAACATTACTGTGCAGGCAGCCAGACATAGCGTCTAGCAGAGTATGTTTAGGTTTCTGAATGCCCAGCTGCCCTTTGCTGCCGCCAGTTCTCTGGCTGGGTCCCAAGGAAATACAACTTCCTGAGGAGCTGAATCATTGCCGTCCTGATTTGTGAGGTGTGAGGGGCAGTTTGTTTCTTTTGAGGCAACAGGATGGCCCCTTTCCCAGCACTTTTAGGAGAGCATTTCATTCTTATCACTATTCACTTTCATATACAGTATGTGCATTTTGTATAATTGCTATAGCTAGAGATTCACCTTTGATCACCACTTATGGTTTCCTGTAGCTGGTCCTTCAGGGCTTTCTTTAGTCTAATGCTAAATGCCTCCAGGGTGAGGCTCCCACCATTTCCTTGTGAGATTACTCCACCACCTATTGCATTTCCTTGTTAGGCAATATGAAATGGTACTGATAGCCATGTTCTTGCAGGATAGGTACGAGGCTACTGCACGCTTGTGCTTCTTACATGGGCTGTAGTCTGTACCAGTGTTTGATTCTTTAACCCGGGATCTTTCACAGACGTCTAGTAAAGGACCAATTGCAGGTGACTGTAAAATTGGTTATGGTGACTCAGCTTCCCAGGGCTGTAAAACTGATTCTAATGCTGTGTGGCCATTCCTAGGCTAGGTTTATAATCCCAGAGAAGCTGAAGTTAAGATGCCAGCTGTTACTTGTTTAGCAAAGCCAAATTCTGCCCATGGCTCCAATATCATAGATACTGCGAGGAGGTTCTGAGATTCCAAACACACTGTCAGCCCCAAAACTTCCAGACAGGGTTATCAGTAATGAGGGGCACTCAAGCAAGAGCAGAGATTTGTAAACTTTGAAATCCCATCTCCGCTACAGCAAATACCAGGATAGGAAACCAATCTTCAGGTTGATTCTCACTGCAGGGTTTCCACTCTTCTAAGGTGGGTTATTTGTATCTAATATTTGTGTTACCCTAGTGCCTTGGAACCCCAGTCATGGACCAGGGTCCTGGTGTGCTAGGAGCTGTACAGACATAGAACAGAAAGCTGATCCCTTCCCCCATAGAGCTAGTGATCTAAGTAGGGATGTGGCAAGCAGGGGGTTTTGAAGTAGTTCTTGACATGTAGGCAGTGAGCAGCTTCTCATGTAGGGTTGCCAGGTGTCCGATTTTGAACCGGACAGGTCAGTATTTGAGCTTTCTGTTCGGGGAAACAAATTAAGAAAATATAAATGTCCAATATTTTCTAAATAAGATGTAATGTAGATTGTGATGTAATGTCAAGTGTGTCCCATATTTTTGTTAAAATCATCTGGTAACCCTATTCTCATGTTATTCAGAAACTATCTGCACCAAATATGCCCATCCTCACAGGCTGGTGGACTGGTTTTAGACCGTTTTCTGACCTCTTCCACAGCTACCTGGCGGGGTTGCTGCTGCACTATCATGCTAGCTGTTGATGTAGGCCTGCAAGGAAAGTTTTTGGTTTGTTTGCTGCTGTGGTGCTGCCTTGTTAGCAGTATCCACGGTGTTCGGTTTGTTGTCTCCTGCTTTTATTTGGTGAATCCTGTCCCACTGCTGAGGCATCCAGGAAGGGCTTTGCAAGATAGCTCCACAGAGAGCTCTCAATTTACAGCATGGATTCCCTCACAGGCCCCAGAAAGTGATTATTAGTTCTGACTGGCTATGTTGCAGAGTTGAGGAGTGAGTGCCCAGCTATGTCTCTGGGCTGTACTATGGGGAATTCCAGCTCTCATCCTAAAACAACTGGCTGGCATTGAAATGAGGAGAAAAACCTCACTCACCACAGAGCCCATGGAGCTGGCGCACAAAGCTTTTCCCACAGTCTCTGTGCTGGTGCTGCCCATTTCCTTTGCTGGTGACTTTAGCTTCACCTTGGTGTACTGGAACTGTTTGCGCTATACTAGTATCCTGGCCTCAGCTACTCTTGCTATGGTGACGGCTCTGTTAGGGTTCCCTTCAGGACAAGCTCCAAACAGTTATAGAGCTTGATAAGGAGCAATGGCTAATTCCCTTTCACCAGGCGCTTTGATGAAAACTAGAGCCCATTTGCTCCCAAGAGTGGGTATAGACTTGTCTGAGATGAATGAATGCTGACTATGGGGATTAGCCTTGGTCTCAGGTTAATGAGCCTTGGAGAATTGTTGGATGAGCCAATGTAGCTGTAGCCCTGACTGCCTCCTCCTGTCCCCCTCCCAAGCTCATGGAGGCTCCTGTTTTTGTGGTTTTCTCCTGTGACTGATGGCAACAACTGTCCTGGCAAAGAGCAAGGATGGAGTGGTGTTTTCGGGGGATGGAAACCTGCCCTTCGCCTGCCTGTCCTCATGGTTCATCATCTAGTGTACATGTCCAAGCTGCTGGTCACCTCACATCTCAAGGCCCTAGCATGGGAAACAGGGCAGTGATTTCTGGGGAACAGGCCTGAGGATACATCTCTATTGAGTGCTCCCTGAAAGAGTCTGGAAAACATGACCCCACCAGTTCTGAGAATACATAATGTTTTCATAGTGCAGTACATAGTGCAGGCCTGCTGGTGGGGGTGTGGCATATGCACAGGGGTGCGGCGTTTCAAAGGGGACCAGAGCTCCTGGCCCCTGCTACTTTGGCAGTGGCAGTGGCCAGAGCCCTGGGCCCTTTTGAACTGCTGTGGGAGAGCTGCTTCACGCAGCTCTGACGGCTGGGAGATGGGGCCAGTGCTGTGGTCTGGGCATTGCTAAGGGCTGACTGCCTCAGGCCCCAACCCTTTCACCTCGGCCCTGCCCCATTGATTATATGTATTACCATAGACCCTAGGGCTATGTGTACACTGGTGGCTTCTTGTGCAAGAACACTTCCACACTGCCACGTGTGAGCAGTGCTTTTGCGCAAGAGCGCCTATGGCTGTGTGGACGCTCTATTGTGCAAGAAAGCTCCGATGGCCATTTTAGCCATAGGGGTTTTTTGCACAAGAAATCCCTGCCGAGCGTCCACAGTGCCCTCTTGTGCAAGAGGGCTTACACCTGATAAAAAAGAGCGTAGCTCTTGCGCAAGGAGCCCTCTCTTAACACGCCGTACTGTAAATTTCCTTACGCAAGAGCGGGCAGGCAGTGTGGACGCTCTGCGGATTCTTGCGCAAGAACGGCTGTAATTGTGCAAGAAGCCACGAGTGTAGACATAGCCTAGGAGTCCTAGTTGTGGACCAAGACACTACTGGGTAAGTGCTATACAAACACAGAACAAAAAACCAGCCTGCCTCAGAGACCTCATAGGTTATATGTAAGATGAAAGATGGATACAGATTGAGGGAGCTGAACAAGGAAACAATGAGATGGTGGTCAGCTTGAGCGGCTCTGTGCTGGTCACAATTATGCCCCTGTCTCAATGAGAGGCGACTATCCTGAACTGAGGGCATTAGAAACCATTAGACAAAGAAAGAAAGGGTTTGGTAGGTCAGGGGTGTTCTGGAGTAGGGTTTCTACCTGCTACTGGCAACTGCTGGAGACAGGGTGCTGGCCTAGATGGCCCAATGGTTTGGCCCAGCACAGCAATCCTTAGTACTTCTCTGAGTGAGGAAAAGATCCCAGGGAAATTTGGATCCCAGTTATCAAGGGCAGCGGCACATCAATGGGTAATCCAAGGAGTGACTGCTAGTGATAGCCATCTGTATCCTTGATTGATTGAGGAAGAACTGGGCTGGGCTCCAATGATGTCTTGAAGGCTGCAGTTGTAAGGCAGCTCTGTGTTGTGAAGCCCAAGCAGTTGTAAGACAGCTCCATGTTGTGAAGCGGAGACAGCAATCCTTTCTAGGAGGATTGCCTTTCCACTCCTTCACTCTCATTGGTCTTACGTTTTGTTTGGAGTTAGAAATTATAGAATCCTCTCTTAACTCCCATCCCTGGAGAAAACTTGTGTCAATATTGGGGTAATCATGTTTACCCACATTTGCTGCAGAGGGGAAGTTGCATATTGGCCTCAACCTTCAATGTCCTGCTGTGCTCCATAGTGGAATCCATCTCTGCCCTGTCATGACAATCTTCCACCATGTTCACTGAACCCTTGGCTTCCCCACATTGCCTGCTACTGTACTCTCTTCCCCTGGAGGCTAGGAGTCCATGCTCTGTGTTTCTGTGTGCCTGGTGTTCCCATACTTGAAGATACATCCTTCTGAGAGAGAAAGATGAATTTTGAATTCCAGTGCTGTCTTTAGGAATGGTGGGACCTGAGCCCCCTTCCTAAAATTCAGACTGGGAAAAAGTCAGCCCCTTTAATACACACCACGTTTGTCAGAGGTTCAAAGCAGGTGGTGGTCTGGAGGCAGCCACAGGGAGCTTGTCCTGGGCAGAGAGAGAGCTAGGAGGCATTAGGAGGGCATCCTTTGGTATGGCGAATGCTACAGAACAGTGTTCTGGACTTGTCAGTGGTTAGAAAGTGTTGCTCTTGTGGCCTGAGCTACCTGCAGTTTCTCTCTTGGCACCATGCTAGCCTCAATTCCTGCCCAGAGAGAAGGGAGACTCTTACAGACGATCCATCAGGCAGACGATCTATCAGGCAGGCAGAGTTGCACCCAGTTTTCCCTGTAAGCTGTGTGCTTGTGCGGTCACTCAGAAGAGAGTCAAATGCCACCCAGATGATTAGCAAAGCACTCACAACTAGGATTTTTGTTTCTAGTGGTGGTGCACATCTACACACACCTTGGTGCACATAAACATTTATTCTGCACATGGATGGAAAAAATCTGCACATGGATGGAAAGTATTAGAGGGAACATTGGTTGTATGTTGGCTCAGAAGTCAAACTACATGGAAATAGTTTAGTTTTTCTACGTTTGAAGTAAATAAACAAGAATTACTTGGATAAGAAAGAGCTGGAGGGAATATAACCCCTATCCCTCCCCCAGGAATGTACTGCTGACCTGCAACCACCTGCATGTTAATTCCAACAAGTGTATGAGGAGGGGGCCCTGTTGCTTGGCTTAGACAGAAGGAAGTTGCTCCTGTGGAAATGCAGTATATAAATCTGTAACAAGAATCTGTCCGGTGGGCTCCTGCTACCCAGATAACATATGCTGGACTGTGGCTTTACAGCAAGCAAGGAAGGGCTACTGGGACCTGCATAGCAGTTTCCCAGCAGTCCAGGCATGGGAAGAGGAAATAGCTCTGTTTTAAGGCGCTTATACACTGCATGGACATCTTGTTGGAGCTGAACTGTGTAGGGAGCTGCCTCTGGTAGGACTTTGTTATAACAAGGCAGTAGCTAGGAGCATGTTTGGTGTTTCAAGCTTAGAGGTGTGAAAGAGGACTTATTCACAACACTCTCACTTATGTGGCATCTCTTCTTGGCGCTGCCTTCTTTTCTGTACTCACAAGACATCCTGGCTTACTGGGGAGGGCTTCCCCCAAGCAGGAAGTGGTGGGTTATGTTAGTGGCTCATGACTCAGGGATTGCTCTTCGCTTGGGACCCTGAGGGGAAAGAATGAAGCTTCAGCCACTGTCTGTGCTCTGTGTGTAGGGGTTAGGGATACAGAGAGCAAAATTTAAGGTAGGATCTCGAATGAAGGGAGAAGGGTGAGTGAAACTGGGCTTGGTAATTGGGGAATATGTATTTTTCTCCCTTTAAATATGAATCAAAATAATCCGTGATTGTTAGGAAATTTCACTGTTACACCACCACAAACCTAGAGATTATAGGTAATTCTGAAGATAAACATGGGGGTAGAACACTGATTTGAAAAGAGAGCTCAGATTAGGTGGAGGTGAGTTTGCAATAACCTTCAGATTTCTCATGGAAATTACAGACCATGGCTCCAGCACAGCCTGTAATAATTAGAAATTTAGACTCCCACATTGTAAAAAGAGTTAATGGCCTAGTTCTCTTTGAAGATTAGCAGATAAGATGGCTGTCAAATTTTGAGACCCTACTGTCTTTGGAAGATGCTATTCCAAAGGAAAATTGGACCTCCTGGAGATGTAAAATCCCAATTTTTTCAAAGTAACGTCTCTTAAAATCTCTTGTCCAGTTATTCCTAGATTTATACATTCAGGATTAGAATGGATGTTTTCTTACAGTCTTAACTGCAGTGTTGCTACTGAGTGTCTACAGCTATTTGTTAAATAATACTGCATATACCATGCCAATAGGAATTTCTTATTTAGCTTTACTAATAGTGTGCATACTGTACTTGACTCATGCAGTTCTCTTCATGTAAGGCTGTCACTCAGTTTAAGTTAATGAGAAATACTGTTTAGTAACACTAAACTAGTTTCTAAAAATGGGACCTTAACTTGTCTTAAAAGCCACTGTATGCAAATGCTTTTCACATGCATTGAAACACTCTGCTGGGTTCAGAACCAAACAGGATATTCCCAACACCCCACATAACCTTGAATTTGACCATCAGTTTACTGGGGTAAGTCATATGTGTCCAACCCGCACTTTGCACCTGTGTGACATGCTTACACACAGGATTTACACAACACCAGTACAGTATAGCTACAGTGGGGCACGTCTCTTTCATGTAGACAGGCAGGCTCTTATTCATAACTTTCTAGGGCAATTTCGTTTAGTAACAGTTTTTCCAAGGCAGCTAAGCATTTTAGTTTCTTGATCCAGAGCCATCTGACAGTAGATATTTGAAACGTTAATAACTTGAAACTAAAAAGCTAATGCCAGTCTAAATGGAATAATGTGAAAAAGCACTTGGAGCCAAGAGAACTCTGAGTCTCGGATCTCAGCCCCACTCCATTTTTGACACAGCTGAAAGCTTTTGGCAAGCAAGCTGGGAAGCCTATAGGAAAAACTAGAGCTGCCCAAATGTAGATGTCATTTTTCTTGCATAAAAATACTGTTTTAAAATCACATGACCTGTAGCCCCATTCTCAGCACTACAGACAATTGCTTGGCTTTCTAACATTTTAAAGCTGTCAACACTTGTGAATTAAACTAAACTGAATTAAGGCCACTTTAATTCTGATTAACAGCATCTACACAGGGATTGAATGGGATTTAACTAAACCACTTCAAATTCATGCCTTTTAATTAATTTGGATTAGTTTTCCTGGCTATCCCTGTGTAGCCAAGACCTAATCCACTTTTTCATTCTAATGTTTCTAACTGAAAGAAAAATGGTCATAGTGTCATTTTAGACTCACTCTATTGCAGATTGGAAATATAGCATGGGTGAGGTTGCATTAACAAATCCGGTTCACCACATATTTTATATATAGAATACTGTAGTTGACAAATAATCTATGACAACACAGTTTCTATGGTAATTACAGACAAATAAATTATATTAAAAGAACATTAGGGCCACAAGGTGAAGCAGTGAAGTTAGGAAATGTGGGAATGAAAGGTTTTCTGTGGTATCTTAATTTAGCCTCCTTGTGTGTTCATAAACCCCTTTTGAGTAAACTTTGGTAAGAAACTGTCAAAGAAGAGGAGAAGAGAAGGCACTGGGAAGTGGTAAGAAGAGTTAGATTAGAAAGGGGAACTAGAAGGAGGGGATTTAAAACCGGATTCATTGATTGTTCATTCTGAGAGAAAATGTTTCACATAACATTTCTTTTCAATTTTGCCCCAAATTTCCAGTTTTTCCCTTCTGGATCTTGGAAGGTTGAGTGGAAGGTGGTGGTAGAAGAGGAGTGGGGAGCAGACAGAAAATATTTTTCCCCCTCAAAGTTTCCAGGTTTCCCTCTCTCTGGTCTCTCACATCTCTAGCTACAGCTATTAATTACATGAGCATATCCTATTTGTTAGTTAAAACCTTGTCTAATTCAAAATAATGCTTAAGCAAAATCAAAATGTCAGATTTTTGTTATTCTGAAAGAAGAGTTTCCATATACTGGCTTGCACGGAAATAACAAACAATGTGTATTAAAACCAATTTAGTTTATTTTGGTGCAAGCTTGGGTGTAGAGCATGCATGAGGGACCTGGAGGGATTAGAAACATAGGCAGGAAATAAGAGAATATGATTCAACCTGGAAAAATGTCATCTGTTATGTCTGGAGGGGAAAAAAATCCACTTGCCCAATTTTGCCAGCACAGTTACAGCTCTAGTGCTTGGTTCAGCTCCCTTTATCCTGGGCAATGCTGCTCCCAGCCCTGCACTTCTTACTGGTCCCTAAGATCAATATTGAGGGCCTAACAGGGAAAGGATCAAGTGCAACTTTGTAATGTGGGAGTCCTTTCCTTAGCGAAATAGAAGTGGGTTGTACCAGGGCTGTAACAAGGGCCAGGCGAGTGAGGCACTTGCCTCAGGCGAATAGCTGAGGGGATGCAGAAAAGACAGCTATTAAGATGTCTTCGCTTGTGCCTCCTGCCATGTCAGCACTCCCGCCTGTGCGGAGGTCTTGCCTCAGGCACCAAATTAGCTAGTTACGACTCTGGGTTGTACCCACGAAAGCTCATAATACCATCTACATGTTTTGTTAGTCTTTAAGGTGCTGCTAGACTATTCATTGTTTTTTAAATTTTTTCCAGTTACAGACTAACTTGGCTACCCCTCTGAAGCTTAGAGAAATAGCCCATTCTTTCAGCCAAGGGACTATCAGGTAAAATGCAGAGACGTGCAAGTGGTCTTGGCCCAAACTCTGGCTCTAATTCCTCTGCTAATGAGCATCTGGAAGAATGAAGCTGGTGTTGATAACAGAGCAGAATTCTCAGAAGACTTGTTCCCTGAATCCCAGCAATGCCGAGACTTGGAGACCTGAGAACACAGTGAAATTCCCCAGCATAGCCATAATGGTCCACATGTAAGGGGACTGTTGGCCCCTTTCTAAAAATCTCAGTGGGGGTTTTTGGCTGGCTAGCTGCAGAACCAAAAAATGGGAAGGGTCAACGAGAAACCAGACTCCTGAGACTGACAGTACCCAGGAACTATGGGAAGAGGCCAACACCCCAGGTTAGTCTGATTGACAGGATAGGCAGGCTAAAGAAGGAGTCAGCAGACCAGGGGGATCCTGTGCTCTGTGTGAGCTGGAACTGCCTGGGTCAGTCAAGAATGGGGACAAACTAAAGAGAGAGAAGGGGCCTGAGCTGAGCTGCGGAGGAGAGTTGTACTGGTCAGAGAGATATAGCCCAGAAGCAGATCTATGCTGGGAAGAGAGTTGAAGCCACAGACCCCAGTCTCCAAGACATAGTGCTAAGAGCAGAGCCTGAGACACAGTAGAGAGAAGATCCATGCTGGGAGCAGGGCTGCAGCCACTGAGCCAGAAGAGACGGAGAAGCCACCTGGGAGCTGGAGGCAGTGCAGTCAAGTGGAGCTGGGCCTGGAGAATGCTGGAATAGGGTGCAATGACCATCCGGGGGGTCCCGGAGTAGAGGTCTAGTGCAGGGCATCTCCATCAGCCAAGAGGCCTTGCAGGTCAGACTGGGCTGGCGCTGGAGAGAAAGGTCCTGCCACGCAGAGAAAAGTGTCTGACCTACAGCATCCCTGCAGCACAGTCAGGGCCTGAGAAGAACTGTTGTTACATTCCAGAGACACTGTTTGTGAGGTCTCCGAGCCATAGAGTGGAGTGATGTGTTTTCCATTCACTTTCTCCATTTGTTCCTTACTCTCATTTTTAAAATTGATTGTTGTTGAATAAATTATATTTGCTTTAAACTGCATGTAATCATCAGTAGGTCAGGGAACTGTTCAATGTGAAGAGAGCACGCTGGAGCAGGGACATCCTAGACCCTGCCCTAGGTGACCACAACAAGGTTACGGATCAAGCCCCCAAGAATCCTGGGACCAGCCTGGTTGTGGTTATGAGGACTCTGCCACACAGGAGAATGGAAGGGAAGCCCTTTAGGTCAGGTAGGCCTCCGGATAAAGGAAGTGGGAGTGAGAACTAGGGATGTAAATGAGTAGTTGACTATACAATTAACTGATAAGCCTAGGTTTATCGGTTAATCTAGTCGACTACTTGCATTTCCGCCCCCCC
>CM057848.1:40374090-40408266 GCA_030068395.1 Apalone spinifera
GAACTAGGGGGGCTAGTGTAGACATACCCTCAGTGCTGTTGGTCACCAGAGGGGAGCCTGGAGCCAGCAGAGCAGCAAAGGGTTGTGACAGGAGCTGTGGGAGATGTTAACTCAACAGGGGCCAAGCACAAGAAGTTCTGTGCTGGAGACCAGAATGCCTCAATAATGGGCAGGGGGCGGCAACAGAATTGTTGGGCCCTTGAGCAAAGGGTGGGTGGGTGCGTGGGTGGGTGGGGAGGGGGCAGCTCTGTGCTCCTGGAAGAGGAGGAGCCTTAGGTGGAACAGGCTGGGCTGAGCAGTCAGCCATCAGTGCCATCTGGACCATGCCATGCCCCTTCACCCATCAGCCCTTATGCCTCCTAGAGCACACCGTGCAGGGCTCCAGCGGTGATATAAAGCGCCAGGGCTCCAACTCTCACCACTGCCACAGGAACAGAGGCTGGAAGCCTGGGCTTTTTTGAATCACCGGGCCCCAGGGCAGTAGCCTCCTTTGCTTCTCCCCTCTCCTCCTGTCGGCGGGCCTGGTGATGAGCAGTAAAGAGCATGGCCTTGGAAGTTGGGAGCAGCTTTGCACTCTCCCTGCTTGGCTTCTACACAATGCTGAAACCCAGGAACAAAGTTACTCCCAAAACTGTAAATGCACTAGTGGGAGTTTGTTCCCTGTAGAGTTTCCCTCATTCATTGCTTTCATGGAATGGGTGTATTTTATTTCATTTCCTTGGCTTAGCTCCTCTCCTGGCCAAGACTCTGGTCTCGTCAGTGTCCAGGGCAGGGCTGAGGACTTGTTCCCCAAGGAATAGGTACAAAGAGCCTTGTGTCTTGAGTGAGAAGTGTAGATAAGAGGAGCTATAGGACTGTCTTCTACTCGACACCATAGTGATGGAGCTGGTTCCCAGAGGCTGAGGGCTTTCCTTGTGCTAGGAGAGAATTGCTTTATTTCATGAATGATTTATCAGAGGGTGAGTGAGCATAACCCAGCCAGGCTGCACAAATGTGACTGCACACCCCCTCCTGGGATCAGACTGCAGACACCCCAGGATGCCACTTCGCCTGACTCTGTGCCATTCATCCAGAGGACTCAGGCGTTTGTGTATTAGCCCCAGCTTGGATTCCTTACTGAAAAGCTTCCCTATTTTTACAAGACAGAAGAGTGATCAGGCTGGCCTAAACAGCAAGATAGCTCAGCCTCTGGAGCTGGTCTCTTCTCCCTAGCAGATTTTAGGCAGCTCTTCTACATAGCTGTCTCCAGAGCAATGAATTTAAACCAAGCACAAGCTAGGATATTAGTTGTAACAATGTGCCATTTTTTACTGTTTGCAGGAGCTGGTATATGCAAGTGTGACTAACTCAAAGATAGCTAACCCCTTGGCTGCTGGAATAAATTTTAGTACAGCCTGTGCTATGCCACAGCTCTGAATCTGATCCCTGCAACAGACCTGCTTATTTGCTCTGCTACTGTGGGTGAGCAGCATGGTGTTGCTTCTGTGTGTGCCTCTGCACAGATGCTCTGGCACACAGGTTTTTAGTCCAGAGAACTGTTTGTCTGGAGCAGGTGGGATGAGAGCAACTGGGTCCTGTGACTGGTGCCCATCTGGTTACTGCGGTCTAGTCTTCCATGCCTCCACTGGGCATTGGAAAGGCAGGCAGGCAGAAGGACATGCATAGGACTGGCACTGCCAGCAGAAAGGAAACTGAATAAGAGGCTGGGAATAGTTGTCACCTCTCTTGCACGTTTCCCAGACTGGCTTTCTTGTTTACTCTCTTTTCATCCCCTGGCTGTAGAGTGTTGGCACATAGTGAATGGTCCAGCATCATCTTTACCTCAGGTGCTGCCTGTGTTCATGGTATTCAAGCTGAGGAGAGGAAAGGGGTGCAATATAACAGGTTTTGGGAGTACTTCTGAGAGGGTCAAATCAGGGCAAAATACTTAGAAACAAGGCTTCACTAGAAGGCTCACCAAACCATTCACAAAGAACACTTCAGCTACCACACTGGCCAGCAAGAAGTCACTCAAGCAACCCCCAAAACACTCCAGGTTTTCCTGTGCCACAATCAATACCGCACCTTACATAGATGAGAAGTTATGAAAACAAATCTCACCAAATCCGAACAGGTTCTTCCTATCCCAAAGGACCAGCCACATTCCCGGGTCAAATTATGCTTTAGATCTTACCCACAAAAGCACGCTGTGCCAATCCTTTACAATAAAAAATCTAAAGGTTTATTAATGAAAGAGAGAAAACGTTGAGAGTAAAATTGCAAAAGGAAACAAAATTATACACACTAATTACAAAGTTCCTGGTGCAGGTTAGTAGCAGAGATGGAATAAACTGCTATTTTAAAAGTATCTGGAATACATCCTTTGTTAGGATGGGTCCTCAGTCTTTCTGGGCTTCTGAAGATGCTTCTGAAGTGATAGCTGGTGTGAAGACAAAGATGGGGGAACTTCTTGGGCCTTTTTTATAACCTTGCCCATAAGGAGGGAATTCCATTTTTCTCACTGTGTGGTAATACCTTCCAAAATGGAATGTGTCATATGAGCACATCACATGTTCATGTCCTTTTTAGTCAAGCCACCATCGCCAACCTGCTTGACTGCAGGCTTACAGCAAAATTCCTCAGATGTACAGTGGCAACGCTTAAGGTTCATTGTCATTGAAGTACTGCTATTCACTTGAGTAGCTACCCTTTCACAATAGTTTCAGAGGGGAAGCTCAGTTAGTCTGTAACAGGAAAAACTTAAACAGCAAAAAGTCTAGTAGCACCTTAAAGACTAACAGAACATGTAGATGGTATCATGAGCTTTCATGGGCACAGCCCACTTCTTCAGATGACTGAAGTATTAGAAGTCTAGATCCAAGAATAAATAAGGGAAAGGGAGGGGAGAAGAGGAAAAATAAAGAGAATTGGATTTTTGATGAGAACATGCAGATCACTGATGCAGCCACTGTTGTGTGTTTGCCCCAAATTTTGTACAAAGTAAGCCAGATGGGATCACTATTAATCAGCAAAGCACAGGCTTTCATGTTAATACTACTCACATGCCTGTATGATTTTTGTAAGTGAGGTTATGAGTATTGGCTCTGTACTTGTATTTCAAATGTTTGCTTCTGGGAGATACCAATAGGCATTGCTCACTGGGTGCCAATTGTTCTTATCAGCCTCTTGTAACTACTTGAACAATCTACTCACTGTCCCTTTATTTGCTGAGGTGGGAGGCTTGCTTCCAGATGCAGTGCAAACATACTCATACCCGCCTTTAACATTAGTTGCTGAACAGCCTTGGGGGCTGAATCAATTCAATGAGCACTTCAGCAAGGGAAACGATCAATTTAAGCCCCCCAAACATTTCTGTCTCAAAACATTGTTACTTACTACTGTTCAAGTAAAACTTATGATTTGAATCAGGAGCGGGTGCATAAGGGGTTGACCTCTTGGGGTTCCTCTACAGATCCTTTCCAGAAATTTAGAAGCTATGGGGATGTCTGGTCAGTGGACTTGGGCTTGTGGACCTTAAGCCTAAAAGCATTTAGGCTCAGGCCAGAGCCTAAGCTCTAGGAGCCTACAAGCATGGAGGGTCCCAGAGGATGGGCTCCTGAGCTAGAATATCTACCCAGAAATGTTTAGCCCCACAGAGCGTTCATGGTCTTGAGGTTTTAGCCCTATGTAGACATTCCCTAAGAAGCCCTACACTGCAATGCTGCTGTCAAGGCCAGAACAGGCACAAACAGCTTGTGCCCAAGTGCTCTCCTCTGCTGAGCAGGTCCTTTAGTGTCAGCAGAATGCCAGAAAACCTTAGAAAATCCTTAATTTTGTAAAGAGCTTTTCATATGAAATATTCCAGGCTATACTATGTACAAGGGTGCTTGCAGAAAGTAACATCGCGGGGGTTGCCTTTAAATGTGGCCCTGTGAGCTGCAGGCTTTTTGTGACTGCCTGGGTGCTTGTGTGGCTGGGCAGGGGGGTTCTGTAACTGCTGCAGCCCACCAGGCTCAGTTCAGTCTGCAGCCTCAGCTCTGCTATATAGTCCATGCTCCAATCTTCCCGGTGCAGCTGCAGTTTGCTCGTTGCCTGGGGCTATGCTACCCTAGCCCAAGGACTTTGCAGCAGGGGCATGCTTTCTTCAGAACATTCAACTATTTGCCCAGTGCATGGTGTGGGACTTGATCTGTATGTGAAGTGGGGAAAGAAGCCAATGCCTGCTGCACCACTGTGCCCCCTGTGTTCAGAGCCTTTCCTGAGATGTGTCCCAGGGAAGGTGAGTGCAGCCTGCTCACTGCCATTCACATGTCTGTTTAGTGGCAGAACTGGACTCTGTCTTATCCTGGAGGGTGATGGACTGATAGGACATGCAGAGAGCTGTGCCAGGATGCCCGGTGGAAGGTGCATCAGGAGAGATGCTGGGAAGTTGCTAGCACTGTGGTGAAATGGCAGAGTGGGCAGTGATCTGGAGTGGACGAAGAGCAGGTACTGCTCATGCTGACTGGCAGGCATGAGGCTGGGGTTTTGAGCATAGTTGAACGGGTTCCTACAGAACACACAGGGCACAGCTGCAGGAGGGTGGCAAGGTCATCTGTAATAAATATTCTTTTCCACAGGACTCAAGGCAGAATTGGCTCTCCTGTCTCCTCCCAGTACACTGGGCCTTCCCGCACTGTCCGGCGCTATCAAGCTGCTAATACTCAGCTAATGTCCAATGCTCTGCCCAGTGGGAATGGGCATGAACAGAGCAGCTCTGGACCACACTCAGCCTATCAAGAGAATACGCTGTCTCTCTGGGGTAAGAACTACTGGGTTGCCAATTTCTCTCACGGGCCTCCTTGGGAGGGGCTGCACTGCCTGATGACTTCAAACTCAGAGGGGTAGCAATACCGAGGAGGCCCAGACTGTCTGCCTAGCACTTTTCAGAATGGAGGTGTTCTCGTGAGTGGAAAGTCCAACCCTCAGGAGAAGAAGTAAGCAGCATGGAGAGAAACTTTGGGGTGGAGGACGAGTGCGGGAGGCTTGGCTGATAGGAAATCAGCAGATGGAGCCTATAGTCCTAGGGCAGCAGCATGGGGGCAGAAAAAACAATAATGGGTGCATGCATGACAGAGAGAGGGACTAGTGTTGCTCACACTGCTCTGGAGCCAGGAGCACCCTGGAATGATGGTGCAGCTCTACGCACCATAGGGCAGGGAAGAGAGAAAGCTTGAGAGAGCCAGTGCAAAAGCTGTAAGGATTGGAGAAGAAGCCCCATTGCTCAAGAGTAGATTGAGGGAGCAAAATGCAGATAGTAGGGAAGAGAGAAGGCTTGGGAGATGTGATAAATGCTCCAAGCAACACTAACTTGGGCTGGGAATTTCATACTAAGGACATTGGCTGAGTTGGTTCTCTCTTAGTATCATTGGAGAGCAGGGATGCAGCAATTCTCTGCCCTCTAATTTGGCTGTGGAGGTCTAATTTGTATAACTTCCATGTGGTTGTTTCTCTTGGCTGGCCCCCATAGGTCTTGTAAGGTGCAGAGAAGCCAGGTAAGGCTGGAGACAGCCTGTATGAGAGAGCCCCACCCAGGCACAGCTAGGGAGGGTTGAAAGTGCCCTCTGCAGCTGGGCAGCTAGATCCTAAGGTCTGTGTGATAGGGGCTCACTCCTGTGGGCCTCCTTGAGATTATTGGCGCTGGAACAATGTTTAGGGTGAGGGGTGCTGAGCTGTAGCCCCGCTCACTCCTGCCTGTGCTCCTCACTATTCCAAGCTGGGCCACAGCTGGGGGCAGCTGCAGAGTCCTGGGCCAAAGCCAATAGCAGAGCCCTGGGGCCAGTAACCTGAACCCTGGGAAGCAGTAGAACCCCCAAGGGCAGGACCAGTAGCCAGGACCCCATGTAGTACCAGGGCTGGTGGCCAGGACATCAGGTGGCAGCAGGGATGAAAGTTGGGATCCCAGGGCAGGTGGTCAGGATCCTGGGATCCCAAGTGGCAGATGGGCTGGTAACTGGAACCCTGTCAGTGGCTGGGATAGTGGAGCTGGCAGCAGAGCCTCTGAGTGGCAGCGGGGCCCCTAGGCATGAGCTGGTGGACAGGGCCCCGAGACAGAGCAATGCTGGGCATAAAGCCTGGGGGTGCTGCAGCACCTCTGTACTTCTGCTTCCAGCACCAGTCCTTGAGAAGTGCGGTACGGAATGTGCAGGTGGCATTCAGCCATGCCCTGCTGCCTATTTGTTGCCAGCCAGCAAAGCACAGCAGGCCTGGAGAGAGCCTGCTCCTTTTCCCTGGGCTGAAGAGTTTAACTGGGGTTGGGTGGGTTTTTTTTTCTATCTTTAAAAACAAACACCTAGGAAATTCTCCACAGAAAATGCTGCTAAGGAAATAAGAAAGGTGAACAGTGAAACATCTGGAAGCCAGGAAATGCCCCAGTTAGGGCTTGACTACATGGGGAAAGGTACAGGTATAATTGTCCCAGTACAGCTATAGTGGTAGGACCCCCTGTGGGTCTTATTCCATTATGAGTAGTCTTTTTCCACTTCAGCTTATACTGCTTCTAAGTGACATTAGCTACATCCAAAAAAGGCTAAGAAGCAAAAATTTAGACCCCCAGGAAGAGAAGACTCCCCTCCCTCCTAGTGATAGCAGAGCAATGGCCCAATTGGAGAGGGTGCACAGCAGTGGACAGCCATAGCTGTCCTGGTGCCTGGCCTGCTATGTGCAAGTCCTGCTGGGGTGCAGATGTTGCTGGCATTTGGCCGTGCTGCTTTCATTCTGCACTGTCTTTTTCCTTCACAGGGGCCAACCTGACAGAGAAAATCCGGAAGATAAAAATTGTCTTCACTCCCACGATCTGCAAACAGACGTGCCAGAATGGCCGCTGCTACAACAGCTGTGAGAAAGGGGACACCACCACCCTCTATAGCCAGGGGGGGCAGAATCATGACCCCAAGTCTGGCTTCCGCATCTGTGAGTATCCCAGGGGTTCAGTCTCCTCCCTGCCCAGGCTGCTCCTCCTGTTTCAATAGGCCCTACAGACCTAGGCCATGGCTTCTTCCTGTGCTCAGAACAATGTCTCCCTCTCCAATCTCCTTCTCCAGGGGGCCTGACTTCACCCGCCACTCCCTTTCCTGTGAGGGGGGAACCTCATCTCCCCCCTACTCCTCCCATTCTTCAGGGGGGTGGGAGTTCAGTCAGGGATGCTGACAAGTCTCACAGTCTCACCCTCACTCAGGCTTTAATTGGCATTCAATCTCGGGGCTGCCTTTCATCACTTAATTTCATCCCACTCTCTCCTTTCACTCATGTGGCAGCCAGGAGAACTGGCTGCAGGTTGCAAGCTGTTTCAATGAACAGGGCTGCTGGAATCTTTCCTCTCGTTTCCTGGATGCTAGGATTGCCCATGAATTTTCTTTGCCATCCAGTGAGTTGGGCAAGTCATCTGCCCTTCACACCAGGGATCCGCTTAGGCACAGGTCCCCAGGGTGATGGGATGGACTACATGGAACTTAACAGGACTTCTCATTTGCTAGCCTTGGCAATCCCATGGAGGTAAGATTAGCTGTTTCAGAAGCACTGCAGCCACCAAGGGACGTAGGCAGGAATGTCTCATTGATCCAGGAGAGAGGTTGACTTGTAAGAAAACCCCAGGCACATAACTGATTAGGTTAGGCCCTGGGTCATCTGCTTCAGTCCTGCCCTGGGATGAGGACTGAAAGGAGTCACTTGGGGTGTCATCTGCAGATGTTTCACTGAGGCAGTGCAGACAAATGGCTCCTACTTCCTTTGTGATCCCCCCGTCCCACCCCATCCTGGTACTTCATCAGCTTCTGCAAACATTGGACAAGGTCCCTAAAAGAGGCCTGAAACCCAGAGTCCTCTGACTGTTCACTGCTTCCGTGCCCATTGAGCTCCCCTGCCCCTTGGCTTGTGAATAGTAACCCCACCAAACCAGGTTTCTTGATCTCTCCCCTCAGTATCAAACTTTTCTCCCACTTCACTGTGTGCTGCTGTATTAGTCGCCAGGCCGCTCCGAGAGATCCTGTTGGTGCCAGCAGTATCCCCCTGGATCTGTGGGGCTTTGGGGCAGGGTGTGCCTGGGTCTCTCTCTCACCAGCCACAGGGGCAAAGCCCAAGGGAGAGCAGATCTTCAACCTCTGACTGAAAGAGACTCGCTTCATTCTGAGCTAAGGGAGGGTTTACTCTGTGGTGTCTCCTCTTGCTGTCTGCTGGTGAGAGTGACCCTCAGTGTGAACCCCAGCCTGCCACAAGGCTGCTTTCAGGAAATGAGGAGCCTGCTACTGTGCTGGGCTTGCTTCTTAGTTGTTGCAAGACTGCCTCCAGGCGAGGCCACTTGTCTGGGATGCCAGAGCTGATGCTGGCCAAAGGGGCTAGTGGGGCTTCTCTGTTAAGCAAGTCTCTCTTTGCCTTACAGATTTCTGCCAGATCCCCTGCCTGAACGGAGGGCGCTGCGTAGGCAGGGATGAGTGCTGGTGCCCGTCTAACTCCACAGGGAAGTTTTGCCACCTGCCAGTTCCAAAGCTGGAAAAAAAACAAGCAGGGAGAGTCCCAAAGACCCTGGCCAGCGGCTCCATGAAGCAGTCCATGTACACGCTGCCGCTGTCCAACCAGCTTGGTGAGCCTGGGACTGGGCCACCCTCCCTCTTGGGCTGCCTGCACATGTGACTTAGAGAGCAGCCCTCATTGGGTATCTAGGCCCAACTGCCAGGCTGTTTGTGCCCTGGAGACTAGAACATTACTGGGCGGGAGGGCAGGATTCATGGGGCAGGAGAGGGAGGGCTCTGGTTGGGGGAGATAACAGGGAGAGAAAGGGATGGGGCTAACTCTGGAGTCAGTGGAGGAAGGAGGTAAGGGGTTGGTCCCAGCAGCAGTGGATCCCTTTAATCCTGACACACTCTCTGCACCTTGGACAGCCCCCCCTCTCGCACTCATCCCTATCTTCCACACTTGAAGTATGGAAGGGAGTGATGGTTGTTAATTTAAAATATTGTGCCTGCCCTTCCTCCCAGTCTAGCACCAGTTTCCACCCAGGAAGCCAAAAACCCACCCACCTTGCTGCCAAGCCCTCCAGGTCTCTCTCGCACCCATGTGTGAGAACACACCTCTGACCAGGTCCAGGTTTATTGCAGTGGCCTCGCCCTTCTGCTGTGTGGATCAGTCAGCCCTTAGAATAGGGGCTCCCTGAGAGGGCCCGGGAAGGGGTGCAAGCTCCCAAATGCATGAGGGGGAGTTTGTGCGAGCACATAGTGACAGACCAGCCTGAGAGTGTGTGCTGATGAGCCAATCCTGAATGTGCAAAGCCTCGGCCGCCCATAGGCAGCAGGCCCCAGTGCTGTTCCCTTTTCACACTCGGAGAAGTACCAGGGGAATTAAATGCCACTGCCCTGCTGTTGCAATGCTCAGGGTAGGAATTTCAATACACAACTGTCAGGGAATACTAGAGTTGCAGGTGCCTGCAAGGCCATGGGCCCAGCCACAAGACTGAAGTCAGTAGGAATTTGAGAGCTTGTTTGGACTCCCCATGCTAAGCAAATGAAATACTGCATGCTGTCTGTGCGAAAGCTGCTGTGGGAATACTGGACTCTCTTGGCAGGTGCATTTAATCTTTCTCCCCTCTCTCAGGGGTTTGCCCAGCTGGGAAACTGGGCAGACATTTTCCTCCATGACACAGCTTTTCTCTGGATTTCCCAGTATAGTTGTCCCAGAGTGGCCTCAGTGGTCAGCGTCCCCTCCACAGTGACTGGCAAATAAGGAGCTGCTCCCAGTTCCAGTAGGTTACCTGGACTAGCATAGCTGAATTGTCACAATGTTGGTCTAAACTCATCTTCCAGCTTCCTTAAATCCTTCTCTGGTGAATGTTCACATCAATCACCCGCCAGAGGCCACTGTGCAGATCCACCAGGTGGCCAGGGTCAGGGGCGAATCGGGCCAGTCAGAGGAGAACAGTGTGGAGACTGTACTTGTGTCTCAGCTACCCACTGGGCCACAGTACAGCCACAGCAATGGGAACAGCAACAGCATCACCACAGAGAATGGCCAGCAGCAGCGGCCCCCTGAGCTTCTAGGAAAGTGTTTCCGGGAGACACTGCATGGACAGGTAAGGGCTACACCTATCCCACTTTAGCAGGGTGTGAACATGAGTGCGGTATGTGTGCACATGTAGAACATGGAGAGGTTTGCATGGTGCAGTGTGTATGAGGCATGCTGGTGTGCAAGTTGTGAGTATAGTTTGCAGGCATGGGTGTGTCTAAGTGGTGCATGTGCTGTATCCGTGTACTGTGTGTGCAGCTGAAGTAGTGTAGTGCTTGGATGTGATCCAGAGACGGCACCCCAGTGGCATCTGGGGCCACTGCGTGGACCCTCTTGTGCCCTGTGCCCATGTAGCTCAGCCCTGACATCTCTCACATACAGTGTCCTTCAAATAGAAATGTTTACTGCAGCGCTCTGATTACTGGGTAGGAAATGTAGGAAAATGCCTTTCCGTGTCACACAGTAAATGAAGGTCTGATTTTCATGGGCTGTCACCTTTCTATGCATCTTGGTCGAACTCAGGAAGCAAACGTCCCTGGCGAGTTCTCTAGTCTTTCCCCTGCACTAACTGGATTTTATTAGTTTGCCTTTCCCTTTTGGAGATTTCTGTCTCTCAGTCTAACACCGGTGAATTCCCATGGGTGAGCTCTGAGCGAGACCTCTGGTCTGATGTACCTATACTCTTGCTTCTCCCACGGTACCATGAATACCACACTTGCTCTCAGTCCATTCCTGGTACATTTCCCATCATTTGTTCCTTTCCGTCCAAGACGTTTTTAGCTGGACTTAATTCTCAGCGATTTCCTAAAGCAAAAATAAATGAGATCAGGCCCCAAACATTTCACATGTGAATGCAGGGCCGGAAAAGCCCAATTCAGCGATGTGAAGATGGAGAGCTCTCTAAACTCAACCTCAGTCCCAAAGGGCTCCCCCTCCAAGTGCCACGTTAAAGGAAGTCCCTTTAGAGATACATTGGTGCTCTTCTGGGACCAGTGACTCTGAGGAGAAGAGAGGGGCTGCACTTGCCTTGTTTAACTGGCACTGTGGCTGAGCAACCTGGGTGACAGTGAGGAGCCCAGGCAGGAAGCGTTTCTCTCTTCCATCTGGGTCTGAAGCAGAGGTGATTGGAATGTGAGCACTGGGCACAAGGCCATGTCTCAGATGGACGGGGGCCAGATTTGGCCTGTGGGCTACCTCTCAGCTCTCGTGGGGAAGCCTGTAATCCAGAATGGGAAAAAGGCTCATTAAGCAAACAAAGGATTCTGACCAGAAGCTCCCCATGTGGGCTGGAGCTGGGCACCCATCTCGCTGGTTAATCGCCGGGTGACTTAGAGCAGTCATTGGCCTTATCCCAGGCTTTGCTGGGTGATCGTCCCTGGGTCTGTGCTGTTCAGAGCCCCCAGCCCCTCCAAGGGGGCAGTCAGAGGGAGGCTCATGTTTTCTGTCTGCTAGACTGTTTACTGTCTTAACCATGTTCCTGGCCCCGCTCTGCCCCTGCAGGGAGTTTTGCTGGGATGGCTGTGTCAGTGTCTAGTGCAAGGCAGTCTTCCTCAGTGCTGCTTTGCTCTCCTCACTTGGAGAATCCTGATGCCTCCTTTCTTCCTCCCTTTTCAGTGTGCTAACCCGCTGGCAGGCCTTACCAGGCTTGAGGATTGCTGTGGCAGCGTGGGGCTCTTCTGGGGCGTGAACCAGTGCATCCCATGTCCCCCCAGACCAGGTAAGTGCTGTTGCAGGGGAAGCTTTTATGGGGATTATTCGCTTCTCGGTACCCAGAGCTGGACTTTCTCCACACATGCTACAGAAGGTGGGGGAATCCAGAGAGAATGAGGATGCTGCAATCAGCTGAGGAAGCACATGGCTCCTTTCATTTCAGGCCTCTTGGAATGTGGTTGTCCTTTGCTTGAAGACCTCTGGGAAGGAGGGTGCCATCTAACATGGTGTCTGGGTGATGCTTGCACTCTCCAACGTCAGCCCATGTGCTGGGAGGAGCAGTTTGGTTTGAGCGCTGGCTCAGTGCCCAGCACTTTCCTCCCAAACCGCCTCTGTAAAAGTCCAATGCAGCCTGTGGCTCACTCCATGCCAGATACATTAGGAGGGAGAAACAGGAAAACAATGGCCGAAGTTTTAGGAGGTGCAGCCCTAGATTAACCGACAAGGCTGCAGACTCAATTGATAGAGTTACGGGCCTGTACTAGGCCCTGCGCGGGCTTGGCAGGGGCTCTGGAAATAACACTACATCAAACAATTGGCAGGCGTGTGCTTGGAGTCCGTTCCAGGGACACAAGAATCCAGCTCTGATTTTTTTGCTCCCAAGAGCTGAACAGACTGATCCAGCACAGGGGAATCCTCAGCCACTCAGCTAGGACCTTGGGCCTTTGCTGTGGGGATCATTCACTGGAGTGCTGTGGTCTCTGGGAAGGACCTCCCCACCCTGGAGTGGGAGGAAGAGTTTCCCATGGACTGGGTGGTGACTCCTGCACTGTTCAGGACTGCTTCCCTGCATGTGGGCAGACACACCTATGAGATCAAGCCTGAGAGGGCATGAGCCCTCCCCACAAACGCCAGGGGGTGAGATGTGCTGAGGGACAGGAGGAAGTTTCAGGATTGTGATGCCAATGAGGGTGCAGTAGCCTGTAGCCTAGAAGGGAGTGCTGAGCACTTCAGCCCCCTCTCTGCAGGAGCAGTGGTCTTGGCTGCTTGGCAAGATAGGCTTAGTGTTGTGCTCCCATGCTGCTTGTGGAATGCTGGATGGGGCGTGGTGCTTGCCTCTTTCCCCTCCTTCCTCAGTGGGACAGGGACTGGGTCTTGCCTTTCCCCTGTGGCATGACTGGAAACAGTGCTCCTCACCCGCTGGCATGATGGGGCCCAGTGGGGCCCCCCCTAGCAGGTGCAGGGCTGGTAAGATGGCCCTGGCACTCCCTGAGTGGAGGTCAGGTTTCAGTCCCACAGAGGGGTGTGTGCGCGAAGCTGGCCGGCAGTCTGAGGAGAAGATTATTGCATAGGAAAGGAGAGTCTCATGTGGCCAAATAGCTGCTGCCAATAACCACTCAAACTTGTGCGCAGCCAGCCAGGTCTGCCCCTGCCTCCCAGGCTCCTTCCATCCCCGCCGTGGTTAACCAGCTAGAGAGCTTGCCAGGGGAGATCGACCGGGGTTGCTAGAGTTTCTCTAGCCCTCTCCACCTATGTCCGGCCTGGGCCTTGCTGGATGGCAGGAACAGCCTCTCCAGACTCTGTGAAGTGGGAGTGACAGATGCTAAGTCCCTGGTCTTAGTGTGTGGAGCATCAGGCTGCAGCTCTCCCTACAGTCCCAGCAGGGCTTTACGAGAGCACAGGATCTGCCCTAGGATTCCTTATTAGGATTAGATCAGCCTCTGTTGAGAGCCTTGTAGGATATCGCTGCTGCCTTCTGGGCAGGACAGATTCATTCCCCCGGCATGCTGACATCGCAGAAGGCAGTGCACTGGCCCCAGGAACTGAGATAGGAACAGAGGCCTGGGGGTTTAATGTCCAGGTTAGCATGGTGTGAATGGTTGTGAGTGCCAGGCACAGAGGTCGGAGAGGGTGTGCCAAGAGGGACCGGGTTTATTGGCAGGGCTGATCCAGACTAGAACGGCCTGGGGTACCTAGTGTGAGGAGTTGAGAGAAGGAGGGTGGTCTCTGGTATTTGGTGAGAAAGGGGAGCTGGCTGTGGGAGAATCCTTGGGGTATGGGGAGCTCTGTCCTGTGCCAGCTGCTCTATGGAGTGCAGTGGGCATGGCACTATTTAGCTCATGCCTTCTTGCTTCAGCCAGACATGGGGCTCTTGCCTGTCTCATCTCTCCTCACCTTCTACCATAGGCACTAGTGGAAATAGACCTCAGCGAGCTGGACAGTTTGACCCCTAAGGAGACAAGGGGAGTAAAGGGGAACAGTTACATGGAACAGGATTGTTGGCAGAGTCTTGAGTCGGGCCCACCTGCTGCTTGTGTGCATTTACTTACCCATTTGGGTCTTTCTCCCTTCCCTGTGCTGCCTCTTGCTGGGAGGACACTTGTCTGAGAGACTGGACTGGTTTCTTCTCAGTCACAGGCTGTGCTAGCTGGAGCCATGTTCCCTGAAATGTGGACTAGGGTCCCAGCATCAATGTAAGACGGAGGTGCTCTGAGTCGCTGTGACCCTCTTACCCCGTGGGACTCTTCTGTGGCCCCATTTTGTGCTGCCTGGTTCTCTCTGCTGGCCCCAGTCTGTGTCAAGAGATGAGCATGAGCATGTGCGCTATGCAAAGGATCACAGGATTGATGGGTTCAGTACAAATGAGGAAATGCACCAGAAAGGCCTTCTACATGCACACTTTCTCTCCCGGCCCCCCACAGTATTTGGTTTCTGGTGATCCTCTGACCTTTATCACCATAATTGCTCCCTTTGTGCTGCTCCCATCCCTGTGTTTGCTCTGCACATCCCCATTTCCCCTTTCTCCCTGCTCCCTTTATCCAGAGCTGCACATGGCATTTTCATTGGGCTACCAAGGGGTATAAGAACTGCACACACACTCACCCCTCACCAGGCCCTGGATATCCCAAAACAATGAATTTGATGAGCTTGAGGCCTAGCAGCCCCTCCCTGATCACAGAGAACTGGATGGGGTAGGGAGATGCAAATTCCAGAGTCTTTCATGGGATTCTTATGGCTGGATCCGGTGCCGCCCTTTGACTCTGCAGGGTGGGTGACTGTCAGGAAGAGAATCCCACGTTGCTAAAGGCCGTGGAATTTATCACTCAGGAGGGCACACAGTGCCCTTGAGCCCTGCATGGGAAGTCTTGGCCATCAATGGCAGCAGAGGGCACATAGCCAGCCTATAGGAAGCAGGCTTCACCCTGCAAACACGAAATCACCACCTGGGCTCTTAGCAGATAGCTGGGGAGTGCACTAGTCTGTCAGAAATGGCCATTAGCTGCCAGGGGCTCCTGATTCCATGGCTTGGCATACTGTCCCTGCAGGGGCTCAGGGGAGCAGGACACTGGTTGAGATGGCTGTTTGTCTGTTGTTTGTGCTCAGATGGATGCCTGCCTGGCTTTCATCAGATTAATTCCAGGTGGATATGAAAATCAGCAGCAAAGAATGTATCCCCGTTGTCGTCCTTCCCATGCCACCAGGAAATCCCAGCTTCATGCCCCCTGTTTGGGCTACAGTCTCCCCTCGGAGGCCAATAGCACTTGTGTACATTGGCAGAAATTCAGGTTTGCTGGAGAGGCCCCGAGCTTCCATTTTTCTCTCTAATTCTGTTGGATCCATTCTTATTTTGCTGCTCCTTAAAAGGCCCCACATGCTGGAGACCACACATGAGAACAGCCCAGCCCCCACCACATGCTGAGGTTGGGGCTGGCGTTGGGACAGGGGAGAGGTGTGCTGTTCTGAATGAGGGCAGTACCATTGAACTGCTGATGTGCTTTCCCCTAGAGCAGGCTCTCAGCATCTGATGCCAGAGCTCAGATAAGTCAAGGGCACAAATTCCTCTTCTACAATCTCATCTCCTGGTGGCACCAGTTGCCATAACTGTCACCCCCAGCTTTCCTCCATGCCTCCTCTCCTCAGAGCTCTCAGCATCTGTGGATGCTCCTTTTTGCCTTCAACCTGATGCTTGGAGCGTACCACTCGGCATTGTGTCCACCAGCAGAGACTCCACATCCCATGCTAGGAGTCCAGCTGTTTCTTTCAGACTCAGTCTGGGGCCCTGCACATTGTTCATGTTGTTGGGCTGTAGCTCACTGAGCTGGTCAGCCGCATGTGCAGCAACAGCGCATCCTGCTCATGTCCTGCTTTCCTCTGGCACTAGGGGTTTCCAGCAAAGCTCCCCTCCACGCCTGTCTGTCCTGGGGAGCTCGGCACCAGAACCCAGTCTCGACAGCTCTTGGAATTTCAAGCATTCCAGCAACCAGAGACGGAAATGGCAGAAATTAGCTCAGCATAAACACTTACAAATGTACGGCAGGGCAGCCAGGCGAGAGTTAGACAAATGAAGAACTTGTTTGGATTGACTTGCTGCCTGAGACACTGGATTATTATTTGAGTCTGGAGACAGACCGACGTCTCTGCTGACTTGCAGCTTTCATATTAGGTACACAGGAGTGTGTGGGAAACATCAGAGAATCGGATGGAACTGAGGCTGACAGCTCTCTGAGTTCACCTGCCATGCCCATCCTGCGGTGACTTGCCCCTGCTGCAGTTCATTATACACCTACCACCAGCAGTAGTATGGGCTATGTCCCAAGGAGTTTACAATCTGAATTCATCACTGAAGGATGAGGCTTGGCTGTATGCAGGCTGGGTGCCTCTTGCTCCAGGCAGTGACAACTGTCATTTGTATGTGTGAGCCTCAGCTGCCTGGTTTGTTCACACTCTGTTGTGGGGACACAGATTTCCAGGCTCCCAGGAAGAGGGGTGTTAGAGTACAGACTTGGAAAAGGAGAGTTGAAATGTGGCAAAGTGTGCTGGAAGTGGCTTTTGCCCAAGTTAAGCTGGTGGTAAGATATCCAGGAAGAGAAGTTAGACAGAGGATGAGACATGGGATTGGTCCGGAGTGGGTGGGTGTGGGGAATAAATCAGGAGAAATGAGGTGGATCTGTCAGTCATAGGTGTACTGAGCATAATTAAAGAGCATAATTAAAGAGTGGATGAGATGATCCAGAAAGAAGGTGTGGAGGGAATCAGAGGATGGGCCAAGGGCAGAGCCCAGGGAGAGCCATTTGTAGAATAGGTGACAGGAAAAAGGATCCCCGGGACAGATCCTGAAGGAATGACCAGAGAACTGAGTCAGGAAAGCCAAGGCAGGGCAAGACTGGGGGAAAGGGGATGTGATTGTCAGGGTCAGAAGTAACTGGGAGGCTGAGGAGGAGGATGTTAGGGTGGAGACCCTGGAGGGATTTGGCAGGGAAGAGGACAAAGTCTGTGGAGAAAACAATATCAGAGGAGTGGGGAGGGTAAAAGTTATGCTGGATATTTGTATTGTGTTGGCAAAGACTCTGAATTACAGTGTCCCAGCATGAGGTCAGGAGGCCTGCAACAGGATGTTGAGTGTTAGGACCATTTGTGCTTGGAGAGTCTCTGTGAGGAAAGCAAAGCTAAGGAGATGGTTTTGGCTGAGACTGGCGTCTTTCTCTTAAGTTACCAACAGAAGCAAACCCCAGGCAGGGCATGACTTTGGCCACTAATCTAGCATAGCCTCAATGCAGTGTCCCTTGCCCACTGCAGAGGCCTTGGGATAAAGGAGGACAGAAAATGAGAGATTTTCCTTCTAGCTAAGGTGTTTGTTACACCCTAAGACAAGCAAAAACTAACAGAGAGGCCGGTTCTCCAAAGTGCTTAGTGATCAGAACCGCAAGAGAACAGCACAATTAAGTCCCAAAAGCTTCTCCAACCAAATTGCCCCCTCCCCACACCTCTTTCCCCAGCCCCACTGTGTTTCCTGTGGTTTTTGCCTCCTGTGGCCATTCTCATTCTGGCAGAAACCCTGCACTAAAAGCCCTTGGTGCTGCTTTTTAAGGCACTATCCCCACCATGAGAGGCTCGGACTGCTGCTGCACTTTTTCTAGGATGGAGTCACAGAGCGGGAAACTTAGCAAGGAAGAAATAGCATCCATCTCTTTTCCACAGCCCGGTTAGCTCTGTGGGAGTGAGCATCCCTGGGAGGATGGGTGCTGCTGGATTTGTCCAGGTGTTGTATACTATCTCTTGCACTGACTAAACAGCTGGGAGAAACCGCTTCCCTTCTGCCCCTCCCAAACAAGCTGTCAAGAGTTTCTGGCTGGAGCAGTAAACTAGTAAAGCAGCCCCTTTAAGGCACTGCCCCTTCCCTTATCTTGCAGGATAGCCGAGGGTCAGCCTAGCAATCGGCCCAGATCTGGCAGTCCTGCCGACTCCCAGCCCAGCAGGGTTCACTCCTGCTGCTCCCGGGTGGAGGTTTTAACTTCATTAGGATACGGTTCTGTGAAGGCCAGCATTTTATTTGTATTTCTCCCACATTTTTCAAGTTTTTGTCCTAGAAAAGAATCTGAATTTACTGGAAAGTTGGATCCTGTAGCATTGGCTTGGCATCTGCAATGTGGGCCTCCCACTGTGTTAGACATAGTTGGCAAATGGCGGGCAGCTCCCCCAGCTGGAGACATAGTCATTAGTTACACAGAATGGTATTGCAAGCCACATGCCATTCTCCCTGCTGCCACCCGTAGGCATTGTCAAACCCTGGCTGGCCTCACCACAGCCAGATGGGGGACGACGCAGAGAAGAGAGATTTAAAAGATTTGAAGTATCCAGAAAGACCTAGTTTTACCAGCATCTGCCATGGACGCTGGTCTCGGCATGGTGATGCACATGGGCATGGCTGGAGAGTTGAGGCTTACGCATGATCCCACTTGGCCCAGTGGATCCCAACAGGCTTGAGACACATTCCTGACTTGCTCTCGGAGGGCTGCCTCTGCCCATCACTTGGGAGTGGCTGAATGGGCTGCAGCAGTTGGTTCACACAGCACAGCACATTAAATGCAGAAGAGTCTTGTATCCAGTTGGGATGGCTGCTAAGATTGAATGGAGTTACCTGAGCTGAAAGTTACCCCAGCCATCAAGGCTAACAGTCCGAGGTGGGATCTTAGCTGACTGCACGTGGGCAGGATCTTGGTTTCGCAGCTCACCTTGATGACACCTCCAGCAGCACAGCACCCCTCTCTGGTGCCTTGGGGAATGTTGTGACTTACCAGGAAGCTGTCTGTCACAGGTCATCTGGAGGCAACGCATCTGGACACCACAGCTCTTTAGCTCAATGCAGCAGTCCCTGGACCTTTTGAGATCCCTGTTCCCAACTCTCCCAGAGCCCGTTGGGACTTGCTCTTGTCCACTGGCACCAAGAAATGAACTTGTTCCCTTGTCCACTAGCAGTCTGCCTGCTCCTAGGAATACAGTCGCGTGCATGCTTTCCCTCTGGAGCCCATTGCTAAGGCGGAGCTGTCTGTTTTTCTGCTGGCAGTGGCTTCAGCAGCTGGGTCAGAGCTTTCTCCTCTTGGGGAGCAGGTCTTTTGTGCTGTGTGTTAAACCAGGCTGAGGTTTCAGTGGCATGCTTGGAGTATTTGCTCATTCCAAGGAGAGAGAGATTTTGCCATCTGTTTTTGATTAACTACGCACACGCCAGCCCTGGCTGGCTCTATCCCTGGGCTGTTTACTAAGGGCCTATTGACTAAACTCAAAGTAGGTTGAATGCTAGAGGTAGGGTCTTTTAGAAACAGAACACTGAGCAAGCCACCAGCCAGTGACTGGTCTCCTACCAGCCAGTGACTGCCTGCCACGGCATTGGTGCCATTCCTAACTTTCATGGGCCCATTTGCACATTTTCATTGCACAGCCTTGGTTCTTTGCCTGTCTCTGCCCCAGCTAATGCCCCTCTGAGAGCTACGCTCTCCTCTTGTTGGAACCTGCCTCCCTTTCTCCCAGAAGGCATCCTCTTTGCTGCACGTTTGGTTCATGGTGTACTGACTGTTATACCTGGCTCGGCTCCATCACCTCATTATCACTAATGACTCATAACCCTGCCCACCCCCAGTGGCTCTCTCTGACACTATAGAGCTCCCAAACAATCTCTGTTAGAAACACCCCATTCAGTGCCTGCACCAAATCAATATGTCCAGCCACTCATCGCTACCAGTATCTTCTGGCTTCTGTAAGCCCTTGGGCCTAACTCATTGCCTTTCCATACTCAGTTGCCATCACTCTCTTGGAAGATCCCTAGAGCGCTAGGGCAGACGCAGAACCTAAAATACATTCATTAAAATGTGCAGAGGCACGAGCTCTATTCATAGGTGAGCTGGGATAGCTGCTGTCCTGGCTGAGACCTGCCCAACGGCAGGAGCTTGGTCTGGAATAGTCAGAGGAATGGCTACACCAGGGTTCTCACTAGGCATTGGTGCTTCCATCCAGGGCTGTATCTCCCTAAGGGCTGGCATTAAATAGCTGAGTGACCTGCGGGTGGCTGAGGAATTCAGCTCATTTTTGATTCACAGCCATTCCGACTCTCTTCATCCCATCTTGGGCAGCATGGTCCATGTGCTGTGTCAGTGCACTAGCGGCAGTGTGGTATATTTAGGGCCCTAATAAATTCATGGTCCATTTTGGTTAATTTCACGGTCATAGGATTTTAAAAATAGTAAATTTCATGATTTCAACTATTTAAACTTGACATTTCAGGGTGCTGTAATTGTTGGGGTCATAACCCAAAAAGGTGTGGGAACACTTACTTCTAAGGTGTTGCTGCTGGTCACTGCACCTTCACAGCTGGGCAACTCGAGAGCAGCAGCTGCTGGCCAGGAGCCCAGCTCTGAAGGCAGAGTGGCTCAGAAACAAGGATGAAATGGTATGAAATTGCCTCCCTTACTTCTGTGCTGCTGCCTGCAATGCTGGGCTCTCAGTAAGCAACTGCCACTTTCCAGTTGTAGCAGTACAGAAGGCTGTACTGCAGAAGTAAGGGTAGCATCATATGCTATTGCCACCTCTATTTCTGTACTGCTCTGGTGGGGCACTGCCTGGTCAGCAGCTGCTGTTCTCCTGTTCTCTGCCTGGCCAGCAGCTGTTGCTCTCTGGCCACCTCGCTCTGAAGGCACTGCAGAAGTAAGTGTGGCAATACTGCAACCACCCTAAAATAACCTTGTGACCGCCCCCTTGCAACTCCCTTTTGGATCAGGACCTTCAATTTGAGAGATGCTGGTCTCCCCTCTGAAATCAGCATAGAACAGGGTAAACGTACACAAAAGTCCAGATGTTATAGTCTGTGATGCGTGTTTTGGTTGTGAATTTGGTAGGGACCTAAGTATAATGTATCTAGCACTGGGATGGGAACAGGCACAGCATTTTAATCTGGAGTCAGACCTCAGTGTCTTCAAACAAGCCTGAACGCCCCCTGCCCAAATGGTGCTGCTCAGCTGCTTCCTGTGTCTCCAGTCTAAGGGCATGTCTACACTATGGGTGCCATAGCAACACAGTAGCAGTACTGCCAGTAGACACTTCCTGCCTCAATGGAAGAGGTCAGTATCAGTGTCAGTGTCACTGTAGGCAATCCACCTCGCCCCAGAAGCGATTACTCAGTCGATTGAAGAATGCTTCTGTCTACACTAGGGGTTAAGTCAGCTTAACTTCCAGGCTCAGGGAAGTGAATTTTTCATAGCCCTGAGCACCAGAGCTGCATCTGTGTAGATTTTAAGCATAGCCCAGTGCTAAGCTTCACTCTAACCTTCTGGAAAAGAAGCAGACACAGACACAAAGGAGCCCAGGATTTTCTGGCACCTTTTGCTGACGCAGGCATTGCCTCTACTTAGTCTGAGCACCAGATCTGTTTTCTTCCAGTCACTACCCATTATTAAATTCCAGAACAGTAACCTACCAAGCCTGTCTCCCATTGCCAAGGGCTGGGAGGCTAGGAGTGGATGGGGCAAATTCTGGTGTAGTAGTTCTTCACTCCGCTAGCATCTCAGATTGGCCTTTTGTTGATCTCATTCTCTCTGTTCTAGTTTGGTGACATTATATTTTAAGGGAGGAAATGCCCCTCTGCCTGCGTAACCAACTCCAGGCTGGAAGTTAGTTAGCCTCCTCCTGGAGCCATACAGCCTCATTGCTCTGTGACCTTATCCTGACACAGAGAGCAGTCTCCATAAGCAGTATTTCAGACATTGTAACTTGGTTCCATTGGGTGCAGAGATCTGCTCGTGTTACGCCACAATCACCCTTTAAGTGAGAATGGGTTACTTTGCAAAATTAATCTGTTAATCTAAAGTCTCACTAATAATTTGCTTCGTTAACAAGCATAATTAATCTGCCCACTGAAGATCGGAGGAGCCACACTGGTGCTGAGAATAGTACAAGACTGTGGCTTTCTCTCAATAGCTTTCAGCCCATTTTTTTTACTTCAGAATAGAATCTTTCTCTCCAGCAGGGTCTGGCTGATGGAGGCTGAGTGTGGTCTCTTTCTCTGTAAAGGCCTTTTGGAGAAGAAGTTGAGTTTCATACTCTACTCATGTCCATCATTGCCTGATCATGGGAACACCTTGCTCCCAGTTGGAGCACTGTGACATTTGTGTGTTTGCTATCATAATAGACCCAGAGCTGACCTGATGTGTCCTGCAGACAACCCCCAGCATATGGACTAGGCAGTGGGAGTGGCCTGGAATCTCTTCAACCATTGTAATCCCACATAGGCTGGTGGCAGAGAGTGATCTTTTTTTAAAGTATTGGAACTTTAACTGTGATAGCCATGCCCATCTCCCCCTTCCAGTGCCCCACACCCAGCCTCAGATCCTTCAGCGTGCTATTCTTTTATGGCCATTTTCTCAGTCTACTGCCTTGTGGATTGTTTCAAATTTGTCCCTTATTTATTCTTGCCATCCACAATGTGCTTAAGTACCTCCCAGGTCCTATAGATGGACACATTCTCTGCCACAAAGAACTGGCAGATCTGATACTATAAGGCAGAGCTACAAGTGCTAGATGGGGGACTAGAAGGCTGGCCGGTTATGGGATGTCAGGATACAGCCATATGGTTACTTAGTTGTTATGCATACGTCTTGCTCCAAAACATATTCTGCTATATGTGGGGGGGAAAATCCCTCACCTCACAAAAATCTTTTTCCAGGACAAAGTGCCCCTTTAGCCACTCCCCATTCCATCCTGGCTCCCTCCCGAGCTCCTCCCACACCCTAAAGTTCACTTTCATTCACTCCAAAACACGGTGCCTGAATTGGGCCTCTTTGGAATTTATTGGCTGGATTGTACTCGCCTATAAAAAGTTTGAGAGATTTAATTATGTAGGTTATGGACTATTTTTCAACCCACAAAACTATTTTAAGAAACTATTTAAAATTCTGTGTATTGAGAATGAGTGAGTCAGGAAATCATGTCCAGCCAGAGCAGAGAGCGCCTTGTAAAAAGGGGGAAAAGGTAATAAATGGGCCCTTGGCTGTTATTTCAGGATCTCATTGGGGCTTATGTCATTCCTTCCATTTCCATTTCCCTTGTCATGTGCCACTGGACAATCCAAGCCGGGAACCTGAGACATCACAGTGGTGGAGAGATGACTGATTGCAGGTGTTGTAACTGTGCTGCTTCGCTGGTACCTGTCAATGGCAGAAGCAACCAACTGGAAAATGTGGCAATTCATCTGCCAAGCCAGGCCATCATCCAGGCATGCTCTGCCTGGTCTGGATGCTCTTTGCCATATTTTTGCCCCTTGACTCTTCAGACTTATAGCACAAGCAGTTTTGGGGGCACTTTCTCAGGTCTGAGTTGCAGGCTCCTCTGACATACACCAACAACCTAGAATTGTTGGTATATGTAGGAGCTGCCTGTTAATCCTACCTATTTGCTAGGGGCTCTGAGGCTGTTTTAAAAGGTAAATTTCCTGATAAGAAGCAAGAGGCATATGCATGAGAATATAAATTTGTGGGGAAACCTAAGCCTGATGGCCTGTCCACCCTCCTGTTTCCGCTTAGGTCGTATGCTTATATGAGTAGCTGGCTCCAAGGTTATGATTCATTGAGAGTGAATGATGGCGGGACCATACTTATACACCACACGTGGGACCTTTGACATTCCATAGTAACTCATTTCACAAGGAAACAACATTTGTCAGTGGAAGGTGGGCCAACACATTTGTGTCCAGGACCGATGGAGTAATCCTATATATCACAGGACAAAATTGACACAGAGTGCCCAAGTGCATCTATTTCTCCTATATATTAAAAGGCCAGCTTTATATGAAGCCCAGTTCTGCAGGAGATGGCACGAATAGGGCTGAGCCTGCTTCACGAATGCTCCTAGAGAAGAGGGTTCTTTGCCTGTCTCCTGTGTTTGACTGTTCCAAGGCCATGTGTTCACCCTGGGGAAGATTGATGCTGCCACAATCGAACTTCAGTAGTTCAATTTATTAGGTCTAGTTAAGACCTGCTTAATCAAGCTCAAAGGTCGCCCCCCTCGACGGCTGGTACTCCTGCTCCTGCGAGGAGTAAGGGAAGTCGACAGGAGCATTTTCTGTCTTTGGCTGCCCGCTATGGAGACAGCGGGGAAACTCAGATCAAGTTGTATTGACTCCAGCTACGTAATTAACGTAGCTGGAGTTGGATATCTTTATTTGACCTTCCCCTTTAGTGTAGACCTGGCCTAAGACACTCACTAGTCTCTGGCACGGGACTGTCTTTTACACTTCTTACTCTGCGAGATCCAGGGGAGACACTAGATGCTGTGGGGTGACTTTTGCATCCTGAGCCTCGTAATAAGAACAATGATATTTTGTGCTCAAATGCCGACTTCCATCCCAGGATGTCAAAGCCTGACAATATAGCCTTACTGGTATCTCTATGTTACTGATGGAGAAACTGAATCAGAGGAGAGTGATTTTTGCGAGGCCACATGGTGAGAACAGAGGCTAGGAATGGAAGAGTAGACTCCCAATGTTCAGTCCCCACTGCTCTACACAGTAGTTGATCTGGCTTCCCAGTTATGTAGGGGCCTTCCTTCTGCTGACCCTACCCTTCAGAGGCATGACTGGAGGATGCATTGAATTATGCACTCTGTTAATTTGCTTAGCCAGTCTAATCTCTGACTTGTAGGCTTCATTCACCTTTATTCATTCAGGACCAGGTTTGTAGCAGTCTGAACTAGTCTAACACCATGGCATATGTGGATTTGGGTCCTTACTGGATGAGTCTGGCATGTACAACTCTTCATGCAGGTTCCTGTGCCTCTCTGAAGGTACTAGGGGAGCAGGAGAAGTTAGAGTTTTGCATTCAACATTAGTAATAGCCAGATCCTGCTTCAAGGAGGGGATATTGATGAGAGTGTTTATGGGATATGTGTCTGCTCTAGAGAGGTGACTGTGTGAAAAGAATGGGCTTTGGGACTCAGCATCAAACTCCCCTTCGTGCTCTCCCAACGAGGGGAAATTGCAGTTCTCACTCCTTAAGGATCTCAACGCACCAACACATGCTGCGAGTTGGAGCTGAGTTGCACCGTGGTTACTCTTACGGTTGCTTGGGTTTGGAAACCAATTGACAGAAATATGAGGGATAGCCAGATGTTTGATCCTGGTCTCAGACTACCATGGTGGTAGGTAGGGCCTGCTTCAGACCACCCGAAACTCACACTGGGAGTGTAGGTCAGAACTAAGGCCAGTTTGTGGTTGTGGTGTGAAAAAGGCAAAGACCTTGTTAGGATTTCTTTTGATTGAAAAGGAAAGGCATGGCCCAGAATATGTGAATTACTGTTGAAGCATTTGTCATAGGGAAAATATGAGAAACCTCAACTGACTACCCTTTATTTTGCAATAAACATTGTTTAAACCCTTCTGATAATATTTCATCATAATTTAAAACCATGTAAAAATCCATCCAGACTCCAGCATGCTGCACATGGAGCCTGGATTGGGAAAGTTCCTAGAGGGATCTTGATTGTCAGAAGACCAGCTGGGGAGACAAAGAGTGGGGAAAGGTTTTCCAAAGTACTTAAGTCCCATTTTCAAAAGTGAGTTGGGCACCGAGGACCTGTGTTTTATTGAAAGTCAATGGGGTTTGGGCACTCCTAACCCACTTGGGCACTTTTGAAAATGTTACCTGGAGGTATGTTATGACACTCCCCCAAAAGCCAACTTTTGTCACCTTCAGCCTTACTCCTCCCCCTGCCCATGGCCTCCAGGTGTTAGAGGTGAATTGCGTAACCACTCTGCATGGCTAGCGGTTAGAGGACAAACCCAAGATGGGATCAGCTAGCATCAATGACTGAAAATAAGGGCATTGAGCATCACTCTACAGGCTCTTCACTTACAGAACTGCTGTTGAAGTCATTGGCAGCATGTGCTCCGAGCACTTGCAGGATCCAGTCCATTGTATAGTGAACAATTTGAAATGCCTGGTTGTGAAGCCAGTAATAACGGAGGAGTAACAAATAAAGAAGAAAGCAAGGGATAGAAACGTTTGAAAGCAAGATTTGAAAAAAGGTGGAGTTGATGGTGCTGGAGGCAGTGCCAAGTGGCAGTGCAGCAGAGGAGAAGGCTTTCACACCAACAGCAGAGAGACTGACTGTAGGCATGGAGAAAGAGCCAGTGGAGTAGCAGAGGGTGTGGAAGGGAGGACTTGGAGGTGTTTCGGGCGCATCTTCTGCTCCCAAGTGGGACCACTGCTGAGCTATTTAGCAGCATGAAATTGATCTGAGTTCCTGGTGCTCTTAGCCATTGCTGTGGAGGTAGTGATGGGGATTTACTAACAGAGGAGAGGTGGGAGAAGAAGAAAATACAGGATCAGGAGTACCTCAGGCTCACAGGCAGTGGTTGGAAAGGAGAGGCTGGAATCAAGGAGAGAGGAAGAGAAAAAGGGTGTGTGGAGTTCAGCCCTAGTTTCTAAGCCTCCAAACTGTTTGCTGTTGTCCTAGCTCATCCACTGATTGAAAACGGACAGGTGGCGTGTCCCCAGGGATACAAGAGACTGAATAGGAGCCACTGTCAAGGTAAGGATGCTGTTCTGATCCCTTTCTCAGACTCTTTATCAGGCAGAGTAGTAATCATTCCTCTGTGTAAAATGAGTTCATTTCCTGCCCTGGCACTGACTTACTGCGAATATTACAGTTAAAGAGCCCCGAGCCTTCAAGTGTGAAAGTAACTAGCTAAGTACTGCTAACTGTACCAAAAGATTGCATGTCCCTGACAGCTCAGGCTGCCTCACGGCGATACCAGCCAAATTAGTCAGATAACAGCCTGACCCACCTTGATTCTCTGTGTGTGCATACACTAGTGATGTGTGCATCTCTGACTGTGTTCCTCATGTACTCAGTGGTGTTAAAACAGGCAATCTGTATAATTCCTTTAGCCTGAAGCTTTAACTGTGGGTTACCACTGATTGGGGAGGTGTTTGGGTTTTTTAAAAGGAGTGGTGAAAGTGAAAGCGAGTTGGCTTGAAAATCTGTCTGAACCAAGTACATAAACTTTGTATGTGCCAGGCTCCTCAGAGTCTGCCTTGCTCCAGGGTGGGGTCTGTCTATGCACATTTCAACCCACGGTCTCCTCTGCCCCACATCATGGGCTGTCTGTGTTTCGGCCATTCAGCCCATAGCCCCCTCTGCCCCACGTTGGGAGTATGGGGCCGTGTCTGGGCCATTCAGTCCAGAGCGCTCTCTGCCCCACATTGGGACATGTGTGTGTCTGAGGCATTCATCCCAGGAATCCCTTTGCCCTATATTGGCCCATACAAGATACACTGCCCATTTACCTCAGGGGTCCTATCTGCCCTACATTGTGGGGTCTGTGTGTCTGCCATTCAGCCCAGAGACCACTTTGTTCCACATTGGGAGTAAGGGGTGTGTCAGGCTGTTCACCCCAAAAGTCCCCTCCGCTCCACATCGGGGGTGGGTGGGTGGGTGCATGCGTGCATGCGGGCCATTCAACCCAAGAATCCCCTCTTCCCCACACTGGGAGGAGTCTTAGGTAGGCCATTCTCCCTGGAGTTCCTTCTGCCCCATGTTGGGGGGTGACTCTGTGTGGGCCAATCATCCCAGCAGTCTCCTCTGCCCCACATTTTTTGTGCATGGCTGTGTCTATCCCATTCATCTTGGGCATCCCATCCGTTCCACTTAAGGAGGAGGCCTTTTCCTCAGTTCCTCATTAGGGAAAATATCTGACACTTTTCAAATCAGAAAGTCCATGCTTTGCATGCAGTGATAGGGAGCTGGAATTTCTTGGTCACATTGTCATGATTCCTTATATGCCATGAACTGTCCCTCAGAGAATGCTGTCTGGGCCTGGCACATGTAAGCTCATGGCATGCAGTCTAATGACTCATCTCCTCTAGCAGGGACTTTCCATATCATTGAATTAAATAATGAATCACCCTAGAGCAGAGGTTCTCCAACTGGGGGTCAGGACCCCTCAGAGGTTGCAAGGTTACTATGTGGGTGGCATAGGGAAGAGGGCAGGAGTGGGGTGCTGGTGGGAGTCTGGCCGGAGGGAAGGGCAGGAGCAAGGTGCTGATGGGTGTCTGGTCGGGGGCAGAAGCAGGCTGGGAGTGCAGGGTCTTGGCATGGAGGAGAGGCAGGGTGTGCAGGGTCTGGGCAGCACTGCTTTCAGGCTCCCTGTCCCAGACATGGCTTCCTGCTGCTCCATTGGCTGGATTCTGGCCAATGGAGCAGCAGCAGTATCCCCCATCTGGGAGCTGGCCTCGAGCAGAACTGGATCTTGAAGAACCTCAATGGGATGGGCCCTGAAACAGCTCCAACAGGCCCCCTCAGCCGTGCATACACCGCCCAGTGGCAGCCTGGAAGCAGCAGCAGCAAGGCACATCCTGCTCCCCTAACCTCCCCAGCTCAGCCGGTACCTGCTGGTCTCCAGAGACGAGTATCTCTTAGGCGGGACCTGCAGGCAGTGCTGAAAGATACGCATGTGCCGCTCCTCGTCCCTCTGCCGCCATTTTAACTGCCCTCCCCACCTAGTCCCTGCGTGCTCAGTGTGTATCACTACCACATCTGGCACAGCCAGACACAGTCACTCAGGTGATCGCCAGGCAGGGGGGAGGCTGCGCAGCTCCTGTTTCCTGCCTCCCCAGAGCACGGGGGAAGATAGGGTGGATGAGGAAGCAAGTGCTCTGCTGTTAGGAGGGGAGGAGTAGCGTGTGTGCTTCCCCACAAGCTGGCTCTGGCTCGGAGCCTCGGGGCTCCCCCGCCACAGGAAGCCGGCACTGGCTCCAAACTTGCAGTGAGTGGGGATGATGCTGGATCCCCAGCATAGGTTCCCTGTTGCGGGGTGGGGGAGCGAGAAGGGGCTGAGCTCGAGCCACGAGCTATATTTGGCTCCTAATTGAGCCATATATGGCTCACCATATATGGCTCATTGTAGGTTGCTGACCCCTGCAATGATGCCTGCTGCCCTTCCTGCTGCCCAGGGGGTGGGGATAAGTACTTAGCCAGGACTCCTGAGACATCCAGTTGGCTTTAAAACATTGACTGACCCTCCCAGCCCCCTGTCTTTATCTTACAGATAGCCCAGAGGGGAGAGGGAATTTGCTTGAGGTCACACACTGCATCAGTGGCAAAGGACCTGGGAACTGCAAGCTCACACGTACGCATTCCCAGAACCAGTTGCACCAGTGACAAGCTGGACACATGCCTTCCACTCCTCAGGCTGATGCTGGGTTATGTGTGCAAGGCAGGTTTCTCCAGCCCTTGCTGTGCACCTGCACTCTTTGATTCTGGACAATGCATCCTTTGCAGACAGTGCCTCAGTCTGACCAGGCAGGGGATTTCATTGAAAGAGACTTGCTCATGTGCTGTGTCTTGCCAAGCCTGGGTCTGAAAGCTGTAAAAATGACCTTGCCAGGATTGCCCCATGAGATGCACCATCTGGTGTCCATGAGGCTCCCAGAGTTGAGCAATAGTTCGAACCATCTATGCAGCTGCAACAAACAGGCCGTGCACAGCGAATGTGGGATTGCAGTCATCACAGCGGTTCCTGTGAAACAGTTTGCAATTCAAGTGCCCTACAGCACACTGCACTGGCTGAGACCAGCTTGCTGCTGCTGTACGGCAAAGCTGGGTTGTGGGACTTGAGGGACATAGAGACCTGATCCATTAGAGTAAGTAAGATACCAGACTAGCAGCACCGATCGCCTGCTCTAATAGTGCCGGAAGAAGGGCTACAACCCTGAATCTGAAGGCAGCTGCAGGGAGGAACAAAGGGGACCTAGCCAGGGCAGAAGGCAGGGAGCAAACTGCACGTGAACTTGGTAGGAGACAGGCAAGGCAGGACTTGGACAGAGGGGAGGAGGTTTTAAAGAAGTCTGGAATCTCCTGGCTCATTATTGTACTCACCTGGGGCTCAGCTAGCAAAGCCAGGCTCCCATATTCCTTCTTTACCCATGGCATATGGTCCAGCTGCCGCATCTGTATGGCACATGGTGAGTGGATCCAGCTGGATGAATCTGGAGAATCAGTAGCAGGGTAAGAGAGAGGCAAGGCTAAGAAGAAGTTCTGGGTGGGCTATTTGCTCTTGAAACCCCTTTTGCAGGTTAACATGGCCCACTGGACTAGGTATCCTTAGCCCTGCTCAGTGTGGGAGAGGGACTAGATGGCCTGCAGAGGTCCCTTCCAGTCCTACATTGCTAGGTCAGTCCCCTTGAGAGAGCAGCACTTTGCAGAGTCAGGTGGCCTGTGCCATTCAGGACACTGCCACTAACCCTGCCAACAGCCTAGCTGGGAATCCAGTGCCAACAATGCAGGCAGGAGCCTCCTGGGGCTCGCAGCTGGATTGTCCCTGGCTGTATCCGAGGTTCTGACTGCAGAAGGAGCCAGGCCGGAGTCGCGATGGTTTCATACTGTTTCAGAAATGGAACAATTGGAAATCTCAGAGAGCACCATCCATATAGTCAGTGCCTTAAGGGGCCCTGCCAGGGGCTGACTCACTGTAATGTGGGGTCCCCTCCCCTAAAAGCCTAGTGCTTGTGGATAGTGAAGTCTGAGAGAGAGAGCCCAGCAGGATCTGCTGGCCCTGGGATGGATTCCTGTGCCCGGGACTGAGGGGACGTTCTCAGCTGACAGCATCCAGGAGGGGATGGAATGTGAGTGTCTCAGGGATTTCTGCAGGGCGGTAGGTAGTACAACAGTGCCCTGCCCTCACACCCTCAGTGTGAGGTTCTTGAAGGCTGAGGCTGTTCCACCTTGTGCCCCTTTCAGCCTTCTCTCTGAAGCAGCTCTCCCCCAGGGAATGGTGGGCGGAGGGGGAGTTACTGATACAGAGGGACAGAAACATGGAAAGCCAAATGCTACTTGCAAAATGCCCCTGCCCTGCCTAGCTACAGAGAGACTCCCAGCTCTCCCATGCTGCAAGGTATCTAGGCCTTTACTAACTCAGACTTTTCCCCAGTGTTAGAATCAGCAGGGCTCTGCCCAGGGCATTCTAGGCAGACACTGATCTCAGTCCCTTTGGGCTTCTGGTGTGACCCACCCCCAGCAGCTCCTCATGTTAGATCTTCCCCAGCCCTGTATGTGGGGAACCCCCCAGGAATTCACTCTGATCACTCCTTCTGTCACTCCCAACTGATTCAGTGCTGGAGAGATCAATTGTGTTGCAGGAGGATAAAGACCTCTGCAGTTTTCAGGTTGTGTGGGGGTCAGTATCATCCCATTGGAGGAAGGGGGCTTGGAAGGGCCTCAGTGCTGCTTGTGGGGCTGTTGGACACAGGGTTTGACTGGTCAGTTTGCTGTTCCCTGCCCTGCTCTGCACTGACACCAAGTGGACAATGGGAAGGGAGCACTGGCCATCTGGCTACATAGCAATAGCCCTGTTGAATTGCAGCCCCTTCCCTTGCCTGCACAGTTCCCCGTGCCGTGTGCTACTGTTGCTGATTTCAGGTAATGGGCAAGCCAAGGGCACTGTGGCTGATTCTGTTCTCTCTTCCTACCCTGCAGATATCAACGAGTGCTTGATGCTTGGCCTGTGTAAAGATGCCGAATGTGTGAACACTCGTGGCAGCTTCCTCTGCACCTGCAAACCAGGCACCATGCTGGACCCATCCCGCAGTCGCTGTGTCTGTAAGTCAGGGTTTCTCAACCTATGGGTCAGGACCCAAATATGGGTCGCCATTACATTTTAAAAGGGTCGCGAGGTGTCTCCCCAGGTGGCTCTTAAGGAGCCGTTCACACATTTTTTTGAATTGCCCTGGGTCATCAAGTCTTCCTGAATTGTCAAAATGGGTCCCCATCTGGAAAAGGTTGGGAACCGCTGCTGTAAGTGCTTTGGGGACGGCTGCGTGGAAGCAGCGGTCCAGGGTCCCCAGTAATGCCCCCCAGAGCTTTCCAGGAACTGTCAGCAGCAACCAGCAGATCACAGTACAGATGGAAACAAGATATGATGTGTCCATGTTCCCTTGCATGTGCCCTGAGATGGTGTGTATGTGAGGGGGGTGAGATCCTATGTGTGTACATTCACGCTCTTGCATGGTGTCTGTGTGTGTGCGCGAGCACGGACCTGTACCTGTACTCATAAGAATGGCCATATTGGGTCAGGCCAAAGGTCCATCTAGCCCAGTATCCTGTCTGCTGACAGTGGCCAGTGCCAGGTGCCCCAGAGGGGGTGGACCGAAGACAATGATCAAGCAATTTATCTCCTGCCATCCTTCTCCAGCCTTTGACAAACAGAAGCCAGGGACACCATTCCTGACCCCCTGGCTAATAGCCTTTTATAGATCTAACCTCCATGAATTTATCTAGCTCTTTTTTAAACTCTGTTATAGTCCTAGCCTTCACAGCCTCCTTTGGCAAGGAGTTCCACAGGTTGACTATGCACTGTGTGAAGAAGAACTTTCGCTTATTAGTTTTAAACCTGCTACCCATAAATTTCATTTGGTGTCCTCTAGTTCTTATATTATGGGAACAAGTAAATAACTTTTCTTTATTCACCCTCTCCACACCACTCATGATTTTATATACCTCTATCATATCCCCCCTCAGTCTCCTCTTTTCTAAACTGAAAAGTCCCAGTCGCTTTAACCTCTCCTCATACGGGACCCATTCCAAACCCCTAATCATTTTAATTGCTCTTTTCTAAACCTTTTCTAATGCCAAAATATCTTTTTTGAGGTGAGGAGACCACATCTGTACGCAGTATTCAAGATGTGAGCATACTATAGTTTTATATAGTTCTCAGTTCCCTCCCTTGATCACACTGGGTTATGTGGAGGCATGCATCCAGCTTCCGGGTACACTTGTGGGTAAGGCGTTGAGAGCACCTGCACTGGTGTATCTGGAGTTCAAATAGAAGTCCATTCCTTCCATGCTGCTTCTGTTGCATCTGCCCACTTCACTGATGCCCACAGCCAGGAAGGAGACCCAGTTCCTAGCTAAGGAAGAGGTCCTAAGGCTGAATGCACAATCAGGGTGAGGCTGGGGAGAGAAGTACTATGGAAACTGCAGTGTCAGGGAGAGGAGCCTGCAGCTTTTCACCAAAGCCCTCATCAGTTAGGGGTAAAGGCTGTGTGGCATGAGAGGAGGGTGCCCATGCATAAGCGGAGTGTGGAAATCGTTGTTGCAGAAGCAGACCAGTGGGGTGGTGGCAGCTATATTGTAGTGTAGGAGGGATGTGATGAGGCCCGGGGCTGGTGACAGAGAGGCAGAGATAAGAAGGCCATTGAAGGCGATGACAGGCAGCACTTTTCCTCATTAGTGTGTGCCTGGCAGAGGCGGAAGCTTGGCCTCCAACACTAACCCTGGGCTTGTGTTTCAGCGGCTAAGGCGGTGTCCATGGAGCAGGGGCTGTGCTATCGCTCAGCAGCAGGAGGTGTCTGTGGCCTCCCACTCACCCAGAGTATCACCAAGCAGATCTGCTGCTGCAGCCGTGTTGGCAAAGGATGGGGGAAGAATTGTGAGAAGTGCCCTGTGCTTGGGTCAGGTGAGAGCTCTGCTTACTGCTCAGCTGTGCCCAGTGTTCTGAGCTGGGAGCTTGGCTTTACTTCACCTTACACCTTCTGTCTCCACAGCCCAGGACCAGCTCAGTCTCCTTCCATGTGCTGACATATTGTGAAGTGGGTGTGGACAGTCTAAGGGGGCTGAGTGGCAGGGGCACAGGCCAGCACAGAGGTTGCTGTCTGCATGTCTGCTTGCTAGAAGGCAGCGTGTGCTAACTGAGAGCAGCCTGTCACTCTGGAGCAGATTCCAAACCTGCACTAGGAAATTCCTCACCACGCAGCTGTCATGCAGTATTGCCCTCGAGGGAGACCACAGCCTTCCCCATGCCTGTGTTAGCCTGATACTCCCTTTCATCTCACTTTTGCCTCCCCTAAGGTTAACGTTTCATCCTCTCCTGACATGTCAACCTTCAAGTGCCCCAGAGCAGTGGTTCCCAGTCTTTTTTCTACCGCAGACCAGCATAATTTATTTGCATAGTCATTATTTGCCCACAGAAGTTGTAAATATGCAAATAAAATTTACTGGTCTGCCAAAAGATTGTGAATGGGTTTGCTGGTTTGTGGTATAAAAAGCCCCGTCCCCCAGTGTCAGCCCTAACCTTTAGAGCCCTCCACTACCCTCCAATGCCAGCCACTGACCTCAGAGTCCCCTGCACCCAACCTCCCCCAGTGCCAGCCTCCCACCCTCAGAGTCCCCCAGTACCAGCCCCCCATCTCAAACACCTCA
>CM057848.1:40414285-40435461 GCA_030068395.1 Apalone spinifera
AGAGGGCACAAATACAGGACTGTCCGGTAGAAAACCTGACACCTGGCAACCCTAGCTGTTCCAACCTGAGAAGATTAACTAGTTAAACATTAAGTCAACCTAATGTTTAACCTGTTAACTAATTAACCGGGATTTTGCATCGCTACTTTCCAGTGCAAGGACTGGGACTCAAGTGTCAGCCCAGTGAGGAACAAATAGAGATGATAGACGTGGAGCCATGTCCGACTGGCTCGGTGCACTGACCCAGGCCAACCTGCAGGTGCTGGCCATTAGCACTCCCTCTCCATTCTTGGGCACTGGGAGTCCATCCCTGTCCCTGTGGCTGGAGGCTGCTGAGGCCCAACTCTGCCAGCTGTCTGAGATGCAGGGGGTTGGAGGCTGTCTCCTTTTGTGTCTGTGATGGGGAGATGGTGCTAGTAACTGGGCAGGAGGCTGTGGCATAGAGAAGCAGGGGCCTGTGACTTCACCCTGTCTTTCGCCTTCAGAAATCGATAGATGTGCCTCTGTCCCCAGTCCGTGTGGCCCAGGCACTTGTGTGAATCTGCCCAGCAAATACAGCTGCTTGTGTGGCCCTGGCTATCGGCTGCATACTGGCCGCCCCCAATGCATTGGTATGTCACTAGCTCTGCTGATTGTAAAGGGGAGATTGGGGAGACAACGGGTGCCAGGTAACAGGTGTGTGGAGCGGAGCTGGGCAATGCTGACCATGGCCTGACTCTTGAGCACAAAGCTAAGGCCCTGGCCCTTGCAGCACCAGCCCTGCTGCCTTCCTGAGCAGAACAACCCTGAGGCCTGGGATCATTTTCTCTGTCCTCCTTCCCCCATTTTAGCAGCCAGGGGAGGTTTGAAGGGCAGGACTATCCCTCTCTTTCCATATGTGAGGGTGCTGCCCTCCAGTGGTGCATGACAGCCAAACAGGGGCCTGTCCCTGCCCTAGCAGGCTCCCTGGGGAGAGAAATACTGAGTGGGTGAGATGGGTCCCCTCCGGCCTTTGCTCATCCCATCTCCAGTGATGTCTGTAGGGCTAATGGTTTTGCCTGCTTGACCCTGTTCCTCTACTGCGGGCCCAGATGATGATGAGTGTGTGAGAGATCCCTGCGCCGGGAAGGGTCGCTGCATCAACAGTGTGGGCTCCTACTCCTGCCTCTGTTACCCGGGATACACCCTGCTTGCCTCCCAAGATGCACAGACCTGTCATGGTAAGTGGTGCTCCAGCTTGTTCTGCCTGCATGCCATGGGGCACTTTGCCTGACCTTCCTGTGACCTCCCTCGGCTAGATGTCTCCTGGGTAATGGGGATTCCAGTCTCCTCCTTCATATGGTCCAGGTCTCCCCCTGAGACTCCACTTCCAAAGCCTGCCCTAGAAAGACCCCCTCCTGCTGGGCAAAGGAGGTTGCATTTTCTCTTGCTGGGACAGGGCAGTGAGCTGTGCAGGCTGGGAAAGACTGCGATAAAGAGTCAATCAGCAAAGGCTTTTTGTCCAGAAAACCCCTCCATTGGGGCCTGTCTGAGCCAGAGGCCAGGGGTGTGGAGCCCAACTAGCCCTGCATCCCGCACATTGTGTCCCGAACATCCTCTCAGAGCACTTGGAGAGGGCAGGAGGAAACTCGGCAGAGCATCATCCACTGGCAGCTGGCAAGTGCTGGTCTGAGCTCGTTATTAGCTGGGCCTTCTGCCAAGCAAACAGGAAGCCCTGGCTCTGCTCAAACTGCCTCCAGCCTGCTGTGGCATGTGGGGGTGACCAGCAGCATGGGACATAGCAGAGTGTGAGTGACACAGGCCATGAGTATGGCCTGCTGGTGCCATTCCTCCTCATTGGCATGAGGGCAGAATTGGCTCTCGGGAGGGATTTGAATGAGGGGAGGGGAGTGGCCATACAGAGGGTGTTTGGGCTGAATGGACAGGGAGGGCTCTGCACACAGAGCCAGCTCTCGCACCCTTAACCAGCCCGGTTCCCTGAATGAATGTGCGCCAAGAGGCAGTGCACCAACACAGCTGGATTGTGTCTCTGTGAGTGTGCCAGGGGCTATGCTGTGGGCCTCAGAGGATGATGTGAAGGTGAGTATGCTTAACTTTTCCTAAGTGAGGGGCTCCAGCCCCAGCTGTCAGTGCTCCCCTCCCCCTGGTATTGCACTGAGACGCTTGTACCTTTTCACTTTGTCATGTCAGTCACCCTCTTATCCTGACAGCCTGCCCCTGCTTGCCTGGGCGAGTCCCCACCCCATGTTCATTCCCCTGTAGGCTCTCTTGCCGCTGGTCCCCGAATGGGAGCCCCCTAAGGCCCAGTGGGACCCATCCTGAACCCCCTCTTTTGGACTGCAAAGGGAATGCAGTGCGTTTTGTTCTTGCATTGGGGCTTGTCTTTTGGAGGTTTGAGCTCTGTTGTTGTTGCTGCCTTTCTTTGAGCCCTCGGCTAGCAAGTATGTTGAAGGTGTGATGTATATAGCCAGTTGCATGTACACTGGCTGCCTCCAGCATGTCACAGTGACTGAAAACCCAAGTGTGCATCCTACCAGGTGTGGGTGCAGGCCATAGGGACAACAAATGGGGAGTGGGACTCTTGAGGATCCCCCTCTGGGCCCTATGCTCAATGCACTTGCAAGCCCATCTGCTTGGAGTCACAGTCGCGCTGCTTTGGTCAGAGCAGGCTGGGAGGACAAGGCAGCTGAGTGTGGTCCCAGCTGTGAGGATGTTCTGGATGGGACTGTATCTGTCTCTCTCTTTTCCTGGAGTCTGAAAGCAGGGGTCTCTTTGCAGATATTGACGAGTGTGCTGACCCCAGCACTTGCCCCAGAGGGAGATGTGTCAATATACTGGGTTCCTATGAGTGTCTCAGTTGTGCTGCTGGTTACCAGCCAATGAATGGAAGATGCATTGGTAAGATGACAAGAGCTGTTCCTACCAAGACCCCTCCCTAATTCCTTCTGGAAACTTCCTGTTGCATAGCAGCAGTTGCAGCCCTCGCCACGCCCTCCTGAGGCTATATTGTATCACACAAGCCTCGTGGGCAGGCTCTGGGTGCTGGGTCTTTCTGTAGGAAATGGCAGGCAGGAGAGACTAGTGTGTGTAACCTGATTCCATGCTTGGCAGGGACTGGGTGGTGGAGAGATCCCTGGGGATATTGGAGCGCTTCTGTTCCTGGCTGATGGGGCCCCTTGGCCATGTCTTGCAGATGACGACGAGTGCCTCGCCTCAGGAACCTGTGCTCACGGACTGTGCATCAACCTGGCCGGCTCCTTCAGGTGCTCCTGCTACCATGGCTATGAGGTGACAGCAGACGAGAAGAGTTGCCAAGGTATCCTAGCCTCTACCAGATGCTCCTGGGCCTAGTCCAACTCCCATCACGTCTGTGGCATGGTTTCCACTGAGTCTGGGGCATTCCTGAGTGCGTGGCCAGGCTGCCTGTGCCTTCCTGCCCCAACCAGGGTAGCTGGGTCCTGAGATCCTGTGGGGCTACTCCCTCGCCCCTCCTTGTCTATTATTGATCTGTTCCCCTCAATGCCCATGGCTCTGAGAGGAAGCCCCACCCTGTCCTGGGCTCAGACTTCACCTCTCCTCCCTGTCCAGTTCTCACTCTGGTTTGTGGGCTTATTTAGATATTGATGAGTGTACAACACGCAGCACCTGCCCAAGGGGACTGTGCATCAACACCGAGGGCTCCTTCTCCTGCACAGCCTGTGGTGCGGGATACGCTGTGTCCAGAGATGGCAGCATGTGTGAAGGTATCTCCTGTGGACTGGTGAGACGTGAAGGTGCCAGGGAAACTAGTGCCCGTGGGAGGACGTGCTTGCCACTAGTGTCTAGGGCTGGATCTCCAGCTGTGGCTGCAGAATCTTGCAGTGTGCATGCACTCCCATCATGGAGCATCCCCCGCCCCTCTGAGACACAGCTGCCAGCGTGTGACAGCATTTGCAGGCTGCAGTGCCCCTAAGGCTAGGTCTCTGGCTCTGGGCCTGCATCTCTCTTTGGGGACCTGACCTGAGTCGTTCTTCCTGGAGCAGCTCTAGCTGAGCTGTCTGCACCCAGGAAGAGCCCCCTGATGCCCAGCAAGACCCACTTGGAGAGCAAAGAGCCTTCCTAGGATACCTGCTTCAGCAGCTTGGCTTTCAGGCTGTGCAGAGTAATAGAGAGCTAGAGGAGTCTGGTGGGAGATCACTCCCAGCAGCCTGGGGCCTACAGGCGCTCTGACAGAGACCGCTGCAGCTTTGGAAAAGGGGCTGTGTGTCACAGAGGTAATCCCTGTGCTGCCTGTGAGAACCCGGAGGGCAGAAGCAGCCCTCCCCAGGCCAGCGAGCGAGCAGAGTAGGCATGGCCTGTTCTTCATCCCACTCTGTGCTTTCCCCAGATATCGATGAGTGCAGTTCACCCACTGCCTGCCCCTTGGGAATCTGCATGAACACAGATGGCTCCTTTGCCTGCCGAGCCTGTGATGCTGGCTACGTGCTCTCCTCCAGCAGGCTCACCTGTGAAGGTAAATCTCCTGGACTGCTCTCTGCCTTTGCTGGAAGCTGTGCTGCACATCAGGCAATAATAAGTGTATCTGTAGTGTCAGCTTTGGAAGCCAGGGGTCCTTTTCCTGATTGGGTCATGCCCTGGTCAGGTCAGCATAGCCCTGCACATTGGTAATATATTGTGTTTGGAGGGGCAGTGGGGGTCTGAAGAGAAATGATCATATCTGGGAAGAAGTACAAGTACACAGCTCATTATGTGATTCTCAGATGGTCCTAGTTTAGAGGGAGCTGCAAGCCCCCCCAAAAGGGCAGTTGGATACAAAGAGGCCTGGAGAGAGCAGAGCCACAGGCAGAGAATAGCAGAATGGGATTCTGTTCAGAACAAGAGAGATAATATGTCTGGAGAAGACAACCTTGAGCCCAGGTGACTGATGGGAGGGAGAAGCATTGGAATCGGAATGGCTGAAAGACACGCAGCAGCAAATTAGAAATTTCTGAGGCAATGTGGAAGCAAACATGGTCCATTTGGCAGAGAGCTATCATGTCTCGGGCAAGGGGGAATAATTCCTTCTTTGTGCATCTCCAATTCAGTTTGCTGTGGGCACCTTTTTATCAGAAAGGTATTGGCAAATCACAGGGAGTTCAGAGAGGAGCAACCAAGGATATATCAGGAGGCAGAGCTCTAGGGAAGAGTACAATGAGTCAATTCTGTCTAGTTGGGCTAAGCCTCAACTCCAGGCCTGGGGACACCTGGGAGGAGATCTTAAATGTCTGCCAGGTATAAACTCCAGGCAGAGAGGAATTACAAAGGCCTGTGGTGCAAGGGTTACAAACAAAAAAATAGGCAGAGGTTTAATAGTGCCAATGCAAGCCAATGAAAAATTGAAAGCAGGTCAAAGGGTGATGAAACAATTAAGGTCCCAGTTCAACAAAGCACTGAAACAACATACTTCACTTCAAGCACAAGTGGTGGTACTGAAGTCCCCAGGACTGCTCTCTGTGTTAGAGCATGCCCACAGGACAGGAGAGATTTGTGTTGCTGTAGCAGTACGCCCTGCGCAGCATAGGTAGGTTAGCTCATGTTTTAGGTGCAGACTAGCCCTGAGAGCGCTTAAACAGGGTTAAGGTTGCTCACATGCTTACTGATAAGCATGTGGAAAAGAATTTGCAGAGTTATGGGCAATAATAATAATAACTAATATCTGAAGAAGTGGGCTCTGCCCACGAAAGCTCATGATACCATCTACATATTTTGTTAGTCTTTAAAGTGCTACCAGACTGTTGTTTTTTAAGTTTTTCCTGTTAGAGACTAACTCGGCTACCCATCTAAAGCTTTAAAACCAAAAAATAATAAGGGGGTTAGACTAGATGACGCTGGCAGTCCCTTCTAACCCTGTGGTTGTCTGAACCAAGAAGATTGGGGAAGGGAAAACAAAGGCTGGGCCTCAGCAGAAACTCCCAGATAGTGAGATCTGTCAGACTGCAGCAGACCTTGGGGGAAGGAAACTCAACCTTTCCCTAGTAACTGCTAAACTTGTGGTTGTTAATGGTGCTGTTCCCTAGGCCCTGTCATAATTTGTGTGCAAGTGTTTTTAAAGTGTAGCTTTGAGGCTGTGCTCCGTGGGTACTTGAAATTGTGGTGTAGAACTTTTCTTGGCATGAGTTGACGTTGCTAGGTTACCCAGGAGTGGCAGAGCTACAGGTGAGATGTGCGGAGACTCCTGGATCAGCCATGTATTCTGCAGGAAAAGTGCCTTAGGAGAGTGACTGAGAGAGTTTAAGGGTAGTTGTCATATCCCCCCTGTACAGCTAGGCTCCCCTTTCTCCCATTTGCACAGCTGTGCAGGCCACCAAGGAGAAGAAAAACAGAACTAACGTGGTTTAGACACCCTAAAAATGACCTAAAATAGCATTTTTGTGTCTTCTAATGCCTGATACCCTGCAACCTGCTATGGTCATAGCTGTGTGCTGTATTCCATTGGGAGTACCCTCCTCAAGTATGTTCCTGCTGGTATCAAGCTCACCTTTTGGACCCAAGATACCTTTGGACGTTAAAGCCGTCATTGACCCAGTGCCTGTCATGGGTCTTCACCTGGGGTTTTTTGGAGAGAAATTTTTGTGGCAGGTTTTGTTGTTTGTTATGTGAAGCGTTCAGGTGGCTGTGTGGTGGAGAAGGGCCCTTTGAAGATGGAGCGGTGAGCATAGTGCAGGTGTGATACCTGAGCCTGTTTTTCACTTGTGAGACTTGTCTGAAGCCTGAGCCCTCACCAGCCAGGGCGGAAGCCTGAAATTTAGCTTTGTGGCATGGGGCCCTTGGCAGTTGTCCTGCTTGCTGGCCCCTAATGCCAGCCCTGCTTTTGCTACCCCGTTAATCTCATCCCATGTCCCCTTGGGGGCTAAAATCACCAGATTGAGAAACATGGATCAAGATGAATTGAGTACCTCTGGAAGACCTCTGAGTAGCCCCAGGGGTGCACGTACCTCTAATTGAGAACTACTGTGTTAACAAATCATTTTAATTAAAAGTATTACAAAATAATTTTTGACTATTCCTAACCTATTGTGAAAAAATTCTTTAACCATTCATACTAGGGATGTTAAGGGTTAACTGGTTAACCAGTAAGCCTCACCCTTAATGGGTGAGGCTTGCTGGTTACAGTTAATGGGTGGGGGCTAGAGTCACCCCTTACCTGCCATGGGCAGGGGGCTGATCCAGCCTCATGGGTCCTGCCGTGGGCAGGGGCATTCCAGCCCAGTCGGAGCAGCCCCCATCTGCAGTGGGCCTAAGGTGCACCATGTCCAGGGGTGTCCAGCCTCCATCCGCGGTGGGGAGGCTGCTCCAGCCTATCTGTAGCGGACAGAGGGGGCTGCTCCAGCCCAGTCAGACTGGGAGCACCGCTCCCCCTGCCTGCCCTCTCATTTAATCAGTTAACCAGTTAAACTTAATGTTTAGCCGGTTAACTAATTAATCGGGATTTTACACCCTTAATTCATACCTTGCCACCTTTGTTGATTTAACCCCTGCAAAATTAGTTATGCAACAGACTGAAACAATCAAAGAATCAGACAGAAACCATGTAGATAACAATAGATAAGTAGGGGCCATAAAGGCAAAACACCAAAGAATTACAGATTTCACAATCACAACTGTTGATAAGTGAGTCTTTGATAGACAGAACCCTATCAAACAAAGTTTTCTTTAAATGTTCTAAGATCTGTTTCTTTATCTGGTGGCAGTGGGTACTTTAAGACAGATTTGCTTTCTAAACAGCTCAACATTTCATGGATTGAATGTAATTTAGATGGATTGTGCTGATGTGACTTCCTGATTTTTAGCTCTAATGTGGCTTCAGAAAATATTAATGTCATCTCATCCCTGGTCTTTACAATGTCTCCCGCAACAGTTATTCTGAAGAGTTCTCCTCCCTTCTTAGAGCTTGCATCCTTAAGGCAATATCAGGTTTCTGGCCTGTCTCCCAGCCGTGGCTTAGCCCAAAGGAATATATTTATTTCCTTCAACCTTTCCGTATTAGTGATGCCTTCAAAGCACTGATGATGGCTGGGGGAGGGCCAGGAGAGTTTAAGGGATGGCTGGGAAACAGGAGGGTGGGGAGTTTCCACAGCCAGGGGAGAGGCACCTGTCAGGGAAGGATTGTGGAAGGAGTAGGAAGCCAGGAGTATGGGGTCAGATGAGGTTTTGGGGAGTGTTGGAAAACTTTGCTGATATAACTCTTGTGCCATTAGCATGATCCTTGTCATGGCGCTTCTCCCATTTCCCTGCAGTTTGTGCCACTGAGATCCCTCGTACTGGACTAACTTGGGGACAGACCCAGGAGCCTGGTTTGGTTTAGCAAAATCTCTTGGGTTGGCCCTGGTTTGCCAAGGCAGGACTAGGTCAGATCTGAGATCCAGGGGTAAAAGGGCACCAGAGTCTGAGGGAGAGTTAGAAAAGATGCTGCTTCAGCTACTCTGCGTGCAGCATTCAAGAACTGTATAAAGAGCCTCTCCCCTTGGCACCTCTTGACAGGATCCCTCTCTGCAGGCAGCCCCAGGACTGCACTGTGGACTGACCGCCAGGGTGCTGCACTCAGCAGGCAGGAAGGTCTCTGAACAGCAACCTGCCTGTGGCTGTTGGAGGCCTGAACGGCTGCTGCCCTTGACGTCTTTGTTCATGGCAGCTGCTCGTTGCATACCTGCCCTGGCCCTGCCTCTTAGTTCTGTGCCTCTCTGCCTGCTCAGATATTGATGAGTGTGAAGACCCCACTGCTAGCTGCCTTGGAGGAGAGTGCCAGAACACACAGGGCTCCTACATGTGCCACTGCCACCCTGGATTTGAGCTGATCAACGGCACTATGTGTGAAGGTATGTGTGATGGGTTGGATCACAGAGTTTCCTTGGGCTGCTCATGCCACCGAGCCTGCCTGTCTGCCATCTGGGGCGCTCTGCCACACTGTCCTGTTGGCCCAGAAGCTCTGGTCTCCCCCAGCCACGACATAGAGTTGGGGTAACCGCCCTCCAGCAGAGTAACACAGATGCTGAACCAGCTCAGCTCTCAGAGGGCTCAGCTATAGGTCCATTGACAGCATCCAGGAACCCAAACATCAGAAGGGACCAAACCCCCAGATAAATCCTTCTTATGCTGTATAAAAGTTTTACACAGAGAAAGCTTATAAAGTTTGCCGTCTTAATCAATGAAAGAGAGATATTCATAGCGGTTCCCCTTTCCCCCCCGGTAACAATTATTTACACTGGGATTGATAATAAACAAATGTGTTTTATTAAGTATAAAAAGAAGGATTTAAGTGTTTGCAAGTGAAAACAGACAGATCAAAGCAAGTTACTAAGCCAAAATATATAAAACATGCCAGCTAATTCTAATACACTAAGAGAAATTGTTTCAAAGTGTGTTCCTTGTCCTTCTTTCAGGTAAAATCCTTCAAGACAGAGTTAACTTTTTTTTTTTTTTTTTGCCTGGGCCTACAGATTTTTAGAGTTCTTTGGAGTTCTTTATGTTCAGGTTTCTTCATGTGTATCCCCTTAAAGAGGGGAGGCAATTTCAAAAGCCAGCTGAAGACAAAAATACTGATTGTTTTCCATCCCTTATATAGACTTTCCTAAGGGAGGGAATCCTTTGTTTTATCTCTCCATCTCCATGGAAAAATACCAGATTCAAGATGAATTTCAGCACCAACTGGCATGGGCATATAGCTTTCTAAAACCAACCACAGTTTGGGCATATAGGAAAAACAAACCCATTTACAGATTGTCTTGAGCACCAGGCCATTACATTTCCTTTAGTACCACTATGGCTTTCATTAGAAGACTTAGATTATTAAAACAGGTTTACACTTCATATTTTCAACTTCACATACAAGAATGATACATGCACAGAAATAGAATGTACACATTTAGCAGATGGTAACTTTAAAGATGTTATGTTACCTGATGTATTTTTCTTAAAGCATCTTTGAGTTATGCATATTCATAAGCCAATTTTCATAAAGCACGGAGGGCCTGACAGTATGAGCTTTGCCAGAGCTTGTCCATTCTGTTTCCCTTTGATCCCCAGAATGCAGTCTGGACCAGCTGTTGCGAATTCCTATTTCTGCCCGTGCAGAGGTGATTGCAGTGCAGGCTGGGACAACCAGTTTGTGGAGCACCACCCCAGAGCATTAACCAAATGTGGTCACCACTGACCCACTCCTTGTGCCTCTGAGGAGAGGGCTGGATGGGACCTGCCCTGTGTGGATGGGGTTGGGGAGAGGGGTGTTTCTCCTGCCATCTGTCCCCAGCCGATTGTGTGGAGCTAACACATGCTTCTTCTGCAGACATGAACGAGTGCCTGGGCAGTGAGATCTGCAGCCCCAATGGCGAGTGTCTGAACAGCCATGGGTCCTATTTCTGTATTTGTGCTCCTGGCTTCTCAAATGCGGCTGGGGGAATCAGCTGCCAAGGTGAGCGACTGAGAGAAATGGCAGCAGCTCAATGAGCCATGGACCCTGACTCTGCCCCCTGGCTATTGCCCTGGGCTCTCCCTGCCCTTGACTGCCCCCTGCTTTTCCCTTGCCCACATGCCTGGGTTCTTCCCTGCCAGACTGTGTTCCCTGCTATTCTCTTGGGTTCTCACCTGCCCAGCTGTGCCTCCTGCTGTTCCCCTGGGCTCTCCCCTACCCCTGCCTATCTCCTTTTCCTAGCTGTGCTCCCTTGTCCCCTCAGCCATGGTCCCTGCCCTCTATGGATAGTACTTATTGTGCAGGGGACCATTGCACACCCATTGGACAGCCTCTGTGTTGATCCTCATCAAGTTGCCTCTTCCAGACGTGGACGAATGTGCAGACAAATCCCGGTGTTTGCAAGGCCAGTGTTTCAATACAGAAGGCTCCTACCGATGTTTGTGTGAAAATGGCTTCAGGTACTCGCAGGAGATGGATGACTGTGTAGGTAAGTGCTGGTCTCAGGGGATGCAGATCACTGAGGTATCTCTCACTGTGCAGGGAGAACACCTCTATTTTACTCCCAACTCCAGAGCAATGAGGCTTTTCTTGGTCCTCCCACTAGTTGGGCTATGATGGAGGGCCCCAGGGTCCACAGTGGGTTTGTGGGTTGGAGGGCTAGTGTCAGGTCATTAGTGGATATGCAGGGGCATTTGCCACAGACCCCTGGTGTGGCTGGGTTCTGGTTGCACCAGTGGGATTGTGGGGTGACTGTCCCATCTCTTTGCCCTTCTCCCTCTGTGTCTATTCTCACTGGGTGACAGATTTGGATGAGTGTGCAGATTTTGGGAACACCGTGTGTGGCACATGGAGGTGCCAGAACACCATAGGATCATATCGCTGCATTATGGGCTGCCAACCTGGCTTCCACCGGACCCCGCTGGGTGACTGCATTGGTGGGTATCACTGCATGCTCTCTCACTGTGTGGTCTGCATTCTCTTCTGGGCAGGGGGTCTGGCTGGCTCAGTTGGCACCCTGAAGGCATGGCTTGCTGCCCAAGCCAGAAGCAGGAAGGCACCTGTGGTCATGTCCTAAATTCCCCCGATGCTGAACAGCCACATGGCTTTCTATTCAGCACCCCCCACTGGCCCCAGCCATGGCTAGGGGAAAAGGGCTCTTCCTTACAGTCCCCAGGAGGGAGCCACCCTGGTAAGCCCGAGCCCCTACCCATATTGACCACTCCCCTGCGCACTAAAGTCCTTGTCCCTGGCTACACCCCAAGCCCATACCCTCTGTGCAGCATCTGTACCCTCTCCTGCACACCAACCCCCTCATCCGTACCACAGAGCCTGAGCCCTTACATCCCAACCCTCTGTCTCAGTCCTGAACCCTTAACCCCAGCTGCAGAGCCCTAACATTCTTGCACCCCCATCCTCTGCTTGAGTGCTGAGTCTCCTCCACATTCAAAGCTACGTGGTCTTTTCCCTGCCGCGTGAATTTTGTTACATGCACCACTGTGAAGGCGACGTGTCACACATCACCTCCATGTCATACAGCACCTCCACGTTATTGAACATAACAAAATTCATTCTGCTCCGGGGTGAAAAAAATTAGAGGGAACACTGGTCATATTCCTCCGTAGCAATGGGGAGGAGGAAGTGCTTGGCCAGCATAGATGTTGATAATGCTGAGTGCTTGTTTTCCTGGCTGTTTTTAGTCTAGACTTCTCTCTTCTTGGCATTTGGTAACAGACACTGCATTGTGCAGCTTTTCCTCTCAGGGAGATTCCTGGAGAGGTTACAGTCCGTGCCAGGGCCAGGATTGTATTGCAGCACAGAGCCCCCCGAGAGGCAGCTGCCTGCTGGGGTTATGAGCTGTGTCTAATGCCTCCCTCCCTCCCTGGAGCTGTTGGATTAACTGTGCTCTGACAGTGCCTAGTAGCTCCACTCTGGGGTAGGTGTATAGAGATCCCCTCTGCAGAGCCCCAGGGTTGGATTTAGGGCTACAAGCCCAGGGCAGCACTGAAAGGTGACACTACAAAGGGATTATTGTGGTGTTAAAAAATCCCCCAGACTCTCATAAGCTGATGTGAGGAGGAGCTGTTGCCAGCGGGGGCCCAGCACTGCCACTGGCACCACAGGTTAATGCCATCTGAGGTCAGCTTCAGCTTTTTCAGCTCCAGACAGCGCTACGCTGCAGACATGCAGCTTCCTCAGTTGCTGTGAGGAAATCTCACCCCCCCATGTGGCAGTGAGAGGAGAATGAGGCCCAGATGCACTGTGCAGCTGGCCAAGGTCCTCTCCCTTCTCCTGAAAGATCACACTTCCCTGTGGGGAGACAGCCCCTGCAGCCCTGACTCCTCCCAGCTTTGGGACACCCCATTTTTCTGTGAGGGTCATTATGGGCAGAAAGTCCTCAATTGAGCCCAAGAGGCCATAAGCCAGGGTTGGGTGCTTGTGGGGCCTGTGTGCATGGAAAGCAGGCTCTGCACAGCTGCAGTCAGAGCTCTACATGGGTCAGGGTATGAATCTGAGGAAGGAGAAAAAGCCCAAGTCTGCCACTGATCAGCATGAGGGTCGGAGCAAGAGGGCACATTCCCTATCTGTGTTCCTCCCCCCATATGCTCCCACACTCCCCTGTATACCAGCCCATAGCACCTCATCTGCAGCTTATTCTATTCTGCATCAACCATACTCCCTTGTCCTTGTTGATAAACTCCATATTCCTCTATACCTGCTCATTTGCACTTCTCATCTCCTATACCTTCCCATAGAACTCCCTAGAGCCATCTGTATCGCCTATCTCCCTAATTCCCCAGCCCTGTATACTCTTGCATCCCGCCTGTACCTATTTGGAGCACTGAATTGTAGTGGAGGTTCCCTAACAGTGGCTTTTTCCCTGTGCTAAGTTATTCCCCTTCCTTCTTGCAAATTAGGCAGAGGAGCTGGCCAGGCCTGGCCCTGTGATCCCGCGGCAGCAAGTGCTGAGAGGTTTTGCTCTGGGTACTGCCCAGGGGCTGATGCTGTTGGGAGGGCTCTGGGAGCGTGATGGGAAAGGAGGCTCTGCACTGACCCAGGCCCACCTGTCTCCTGCAGACATAGACGAATGTGCCAACGAGACACTGTGCGGGAGCCACGCCTTCTGTGACAACACGGATGGCTCCTTCCGCTGCCTCTGCGACAATGGCTATGAGAACTGGCTCCCAGGCCAGGACTGCGTGGGTAAGTCACTCCATGCTTCTGGCCTGACACCATCATGCTGCCTCGGTCTCTGCCTCCTGCACCCAGGTCCCTGCACCCGTTGTGTTCCAGGAATCAGTCCATCCATATCTCTGTGAGGGAGTCCCTCCCGGCAGGGGTGGGAAAATCCTTTTCCTGTGGTTCCCTCAGGATCCCTGACAATGAACAGTCTGCCCAGGAGGGTGGGGCTGTGAGCAAGGCAGGAGGGGTAAGCGGATACCAGGAATCTCCAGGACATGGGGCTCTTTTCGGAGCAGATGGACACAGGGACCCCTAGGGGGTGAGAGAAGCTCACTCAGGGGATTGAAAATGGGCGAGGCCAATGCCTCCACTCAGGAGGGACTGCAGATAAATGGTGAAGGGGCTGATTGTTGGGTAGTGACAATGATGAGTGCCTGAATTCCAGCAGCTGGAGGAGGAAATGTCTGGTCAGATCCCAGCTAGTCCATTCCTAAGGGCCAGGGCAGGATCTCTTCCTGGCGCTGAGTCCAGGTGTTGTTTAAATGCTCCTGGGAAAGGAGCTCCCTGCGGTTCATGGATTGGGAGTCCTCTTAACGTTCTAGTCTGTGCAGCCCATCCACAGCTCCTTCCCTCCCACTGCACCCACAGGGCGAAAAGCATCCGCGACTCTGAGGGCTCAGGTGGAGGCACTGCCCCAGTGTGGGAGCCCTCAAGCCGTATCCTTTGCCTTGTGTTGCAGATGTGAACGAGTGTGAGCTGATGCTAGCCGTGTGTGGAACTGCCCTCTGTGAGAACGTGGAGGGGTCATTCCTGTGCTTGTGCTTAAGTGACAACGAGGAATACGACACGGAGACAGGAGAATGCCGGCCACGAGCTGGCATGGGTAAGATTTCGCTGGGTGGCAGCTGGGTGCCAGTGGGTCAGGGCTGGTTACAAGCTGGTATAGGTGAGAACTTGCTGGGGTGGGAGCTGGGTGCCAATGGGTTGTGCTGGCTCCGACTTGGAATGGGTGAGCTCTTGCTGGTATGGGAGCTGAGTGCTAACAGATCAGTGCTGGCCATGAGCTGGCATGGGTGAGATCTCACTGGGGCAGGAGTACGGGGCTGCCTGGGCATTGTTTGAGCTCACCTGTGGGGATCTGCTCTGGAGGCTGAAGAGCTGTGCCAGGGAGGCCATATTGCCAACCCTGTTTTCATCATGGGAGATTCAGGATGTGGGGCAACCCACCCTAGGCCTCCAGAGCTTAGGGTGGGAGCTCAGCATGTCATTCAGGCCTTCTGTTGAACCTCTTTTGTGCTCTGTTGTCTCCCAGGGGACCTGGAGCAGCCCATAGCACCACGTCCCGCTGGCTCGGAGCGGAAGGAGTGTTACTATCATATCAGCGACGTCCAGCTATGTGACAGTGTCCTGGCCAAAAACACCACCAAGGAGGAGTGCTGCTGCACTGAGGGGGCAGCTTGGGGGGACAACTGTGAGACCCACCCCTGCCCTATCCTAGGCACAGGTAAGGCACCGGCCCCAGCACTCTCTCCTCATGCGGATCAGAGCACATAGTGTGCTCACTGTATTGCAACCTAATCATAATACAAATTCCTGAGGGCTTTTTTTCTCTTTCCCTCTTCCCATCCTGTCTAACAGTGGAATACAGCGAGATCTGCCCCAGTGGCAGGGGTTATATCCCTGTGGAAGGGACTGTGCTCTTTGGACAGACTTCATACACAGGTACCAGCACCTTTTCTTCTCCCCTCTCTGCAGGCTCTGGGCTACTAGAATGGTTGTCTGTACCTCACACAAGCTCTGAATTGGTTCATGTGCGCCTGAGAGGCCAAGTATGTTACCTGGAGAATAGGCCACTCCACTTACAGAAGAGTGCCAGCTGGGAGAAAGTGTCAGAGATTGCTAAAAACGCAGGAAAACTGACACAGAAAGGAGAGGGACTGGAGGGAGAGGATTTTCTGACACCAAATGAAATCCCTCTGGAAACTGTAGAAGTGTCTATTCAAGAGAGAGAATGGACACAAAGTAGGGTGGAAAGATATGAGAGGAAGCAGACACCGGTGATGAAATCAACAAAAAGCAAAGCTGAGGAGGGAAATAAACCAAAATGCTACAATTGTAAGATCACTAGTCAGATGATAGATAAGGTGGTGATGACCCTGTGAAAGTTGCTGACTGAACTTAAAAAAGTATAGGGGATATTGTAAGAGGCTGGGAGATGGGAATCTTTTAACTGAGCATAAAAACAAAGAACAAGCTGATATAAAAACTAAAATGCTAGGGAAAGTTACAGGAAGTTACCAGGAATAATGTATTGCATTCATTAAAGCTGATCAATGATGAAGATAACCAAAAGCACAGGAGAAGGTAAAATGTTCATAAATGAGTGACTAATTAGTAAATAGGGAACTGATATCAAAGCTATCAGCAGCTATGGTGATTACATTTAAGGGAAAAGCTTGACTTGAGATGATAATGCTAGGGTTTCAGGTATTCTGAACCAAGCCATATCCCTTAGGTGTTGTAAGTGCCAATAGTATGGGTATGTAGCAACTGTTTAAGGGAAAATGAAATGCAGTAAATGTGAGGGAGAGCATTCCTGTGAAAATTGTTTAAGAAGGACAGAGGTCGCATGTAATAACTATGGCAGTAATCACGCTCCAGCATACAGAGGATGTATTGCAGCAAGACAAACTAGTGAGAAACAAAAGACAAAAAGTATTAATAATGTGTCTTATGTGGCAGCAGTAAGGAGACTCTCAAAGCATTAGGCGGAGAAGGAAAAGTCAAGCAGCCCGGGATAAGAGGAATTGTGGGCACAGCCTTATTCGATAAAGATTATGATAAACACAGCAGAAGGAATAGATGATGATCTCTAGTAGTGACAAAATAAAAGATGAATTGTACATCACAAAGGAAAAATTGGAAAAAAGTGAATTTTTTCAGCAAGGACAGTGGAAAGCACACTTATAAATTAGCAATTTGTCAACCGACCTTATGAAATTTTGAATAAAGTCAGTGGTGTGACTAGTAAGGAGATCTCAATCTTTTGCTGGAATGTGCACAGTTTTCTAGTACATGTTCAAGAACTAAACAAATATATCCTGGAAATGAAAGCTAAATCTGATCTCATATCTGTATCCAGGAAACATGGTTGCTTGGAAGTTTGCTTATAATATTCTAAGATCTAAATGCCAATGCCTTTAGGCAAGACTGAAAACTAGGAAGAGGACAAGGTGTTTGTACTTTCATAAGGGAAGGATTATGTTGTATAGCAATGGAGAATGAAGAAGTAAGCCCAGAATATAATGTTGCTGAGATCGCCATGCAGAAGAGAAATATTTCTGTATGGCTTTATGAAGTCTATAACTCTTATGTGAAATCAGAAAGTTTGGAGCTATAAGAAATAATGAAGAATGCTAAATGACCATATGTTATATGTGGTGAACTAAATAGTGATAATCAATTGTGGGAAAGTAAGACAACTGACAAAAATGGTGCATATTTAGAAAAGTTCATGAATGAAAACGACTACAGTGACACCTCAGATACATTCAGTGCAGCAGATGGTAGTTTTTCCTATTTAGGTGTGGGAATTGTAACAGCGGATACAAGTTGAACCTCTCTACTCTGGCACCCTTGGACCTGACCGGTGCCGAGGCAGAGAATTTGCCAAACCACGGGAGGTCAGTATTGTCTAGCAGCATTACCAACACTTCCACTGCTTACTGGGCTCTTAGAAGACATTTAGGGGTAGATTAGAGCTAAATAATAGCATAGAACAATGAGTGTCAGAACTGGTGGCTGTAAACAAACTTTATGGAACTGCAGGAAACTTGGCTACACCATATGTGGACATCGGACTAACTAAAATCATGCCAGACCATGGATGTTGCCAGCCAAGGGATGTAAAAATGTGGTTAAAAATGTAACCGTGTAACGGCTAAAAAATCATATTGGTTACGCGGGCTGGGGCTCTGCAGTATAAAGCTTAAATAAATAAATAAGCTTTATACCACAGAGCGCACAGCAAAGCCTCCCCCGGAAACAAAGCTGCCTCCTTGGGAGCAGGACTGTGAAGGAGCCAGCGTGGAACCTGCAGGGGGGAGCTGCTGGGCTCGCCACAGACAGGGGCTGTTCTAGCGGGCCTTGTAGGGCTGGCGCAGCCCCTTGCCCAAGGCGGGCTTCAGTCCCTACCAGTTAACTGGATCTGGTAAGCCTCACCCATTAAGAGTGAAAAAAATAGCAAATGGTCTGGTAGCACTTTACAGACTAACAAAACATGTAGATGGTATCATGAGCTTTCGTGGGCACAGCCTACTTCTTCAGATGATGTGTGCTGTGCCCACGAAAGCTCATGATACCATCTACATATTTTGTTAGTGCTACCAAACCATTTGTTGTTTTTTTTCTGTAACAGACTAACTCGGCTACCCCCTGAACCTCCATTAAGAGTGAGGCTTACTGGTTAACCAGTTAACCCTTTATATCCCTATGTGAGACCAGAGCATGCTGGCCTAGAAAGGTTCAACCTGTATTGTAACTAAATGCAACTAGGAAATATATAAGGAAGAAGGAATGGGGAGCGATCATTTCCCTATACTTACTATTTTTGAAGGGCAAGGGAAGGTTGAAGATAATGGAAAATTATCTACCTGGAATCTTAAGAAAGCTAACTGGGAGCTATTTAAAAGTAAATATGCTGAATTTGTATGAGTGATGGCAGAGAATTTCAATGACAGTGTAATAAAGGAATTAATAGCAACCGCTACTGCAGCTATCCCTAGGATATTGAAACTAAACTAAACCCCCAGACTAAAAACTCAGCTTCGTGGTAGAATGAGGAGTGCAAAACGGTGGGTAAAGAAAGGAACAAAGCCTACAAAAAAATGAAAAACACACTGACTAGTGAAGATCTCATGAAATATAGAAGAAGTAAAACAATAGCACAAGGAATTATGAAAAACAGAATAAAAGAAAAAGAGTTGGAGAGGGTACTTTGGGTGGATAAATAAAGATACTGTGACATCAGAAATACACAGGCAAATTAGAGGAATTAATGGAATTCAGACTAAAGCTTTGTCTACGCTAGTACTTTTGTGGGCAAAACTTTTGTCAGCCAGTGTCAGGTGTGTGAAAAACCACACTTCTGACTGACATAAGTTTTGCAGACAAAAGAGCGGATTTGGACAGTGTTGTGTTGGTAGGCGAGTGCCTTCCACTTACATAATTACTGCCACTTGTTGGGGGTGATTTAACTATGCTGGCAGAAGAGCTGTCTCCTGGTGACATTGAATGGCTATATGGGAGACCTTACAGTGGCTGTAGCAGTAAGGTTTGTGTTGTATATTGGGTTGTAGATATAGATCTTGTTGTTATGGTAACTGAGTAGGTCACTGGGGTCAGCCCAGTTAGTCTGGGCTTATTCTAGTGAGTTCTGTGCTATGCAATAAAATGGATACTTGCAGCTACTCAAGCTCTCTGCCTTTCCACTGATTTCTTCCTATACTGTGAAACTTCCCGCGACATAACAGTTTGCAGCTGTGCTGCTGTAAGGTCCAGAGTGTAGACATAGCCTAAGAGTAACAACATCACAGGTTTCATTTGACTGATCACGAGAAAGCAGAAGTTTTAGCAAAAACTTGTCAATTGGGTGAGTAATGATGGAAACCAGAGTGAAGTTTTCCATCAGATGGAAAGATAATTCATTGAAGAGAGCCATGATCTATTATGTAGTTGAGGTAAACATGAAGATACTATATTGAGTGGATGATTTTGTAGGGCAAACTGAGAAAGCTGTTGGTGTCAGCAGGAGTACCACCAAGATAAAGATAATATATTTAACATAATGTGTAACTAGCTCTCTGAAAGCATGTTGAGGTTTCTCTTGGAATTATATAATACTTGATGGGGAGAGGGGGAGAAGAGGAGAGATTTCCGTAGGGTGGAAACATGAAGTAGTAATTCTAATATGAAAACCAGGCCAGTTGCCCTTATATTCTGTTTGGATAAAATTATGGAGAGAATGGTGAATGAAAGATTGGTTACCTATTTGGAAAACAATGGCATCATGGGTGAGGTGTAAAGTTGTTTTAGGAGGAGAAGGTGCACCATTGATTGCATTGTTAAATTAGGAACTAAAATACACAAAAGTCTGAGCAACAAAGGTTTTATGATAGCTGTCTTTCTAAATATTGAGTCACATGGTGACATGCAGTGCAGGGACAGCTAGATGTACAAAGGAGATACACTAGGAAAAAGGGGAAGAATATATGTATGGGTTAGAGAATTTTTGAGTTAAAGAACCATGAAGGTCAAAGTTGGGAACATTATATTGTAAAATATATACCGTATCAAAAATGGTACACCATAGGAAGTGTTATTTCTTAAATAAGATTGGGCTGATAAGTGCTGAGGTAGAAGTCACTCTATATTCACAGGTGACTGTGCTCAGTGGGTTAGAAGTAGGAATAGTAAGGTGGCAGAACTCTAGAACAAAGAGTTACTAGAGATCTTTGGGGAAATGCACCGGGTTTTATGTTTTCCATTGAGCTTTATGAAAAGGAAAGTTACAAACTATATATGTATGAAGAACAAATACTTAGAATTAAAAGGTTCAAATTTTTATTGCTAATATTTGATATTAAATTACTCTGAAAAAAATCTTATTAACCAGAAGTTCTCAAATGACAGGGTGGGCCTCCGAAGGGAGGTGCAGGAATGTATCAAAGGGGGCACGAACTGTGTGCTTTCTTCTTTATCTTTGTAAGAGTTCTGGCTGTCAGCCCTGGTGGCTGGGGCTTGTGTAGATGGGTCATGCACATGCAGGAGGCAGGGATAAAGGGTACAGCCAGAGCCCCCCCATCCTAGGGCTGACAGCCAGAGAGTACTGCTTGGGTACTCACTGGGAGTTGGGCAAGCCTTAGGTTCTCCCCCTGTCCCAAAATCCCTCACCTAGAGGTGGTGGGGCTCCAGGTGTTAGCTATGGAGTGACAGTAGCAACACAGAAGGGTGGCAATAGGTTGCTAGGTCTACTGTGAAAAGTGATACTGATAAATACCATTTTCCACATGGCCTTTCTTACTTCTGTGCTGCTGCTGGCATGGCACAGCCTTCAAAGCTGGGCACTTGGCCATCAGCCACTGCTCTCCATTCTGGCTTCAGAACTGGGTGATGGTATATGTATTTGTGGGTGGGACAGTGTAAACAACTAGAGACACAGAAAAGGGAACCTGATCAAATACATTTGTGAATCACTCTTATAAACTGTATTAAAGGAAGACTTAATCTGCTTATAAATCTTGCTGGGACTAACTGGGGGTGGATAAGAAAAAGCTCCTATTGCTATACAGAATGTTGATCTGAGCAGGTTAACTATGGCTGCCAAGCTTTTGGATCAGCATCAAAATCAAAACCTTAACAATTTGATTTTAATACAAGCCAAGGCACTACAAATTATGTACAGTGCATTCATTACAGTACTTATAGGCACACTACAGATAGCTCCTAGGGAAATTCTGTTTACACTATGAATGAAACTACTGGGCTGCGTCTAGACTGGCATGATTTTCCACAAATGCTTTTAACGGAAAAG
>CM057848.1:40461189-40489592 GCA_030068395.1 Apalone spinifera
AGGAAGTCAGTGTTCTTGTGGAAATTCAAGCAGCCAGTGTAGACAGCGGCTGATTTTCCGCAAAAACTGGCCAGTCTAGACACAGCCATCCAGTCTGCAGGGGGCTGCATTTTGTTGCCGGCTGGCCCCCCAGTGCTGCGTCCCCACACTTGGAAGAGGGCTGACAATGGCAGCAGCTGAGGCCATCAGTGGTGGCTGACTCCCTTGCGGACGCTCCCCACGGGCAGGGCCACGGCCTCGGAATGACTCTGCAGCCGCAGGCCGGGCCACGCAGAAGCACGTGGGCAAACAGGACCGCTGCTTTCGCGGGGGTGCGGCCTTGAGCCAGGACCCCGAACAGCCCTTGCGCAGGCGCTGAAGGGCGATGACCAGCCGCAAGGCTGGGGGAGGAGGGGTGTGATCAGTGAAGGGGGCGGTGACTTTCCTTCAGAGCCCACCAATGACTGGGGCTCTGCCTGCCGGGGGCTCGGTTGTGGGGTCGGTTCTTGGGGGCACTGCAGGGAGCTGGAGTTGAGCAGGCTCTGGCGACAACTGGCCTCATCGCAGCCAGACTGTTGCTTAGCAACTAACTGCAAAGAAGCCAAGTTCTTTAAACGGCTTCGTCATCACGCGCGCGCGCGCCTCCTCCCTTATGCGTCCTCCTGAGTGCCCTACGTCACCAGGACCAGAGGAAGCGGCGGGGCTTCGCGGGCTCTACGCCAATAATGACGTGCTGGGTGGGCGGGGCTTAGCATAAACCACTGGCGCAAGATGGCGGCGCGGGGGCGGCTGTTGAGCTGCCTGAGGAGGCTGCAGAGCGGCTGTCGGAGCAGGTAATTCAGCGGCCCCTAGTTGGGGTCCCGCGCCTGCGTTGCTGGGGCTGGGCCCCTCGCCGGCTCGGGCGGTACCGGGACGCTCTGTCCCTGGCACGTGGGGCGCCGCGCTGGGATTTGCGCTGTAGGGCGAGGGTGGCATCGATACGCTGCCTGGCTGCTGAGCGCCAGCAGCTCCCTGCCCCGCCCTCGGGTGGCCGTGCTGTAGGAGCACTGGGTGGCGGGGGTGTGGTGCGGCCGGGTCGGGGCCGCTCCTGAAGAGGGACACGGGCCACTTCGAGTCTCGGGCGGTGGGCGCGGTTACTCCGCTGGGCAAGGAGGGCGGTGCGACCTTGCCGGGGAGGATCGCGCCGGGGACTCACTAGTGCCCGGGGCCGGACCAAGAAATTGGCAACAAGTGGCTAAATATTCTCGTCTCAGCCAAGGTGACAGGTGATGGTTCAGGCACTTCTGGTTCAGGGCACAAGCCATCTCCCAAGGGACTTCTGCTTCCAAAACCTCTGGCACGGCTACTGTGCCTGGCTCACATGATCATTGCTGTGAACTAGGCTCGTACAATCTCTCAGTGCTGTCACTGGCTAGGTATCCCTTGAAGCAGTGTAGATTAGGCATTTCTCCTTCCCCACATTCTCTATGCATCTTAGATTGTTTCTATTCTTTCCCTGGGAATTCCTTGTTGTGCTTGTCCCCACCTGCATTCCTAAAATCTCCTTTCTGGGGTTCTGCTCTAGTAGCCAGTGTGCTTTTTGCCTGCATTGCTGACTCTTCCATCCCCATCTTTTCACAGCAGCTTTTCCCCTACTTTGCTACGTCTGGTGAGAACATCACCCTGTTCTTCTCAGAATGGAGCTCATGTACCAAGCATCAGGGCGCAGTGGGCATCATCCTCTTCTAAGCCAGGGCAACCAGTGTCTGACTCTAGTGAGGGACAGATCTCCCTCACCAACAGCTGTGTGAAGGTACAACCATGGAAGGCACTCATGGTGTGTCTTTGAGTCTGTTTCATTGAGAAGATTTTTACATTGCCTGGCATGCTCTTTGCATAAAATTCCCTGCCACAAAAGTGCCACCAACACCATGCTACTTACAGCTCTTTTACCTAAAGTTCCCAAAGTATTTTATAATTGTTAGCAGGGTTCACTAATGGATACCCCTATTCCCTTTCAGATATGCAGCCCTTTGAGGCAACTGCAGACTTTGTGATAGCTGAATCTTGGGAAATTAGTGGTTTCCCATTCATTTCTCAAATGAGCTGCAATGAGGGATTCACCACATGTGGTTGTGGGTGGATTGGGATATGCTGTAGGCCCCTTCCCTATTACTCTGATTCTAGCCCTTATCCTGTGGAGGCATCTTGCAGGCTCGATATGGGAGTTGAAGAAGATACTGTCTCCTTGCCTGTGAATACTGTGGATCTTCTAATGCTCTTCCCTTTCTGCTTTGCAGAGGCTGCTGGAGATTGTAGAAGGTTCTGAGTTTCTCAGGCTGCAGGTGGAAGGAGGTGGTTGTTCTGGATTCCAATACAAGTTTTCCTTGGATACAGTTATCAATCCTGATGACAGGCAAGCACAGAGGATACAAGGGTGTGGATGTATGCAGGGGTGGGGGGAGAGATTTCTGTGGGCTAAGGTGATGAGAAAGGTATGTGTAATAATGTTGTATGTTGAAGAGAGGAGATGGATGATTATAGCACACTCGGGAGGGAAGAGATCACAGTATATTCCTTTATACTGCTGGAAGTGTGCCTTTTCCTTTTACATCTGCAGGCTTATAATAAACCACATATTCTTCTTTCCTAGGGTGTTTGAGCAAGATGGTGCCCGTGTTGTTGTGGATGTGGACAGCCTGGCCTTTGTGAAAGGTGCAATGGTGGATTTCAGCCAGGAACTGATCCGCAACTCGTTCCAAGTGGTGAGCAATCCGCAGGCCGAACAAGGTTGCTCATGTGGAACATCCTTCTCCGTTAAACTCTGAGTGGATTCGTCTTTTGGTGTTGCTTAGGTGGATGCTGAGCCAGAGACTATACTCAGCATCGTCTCCAAGGGTTTCTAATTTTGCTATTTTTTTCAGCTTCCTCGATCCTCCTCAGACTGTTATACAATTACTGCAAATGGCCCCATCTGCCTCTCTGAATTGAGTCTACAGCCAAGACTGATAGGGCAGTCCCTGCAAGGGTTTGAAATAGGCTTGAAACCTAACACAAAAGCATCTTCTGTCTTCCATGAATCTCCAGAACCTTTCTGATCTCTGAGCTGCCCAACATGTGGAACTACCTGTCTAATTAGAAGCAGCTGCCTGTTCATGTGTATTTGCTGGATTGGTTTTTTTTAAATCACAATTTCAATTATTTATTTGTTTTTTCATGCTTTTCAAAGTGTGGTTAGAATGCAGGTCTCTACAGGGAGATGGTTATTTCCCCCTTGCCTGTGTTTTTTTTTCCTAGGCAGTTGTGGGTCTTCATCTGGGACAGTTCATCTATTAACCTTCTTAGTCTTGAAGATCTTCAGTGGCAAGTGCTCCTCCACTGCCCCCATGGCCCACCTGTCTACTGGGAGCAGCCAGTACTTGGTACGGGTAGGCAAAGTAGAGAAGTGGGTATAGGGGGTTAGGGTTGTTTTTTAGCATTAGGGCTAAAAAAGGCAATTTGGTTTGTTCCCAATCCTGACTCAATTTAAAAAGTGGTACAAATCAACAAATGGCTTCTTAAACTGTATGCTTTTGCCAGCAGGAGGGCCAGGTGGGTCAAATCTGAGAGTCCTTGTACCATGTTCTGCATGCCACTTTCATTTAATAACCTAAACCATTTCCCTAGTTTTGCTTAATAATCTAATCTGTCTTCATATTTGTTTCTGGTTTTAGGAGAGAAACAAATCTTTTATTGCCTTTATAGGGCAGTGCCCAGCTACAAGTGAACTGTAGGAAGGTTGTCCTAGATGTTTCCAATGCAAATTTGTTTTCAATTACTCACACTTTATGGAACTCTAGCCTCTTTGTTGAAGTTTTCCATGTTCAGTCTCTGCCTGGAGATGAATGGTAAACTTGAGCCAAAATGGTTCAAGTGAAAGGATAGATGGGAAACTTGTGGTTTTTTTTCCCATTATTACAGAATCCTGCTTTAGTAGTCTCATAACCAAATTGTAGGATTTAAGTGTCCATTTCCCATGGAATATGGAGTAATGTATAGCTTTGGTCTGAAGGAAACAGCTTGCAATCTGGGTGAATTTTAATCATTTTCTGAAATTGACAAGCCCTGTTTAGTTATGTCTTTTATTTGCCTTTCTGAGGTGTGGTATTAACAACCAATTTTATAAATGGGATAACTGAGACTGAGAACAGAATTGTCTGAACTCCCATGGTTAAGCTTACAACATAGCTGGGAAGAGCATGTTTATTTCTGTGCTAGATGCATGTTTTATCTACCAAACCACAGTGCCAATCAGACAACTGGTTTCCAGTTTTATTCACTTTAAAATGTGAGCTCTAAAGCCTTTTATAAATGCAGAGCATTATTAATAGACCTGTCTTTAGATAGGATAACTAAGCCACAAAAAGGTGGCTGGAAGGCATTGTTTTCTGATCAAGCAGAACTAGAACCTATTTCTTGGAAGTTGGTCAAGTTCATTTCTCTCTCTCAACCTATATGTCCATATAGGTTGCGTGACTGTAAAATATCAAAAAATGGTAGGGGGCTCTGGGACAGTGTGAAGCCTAAAATTACTTTACCTTTTATCTAAATAGACTTGATTTTAAGTTGTTTTAACCATGCTTCTTGAACATTGTCAATGAGCTCATTTTATGGAATTTAAACTGAACATACTTGTTCCATTCCTCCTCACCGTCTCTATTTGCTCATTTTCTGTTGAATGCTGTTGCTTAAGGAAACACTTCCCATGTGCAGATTACTTTATCTCTTTTGCAGAAGCTGCCCCCAAGTAACGTAAAAGAACCCTTGCTAAGTACCATCTGTAACCACTTCTGCACAATTATAGGGAAAACCCACATATGCTGCTTTCTCCACCTGCAGTGTTAGCAGTACCTCAATAACTTCACTAGGTGGCACCCTTACTCCTTGGGAGTTGTGTTAAATAACCCTATACAGAGACTTTGGGTTCGAATTTTGATTCTGGCAGACCTGTGTGAGTCTCAGGACCTAGGAAAGGACACAGATGGTTTTGCAACTCCCCAGTTCTGGGTCTGGCTGGGAACCAGTTCATCTCCTGGTATATGTTAGAACAGTCTGGTAGTCCATGGTCCAAGGAGGTTGTTCTGGACTTCAGAGATGTAGGGATGTAAGTGACTAGCCGATAAGCAAAAGCTTATCGGTTAGTCGACAAATCACCTTTCCCCCCTTCCCCCCTGCCTCTATCACAAAGAAGCAGCAAGGGAGGGGAAAAAGGAGTAGGTGCTATGGGGAAGCCAGCTCAAAAGCTGGTTTTCCCTCCTCCCCCGGCTCCAGCTCGATGGGATGGGGTAGGGGCGCAGTGGTGGTGCTTCCTCTTTGAAATGGAAAAGCTTGATGTTTGTTTGATTCTATAGAGAAAGAAGTGGCAAGGTTTGGACACTGTCTATCTTTTGGGCAAAGGTGACACCAAAGGGGACTGAGCAGAGGACTGGATGGAAATGGAGAAGCAGGTCGGAGTCATTGGCATAATGATGGTTGAAGCGCTGTAAGCTTAAGCTCACCTAATGAAAGGCTGTAGAGGGAAAAGAGGGACAAGGACAGAGCTGTGGAGGGGTTCATGGAGAATTAGAGATTGGAGGAAAAACACACTTTTTTGCCTTCCACAGTTAGGAGGAACACCTCACTTGACCCTCTCGCTTAAGAGACAAAGAAGGAATGATGAGAGATGTAGGAGAATCAAAAAAGGATAATTATGGAAGTCAAGCTGAGATGAAAATTTCAGGAGAGTGTATAATCAGTTGTGTCAGGATAGCTGAGTGATTGAGGAAGATGGACAAGGAGCCCTGATTTTTGGCTAGGAAGAGATTGCTGGAGTTCTTGTTAAAGCAGATATAATGGACATGGTAGATTAAATCCTTTGCCTGTGTGTCTGCGATTGCTTTAAGACCATCCATCCAGTGCCATGTGTCAACTGCTCGTATCCTAGATCTGTCAGGCTTCAGGCCAAACAATGGTATGGAGATGGCATTTGATGCTCTGGCAGAAGCATTTTACTTTCCCATAGATGAGAAAAGTCATCCTACCACCAATTGCCAAAATACTTCCTCTCCACTTCCAAAAAGCAATACAGATGAAAGAACATGCCCTGAAATGGCTCAGATCCTTTCTCTAAGGTCCAGCCCAGTGAGTTGTCATGAGCAACTATCCCTCCACTCCCAAAACTCTCCCCAGGGAGTCCTAAAAGGATCAATCCTCTCCTTGTGTTATTCAGCATCTACATGCAATCTTTGGACAACTGCTGAGATGAGGTGGGCTGAAGTGCCATCAGGATGTAGATAATACCAGCTTCCTGCCTCTCATTCTGACCATTCCATCAAACACAATCAGTGCTATCTCCCAACTCTGTCTCTCTGTGTGTCTCAAACCAACACATGGATGAAGCTGGCTAAAGCTGAGCCCAAGAAAAACTGAGGCAATGCTGGTAAGAAAAGAGGAATGTTTTAGTCAACTTGCCTCCAGCAACACATTGCATGCTGTCACAGGCATTCTGATTTTAGATGAAGTCAACTTTGAGATGCATTGAGTGTCCAATTGAGCAATGACTCAAACAGCCATAGTGGCAAAAGATGCCCACTTTTTTTGAATGACTGGCCAGAAGATGAAGACCTTGAACTTCAGATCTTGAGCCTGCGCATTCTTGATCTTCGGGCACAATTATACAACTTGTCCCCTTCAAAGACTCAATTGGCAAAACAGAACAGCAAGTCTGCTTGATAGCAAGAATTACTGTGGCTACATCAGTCTGATGCTCTTCTCTTGTCACTTGGTCTCTTTTGTGTACTGTGCCCTGATATTCCACTTCCCCTAAGAAATTGGCCTTAAGGTGCTTGAGAGAGCTGCAAACGTAGTCTCAGATTACGCTGGATCAATGTAACTCAGTCAACAGGTGGAGCCTTATGAGTATAGAAGACTCATAAGAACAGACTGCAGAACTCACTTCTGCAAGAGTGACCATGGATCTAACCTCTTCAGAGCTATATGGAAAACTCCTTTGACTTCAGTTTCTCTGTTTTCTCACAGACAAGTTAATACGAAAGGGCGGTCTAATTTGGTTGGCTTGAGAGCCAGATGCCCGAAGGTATTTAGATGCATAACTCCCATGAGAGTTAATGGGAGTTAGGCACATATTTCTGGGCCTGAGTCACTAGATATGGTAATGAGATGTCAGAGTAAGTTTGGGCCTCTAGTGGAGGCATTTGCTTTGGTTGGTGTTTGGAATTAGGGTTAGGCCAAGTCTGGGTTTGGCAGAGGGGTGGGGTATGCTTTGAAGAACAGGTCTGAGTAGATGATAGACGTAAGCTCAGGTTTGTATTTTGTTTGGGATCATAGATGTAAATGAAGTCTATTAGAAGTGGTTCATAGCTGGTGGGAGATGTGCAACCATGGAGGGAAGTGCTGTGTTAAAGCTGCTTTCCCAAGTCCATCTGTGAGTAGGCACAGCAGCTTTCTGGATAAGTATATGGTGCTGTTATTACTCACTGAAGGAAGACAGTCTGTGCAGTGCCTCCACTTTCATGCTTTGAGATAATTTGTGTGTGCAGGATCTTTTTTCGTTTTTTAATATCTCCTTCTGGAGTGATAGAGATTCTGGCCTCTGTCTTTCTGCCCTTGTTTTAATCAGTGCTCATTTACCTTTGGCATCCTTCAGAGGAACAGAATGGTATATCTTTTCATTGCCATGGAAACAGTGAGACTAAATGCATATTACCATGGCAACTTGTCATGTTCTTCAGCTGTATCTGTGGGTCTCATTTTCTGAACTTGAGGGTTTTGTGCTGGTATTGATTAGGTATGTTAAATTAGTGTGTAATTGAATAGCTATTCAGTAGTCCCCAGTGCTGGGGCTGGCAGTCACTCCCATGCCTACTCCCAGGGAGCCCCGTTACCCCACACTGTTGCCTCTCTAACAGAGGTAGCAGTGCAGAATGGCAGGTGGGAGTCAGTTTACCAGGGGAGCCACTTTAAAAACCAGGTCCCTGTGCAAACCAACTGCTCCAATACAAAGGCAGCAGCATGGGGTGGCAGCAGCTCCCGTCCACGGAGGTCCGAGTTCCGTATGGACAGAGGTTGGTCTGAATTCCACAGAGCAGCCCCTGTCTGTGGGGAGCCTGGGCCACCGTGGACAGAAGCTGCTTTTCAGCAGCCTCCCTTGTCCCCTCCCCCGTGCTGCTGTAGAGGCAACAGCACGTAGAGGGGAGGCAGCACTGCAGAGCTGGTGTTGGGCTGAACTGCCTCTTGGAGGCAGATGGGTCCTCGGAACCAGCATGCATAGGGAGCCTGCTTGAAAGCTGGATTCCCATGCATATTGGCTCCAGCTTGCCCCCCTCACCCTTCATTCTGCTGCTTCTCTATCAGAGGCCGCAGCAGGGGGGTGGGAGGGGCAAGATCCTGTGCACTTGCAGAGCCTGTTCGAAGCCAGCTCCTCATGAGCACTGGCTCCTGCTCCTCCCTTTTCCTTGCTGCCTCTGTTTCAGAGGCAGCAAGGGGGAGGGAGTGCATGTAGTCAATAAGAGTAACCGATAAGCTCAGGCTTATTGGTTAATCATGTAGTCAATTACATATTGATATCCCTAATATTGGCCTTCTATTGTTTTACAAAATGAACCCTCTGCTGCTACCATAGTTGGCTCGGTGCTTAAGTATAGTCAACAAGAGAGTTGTGATTACTGCCACCATCACCACCCCATTGACAGACTTGTAATGACAGGATCGTCTCCAACTCTTCTCCCCCCTGATTTCCAAAAATACAGACAAGCACAGAATGATCTGATGTTGACATTGACACATTCCATACTTCTTTCTACCACCTCAACCCACTTGCCTGGGTTAACAGATTCAGGGTCTTTTGGATCCATGGGCAGAGGTCAGAGACTGAAGAGTAAATTTCAGAGTGTAAGGTACTCCCTGAGAATCCTTTCCCTTGGGTTGATGGAACTGTGTATTTGAGCATCCCAATTAATCTCGACAGCCAGGTACAGCACCATGAGAGAAGCAGGTCTCTAAAGTCAGTGGAGTTCATACCCTGTACAGCTGTGTAGATTGAAAATAGTGCTCTGAACTGTGCACAGAAATTAATGAGACTCTGGTGCTGATCAGAGAGAACAGGTGTAATGACCTTCCTCTGGAAGAGAGATTCTAAACTCCTAACCAAGACTGAATAGGAAGAAGAGGGGAAGCATTGTTAGGCACTGCTTCTTTCTCTGTCGTCTGTAGCAGCCCATGTTCTGAAAGGATTTCCAGTTTATGAACCTGAGTAACAAAGAGCTTCAGGAAGCTGCTCTACATTTAGCTTCCCTCCTGTTTCTGTTAGTGGCTGCATATTTCTGTTTTATGTATCTCGTGCTTCAGCTGATTCCTTCTCATCCAAGGCCTAATTGTGGTTATTCAGGGAGAAATCCTATGTCCTAGTCTGATGCAATAGAGCAGGGATAGACATGGTGGGGCGGGGGGCGTATAAGTGGCCCTCCTTTGCTACAGTAGGCCGCAGCAGCCTGTAGCTTACTGGGTTCTACATGCAGCCCTATAGACTCTCCTCTTCTCTCCCTCTCCCCCACCAACTGTCCCTCTCCAAATGCCTCTCGCACACCAGAGCTAGCACTTACTTGCTCATCCCCTTCCCAGCACTTTCGGAGCCAGCAAATTGCTTGATTCATGTTCTGTCCCTGCTCTTCCTCCTCCCTCCCAGACCTGAACCACTGTGAACAGCTGATTCGTGGTGTTCCAGCTCTTAGAGGGAGTGGGAGGAACAGAGACAAAGCATGAATCAGGCAATTGGCAGTTCCTCTGAAAATGCTGGAAGGAAGGAGCAGGAAGTGCATTGTTCCAGTGATCTGGTGTATTGGGGAGGGGAGGCATCCATGTGGTCTTCAGGCTGCAGATGGAGCCAGAGTGGGCTGCAGGTTGCCCACCACTGTAATAGAGACAGATCTGAGAGTAATCCACCTCCACTCCCCTCCTGACTTCACATATGTTGAACTGTAGGGTGACAACAAAACTCTATTGCATCTTGCAGGAAATATTGCAGATGAACAGTTGTCCCCCTGCTTTCTTCTGGGTCCTATCAGATGGAGCCTCTAAAAAGCCGCTCTCATTAGGGTAACCATCTAATTGTGTGGGTGCACTGTGGGTGAGGTGGATTGAACTCTGTTGCTGCATGTGGTGGATTGCATTCATCTTTGTGAGCACCCTGGTGTCTTAATGTGCTGCTGTCTCTCTCCTGTGCACAGCATCCCCTGATTGTACGCAGCCTTATGTGGGTGAGAAGCTGCCTCCTCTTTGGCTCAGAGGTCAGGCATGCTGGTTATACTTGCTCTCTTCTCTAGATGAGGTGTGTTTCCCTGTGTGTCTTAAGCTCTATCCTTTCAAAGGGTGAAGCAGTAATTGTCCTCCAGAGGTCTTAGAACAATATGCCCCCAGGAGCCAGAGGGCTCCTTTCACCATGGCTTCAGCAGTAGCACTGGAACAAGGCAGGAAAGAGGCCTTTTGTGCCTCTTCTATTCAGGGAGTGCTGTGGACTGGTTTGGCTACTGCAGCAGATTGAAGTAGACCTGAGGGCTATCCTAATTTGTACTCTGCTGTAGCCTTATAGAACAAGGGGCAGAATTATTGGGCAAAGGACAACCCTGGAACCTCCCCTTATGCCCCCCACAAGACTCCTGTCCTGGCCCAGTGTGGTCGTTGCACCTTAGCCACTAGAGGTGTGGTATATAGCTAGATCCTGTAGAGAGCTCCTTAGGTTGGGGTCATTCTTTGCCTTTGAGCCCATGCAGGGGTGAATTGCCCTCATTGGCTTCCAATGCTGTAGGTGGGGGGTGTGGCTGTGTGTCTGTCCTTATGCTTAGAACAGGGGTGGGCAATGATTTTTGCCCGGGGGCCACTTCAAATATTTTTGAAGTAGCCCCGGGCCTAAACAGGAAGGGGTGGGGCTGTCCCACCCCCAAACCATGATTGGCCTGTGGGTGGCAGAGCCCTTTTGCCCCCACCCCCAGTAGGCACCCATGCTCTGGAAGAGGCTTGGCACACTGCTCATCCCTAGGCCAATCAGGGCCTGGGTGCAGGGGAGCGCAGGAAGCCTCCTCCCACCCTGCAAAGAGCACATGGCACTTTGAAGTGCTGCAGGCTCCTTGCAGGGCAAAGGAAGCATCACGCAGCTCCCCAGGCCCTGATTGGCTTGGGGGCAGGGGAGCGCGCAAAGCCTCCTCCACTCTCCCCCCCCCACCCTGCGAGCAGCGGATGGTGCTTGAAAGCGCCACGTGCTCCTGGCAGAGCAGGAGGAGGCATTGCATGCCCTCCCGCCCCCAAGCCAGTTAAAGCCTGGAGGTAGAGGAGTGCACAAAGCCTTCTCCACTCTGCCCCCACCCTGTGAGCAGCGCATGGTACTTTGAAGCACTATGCGCTGCTCATAGGATGGAGGCAGAGTGGAGAAGGCTTTGGGCGCTCCCCTGCCCCCAGATCCTAATTTGCCTGGAGCAGGGGAGCAGCAGGGCCTCCGCGGTCTGGATCCACCCGCTTGGCAGGCTGAATCCGGCCCATGGAGGCTCTTTTGCCCACCCCTGGTTGAAGGATAGACTTCCCTCTCTTGAGATGCACAATCACACTTGCTGAAAACTCCAAACCTGTCAGAATAATGTGCTATGTTGAAGTCCCCACTGAAAAGCAAGGCAGAGATAATATTTGGAAAAGAAAATTCTGTAGCTGTCCGATGACAAATGGGAAAAGCAGGGAGATTCGTTGTTAGTAGAACTTTATCTGCTTGCACCTGTAAGCATGGTAGGGAGAGGGGAAGCAATAGGGCCATGTAGCAGTTCCCTCTGCCAGTTAATGAAACTGCCTCCATTGCTGCTGTCCTATATTCCCAGATAACAGGCAGAAGCCAGAAATAGGATGGATACAGTGAAAGAACTTTCTTAATCCTCTTCAAATTGAGCAGAAACGTATCAGTGAAAAGCCAATTCACAGGTCAGAGAAGAATTACATGAGAGAAAATTGGATCTACAAATCGAAGGGAGCTCTTCTATGGCTGAGAAATGAAGAAAAAGAGCTGGGTAGGGAAAGAAAAGTGACTTGTTCCAGAGAACCATGTTGAATGGAGACCTGGATGGCCAGTCAAAAGAACCAAAGTGACTATGATGTGAGATAAACCAATTGGATTCTTCCCAGAGCAGTGGAAGAACTTAAGGGATGTGGTATAGTCTAGAGAGGTTCTACCAATGGAAAAGGGGAGAGCAGGAAGGCCAGAGATGGGCCAAACTTCAGTAAGCAGTTAGGGTCTGGGTTACCAGTGAGGGATATAAAATCCCCAAAAGCAAAATCCCAGAGATGTAAGTGACAGAGAAGCTAAGAGAGTGTATGCTGAGCATGTCCTGCACTAGAAGTCACTCTTCATAATGCTCCGAGACAGTAATGTGTGCAGACACAAATGTTGCTCAGGTTACAGAGATGCATAGGTATCGAGATAAAGGGCATAAATGCTAGATGGGGACACCTGGAATAAGCAGGAACCCTACAAGGAAAGACTAGATTCAATAACAAGCTAAGTGATCATTTCTTCCTAAATGAATCCAATAGAGGCTAGTGCCTGGGCAGCTAGGCCCCAGAGCAGAGTCAAAGTGAGAGAGTAGAAGGTAAATTGAATGAGTCAACAATGCAGTGCTGTCTCAGATGCTATATTGAGATTTAGTAATAGGAATGTCAGGAAACACTTGAGGTAAAGCTGCTTGCTTTTATTTGTTTCAGACGGGGAAAGCCTACAGAGATGGGTTCCTAGTTTACAGAAGGACTAAGGGAGAAAGTTCAGAGAAGAGCAATTTGTCTGGGAAATAACTGTCCTCCTTAGGACTTAGAGGTAGGCCTGTGAGGGTAGGGGGAAAAAGTGAAGCGAGCCAGAGAAAGGGCAGCATCTCTAGAAAGAGATTGCCAAGAAGACATGAGTTGATCCATTTATGCTGCTATGCAAGTAATAGAAATGGCAGTTTCCAGAATAACTTAAAAGGCCAAAATCCAGTGCAGTATCTACAATAACCAGGAACTCTGATCTGGTGCGAGGAGAGGCCTCTTTACAGCACACAAGGGCAGGTAGGATAACTTGGAGAGGACTAAGTTTCCTTGATTGCTGTAACGTGACACTGTTCTCCTTCCACAAGGAGAATAATATGATTGAACTGAGTTCAGCTCCAGTTGTGATTGATCCTAGTGGGAGGTCTAGGACAACATGTAGCATTACCGGGACCTCTCTGAGACCTGACACTTGGTTGGATATAACGCATGTGAGAATTTTGTTAGTGGGAACAATCTATATTGAACAGGCCAACTTTCTAGTGCACACCAGGCCATTGAGAGAGTCATTTTGGATGGGCTTCTTGAAGATGGGAGGATGCTGGGCTCCTGGGAATGGGAGACTATTCCAAACAGGAAGGGCTGGTGGGAATGAAGGTGTGAATTCTCACTAATTGCTGATAGGAAAATAAGATGAGTGTAATATCAGTAGGGAGTAGGCTTGTTAAATGGGACTAAAGCTCTGTGGGGGACTCTGCAGGTCTCCCTTGGCATGGTGAGACTAACCACTGTCTGGATAATTTAGGCACATTGAAGTAAATCCTGCCTAGGGAAGTAAAAACCCACTAAAATAGTTAACCAGTTAAATTATTTATTTATCCAGTTAACCACCCATTGCAGGCAAAGGAGCCAGCTGGTTAACCAGTTACAGGTAAGAAAGCTGAGAAGCCTACTGCTTATTGGGTAACTGGTTAACCTCTTACATTCTAATCCTGCTCTGGTGCAGGATAAGGACTAGCTGCCCTAACAGAGTACCTGATCCCAATCACAGAACACAAGGGTAGGTTAAATACCATACCACACCAAATACCATACTGCACCAGTGGAATCTGCAGGGCTCCTTGGGCAGGGAGGAGAAGCGGCATGATTCCAGGCTGATGGATTTTTCTCTGATTCCTTAGAGCCTCTTCCTGCCCTTCCTTTTTCACATGTATTTGATTAATACATATACATTCCTGTTTCTCACATGAATGGGTTTCAGAGAATGTCCGCTGTGTGAGGGGGAAAAATTGAAAAGCATGAGCTGCAAAGCAGCTGGAATCTCTCCTAGCAGAGCTGGAGATGTTAATTATAGGAGACTAGCTAAAGCCATTTGCCAAAGAGGTGCTTTCTAACCCTTTTTCTTCAGCCTCTCATTCTTTTCTGTTGGGTTCTTATATTTGTGGCCATCTCAATGGTATGATCCTAAGACTCAAAGGTACACCTACTTGACTTGCATACATGCATCACATGTAGTTAAATCTCCCCTCCCACCAAGTACATTATGACCTTTAGCTGGACTTACCTGGGCTATGCTTCTCTTGCAGCGAAGAGTAGCTGCAGTGCCTTGGCCTATCCATCTCTGCCTTTGATGGTGCAGACAGAGTGGTGGATCGACACACTTGCCTTAGCCATTGCAATCCTAGCTTTTCAAGATATGAGCTAGGAATGCTAGAGCAAACTTTTTTCTGTTTCCTCTCTAGGGATCAATTGTTAGAACTAACCTGCTGTTTGTGTTGCTCAGCAAGCCTCTCCTCCTGTCCCTTTCTTAACAGTGAACTCAGAGCCCAGGTTCAGTCCCAAGCAATTCAACACCTGTTATCAAGGGATAATGTTCCCAGGCTGTTGCCTCTTCTCTGCATGGATCTATCCCAAGTGGAAAGAGGATAAAGAGCAAAGGAATTTGGTTATCTGCTAGTTCGTCCCCTTCTCAGCCTGGGACTTAGGAAATTTGGGTTCAGTTCCCTGCTCTGCCACAGACTAAGTGACTTGCCAATGTCTCTCAGGTTTTTCTAGGCCTATGATTCCCCCCCTCCCGGGTAAAATAAACTAGGATGATTGCGTTTCCTCACCTCACATGCTGTGAGGGAAACTATATTAAAGATGGTGAGGTGCTCAGATGGTATGTTGGTGGCGACCATAGAAGCTTGTAAGATAGAGCTGGGGTATGGAAGCTCTAGAATGTGGTGCCCTTGTTTTTGAAAGCTGACACATTTCTCCAGGCTTCCTAGAATTGCAGGGCAAAGGATATGCAGAGAGAAGATCTGTACTATAATCAACTCGATTCAGTGTTTGGAGTGGACGTGAGGCCCCTCCCTTCTGCCGAGATTCCTCAGGGACTAGGCAGCCAGAGACAGAAAGGGGGCATGAGGTCTCCAATCAAGGAGGAATCCTTTGATCTCAGTTGCTCTTACAGGGAGAGGCAGACTCAGGGACTGAGCAGAGCCCCTCACCCATGTTGGTTCCAGCTTTAAAGCTGCTAGAGACCTACAAATCTGCAGGAGCCTTTGATAAATCTCAAAGAAAGTGAAATAGAAAAGCCTTTGAGCTGCTGGCTCAGCTTATTCTCAGAGATGCTTGCACAAGAGAAATGGATGCACATCCCAAAGTGGGGAAAGAGATGGAGGATCTGGAATTCGGTAGCAGACAATTCTCTGAAGGGACTTGGCTCGTAAACTGAGGAAGCACTTCTCCTTCCCAAAGTCCCTGTCACAGGCAATGTAGACAGGAGAAGAAGGGGTTGGAACCACTTCTATCTAGTAATTGGTGCCAAGCGCTCAGCCTGCAAGCATTCAGCCCTAGTGCTACAAAGTCTGCTCAGGGTAGGGCAGGTGCAGACAGACAGATTATATCTTCCTTATTTCCAATTTATCACATAGCAATAGCAGAAGACCCAAGCCCTGCTATTTTGCCTTCTGCGGGTGTGGGACCTGCTTCTGTTGCATATGCCTGTCAGGTACACTAACTACAGTGTGTTCAAAATAGCGGTATAAATAGTCCTGGATGGAGGCTAGCATGTGCATGCAGAAAGAGTCCAATTCTGACCCTGGGATGAAAAATTAAGGAGAAATGACCATGAGTATCATCTATGCTGGGCACTGGAGGAGAGAGAATGAAAAATGTATAGGTGGTTTGTCAAGGTGCCTAACACCACCTCTGAGCCTCTGATGCTGCAGGGTGGTGGAAAGCATCACCAGTACAATTCCTAAAGTATACAGGCACTGCTTTGATCATCCAAAAAGGAGAGAAAACATGCCCTTGTGCCATTTTAGAGGTCTCTGGAACTGGTGAAATAAACTTCTGGGGTGAGCAATGCATGCAGTGCACTGTGAGCTATACCTGGAGTAGCTTTCTGCCCCACAGGAGTGGGGCTGGCTGTGAGTGGTAGTCAGGGGGCAATCTGGTTGCCCCAAGGTCTTTGGCTTGATTTTTAAATGTGTCCCTTGGAAAAAGTGCCAACTTTAGAAGAGATGATCTACTTGAGTTTTGAAGGGGCATATATCAGAAAAGGGTAGTGGTAGCTTTTCTCTTAACACATCGTAGAAGCTTCCCCCACTTAGAATGAGAGGTGATGGAAAGGGGTTGCAGAGAGGCTATTATACTGACTGAGGCCTTTTAAATCAGTAAAACTCCCCAAATTCCATCAGAGCATTAGAAGATTCAAAGTCACCCCTTGCTGAGACCTCAGGGTACTTAGCCCTTCCTCCCCCATAAAAAAATCACTTACTAGGTTACACACCAATCCCCACTCTCCAGCTTAGCCCCTGCTCCCTCTTGGGAAAATTCAAAGTTTTGGCATGAAAGAGTGTCCAGCTGGGCAGGAACTTGCTCCAGCTGGTAGCATCTGGACTAGTTGGGCTCAAACAGGTCTTTGGCATCTCTCATTCCACCCTTCTGCCAGATTTCCCTGGCAGGGAGTTGGCTGCATGTTGATCCTGCCCAGTAGCTGTAAGGGCCACTTAAAGCTTCACAAGAGGCACTTGGCATTTCAGCTAACAAGAGGCAAGTTGAGGATACATTACCTAATGTCTAGAGTGCAGCAGTCTGCAGGGAGCCAATCACAGGCCCAGGAGCACTCACTCCCAATCCTCATGAAGTGAGCTCCTCACTGTGCTAGGGATGTTACATATCAGTTAATTGAGTAGTCAATTAACCTCATGAATTCTTATCAGTTACTCAGCTATTCTGTAGTCCCTGGGGTGGTGCCAGCAGCCAGTGTGCTTTAGCTTTGCTCCCAAGGAGTTCCCTGACACTCTGTGCTGCTGCTTCTATATGAGAGTTAGCGATGCAGGGTGCCAGGCGGGAGCTGGTCCGTGAGGGGAGCCAGTTTAAAAACCAGCTCCCCTTGTGGACTGGCTGCTTGCTGCCACACCACACTTCTTCCTCTGATATAGAGGCAGCAACATCCTTTCACAAGATGGAGCTCAGCTGGGCTACCTGCCCACTTGGCTCCTAATATACTTTAAATGCAGTGCTATAGCAGAGGTAGGTCCCAGACCCAGCATGAGCCAGGACTGAGCTGCGCTGCTGGCCAGCCTGCTAAAAAATGTACTGAAAATGGGGTAGGGGGAAATCTGTGTAATCTATAAAAATTAACTTATAAGCTTTTGCTTATTGGTTAATTGGTTAATCAACTACACTATTATGTCTCTACACTGCACCTCCCCATGCATCAGGCAAGAGAGGCTGGCTACTAGGAAGCCGGCCTGTTGGGTGCTCACTCTGCTCTTGGGTCAGCTGGGTTCCTTCCTCAGAGAGGTGAATTGATTCGTTTTGGCCGCAGAAGCCATCTGTGTGGAGGGACACACCCACCCCTCCCCACAGCACCATGCTGGGTATACATTTTTCCAGTTTCCAAGCCAGAAGGGAGCAGGCAAGTTTCACCCCACACTGAAAAGGCAGCCAAGGTACCTGAACGTTTCAAGGGATGGAAGGCAGCAGCCAAGCTAGAGTACATTGAAACAGGCCAATCTCCTCTCTCCCCTCAAAAGTTAAAGTGCCAGTGATCTTCTTTCAGTCTCGCCCCAAGGCTTCAGCACCTGCTTGGGGTGGCAGCATAGAAGGGGAACCTTTTTGCTCTCGGACAAAAAAGAGACAGCAGCACAGGGCCTCTTTCTTCCTCCGAGGACTGACCTCTTTCCCTTGATAGTAGCTGGGGCCACTTCTCTCCATCCACAAAGCTATAGATGCTAACTGGGGGAGCTGTATGTACTTAGCAGCAGCCAGAGTGTATCCATGTGTGTAGGCTGGGCCTGGTTATTTTCATCACCATCACAAAGGCTCCTAAAAACTTCCTTTGTTCAATGAAAGCTGAAAGCCTGATGTAGTAACATGGCTCTAGGAGCTGGGAGTCTGCAGCCATCCTCAGATAGACAGATACATGAAGGCACAATGTGGTTCTCTGCACAGCCTATCACCACCATGTTCCTTCACCTTACCAGTGGGGTGCCCTGGAGAGCAACGCCAAGAATTTTCCTCCCAGAGGGTAGGAGAGGGAGAGTTACAGAAAGTTCTTGGGCTGAGTGTGCTAACTGTAGGTCTCCTATGCAGTAAGGGAAGAAGAGTTCCAAATTTAAATCCTCCTCCCCATCCCTTAGTTGGGATTCTGCCTCTTCTTTTCCCCTATTACATGCAGCCTCTGAGGGGAGCTGTGTGTGTGTGTCTGAGGAGCGTGACAGAAGCAGGTCGGAGGGGCTGTAATGGGCCTACCCAGCAAAATCCCCCAGCTTTGCTGTTCTTTACTTTTCCTTGCCCTTACAGCTCACAAAAAGTAGAGCAGCAGAGAAGGCTGCAGATGCTGGTAGTGCCTCCCTGCTTGGATGCAAAGCCTGGTATTCAATCATCTCTCCCAGACACTGGGAGATAGATGGTCCCTCGAGGCATGCTCAAGTCTGAGCTGACATGGAACTACAAGCCAGTCACCTTTGGTAAGGTGAAGGAGTGCAAACCAGCCTGATTCTAGGACTCTGGGGTCTCCTAGGACAATGCTTCTCAACCAATGGTACAAGTACCCTAAGGGTATTTGGGAGAAGTCTGGGGGGAGGGGTACTTCAATACAACTGAAATTTGGAGAAAACGGAATTTTTGTTTTAGGTTTTACAGCGCTTTATTTTTGTACTTTTTACATCCCAAAATTTCATCGCCCACCCAACTTTGATTAAGTTGTTTAAACAAATGTGTTGCAATGGTAGAAAAAAATTGAGAGAGAGAAAACTCTGGGTACTGGGGGTACTTTTTTTTTTTTAAAAAAAGGGGGTACTTTATAAAAAAAGACTGAGAAACACTGTCCTAGGTCATCTGGTGATGCACTGAAAGCTGTAGAAAGACATTTTCATTCAAAATTGCACAGATAGCAGCTACTGCAGGATTGCTAATCAGACACTCCTTTTAGTTCCTCCTTTTCCTGGTAGGTGGTACCAACAAAAGTCTACCTTGGAGACTGACCCATTCAGTATCGGGGCAGCTGGCATAGCTACGCTCCTAACACTATATACAGCTCCTTAGCAGGCTCCTTCCAGCAACCCACTATTTGCTGAGTGATATTCTCCTGGAACAGAAAGGTCAAGCCCTGGTCGTCCCTCTTCTGCATGCCTCGAGGGACCATCTATCTCCCAGTGTCTGGGAGAGATGATTGAATACCAGGCTTTGCATCCAAGCAGGGAGGCACTACCAGCATCTGCAGCCTTCTCTGCTGCTCTACTTTTTGTGAGCTGTAAGGGCAAGGAAAAGTAAAGAACAGCAAATCTGGGGGATTTTGCTGGGTAGGCCCATTACAGCCCCTCCGACCTGCTTCTGTCACGCTCCTCCGACACACACACACAGCTCCCCTCAGAGGCTTTGGCAGTGATTATAGGGATTGAATCTCAGCGGGGCCAGCAGAGGAAGAAGAAAATGTACTCTTCCTTAATCCCTGCCACTATCCTGCCTGTGTTGCCCTGGAAAGCTGCTGTTTAACCGAAGTCAAACAATGTAAGCTGCTCAGCTCGAAGTGCTTACATTGGGGCTACACAGACCTTTTCATCTCATCTCTACTTTCTGCTCCTTTGGGCTGCCTGCTGCTATTGGGGCATACTGGCCAACAGAACCCAAAAGAGCCAGCTGGGGACTGGTTTCTTCTCCATGTTTGGGGCGGGGGAGGAAAAAGCCATGGGAGAGTGATCTGTTGAAAACTGTGTTAAAATGACCAGCTAGCACGTGACGTATAAGGGGTTTCCTGGTCCTACTGGCAGGGTAAGGGGTTCTACAAAGAAGTGTGCAATCTGACCTGGATCTTGTGTAGTGAGTATTTAGAAAGCCAATCTACAGTGGTCAGGTAGTGTCTGGTGCCACTCAGTTTTTAGGGAGCAGCCTGCTTTGTGTCTCTTCTATGGTCAGAATAACATATGTGCCAACTCTGTGAGTGCTGGAGCATACACAGGGAAAAACCAATGGGTGTTGCACCCACCAGCCAGAGCTGTTTGGCAGCACAGAGAGATCTTGGGGGAGATGGCAGAGTAGGGCAAACCTCAGGAAAGGGTAGAGATGGGGTGGGAAGTGCAGAGAGGATGGGGCCTAAGGATGAGGAAGCGGGGTGGGGGCAAGATCTTGGGTGAGGTAGGGGTAGAGCATCCCCAAGGAGAAATAAATCAGCCCCATGGTTCTGATGTCTAAGTTACATTGCAGGCTTCCAGCAAGTGTATTTTATGTCTGTATCTAACTTCTCTGTTGTACACATAGCAGAGAGGTCTAGGGCAGGGGTTCCCAACCTGGGGTATGCGTACCCCCAGGGGGTACGAGAAGCTTGTCAAGGAGGTATGGGGAATATTTGGTAAATAACTAGATTATCCTAATTGAAATATTCCAAAAGTAGTAGTGTTAGTGAAAAAAGTTGTGGATTCTAGAGTCTAGAATTTATTTCCTTTCATATTGAATAGGGGGTAAAGAAAGGTTTACTAAAAGCCTAGGAGGTACGGGGACTGAAAAAGGTTGGGAAACTCTGGTCTAGGGAGTTCCTCCCCAGAACAGGCTTTAGGAAGAACAGTGAGTTGGTGCATTTCAAAGGCAAAGTAATTTGCTCCCCGAAATGATCTTGTATAAGGCACCAAAACAATTATCCCAGGAGTGGGGGAGAGGGCGGGAGAGCATTTGAGGGTATGTTTACACTGGGGTTAAACATCTGCAGCTGGCCTGTGTCAGATGACTCAGGCTTGAGTGACTCCAGGTATGGAGCTGTTCATCTGTAGTGTATCTGTTCAGGCTTGTGCCAGAGTCTGAGCTCTGGGACTGCACAGGAGGAGGGAGAGGGTCCAAGAACCCTGTCTGAACCTTTATACTGCAAATAAAGCCTGAGTCAGCCAATGAGCTCCAGTTGCAAGCGTTTAATTGCACCATGAGAAGTGTACATTCCACTCTGATTTCACCTTTTAACTGCTGCTAGTGAAAAAACCTCAAAGATGCTTTATGACCAAGTTAGTGTCCACGGGCAAAGAGAAAATGGAATCAATAAAACAGAAAGATCCAAATTGGTATGAAATGTTTCAGCTTGTTGCCAGATACTCTCAAACCTCCACATTGAAGGGCAGCCGGGGATGAACTGGGATCAATTCCAGTCTGCTTCAGACTTCAGCTGCCCACTTCTCTGTGTAACACTAACCCATTTCCCTGCACCCTCTCTGCCAAGTAGCTTGTAGCCAGACCACCTTGGACTCTGATGTCAGCTGTCTAAAGATAAACACATTTAGGTGGAAGGAGCCCCTCAGTTTGCTGCAGAATGTGTTATTGGTGAGTCAGTCTGTGATGCTCTTCTCTTGGGGTCAGTATTAAATCCATACCACGGTGTGGTTATATGGGGCACTGGTCTGCTGGAAGTGAAGAAAAATGAGGCCTTGACCATTTGTATCCATTAAAATGTCTGTCCTTTGTGGAAGGTGGGGATTTGAATGTTTCCTTCAATGAGTGCAGTCATGTCAGCTCAGGATAAAACGGTTACTTACCTCATAACTGTTGTTCTTCGAGATGTGTTGCTTATGTCCATTCTACTAGGTGTGCGTGTGCACGACTGCCAGAACTTTTTTACCCTTAGCAGTACCCATTGGGCCAGTCAGCCGTGCATATATACTCCTGCTGGCACCAACCCCGCTCAGTTCCTTCTTGCCGGATATCTCGACAAAGGGGAGGCGGGCCGGTATGGAATGGATATAAGCAACATATCTCAAAGAACAACAGTTATGAGGTAAGTAACCGTTTTTTCCTCTTCGAGTGCTTGCTTACATCCATTCCACTAGGTGATTCCCAAGTCATAACCATGGAGGTGGGGTCGGAAGTCTAGACTGAGACAGACTGCAACACTGTTGTCCCCACTGCCGCGTCCTATCTAGCCTGCTGTGAGATTGCGTAATGTGCGGTGAATGTGTGTATTGATGACTATGTGGCTGCCCTACAGATATCCAGAATTGGCACCTGAGCCAAGAATGCTGTGGATGATGCCCAGGCCCTGGTTGAGTGGGCTGTGATAGAGGGTGCTGGTTTCCCTTTCCGGTCGCAACATGTTCTGATACATGTGGTAATCCACGAGGAGAGACATTGTGCAACACCAGACAACCCTTCATTCTCTCCGCTATCGAGACGACGAGCTGCGTGGACCTACGGAATTGTCTCATCCTATCCAAATAAAATGCCAGCGCTCTCCTGACATCTAGCATGTGTAATGTCTGCTCTCCCCCTGTGTGAGGTTTTGGGTAGAAGACGGGGAGGTAGATCTCCTGAGACATGTGGAACAGAGATACCACCTTGGGTAGGAAAGCTAGGTGTGGGCGCAGGGTCACCTTGTCTCTAGAGAACACCGTGTACGGTGGCTCCGAGGAGAGGGCATGCAACTCTGAGACCCTTCTTGCTGAGGTGATCGCCACCAAGAATGCCACCTTCCAAGATAGATGAGTCAGGGAACAGATAGCCAGCGGCTCAAATGGGGCTCCTATCAGGCTGTGAAGCACAAGGTTCAGGTCCCATAGGGGAATGGGTTGTCTAACCTGGGGGTACAGCCTGTCTAGGCCCTTCAGGAACCTCTTAACTATAGACAGGGTAAACACCGAGTGTCCGCCCTCCCCCAGTGAAAGGCTGCAATGGCCGCCAGGTGTACCCTAACTGAGGAGGGAGCCAGACCCTGTCACCTAAAGGCAAGGAGATATTCTAAGATGCTTTGGGATGGGGCTGCTACTGGGTTCCCACCCCACTCAGCCACCCAGGCTAAGAACCTTTTCCATTTAGCCTTACATGATGCCCTGGTGGAGGGCTTCTTACTCTCCATCAGCACCCTTTTCACCAGGTCTGAGCAGAGGAGCTCCTCCCCTCTAAGCCACTGATCTTCCAGGCCATGAGGTGCAGGGAACGTAGGTCCAGCTGACAGAGGAGACCCTGGCCTAGGTCCTGGGTTAGCAGGACATGGAACCTGTGGGAGGAGGATGGGGTCCTCCACCAATAGGATCCAGAGGGTTGTGTACCAGTGCTGTTGGGGCAACACCGGAGTGATGAGGATCAGGGTCGCCCTGAACCTCCTGATCCTTAGGAGGACCTCGGGAATCGGGGAAGCATACAGCAAGCACCTTGCCCACCGCCCCACCATGGCGTCCTCCTTAGACCTCAGTTCCCTCCCTCTGTAGAAGCAGAACCTGGGGCACTTTTTGTTGTGATTCGAGGCAAACAGGTCAAGGAGGGGAGTACTGACCACCTCCCCCTTGAGGGACCACTTGTGGGCCGCAAATTCCCTGCTGAGCCGATCTGCCAGGGTGTTGTGCACCCCCGGCAGGTAGGTTGCCTGCACATGGATATCATGTGCGACACAGAGCTCCCAAAGGGTTATGGCCTCCTGGCATAGGGGAGCGGAGCGAGCACCACCCTGTCTGTTGATATACTACATGGTGGCTGTGTTGTCTATCTTAACGGGGACACAGTTGCCTTTCAAGCGTGGAAAAATGCTAGGTACGCGAGCCGGACCGCTCAACTCCCTGACATTGATATGCAGGTGCCTCTCCGCCCCAAACCACGTACCTTATGTCCGTAGCTCTTGCAGGTGGGGTCCCCAACCTGCTTCTGAGGCGTCCATTCCCACCTGCAGCATGGGGAGGGGATACACGAACGGGACTCTGCTGCACACCTCCTTCTCCCTCGTCCACCAATCCAGGACCGCTGGGGGGATGGTAACCGCTGTGTCCACGTGGTCCTGGGCTGGTTTGTACACTCTCGGCAGCCAGGCCTGCAGCGGTCGGAGCCATAGCCTGGCGTGACGCAGCACATACCTACAGGCTGCCATGTGGCCCAGCAGTTTCAGGCACTGTCTTACTGTGGTCATAGGGACAGCCTGAAATTTCTGGACCATCCCTCTTATGGTCTGGAACCTGGGGGCTGGGAGGTAGGCTCTCCCTGTTGTGGCGTCTAGCCTTGCCCCCACAAACTCGATGACCTGTGTAGGGATAAGTGTCAACTTTGCCTCGTTTAGCCATAGACCTAGTTGCACGAAGGTCTCCTTGGTGAGGGCTATGGACTGCTGGACCTGCTCCTGCAATCAGCCCCTGATGAGCCAGTTGTCCAGATAGAGGTAAATGTGCACCCCGTTCGTCCTCAAAAAAGCCACTACCACCGCCATGCATTTCATAAACACTCTGGGAGTGGTGGAAAGGCCAAAGGGGAGCACTACTGCAAATTGGTAATGATCCTTCCCTACCACAAACCTCAGGAACGTCCTGTGGTTAGGGGAAATAGAAATGGGGAAATATGCCTGAGCCTGATGATATGCCCATGGGGTCCAGAAGGGCCACTGTTGCGGTGGCTGCCACTGAGGTGACCATGTCTGCATCTCTGCAGGGTGATGCGCCTTATCCCAGTGCCGGGATCTCCAGTGGTGCCGGGATCTAGACCGGTGCTGAGGGCTCGACTGTGTGACTTGCTCGAGCATCTAGAGGCCCTAGAGGAGAGGAACTCCACCTCCAATTCGGAGGAGTAGTCTGAGGCCGACCAAGGTGGTGCTGTCAGCCGTCCCTGGCCCTCCTGTCCGGTATGCCGAGTCAGCCATCAGCTTGCCATGGGCATGGCCTCAGACTCCTGCGCCTGCAGGCACGGTACCGGGACCCCTGGCAGTGCAGACAGTACCAGCACCAGCGGTGTCAGTGCGGGCAGTGCCGGTGCGGCTGTCACCTGGGACGGCTCCGTGGTGTGCAGTGCCACAACCTGTGGCACTGGAGTGGATGGCATCTAGAGTGGCGGTGCTGGGGCTGCCTGCCCACCGTGTGTCTCCTGACGGGCCTCTGCACCATGCAGTGCCAGCCCTGGAAGCTCCTGTGCCACCAGGAACGTCAACAGCGGACGGACCTCCTCCACAGACAGGTCTGGGGAGTCAGTACTAGTCTCTCTGTGGGAGCGGGGACCTCACCGACTCCGCTCTGATGCTGGAGGGCTAGGGTGCCCACTCCTCTGTCGCGCCTCTCTCCCTTTACGTGAGGGCGACCTATCTGCGCACCCTCTTGTGCACGGGTGGGCTTGGAGACTGGGAATGGTGCCATGGTACCAACCAGTGTTCCCGTGTCAGGTGGTGTCTTCCATGTTGCCCAGTCACTCCGCACCGACGGCGGCTCCGATGCCTGGGATTGAAGTGCTAACTCCATCAATATAAGTTTAAGTCTCGAGTCGCACTCTCTCTTGGTTCGGGGCTTGAACGACTTACAAATTTTGCAGGAGTCTGTAAGATGCCCCTTATCCAAACAATCCTTGTGCAGGTCCCTGCGGGGTATAGGCTTGGAGCAGCGCAGGCACTGTTTGAAGCCCTGAAGCCCCGGCATGCCCCCCCTCCCTGAACGGGGGGGGGGGTGGAGGAAGGAGGGAGTGATTCTGACACCTAACTATGAATAACAAAGAGCAAACATTAACTAGAAAGACAACTATTTACATTAGCTCTCTAGCAAGACCAAGGTTCTGGTCCACCTTCACGGGCGGTAAGAAGGAACTGAGTGGGGTTGGGGCCAGCAGGGGTATATATGTGCGGCTATGCTGGCGCCACTCTAGGGGGCTCCCTAACTGGCCCAATGGGTACTGCTAAGGGTAAAAAACTTCCGGCAGTCATGCATACGGTGCACGCACACCTAGTGGAATGGACATAAGCAAGCACTCAAAGAAGAAATTAGAAATCAGGTGAGTGAGGTAGTATCTTTTATTGGACCAACATCCATTGCTGAGAGATGTGCTTAAAAGGCTGTCTCTCTCTCTCCAACAAACCTGGTCCAATAAAAGATATTACCTCAGCAACCATTCCTTTTAATAGCAGACAAAGTATGGAAAAGACAGAGATTTTAGGCACTTTCTAGCTTTGTGAATGAGTGATTTCCTGACAGGAGAGAAATGAGTGGCACAGAATATTGTAACCTAGTCTGATATATTGACAAAAGTATGTACTTTTTGGTGGGAAGATTAGATGGCAAAAGAAAACGGCAGTTTGTAACTGATGTACTACCCCATTTCAGAACTGCAGCAAAACAGCTCTGGATTCCAGTTCTAGCCACATTATGGCTCTGTCAGCAGCTTCTCGATTATTATAGTGTCTGCTTCCTGCGGTATGTCTTTCTCAACTCCCTCATACTCAAACATACTAAAACCCTTTGTTAAGGGCATGTGCCTAGGCTGAAGTCACTGTTCCAAGCTGCAGATCAGTTAATGTCACCCAGCAAAGTAAATGCAAGCCTGTCTGGGTGTGTTGGCTTGACATAAGAGATACATTTGCACCTTGTACCTTTTGAGACACGAGGTTTGATAGACACAATGTTAGAAGAAGCTGTTGTGTCATTAGTGCTGGGACGTTAAGATAGCCTGTTGGGGCATTGGGGAACCCTGCAATGACAAGGTGGATGAGGTAATACTTTTTATAATGGGGGGAGGGGGATTTCTCCAGTTTCAGTGAATTCATTCTATTCATTTTTGCTATCTTCACTTTATTCTTCTCAGTTTAGTAGAAGGGAAGAGAGAGCTAGCAGAAGCATTGTCCAGACAACATATCTGAAATGGCAAAAGATAAAAAGCACCCAGGAGAGGTAAATATATCTCTGTAAAGCCCTAAAGGCGCAGGAGGAATCTGCAGAGACCCAGATTCCTCTGAAACAGCTTGCTATAAGAAATGTATTACCAGTGTCAGGAGCATGACTCAAGCACTGAAGAAACTAGGCTCAGAGGAAAAGTGAAGAGAGCTGGGCTCTTTCCCAGTAGAGGACACTAACTGGCTCCTCAGAGGTAGTTAGATGCCTCCCTCCTCCCACCACTACCACTGATTTCAGTAGTAGTTACATGCCTAAATACCTTAGATGATCTGTGTCCAGGATCTCGTCTACACTGGAGGAATGTAATCACAGTTTAAACTGTTCTAACACCCATGTAGGTGAGTCAGCGTAGCATTAATGGGAGCTGCAGAGTAAAATGAGGGTGTGTCTAAACTACACCCTTCTGCCGACAGAGGGATGTAGATTAGGCACATCACTATTGAAAATGAAGTGGGGATTTAAATATCCCGCGCTTCCTTTGAATAGAAATGGCCGCCGCGGCACTTTGCTGGCAAAAAATGGCAGTCTAGATGGGGATCGGTTGACAAGGAAAGCCTTTTCCAACCGATTCTGTAAACCTCGTTGCACGAGGCATAAGGGATCGGTCGGAAAAGACTTTCCTTGTTGACCGATCCCTGTCTAGACTGCCGCTTTTTGCCGACAAAGTGCAAATTTAAATCCCCACTTCATTTTCAATAGCAATGTGCCAAGTCTACATCCCTCTGTCGGCAGAGGTGTGTAGTTTAGACACACCTTGAGATTCCTGCAGTTAATAGTTCATCGTCTCACATCTCATATGCTCCAGGGCTTTTCTAGGTCAGAGAGAAGATGCATCGTGTGGCCAGAGATAAGGGGCTGTAATGTGATGGTTTCTGAAGGCACTGCTGAGAGGGTCAAATCAGGGCAAATTGCTTAGAACAGGGCTACTTACAGTCCAAGACTGGGGATCCTTCACTATAAGACATGCCAAACCAATCACAAAGAATACTTCAGCTGCCACACTTGTTACCCACCAGCTCTGTGATTCTTGGGGAACCAGAATATGGTCACCTGTCAGCCTTGTGTGCTTGGGGAGCCAGGGAGTGACATTCATGGAAAACCATCCCTCTCCCTCAGACCTCTGCTAGAATCAAAGACAAAGCAATGAAAAGGCCGGGGAAGACCCACCTAAACTGCTTCAGACAACGGTGATACAATTAAGGAAACACCCCAGCCTCATTTGATTTAAGATGGAACAGAGGAACATCTCATCAGCATACAGAATGGAGAGCAGCTCTTCCAAGGCAGGAACTACAGTGAACTATGGGATACCAAAAGCAGAGCAGCACTGCCTGATGGGAAAATCTCTACTCCAGATACTAATGAACCAAGGCCTGCTCACACCCAAATTAGTCATTATCAGACCAATTCTAATAAGGATCCTATTGACATCCAAAATACTGAAACTGCCTAGTTGCATTGTGAGCTCGTTCAAGGAATATCGCCCAAAACCAGGGGTGATCAGTCTCTATTGTCTCTCCTCTTTCTCTTTGAACTATCCCT
>CM057848.1:40506466-40516829 GCA_030068395.1 Apalone spinifera
GACTGACCATCCTGGTTTCTGTAAAAGGGAGAGTGATGAAATGTGGGGGGGGGGAGCAACCCCTCCTGCTTCCTAAGTACTGGAGTATTTTTTCTTTATTATGGTTTGCAAATGAAAAACAAACAACCTACAGCAAAAGATAAATTGAGGGTGAGGAACAGAAAGGGAAGTGTTGAGAGAAGGAGGGGAGAGTAAAAGATGACAAGAGGGCACAGATTAACAAAAAGAGAGGGGAAAAGAAACAATTGTGATAAATTTTAGAATCTACAGAGATTAGAAATGAGAGGTAGATAGAGATGTGGGCCCTGCGAGGACTGAAAAGGGGGAACTGTTCTCCAAATTAGCTGTATCACGCAGACATTCACTGTTCCACCTCAGTGCATGATTATTGATGGATTATTGATCTGAGAAGGTAACAAAGGGGATCTAATGGAATTCTACACTTCTCCGGACTATTTCACAGCAATGAAAAGCTGATGATATTGGAGAACAAAAAGGGCTTGGGGCTAACGAACAGCTTTCAGTGTTGTGAGATTTTGGATCTCTGTTGTATTAATTCCATGAAGTGGAAACTGCTGTTGGCATGCATGGAAGGGCAATAGGTCACATCTGGGTATTCAGGATTAGTCCAGTAGTGAGATTTAAGTTTTTACAGATGCAAAGAAACCCAAGGGACTAACAAAAATCATTTGCTTAGCAGATGTGGCAGTGCAGGACTTCTGATGTAGGTGGAAAAAGTCAACTGAAATCCAGCTAAATATTGACTACTACTTGCTTATGTAAAAAGAAATGTATACAAAACCTTAAGAAGTGCACTGGCATTCATACAGTTGTCAGATGGAGAAGCTTAAAGTGTCAGCACTGAAATTAAAGTGCACGACCAACTGCAATGCAGGACAGTTCTGGGTTAGTTCCTATTTGGGTGGTGGGTCTAATATTTGAGGTTTGGTTTTATGTTTGAGCCAATTCTATGAGCTTTTCATACAAGTGGCTTGAATTTCATTACCTGATCTCAGTATTTGCACCTGTCTTGACTGCAAAGCAGACCTGCTCAGTAAATTTGAGCCACCTACCACATCTCAGAATGTCCCTATGGAAAAAAATTTGCATGTGACCTGCATTTGGTTTTCATCCTCCAAGTCATTTTCCTTCTGCAAATTTGCAGCCTTTTTATCCCTATTGACAGCATCAATGCTGCAGGCAGGCAGCTTCATTGCCACCTGTGGTTGTTGACAGAAGGTGCTGAATCTGAAGCTAGATAACTAAAAACCCTGGGAGACATTTTAGGGGAGTTGGTTTCTTCACAGAACTAGAGGTTTCAGTGTACTTCTGGGCAGCTCCTCTCTTGTGTAAAGGATCTCTGTTGTAAGCTTCCTGGTACCACACCAAGGTGTGTGCATTACAAAGCCTTTAATGCACCTCAAGTACACCAGGAAGTACAAAGCTGAAAGCTACTCCTGTGGAAAAAGGATGGTTCTGTGGTTAAAGCACAGATCTGACAGGATCTAGGTTCCTTTTGGGATTAGGACACTGGCTCTCTGTATAATGAGGAGTTCTATGGCACCTAGAAGAGTAATACATTTATTTGGGCATAAGCTTTCTTGGGCTGAAACCCACTGCATCAGAGGCATGAAATGGAAACTTCAGTTTGGCAAGGATATACACACATGCAAAGATGGGTGTGTTACATTACTAATAAGACAATTCAGTTAGGGTGGATGTGGCCCACTCCCCAAACAGTGGATGAGAATACCAAAAGGGAGAGTTATTTTGTAATGAGCTAGCCACTCCCAGTCTGTATTCAGACCCAATTTAATAGTAATTCTAAATTTAACAATATGAAATGGAAATTCACCAGCTTCATGAAAAGACAGACATCTTCCTTTCCAAGTGGGGGGGGAGGAGAAAGAGAAGGGAGAAAGACAGCCAGCCAGCATACCAAATGGACTGATTGTGAAAAAAATGCATTACAATCAACATACTACACAGACTATGGTGAGAGACTGTGCCACACACACAGAGAAACTTCAGACCCACCTGATCAGCATCCTGTGTACAAACAGAAGAGAGTGAGCTCTCAAAACTAAAAACTCAAAAAATAACCTTCCATACAGACTTCCACATGGGCTTTACCAAAAAAAGACAAGCCATTTACAACAGACATTTTGTCTACAGGAAAATACACCCCCCTCCAAAATTAAACTATCTAAAGTCTGACATGCCACAAGGGCCCATAACAGTGGTACTCTAACTCACCCAAGAATATGTGATCTGAGGAAGTGGGTCTGGCCCATGAACGCTCATTACCTAATAAACCATCTTGTTAGTCTTTAAAGTGCTACATAGTCCTGTATTTTGTTTCAGCTACACCAGAGTAACACGGCTACATTTCTATCATCTATCCAGATACACACTTAGGACAGATTCATCTGCTGGACCATCTCAGGGAATCTTTCTACCCGCCAACCCCATGCATATGATCCAGATCACAGCAGAATTGTAAGCCTACTTTTGCTGTCTGACTCAGCATATTTCCATCATGCTACTGAATAGTGCAATAACCCACAGAAACTATCCTACCAATGCTTCAAGAACAAGTCTGCACAGACTCCTGATGGTAGAAACATCAGCTTGGACTTCTACATAAAGAGCTTCCATCAATGTGCACAGGCTGAAATTGTGGACAAGCAGCACAACTTGCTGAATAACCTCAGCCATGCTGAATGCAACACCATCCATGTTCTCAGCCACAACCCTGACATCAATGAGACTGGCAAAAGTGTGCCTTAGTTGTCATGAGTAGGTCGGATTATGAACAGGAGGCCAACTCTCCAACACCACATTTTACAGACCCACTATCCTCTGATCCCACTGAGCAGTACCAAAAGAAACTACACCTACTCAAGAAACTCCCTGAAGAACCAGAGCAACAAATCATATACAGGCACACCCAAAAGCCCCAATCATTAGTATTCTGCTACCCTAGATCCATAAATCTTGAAATTCTGGACACTCCATCTCAGGCATTGGCACTCTGACAACAGGATTGTTTGGCTATGTACCCTCCTCTCAGGCTTTATGGAACCAGCACTCGCCACTATCTTTGAGACACCATTGACTTCCTGAGGAAACTACAGTCCTTTGGTGATCTTCCAGAAACAGCATTCTGGCAACTGCACTTGTGGAAGCTCTCTACACCAACACTCTACATGAAGATGGACTTCAAGCCATCAGGAACTGTATCTGTGATGTCACAGCACAGCTGGTGGCTGAGCTCTGTGGCTTTTTCCTCACCCACAACCATTTCAGAATGATATATACCTTCGAGTCAGTGACACTGCTATGGGTACCCATATGATCTCATGCTATGGGGATATTTTTACGGCTGACTTAGAACAACACTCCCTCAGCTCTCATCCTCAAGTGCCCCTCCTCTACTTGTGATATACCAATATCATCGAGACCCACGGGAAGGAGGTCCTTGAAGAATTCCACCAGGATTTCAACAATTTCCACCCCACCAACCATCTCAGCCTGGACCAGTCCACACAAGAGAACCACTTCCTGGACACTAGAGTGCAAATAAGTGACGGTCACTCAAACACCATGGCTACATCTACGTTGGCATGATCTTGAGCAAATACTCTTTAATGCAAGAGTTCTTTTGTTAAAGTATTTGCGCAAGAGAGCATCTACACTGGCATGGCCTTTGTGCAAGAGCACCCATGCCAATGCAGACACTCTCTTGCGCAAGAAAGCTCTGATGGCCATTTTAACCATCAGGCTTTCTTGCGCAAGAAATTCACGTTGCCTGTCTACACTGGCCTCTTGCACAAGAACAGTTGCACAAGAGGTTTTATTCCTGAGTGGGAGCATCATAGTTCTTGCGCAAGAAGCACTGATTTCACACATTAGAACGTCAGTGTTCTTGTGCAAGAACTCCCCGCCAGTGTAGACAGGCAGAATGTTTTTGCGCCAAAGCGGCCGCTTTGGCGCAAGACCACACCAACATAGACAGCCCACCTGTAGAACTACAATACCCACTTGGGGAAGTAGAGAAATAAGTTAAGAGCCAGGTGGATATCCAGAAATCACCTACTACAGGACAGACCCAACAGAGAAAGCAACAGAATGCCACTGGCCATTACTTATAGCCCCCACCTAAAACCTTTCCAGCACCTCATCAAGAATAGGCTAGTCCTTGCTTACAGACAGTACCCCAACATGAAACAAGTACTCATCACCAAGTACACCCCACTCAAAAGAAACAATCCTGGAACTAATCCCTGTAACAAACCCCATTGCTGATTCTGTCCACATATCTTCTCTGGTGATACCATCATAGGACCTAACCACATCAGTCATGCCATCAGGGGTTCACTCATCTACTAATGTGATTATGCTGTGATATGCCAGCAATGCCCCTCTACCATGTACATTGGCCAGACCAGGCTATCTCTGTGCCAAAGGATAAATGGACATCATGAACAAGAATATTCAAAAGCCAGCAGAAAAGCACCTCAACCTCCCTGAACACTAAGTAACAGACTTGAAAGGGACCATTGTGGCAGAGCTCTGGCTGTACCCAGGGGGCTTGTGCTTCTGGCAGCTAGCGTTCAGCCTCAGAGGCTCACTATATCCCACCACACAGCCTCTTTCTCTTTACTAGCAACAGGGCTCACAGCCTACTGAGCCATACTCATCACAGGCAAGTCCATAATAAGGGGGGGGGGGGAGGGGGAAGGGCCAAACCCCTCTATAGTCCTGGTCTCCCTATCCAGGGACAGGCTCTGTAATCATAGGGGGAGGGGGAAACCAGACAGGGGAGGGGAGGGGACCCAGGCCCACTGACTACTGTGGGTTCTGGCCCAGGGACCTTAAGGCAGCTGCAATAGATGCGGTTTGTTCTACTCCACACCTAGCAACTACTTTCCTGGATGCTTCCCCAAACCTTTCCTCTAGTATCTGAGCAGCTTATTCTACTTCTCCAAAAGACTCTGTCTGACTTGCCATGCTCACCCAGACACCTCTCACTCTCAGAACCTTGGCTTCTTTCTTCCTCCTCATATACCACTGAGCTAATAAAAGAGGAGCTCTTTTAAACCAGTCTCAACTGGTTCTTGATTGGCCCCAGGTGGTCTGATTAGCCTGACTCCCTTGACTCTGAAAAGCTCCTAATTAGCACCAGGTGTTCTAACTGGTGCATTGTCCAGACTGCTTCTGGAAAGTTCCTGTAGGTTCTAGGCCAGTCCCTGCCAGTTTGCCCAGGGAACAGAGGCTTCCTTAATCTAGGGCTAACACATCTCCCTGCAAGTACTCTTCTATAGCCATCTGACCAGACCCTGTCACGCTATACTTGAGCAAAAAACCTTCAAAACCAGATTGTAGCATGGAACTGCAAAGCTGGCACTAATATGCAAACGTGATACTATCCGACTGGGTTTGAACAGAGACTGGGATTAGCTAGCTCACCACAAAAAGTATTCCCCCCTCTCCTCTCTTATGGTATTCTCACCTTCTCTGCTGGGAGTCAGCCACATCCACCCTTATTGAATTAGCCTCATTAGCACTGGTCCCCTACTTAGTAATGTAACACTCCCATCTTTGCATGTGGCTATATATCCCTGCCAAACTGAAGTTCCATTTCATGCCTCTGCTGAAGTGGGCTCCAGCCCACAAAAGCTCATGCCCAAATAAATGTGTTTGCCTGTACGGTGCCACATGACTGCTTGTTTTTGCTTGAACAGACTAACATGGCTATTGCTTTGTTGTTACATTACTTCTCTTTGCCCTGCCGAGCATGAATGGAGGCCTGAACACAAGCAGATGAGGGAGATACGTCTGACTGTTCAGTGCTCTGGTGCTTCTCACCCCCAGCTCTATGAAGCCTGCTGTTCTAGGACAGCTGCAGAGTGAGATACCTTGCCTAGGTTGGCGCACACATCAGGTGAGGATGATGGGAGAGTTCTTGCAAATTCCTACCTGGTCCTTAACCTTCCTACATAATAAGCAGGCTAAAGGGGGAGCTTCAGCAAACAGTTCTAATGCCACCTCCCAAGTACTAGATCCTGGATGCCTCTCAGTTGGACTTCAAGCTAGGTCAGGGTTTTGTGTTGCTCCAGTAGATGATCTCCTCCTGACTCTAAAATAGATGAGTGTACCACACTCATCCTGCTGTACATCGTGGCATCATTGGATATACTGATCACCAAATACTCCTGCCCCACTTCCAAGAAGCTGTAGGGGTGAATGACAATGCCCTGAAATAGCTCAGGTCCTTCTCCTAAGAGGCAGCCTAGAGGGACGTCATGGGCAACTGCCGTCCACCTCTAACACCTTCCCCTGCAGAGCTACACAAGGCTCAATCCAGTCTCTCACATTACTCAGTATCTGAGTGTAGCCATGGGGGGAGGTGCTGGTCAGACAATGTAGACTGAAAAGCCAGCAGGATGCAGACAACACCCAGCTCCACCTCTCTATTACATCCATTGCAAATAGGAGTGTCTCCCTGCTCTCTCTGCCTGCTGGAAACCAGCTCTTAGATAAGAGTGACTGGCTCATGCTGAGTCCAGGCTAGACTAAGATGATGGAAGTATGAAGAGAGAAGAGCATTGAAAAATTTGCCTCCTTATCACATGGAAGGCATCTGCTCACAAATGTCATAGAGTCCAAGGCCAGAAAGGACCACTGTAATCATCAGATTAATCCACCCCCTCCCCCAATACTCATATGACACAGGCCATAGGACTTCTCTGGATAATTCCTGTTTGAATTAGATTTTAGCTCTTAGGCTACGTTTACACTGGCATGATTTTCCGGAAATGCTTAAAACGGAACAGTTTTCCCTTATAAGTATTTCCAGAAAAAGAGTGTCTACATTGGCAGGATGCTTTTCCGGAAAAGCCCTTTTTCCGGAAAAGCGTCCGTGGCCAATGTAGATGTGTTTTTCCGGAAAAAAGCCCCGATCGTCATTTTCGTGATCAGGGCTTTTTTGCGGAAAACACTACTGTGCTGTCTACACTGGCCCTTTTCTGGAACAGTTTTCCAGAAAAAGGACTTTTGCCCGAGCGGGAGCAACATAGTTTTTCCGGAAAAGCAGCTGATTTCTTACAGTAGCTCGTCAGTGCTTTTCCGGAAATTCAAGGGGCCAGTGTAGACAGCTCGCAGCTTATTCCGGAAAAGCAGCTGATTTTCCGGAATAAGTGGCCCAGTGTAGACACAGCCTTACAGTGATACTGGGGAGTCAGTCTTCAACCCTTAGTCCTTTGGCACTCTAGTGGAACCCGTAAAAAGGGTGACCTGCTTCTTGAAGAACTGAGGGCCTGAGGCCAGGTAGCCATGTTGTGCACAATCAGATCCAGCAGGGAAGGGGGTTAGACTTTCTCTATAAAGAGCTCAGTGTGCTTCATGGAAGGGTCCTGCAGGAGTAGATGGGCTGCTGCCTGGGGCCCTGAAGCAGGGGCTTGCAGGCAAGGGAATGGTGGGTCCTTTCAGTGCTGAGAGAGGCAATGGTAAAAGCCTCTGGGTATTGTAGCTCATGGAGGGTGGAGGAGCTGCTTTGTTTTGATGTTGTGGCTAAGTTCTACATGTAAAGAATAAAACACTCCTGAGGGGAAGATCTGAAGTCTCTGGGCATGGTAGTGAGTCCTTCCTGGGGTGAAGAGAAAGATCAGCAATTTATAGAAGCTCAAGTAGCCAGTGGTGGCAAAAATCACACACTTCCATGATGACTGGCCAGCAGCCAGTACCACATCTTATCAGACACAGATCTGGCCATGAGAGGATCCATGTATTCTCGAGCTCAGTTACTACAATGCATGAGATCCACAAATGAACCAAAAGACTCTGGCATAGCCCTAGCTGGCAACAAATGCAGTAGCTTGTGTGCTTAGGTAGGTCCCCACTAGTAAGGGGACCTACTAATAAGCCTAGTAAGGGGACCAGGCTGCACCCTGCTCTGTCATCCAACTTGTTTCAGTTTGTAGTCTCTGACTTGCTATTTAATGCCCCGATGGAACTAGCCTTAATTCCCAGGGGATACGTCTACACAGCAGCGTTATTTTGGAATAACATCACTTATTCAGAAATAACTATGCGAGCTTCTACATAGCTAGCCTGTTATTTCATAATAATTTCAAAATAATGGGTGGCTTATTTCAGCGCTTGTATACGTCATTCCGTGAAGAATAATGCCTCTTTTGAAATAGCTATTTCAGAATAGCAGTAATGTGGATGCTCCGCTGCTGCTATTTTGAAATAGCTTCTGCCCCAGGCCGTTAAAAGTAATCACTCCCCAGTGCCTCCTGGGTCTCTAAATCAAGGTAGCATGTCCACATTAGGGGAGCCTGGCTATTATATATAGTGCAGTGCTATTTCAAAATAAGCTATTTCGGAGTATTTCTTCCATAATAGTTTAATCCGAAATAATTGTGCAGTGTAGACGTAGCAGATTCATTGCTTCTCCCTCTGTGACCAGGATCTCCAGTGACAGCTCTGTCCCACCAGAACAATGAAAAAGGCAACCAATGGGGGAGGATTTGGACCCGGACTATGGAGCTAAATGCTACAAGAGACAAAACTGGGCACCGGCCTGGCTGCGTTCAGAAAGCAATGTTAGAACTCCGCTCCTTAGCTTAGCTTGTCCTTGATAACTTCTGCACACAAAACATCCAACATTCCCTCATGCAAACAATACACAACCCAAAACCTTGTGAACCAGCCAAGCTATTTCTTGTCTGGGCTGAGAAGGAATAAAGAAAGAGTAAAGTTATTTCTGTTTTTAAACACTTGGGAGGGTGTGAAAATGGAGGCCATGCAGATACTGAGATAGATTGTTCATAATCACTGTCTGCAGTTTTCTGGCTTCTGCTGGAGCATCCTGTCCATTCTCCCTCCTTCCTTCTTCTGACAGGTTTGAGTGGTTATCCTCAGCAAACCCTTCTGGTTGGAGGCCTCTCAATAACTCTGGAATCTGTTTCTTCAGCCTCATCCTTCTTCCTTCTAGTCTGTTGGTAATGAACAGCACAAAATGGTCAGACAAGGGCAGCAGTAAAATTAGCGAGGTAGTAAAGTTCACAGCTATGCTCATAAATTTAATTTTCAAAGAGGCGAAGCGTGAGACGAGAGGCCATAAAACTGGAGAAGCAAAGCTGGTGTCTGATTGAAGCTGCGGCTTTGTGCAGAATTGCAAGCAGCCTCCGTCCAGTGGCCAGTTACCATGGGGACCTTGCAACAGTAGGTGGAGCAAATCTTTCTGTTCCCAGCTTGTATAGTGCTTGGGATGAAATGGCACGGCAGGCTGGTCACAGTCACTATTCAGGGCCTGCCAAGGCCTTTTTTCATTAGCAGAGACAGAAGCCCAGGAGATGGTAATTTTATTTATTAATTTAAATTGATATACATACATGATAAGGTCCCATCCTGAGTTCATGCTGCCTCAGGCAGCCTGCTCTAAACACACTCAATACAAAAGAATAGATTTATCTGCATCGCCCGGTATACCTTATTGGGATAGTTTCTAAGAGAAGAAAGATTTTAAATCTCTCGCTGAAACAATGTGGCTAATTCCTTCATCTCCTGCAGGAAGGTTTGATAATGATCCCAATCAGAGCCTTGCTGTCACTGAGGGTATGTCTACACTGCAATTAAAAACTCACAGGTAGCCCATGCCAGCTGCCTCAGGCTTCTGAGCTCGGACTTGGGGGATGTTTAGTTACAGTGTAGAGATTCTACTTGCATAGCAGCCTGTGCTGTGGGATTCTCCCACCTAGCAGCATCCTGGAACCTGGGCACCAGCCTGAGTCTGGATGCCTCCACTGCAATTAAACAACCCACCAGCCTGAGTTCTGGGAGTCTGAGTCAGCTAGCACAGGCCAGCTGTGGGTTTTTAATTGCTATGTACACATACACAGAAACAGGCACTGCACTGCCCAGGAGCAAATGTCTACAACCCCCCATCCCCGTCCTGTTATTTCAGAGGACAGGGATATTAGTGCTTCCTCCTCTTCCTCCTCCTTGTAGTTGTTGGGAGTGAATGGAAGCTTATGCTAAGTGCAGCTCTCCATATTGCTTGGAGCCTGGAGCTTGCATCTTAGCAAGTGGAGCTTACGCCACAGAGCATGGGGCTTGGAGGCGGTGGTCTGGTCTATTGAATATCAGTCCTGTAGCTTTCGGGCACTGATACTGCAACTGTGAAGTCAATGGGAGCTTTGCCATTGACTTCAGTTGGCACAAGATCAGGCCCTAGAGAGCAGAGTCTAGATTCCCCCAGCACTGGGTTGCTGCACCAACCAATTCTGCTCAACTGTAGGGCTATGTCTACACTCGCAGCTTCTTGCGCAAGTACGGCCATTCTTGCGCAAGA
>CM057848.1:40532410-40551022 GCA_030068395.1 Apalone spinifera
GGTCAGACCTCCCAGGGGAGGTGCACTGAGCATCCTTCCCCCCACTCTGAGCTGTGGTTTGCCTGCTGGCCCCTGCCTCTGGGGCAGCCTGTGCTTCCTCCAGCTTCAGCCAGTTAACCCTGGGAAATCCCAGGTCTTGGTGCCTGGTGCACTGAGCCCTCTTGTGGCCTTTTTGCCCGCAGCGATGGCAAGTTAGGTCCTGCGGGCCCCTTTGGGCTGGCTCTGCCTGGGCCCTGGCTGGTTCTCTGGGGCGCAGATGACTGGTCCTTGTCTCTTGGGCTCACCTCGTAGGTGACTCTCTTTGTTGCTCAGGTGAGAACCAGTCTCTGCGCGATTCCCTCTCTCGCCACGATTCCTGTTCATACCTGGACCAGCTCTCCGTGAACTCATACACCAGCATCCCAACCTCCTGGGGGTTCTCCGGTCTTCAGTCTTTGAGCCACAGCCTCAGGCTAGGTGTGCATGCTTCATAGAACTGCTCCATCATGATCATCTTGAGCAGTTCCTCTGTGGTCTGGGCTCCAATTCCAGACACCCACTTGCGGCGGTATTGCGCCAGGCGGGAGGCCATATCCACATAGGTCTCCCGTGGCCCCTTCTGCATCCCCCAGAACTTTTTCCTATATGTCTCGAGGGTCAGCCCAAACTTGTGCAGCAGGGCCTCCTTGACTCAGTTGTAATCTCCTGGCTGTAGGCCCGCCAGCTGATTGAGCACCCCGGCAGCCTCCTGGTTCAGTACGGGGATGAGCTTCTGCAGCCAGTCAGCTGGGGGGACCTGTTGCAGTCCACAGGCCCTCTCAAAGGAGCTGAGGAACCCATCTATGTCACCCATGTCCTTCAATTGGGCCACCATGAGCTTCTCCGAGCTTCTGGCCACGCCGGGCCCTTGGGGCCCCTCCCCATTCAGCGCAGCCGGGACCCTACTGCTTCTCCGCTCTGCCATGGCCAACTCATGCTGTCGCTGCCTCTCTCGGTCCTGGCGTTTCCTCTCTTGATTTTGGCGCTCCTTCTCTCGGTCCTCTACTTCCAATTCCTTCATCTGCAGCTGGATCTCCAGCCGCCGCAGCTCTGCTGGGCTGGCCCCTGCCCTAGATGGACTATGGCTTGCAGGGCTTCCCTGGGAAGCTGTCCTGTCTCTCCGGCAGGCTCCAGTGCTCCGCCCCCTCTCAGAGCCTGAGACGCTCCCAGGGGAGTCTGGCTGCTCCCCATGGGGACAGGGTCCTGGCCCTGTGGCTGGTCATTCTCTTCCAGCCGGGCAATCAGCTGGGCCTTGGTTGCTTATCCCACAGGCAGGCCCCTCTCTCTGCAAAGCCCCACCAGCTCTGCCTTCAGGAGTCGGGTGTAGACCATCTCCCCGCCGGTCCCCTCGGTGCGGACTCACTGGTCTAGTGCTGTAGCGCCCCATGATTCCCAGGAACCGCTTCGCTCTGTCTCCAGCACGCCTGGCTCTAAGGCCCTTGCTTCTACTGCGCCTTGACACTTGCTGCTGGAAGTTCCATCCACGGGGTGCAATGCATCCCACCGCTGCCACCACTGTGGCAGCGCATCGGGGTTCCCCCGCCTCCTGCACCCCTGTAATGGCACGAACAGACTGCCAGCCAGTAGAATATAGGGAGTTTATTGCTTCTCCAGGATACAGCACAGCACAGATGTAATCTGGTTACAGGGCAGGCCTAGGATGCCTCAGCCCCCCTTGAGATGGGGGAGACTGGGCCCCTAAATCCCAGCCCCTGGCTTAGGTTGCTTCCTCCATGATGCCAGACAGAAACTAAAAATTCTCTCCCAGCCCTGCCCCCCAGCCAGGTGCTGGTCTCCGCCTTCCTTCCTTGTCTCCCTCCCTGGGAGGCTGAGCCTGGGTGTCTGGGTTAATACACATTTGGGAGATCAGTGAGAATCTCCCATCACAGCGCAGGGGGACCCCGGGTCACAGAGCAGACAGCACTCCCACTACGCTACAGCATGCATGCACATATACAATTTTCCACTTCCCTCCTGTACATCCCCCACACTTCCCTTGTCACAGATCCACAGGATTTGTCCTGTGCCTCAGCTTTTAAATAGTCTCTTGGAGGAATCTCTTCAATATGCTGGACTCTAAAGTGGCCCCACTCTCCTTAAAGGTAAGCTATGAGACCTCAGCACCACCTCTGTGCTCCAGCACCAGTGTTTCACACCATGAGTTCTGTTCCACAAATGCTGAGTCCAACTGAGACAGACTCTTGTTCAGAGACTTGCACCGCAGCAAGTATTTGCAGTGACGTCAGGCAGCCTTTTCAAAACAAAGTAGGGTATATTAACTAACTGGAATACAGTATCTGGAAGTAGATGGTTGGCATAGAGAAGCAAAGGTGAAGATAGTTCCAACTGGCCAATAACTAGCGTTATTTCAAAATAACTTAGTCCGCGTCTACACAGCAGGCAGTTATTTCAAAATAATGTTGAAATACTGTCAAGCTGGAGGACTTCTGATTCTGACTCCTGTAACCCTCATTGTATGAGGAGTAAGGGAAGTCAGAGGAGGAGTGCTCTATTTCAAAATAAGTGCTATGTAGATGCTCCCAATTTTGAAATAAGCTATTTTGAAATAAGCTATGCAATTGACGTAGCTCCATTTGCGTAGCTTATGGAGGTAAGCCCTGCAGTGTAGATGCACCCTTTGTTAGCCGCAGGTGAATACTCTTGTGTCTCTCCCAAAAGCTAGCTCTTATCCCAGCATCCTTTCATCTCTTGGTCCATTGTCTTCCTCCTGCAGACTGATGCTGAATTCACGTGTTCCAACTGTCAGCTTCCCATGAGCCAGTTGTTCAGGTGTTGGGGTTCTCTTTGTTTTTCTGGATCCTCCACTGAGATGGGTCGATTTCAACCAATCCCCTCCTATTTAGCTTTAGTGCAATGGGTGGCCTTTGAAAGATATTTAGGATTGAGGGCCAATTTGTGGTATTGTTTTCATAACTGAAAGTTTATCTGCCACAAAGACTTGTGCTCTTCTTCTCCCATTGTTTTTGGTGTGATAGAAGCCACAGCGGCCCTTACGAAGATGATGGCCTCCTACCCTGTGTTGTGGCAGAAACACTCAGTCCCATTGACAATGAGAGAGAGTCTTATCAAAATGGTTCCTGTAGCTTTAGTTTAATAGAACAATGGCAGTTAGGGGCCTGTTTTGAAAGGGGGCAGTTCTTTGTGGAGTTTGCTATAGCAAAACATTGTATCCTTCAGCCTCTGCAAGAGGAGTTATTTTCCATCATGAAGAATAACTGGGTGAAACGATCATTAATTCTGAAAGAGAAACGTTCAAATGTAACATGCACACAAGATTTAGTGAGTTTTAAAATGCAGTTAAAGTCTAAGCAATCTATGTTGTTGAGAATATTGGAAACCAAATAAGTTCTGACATTGGAGACTACATGTCTTAAAGAAACCATAATGTAATGCCTAAAATAAGAGACTGACTTATAAGTTGTCAGTACTGTCATTCTGTATTGTAATTAGCAGGAAGATACATGAATTTTTCATACATAACAAAGAGGTTGAATCCCTTCTCTAAGTGCAAAACTCAGCTCTGCCCTATGTATGGTATCATTGCTGATGCCGCCAGAAGAATATCCCTTTTTTAGTACAACCTATCACCATATCTGCTTTTTTGGCCATTCCTGTGCATTAAACAGATAGGTTTCATTGTATTATTCAAAGTGACACCTAGGTCCTTTTTTCTGAATGGATACAGTGAATTTCTAGAATTCACTGGAGAATATGAATTGGTCAGATTATTCCTCCCAGTGTGCATCACCTCGCATTTGTCCACACTGAATCCCATCTCCCATCATACTGCTCAATTAACTATGGTTGGTTCCTCTGATATTCCCTACAGTCTTCTCTGCAGTTCACTAACCTGATCTTTTTTCATCAGCTGCAAATATCAATCGTATCTCTTCAGCATTTCCCCACCTACTCCAGATCACAATACATTTTCTACTCTATATTTGTGAGAGTTTGTGCAGCTGTCTAGCTATGGGTATGTCTACACAGCAAAGTTATTTCGAAATAACAACCGTTATTTCAAAATAACTATCCTAGTGTCTACACAGCCATTCCGTTATTTTGAAATTAAATCAAAATAGTGGCGGGCTTATTTCAAAATTGGTAAACCTCATTCCACGAGGAATAACGCCAATTTCAAAATTGCTATTTCGAAATAAGTGCTGTTTGAAATAGGGGGCCTCCAGCCCTTCCCAGGGTGCCCTGGTGGCCACTCTGGCCTCAACCAAGAACACTCCTCTCCCTCCCCCCCTCCTCGGAGCCCTTAAAGGGGTAGACTCTGGCCGCAGTGCCTGTGCCAGCTCCAAGCCTAGAGCCAGCAGTCACTGCCCCTGACCCAGTGGCCCCAAAACATGAGCCAGCAAGCCACTGGCAGCCAGCCCTCCACCGCTCCCCAGGAGAAGTCTGCCAGCTCCCAGGAGCCTGGTCCAGGGTGGAGATCATGGACCTTATTCAGGTTTGGGGGGGGGGGGAGATGCCCCCAACGTCCATGATCTCTGCACTAGACAGAGGAATGTGGCTGTCTATGGCAGGATAGCTGCCAGCCTGGCTACCAAAGGCCACATGCAAACCCTGGAGCAGGTTCGCATGAAAATCAAGTTGGGCCGGTGAGACCCCCAACCCTGAGCCCTGAGCTTCTCCTTCCCCTTCTTCCCCTTGCTTCCCCCTTCCAGCTCCCTCCTCCCAGGTTTCCTCCTCCCTTCTCCCACCCTCTCTCTTCCCCTCTCCCGCCTCCTTTCCTCAGTCTCACCAGAGTTTCATCCCCCCCACTCCGTTTTGTTATATAAAGAGAGTTTGTGTTCATGAAAATACGTGTCTTTTATTTGACATCAGGAAGGGGGGTTAGGGAGGGGTAAGTGGAAGGACATGAGGGAGGAATGAGGCACAAGCCCCCAGTGGGGCAGACCAGGGAGGCTCTTAGTGCTCCTCAGGGTGGAAGCTCTCCCGCAGGGCCTCCTGGATACTGACAGCCCCCCGAAGGACCTCCTGGATAGCAGTCTGCAGAAAGTGCAGACAGGCTCACAGCAACGCGTCCAAGAGAAGCACCAGAGTGCCCAGGGGCAGCTCTGGCTCCATGTTGCAGAGTGCTGTGGTGTCCCGAGTGAGGGCAACCAGAGCACGCGGAGACAAAATGCTTTGCTGTCCCTCATCCAGCTAGGCAAGCAAGCAGGGAAACCTGAGAACTGGCTGTCGGGGGGGTCCTTTTAAGCACAGGCCTCAGATAGTCTCAGGCAGCAGCCACACAAAGTAACTCCTGACCTGATGCCCTGCCGCACCTGGTTCCAGCCAGCCTTAAATGCGATTCAGCGTCCACTCAATGTGGATGCGCTATTTCGAAATAGCAAAAAGCTATTTTGAAATGCATTTTGTGTGTAGATGCGTTATTTCGAAATAACGCTGTAGTGTACACATACCCTATGTGTCCATCCTTCCATCTGTCTGTGAATCTGTTTGTTCAAAAACTCCTCCTAAACAATAGGAGCTAGGACCACCTCTTACCATAACTTAAAAGCAAGGTAAGGGTTTGATTGTGCCAGGACAATGGGATATGCCTGGAATTCGATTGTTTTTCTTAAAATAGAAAGGGAGGGGTCCGGTAAGAGGAACAGTTATACTGTAGAAGGATCGCAGGGGCGGTACCAGGGGCCAGAGATGAATATTGGAACAACTATAATACCATTGGGCCAGCGGGGGGCAGAGGTAGAGAAAGGGACAGCTATATATATATAATATTTCAGAGTGTGTGTCTTTTTGCCTGTATCTGTCCCTCAGCTTGGGGAACATGCACCCCTCCCCCAGCTGTGCCTGCTGCAGTGACCATGGACAGATGCTTCTCGCCTAGCCCCAAACTGCTTCAGTGAGAGAGGGCTGGGGTTGTCCTCTCTCTCTGGAGGAGCCGGCATGCTGAACCCCTCATCCCCAGCCCCACCCCAGAACAATGATTTAAATGAAGAAAAACAAAACTTATTTGAGTTAAGGATCTGAGCAATGCCAGGTAAATCTTTTACTGGATACATAAAATCTGGCTGCTTATTTTGCTGCCTAAGTAAATGCTGAGCTCTGTTGCAAGTCAGGCCCTTTCTGATGTGAGGGCAGCATCTAAGCTCAGTTTAATACAGGTGCCTGAGTCTGGAGTTTTACAGTTGTTTTTGCTTTTCCCAAAAGAACTTCCATCCTCTTGAGTTTATCATTCCTCTTCCTTTTATTTTTTTTTCTTTCCTAGCCTAATCTACTCCCTTGAGGACATCTTGCAACAGATTCTTCATCTTAAATGCCTTCCAATTATTTTGAGGTCTGTACGGTGTTTTTTCTTACTGACACTAAATTCTTGAACTGGATTATCTATGTGTTACTGTTTGCTGCGAGTTCAGATTTCCAGCTTAAAATTATCCATTTTTTGGTTGCCAATAATGCAATGGCATCAAATTTGTCTTGGCATATTTGTTACTATGTTTGTTGTTAAATGTAGAATGTCAAACACAGTACTTATTAGCAAGGGTGCTTCTAATGTCTGACAAAACATTATCATCTCCTTCCAATGCAGAGTAACTTCAGAACAGGAACATGGCTTTTTACTCGTGTAGATTGTCATAGTAAGGTGGGTTTTTTTTTCATAAAAAGAGGCATTGTTTGAATGGCATTGTACAATAATTTGTACAATGTCATATGTCATCTGGAATATAATGTGGCGAAATCTAATTTCTTCTGACTGCATGTGTCCTTGCCAGAGGTCTCCTTGCCACTCAAACTGAGATCAGGAGACCACTTATTTCTACACTTTTTCTAATGGGTCCGTTTCATTCATCCCATTAGACATATAAATATCCACAGTGAGACTCAGCAGAGCAAGAGATTTTGCACATTATTGCTCCAGCCCTTATTGAATTGTAGCTCTTTGTTACTCACATGTACAATGTTTGACTTGTAGTTCCTTTTTTTTTTCTTGACATTTATTAGGTCATCCAGTCCTTCTGCATGTAGCCACGTGAGGACAGCTCCTGGACCAGTTTATGTGCTTTTCTCTTAAAGCTGCACCCTAGCCTGCATTCATGAAAGTTATCAGATAATGATGGTGCTAAGCTGTTTTTATGCCCACTCTCACACACATGACTCTACCAAAGAAACATCCTGGGTCAGAGATACTTTAATTCAGGCTGCTAATGTCATCTTATCATCATCAAACCACGGGACACAGAGCAGCAGCTCTACTATTAAGTGGTATCTGTACAAATTTGGGAGGGCTAATCCCCACCCTGTCTGGGTAATTACAACGCCTGCATTTTAATCCGGCGATTGTGTGTGGCCCATATGAAGGGCAGAGCGGCTCCAGTGAATTGACAAAAGCAGCTTGTGGGATTTTGATGGGGCTGCCGTGGCAAAGACGATTATACTTTGGTAATGTTACTGTTTTGATTACCCATCCATTCTGCCTTCTAGTCCTTTTTGGCATGCATTTCAGCATCTTATCATAACGTAAATTCAAACTGGCTTGAAGGGAATTAGCAAGCCATGTATCAAGATATTTTTGTCTGACTGGCGACCTTTTCTTTGGGGCTCTCCTGTGATTTGGGCAATGGGTTTTTGCTGAGACACACAGTCAGAGCTCATTTTTATGGTGACTTTCTGTCAAACCCCAGAGTCCTTTAAACTTCCCGAGGCTGGAAAAGGTTTGCCAGAGCTCTTCCCGAGGCCTCACCATATAAGCCAATGGTTTGTCCTAGTGTAACAAGGCTTTGTCCAGTACAAGTCCTCTTTGTTTACCTTTAATCAGCACATACTGCCTGAACCTTCCACATGTGGTTTGATAACCAAGGCAAACAACAGGCGTGTAGGCAACCTATCTCTCAGCCATGTGCCTGCTGAAACTCTGCCCGTAGATTCCAGCTGCTCCTGGTAACGAGTGTAGTCAGGGTTTTTATCTAGGACTTTCACCTAGCTAATGCATTTGCCACCAAATTGCATTGTTCCTAGTGCTGCAAAAGAAAAATCCCATCATCTTCTCTTTCTTGTATTATTACCCTGTGTTTTGGTTCAGCCAGCAATAGGTTGGAGACACCAATTCTGAATTTGGATCCGGGGTCCTTGTATATAGGGTTTTGCTCTGAGCCCATCTTGAGCTTAATTCTTAAGGATCATCTACTGATGCTGCCTGGTGCTGGGTGAGGTTTGGCCATGGGGAATCATTCCATATGAGGGTGCTGCTTTGTTGTTAGTAGCAACTCTTAATTCAGGGTGAGATTCCCTGGAAGATAACTATGTGCTTATGACATGGATGTGCACTAGGACTATGCCTGTCCTGGCTCACACCCTTTCTGTTGCTGATGGAGGAGATGAGCAGTCAGGCCTTCAGTGAACTGAGTCGGTCAGAGTTGGACCCCTGTATCAGATGCTGAAATCACAGACGGGGAATCCAGGGACTGTGTTCCTCTTGTTATCTAGCCCAAGCCAATGGCTCACCTCCCTCTGTTCTTGTTAAATGACAGACCCATATGCAGGGATGTGTGAATGTATCTCCCCCCCTCCATGGTCCCCCAAGTAAGTGTGAGGCTGGGGCCAATTCCAGCCAGAATGGAGAAAGCTGGGGCAGCATGCTCCCCGAGCCTCCCTCCCCTGTGCTCCAGCCAGCCAGGGAAAGCTGGGGCAGATCTCCCCTCTCCCCTTGCTCCTTCAGGAGCGAGGCCGGAGGCAGGACTGGGCTGTGAACTCCTTTATATTTAAAAAAATGGCAGCCCACATTTACAAAAAAGCATACACACACACCCAGAAATTCTTGCATATGGGCCTCAATGATCTCATAGCTGTAGCTAGAAAGACAGGGTTTGTCTAAACTGCAATTAGACACCTGTAGCTGACCTGTGCCAGCTGTCTCTAGCTAAAGGGCTTGGACTAAGGGGCTATTTAGTTGAGGTGTAGACATTTGGGCTCAGGCTGCATCGCAAGGTCCTAGACCCTGGGCTGTAGCCTGGTCCTGAACAGCCACCCTGTAGTTCAATAGCCTCATAGCCCCACAAGCCCAAGTGAGCTGGTCTGGGCCAGCAGCGGGTGTCTAATTGCCATGCAGACATAGCCAGAAACAAGTCTACAAAAGCAGGAAAGATTCTACCTCTTTATTTCATTCTCTCAGTCAGAACTCTGGTGGTACCTGGGAGCTGGGCCATCAGAAATAACCTGCCGGTTGCTCGTGGAGTACAGTGAAAGCAGAAATCATGTGGTGAAAAAGATTAGACCAGACCTTCCTCCTACCATTTATGAGAAACAAAAATCCTGCTAAGAAGTGACAGCTTTAGCCTGGCTAGGCCCATGGCATTTGGCATACTGGCCATATTGGAGATGTGGGTTAAGGGGAGCTTGGCTTTTGAGGGTAGAACCAATGTGAGCATGTGGGGATGCAGAATGGCACTGGGATGCTTTGAGCACAGGAATTGCCAGGCTGAATCAGACTCAAGGCCCATTACCCTGTCTCTGACAGAAGGTAGTACCAGATGCTTCGGAGCAGAAGGCACACGTGGGACAAAATCTGCCCCCTATGTCAGCTCTCACTCTCATTTCTGACAGCTGGAGATTGGCTGAAGCACCCAAAATGAGTAGGGTTGCCAGATGTTTTCACAAAAAATACCAGACCCCCCCCCCCCAAAAAAAAGCGCTGGGAAAATTTTGTTGAGCAAAAAAAAAAAAAAAGCACTGGGCCACTGAAATGCAGTTGCAGCCCTTTTAATTGCCAGGCCACTCCCCTGCCACTCCTCCCACCCCCTCCACGTGTCTGTCGGGTGCTGAGCCGGGAAAAGTAGAAAATACTGGACATTTTATATGTCCGGTATTTTCTCAATTTCTTTACTGGACAAAAGGTGCAAAGACCAGACTGTCCGGTTCAATACCGGACACCAGGCAACCCTAAAAATGAGGCTTAATAGACTCTCCTATTAGCACTGCTTGTGACAACTGAATATTCTTGAGCATGTTGGAGGATAGCTTCAGGCAGACAGCTTCTGTGGAGGGGATTGTGCTGTTGAAACCATGTAGGGATGTGGGGGGCATGGTTGTGAGCTGCTAGGAATGGGGCCTAGGAGCACAGTGAAGGTTTGAGAAGATTTGGGGTAATGGCCCTGGAGTCCTTGGGAGTGGTGGAGACCCAGGTGTGCGGGAGGTGAAATGAGTGTGACAGTGACCCACGGCTGCCAGGGTCATGACAGAAAAAGGTTGGAGTACAGCATGGAAGCTGTTCAGGGTGATGCTGGGGCATAGTATAGGCAAGACTTGAGGTGGTTGGAGCCGGTTGTGGTCACAGCAGGGGTGCAGTGAGAGGGTAGCAGCGGGGAAATGGTTTGGGGAAGCAGTTGAGGGGGACTGGGAAAGGCCCAGGAAGCTGTTTGGGGAGCAATAGTGAAAGATTTGGGGATCTGCATGAGCCCTTTGGCGTGCAGGTTGAGAGTGGATAGGGGTTATGGGAACAGGTGGGCTGCTGGGGCTTGGCTCTAATCTCATTTCATACTGGGGTAGATTGGGATTAACTCCATTGAACTCGCACAGGTTTTATACTGGTGTGACTCTAGTGAGTGAGATCTGAGTCAGGCCCTTTAGTTTTATTCTGTACAAACTCTGTGCCATAAGAAAGAAATCCCACATAAAGGAGAAGCTCAGCTTTACCATCCCACAAAGATAATCAGCCAAATTCTGGCTCTAGAATTCCCAGGTGGGCTGAGCCAGCCCCATCTCACTGGAGCAGAGAGCACACTGGCTGTCCTGGTGAATTATGGTACCAGGGCTGGACCTCTGACTTCTAACACCAGCAAAGAGGGACACAGATCTTGAAATTCTGCTGTGCAGCTGTATGTCTTTCCTTCCCAGGGTGTTTGTGGGAGCTGCAGAGGGAGTAGCAGTGCCACGGGAAAGGCAGTGAAAAGAAAGAGAAATGCTGCCTGTTCCATTCTGAGTCCTTAGCCAAATTAGCTGGACAAACATCCTGGGAGGGAGCTGTAATCAGGCAATGTGTAGCTGTCCTTAGGGAAGGTTTGCAGCTGATCACACCGCAGCTGGAGTGCTAGAGAGTGAGTGAATTCTGAGCTCACTTGACACAAATGTGAAGTAGGGTTTTGCTGCAGCTAGAGGGCTGCGCTGATGCACATCTCCAGTGTGTGTCTGGCTATGCTGATGCACATAGCCAGTGCTGTCTCCGGCTGCGCTGAGGAGTGGTCCCCAGTGCTCTACCTGGTGTTGTCTCTGACTGAGGCTTCCAAGCAAAGCAGCTCAAGAATCCATCCTGAAAGGAAGAGGCTGGAGTCATTCCAGGCGAAAGGCTCTTCCTAAGCAACATCATGCACGGATCAGATTTACTTCAGTTACCTTCTCTCCCACTTAGGGGCTGAGACACTCTTCATCACTCAGGTAAGGAGCATGGCTGGACTTTTCTCAGTCAGGGTACTTTCCTGCTTTGACCAGGCAGTAGCAGCTGGGGCAGGATTAGCAAATAGTTGTTTCTGGGAGGGAAATGCTGGTAAGGATTTAGCAAAAGATTTTGACCCCAAATATTTCAGAGAAATTGCAGAGCAACTTCAGATGGGTCTGTAAATCGGAGGTGGCCACAGAGGTAAGGGCACTTTGAACTTTCCCTTACAACTCAGCCCTCTGCTAAAGTTTGGGGATTAGTAATTAGACTGTGTGGTGGCAACGAGAACGAATAGTCAAACCATGAATGATAGATGCTCGTCATGTCACTCATGGCATCACAGGAAGATGCTTGGAAGATTTAGAAGAAGCTGAATAGAACAGAAGAGGCAATTAGTCAGTTTGGTTCATTGTGCCAATACTGAACCTTCTTCTTGTATGCATGTAAACCCCTTTTCAGTGTAGGTTGGCAAGATCCTATCAGCTCTTGAGCAATGTCTGTGGGAAAGGAGCTGTGAGTTTGGAGTTCTGACCAGTGCCTAGCTTGTAATTCATTTTCCTAGGCTGTTGCAGGTTTCATACCCACCCCCACTCCCCTCTGTGCTACTCAGCCCCCCTTTACGAAGCTGCTTGCTGAGCTTTCAAAAACTAGATTTTGTCTGAATTAGCATAGCATCTACCACCAGAAACTTCTCCCCCTACCCCCAAGGGACCTGAAGGGAAAGCAAGGATGCTATGTAAATAACACGGATAATTGTAGAGGCTGGTGTGAGGCTCTGTCTGAGAGTCTCACTGGAAAAGCCACGGTCTCAAGAGGATAATGGATGGCTACTTCGCAACTTGACAGCAGAAGGGTGTTGATATATTTATCTAGCAAAAGTTTCCAGTGCCATGAAAATAACTGGCAGATTTACAGAGCATTTGGAAACAAAATGCTCCTTGTTTTGATTCCCTGCTTCTCCACCAGAGACAGGTAGTAAACAGGCTACGGGAGGGTGAGTAGGTTACTGCAGCTCCCGTTTGGGATCCTCATTCTGTTCAGCACAGTCCCTGCTTTGGACACGGTGGTCCCACAGCCACCTCAGGGCTTTGTCCATCCCTGTCACCTCCTTGTGTTCAGGCTTCAGTGCTCCTTGGGGAAAGGAGCCTCCGAGCCAGGCACTCTGAGACTCTGCTATGAATCTCCCTTTCATGCTACCTGCCCCATGCCCCCTGCGCCCAGTTTGGTGAAGAGTCAGCATTGTCCAATGGGGGTGCCCTTTGTCAGGCTGGCCCAGCATTCTAGTGTGAAATCACACCCTGCCCAAGAAGAGTTAATCTGTGAGGCTATCAGGCAGTTTTCCCAGGTGAAGGGAAACACTGACTGAACTGTGAGACTGGAATTGCAGAAGCTGGAGACAGAAGGGACCTGCATTAGCTCACTTTGCCCATCTCCAGGAGCCGGGTCCTTCTGTAGTAGCTGTTCTGTAGTATGTGTCCGATCTAGTGCTGAACATCCAACGGATGGAACTCACACCTGAGGAGATGATCTCCCAGTGCAAGAGAAGTAGCGTTGCTGCTCAGTGAACTGTTTCCTCATATTCAGCCAAACTTAGCTCACTGTTATGTCCATCTCGTCCCTTCTACATACCCCCTTGTTTGTCACTCAGAACAACCCCTCTCTTGCTTTGGGGCATACACCCTTCTGATATTTGCCACCTCCTGTCTTGCTCCTTTAATCTCCTGCCAGAGGCTTTTCCCTACTGCCCTGTCATTTTCATTGCTCTTTCTGGACTCTGTCAAGCTCCCTCTGCTAATAGCAAGCCTAAAATTCAATGTGGTAACCCAGATATAGTGACACCAGAGCCACATTCCCATCTCTGCCAGGGGCATTCAATTGTGGAGTGTGCGTCACCAAACTGCATTGGCCTTTGTTACACACATTGCAAACACCTGTAGTATTTGCTGCCCTCTCTCTCCCCTGACCATCATTCCTGATCCCAGCTCTTCCTCCTGCAGAGAGGGGTTTAGGGTTATTATTCCCAGGCATAATAAAAACACTTTCCCAAATGAAGCCTAGAGTACACTACTATGTTGGTAAAATAATGTCACTGCACAGCACTGAGCAATGTAGTTATATCAACCTTAACCTCCTGTGTAAACAGCAGTAGGTCAATAGGAGAACATCTCCCATTGGTAGAAATACCACCTCTCTGGAAAGTGGATTAACTACAGTGATGGGAGCGCTTTCCCTACTTGCATAGGAGGGAAAGTCTTCTTGTAGATACTAACATGGCTACTTCTCTGAGACTTTTCACTTAAGCATGCATTTTAAGTGTTGAGCTGCACTTACTTTACTATTTTTCTAACCTTTGTACATCTAGGTAGAGGGATCTTATGTAGCTTTAGCATGAGACTAACAAGCAGAAGATGCAGATTCAAGTCCCATCTCTATCACTGACTTGCTATGTGATCTTAGGCAAGTCATTAAAAATGTCTATATGCCTCCCTTTTCCTATCTATAAAATGGGGATGATACTGACTCACCTCACAAGGGAGAGGAAGAGCGTGTAAGGATTTTTATGTATTCAGAGACAGAGAGGCCATGACCAGTGCAGTATAAATATAATGTTAAGCCAGCAGTCTCCAAACTTTTTTGTTCGTAGCCCCCACTTATCTGGTCCATGCCTCCCAGGGAGCCTCAGTGTGGAGCAGGAACTGGGTGTGGTGGATTGACTGTCGGGGGTGCCACCAGATGGGGTCTTACTGAGCCTACCAGCCCTACTAAACTGGGTTTTCCTTGCATTGGATTGCTGTGCCACGACCTCAAGTCCTTTTCCAGCACATAGCCGGCAAGACCACACCCAGCTGTAGACACAGACTGCAGTCAGATCAGTGTGAGAGGGTTCAGCTCAAAGATGTGCCCTATTTGATGCACACACTATCTGGAGTGCAAACCTATCTGGAGTGCAAACCTAGAATAATAATGTCTGCACTGTATAGAGAGCTGCATGAGCTCATAAGAATTCACCCTCTTCTTCAATGTGGAGAGAAGTATGCACAGCTTTTCGCCTCTCCTCCCCCCCAGATATGAATGGCACAAACTGGGTTTTGACATAAACAAGAAATACCCTTATTAACTACGAAAGGTAAGTGTTAAGTGATAATACAGGCGAGCAAACAAAACAGATATCCTTAGTAAATAAACAAAACCCACAAACCTTAGCACACCAGATATACCTTAGAAAATTCTCATCCTGAGTGATAAACAGGCTGGCAGATTCTTAAGGCACAAGTTGCCGTGGTTTTCCCAAGTTTTCTTATACTGGCTACAAATCCTTCCAGCCTGGAACCATCATTTCCCACAGTTCAGTCTTTATTCCTCAAGTGTTTCCAGGTGTATTGTTGTAGGGAGAGTAAAGTACCCCTACAATGTCATTGTCTCCCTTTTTATATCTTCTTCCCACTTGCTGGAAAACTCTTTTGCTGTGACCAGGCTGTAACAGTTCCCATTGTGTAATGCTGGCTCTGAGAGGTTTCTGTTGTGTAATCTGGGTGCTTGTTTTGCATAAGCAGCCAACACTGTTTGGCTTTTTGACTGTTTTACCTGAAAGGCTGCTTGTGGGTGCTTTGAACCTCACCACACGTGTCAGTAACACATAAGCAGCCAAACTTTGTAACTTCACACACAATAACACACACAATCCAATGAGATATTCATGTTTAGCAGATCATGACTTTCAGAATGATACCTCATTATATGTACTTTGTACAAAACATCCTCATTACATCACTGTGCTGACTACTGGGGTGTCATACCAGGAGCGGAGCTGTGGCCAGGAACACTGTGATGCAATTGGAACCAAGGCCTCATTGTAGCTGGGGCCACATTTGGGGCCAGGAGCTTGGGGCCAGGGGCTGAGGTCAGGGCTGGGACCAGAGCTGCATCTGGAGCTGTGACCAGAGGAGGGACTGTGTGCAGGAGCAGAGTTGGGGCCAGAGTGGGCATGGGTGGTCCTTCCTCCCTGTCCCCCGGGAGCTGGTCTAGCCCTGCCATTCCCCTCAATCACTGCTTCATCCTGCCCCTTGCCCCCCCGGGGCATACCTCGCAGTGTGAGAACCATTTTGTTAAGCACAAGCCGTATGCCTTCATTTATATAGGGCTACTTACATGCTGAGGGTTATGCACCTGCTTAAATGCTCTGCTGGCTTCAGGTCTCAGTATCCAAAAAATGCTAGGAGCTTTACAGAAACATGACACTCAGTCTCCCTGTGCCTCCATCCAGCAGTCTCAGGGGCTGCACCACAAACCCTGCTTACTCCCCAGAATCTGCACAGATGCCAGAGGATGTTGATACAGGCAAGCTTGGAGATGCCTCCAGGGAGGCTGGTTTTGTGCCTCTGCAGCAGCTCTTTAGCAGTTTGGCTGGAACAGAGCCACACTACTCCTAGGGCTTCCCCTGGAACTTCTCTTAAAGGGGAATCCCATCACAAGCGGGGGAATTACCCTGGGGCTCTGAGCTCAGTAGTGCTTGGAGGGGAAGGATGCATTTCCCCACCTACTTGCATGCACCCCGACACTGCAGAGAGCCCTCTGTACAGACCAGAGGAACAGGATGCTACCATGGAGGCAGCTGAGCCCCTTCTACATGGGAGGGCAAGAGCCATGCATAGAAGTTCCATACAGCCCCAGCTCATGGGAGCATGATCAGGCCCTTACTTGGTTCATGTTCATGAAGCAGGAGGTACCTTTGGGCATATCAGTGATCAGTAGGCTACATAAACATCATAGAAGATTAGGGCTGTGTAACGACGTACACACAGGGATAATCAACCTATGCCTTTATTTGCATCCCACCACCATTGTCCCCCCACGGACTCCAGAGTCGGGCCTGCCTAAAAGTTCCATCTTTACACCGCGGCTGCCCCAGTGGTTGCTCTGACCTGGCCCCAAGTGTAGGGGAGTGGGGGGTCTGGGCCTGCCCTCTCTCACGGACCCCAGCCCAGGGCCCTAAGGATGCAGACCTACTGTGGTCCAGTCTGGCTGGCGGGGCTTCCCACCGTAACATTCCAGCCCACGGGCTTTTAGGGAGCTCTGCCCTGGGCTGCTTCCTCTCCCCTTACCTAAACCTGTCTTCCCCCAGCATCCCAGCTGCTCGCCGCGCCCTCGCATGAGCCTGCCAGGTGGCTGACTCCCCGCACCGTTTTTCCTCCCCTTACAGAGATGCCGTTGTACTTTTTAAGCTTTGGTGCTGGGGTGTTACGTCCCGCTCCCCTCACCGCCGTGCCTCCTCCCCTCCCTTATGGCCTGGGAGCACGCCGCGCATGCCCTCTCGCGGCCTCCCTGTGCCCCGCCCCTGCCCGCGCCAGGAGGCAGGCGGGGCGCAGGCGCTGAGTTCCGCCCCACGTGGGCTGGAACCATGCTGCGCCGGCCTCTTCCCTGCCGCCTCGCGCCCTGTACAGGGCCGCTGCCGGCGGTTCCCAGGTGTGGGGCAGCCATGCCCCGTCACAGGCTGGAAGAGCCCTCAAGAGATTGTCTAGTCCAATGCCCTGCCCAAAGCAGGACCAAGTCCAGCTAAATCATCCCAGCTGGGATTTAAAAATCTCACAGATGGAGATTCCAGCCCTTCCCTAGCTAACTCATTCCAGTGCATCGCCATCCTCCTAGTGAAATAGCTTTTTCTAATATCCAACCTAGACCTCCCTCACTACAGCTTGAGACCATTGCTTTTTACTCTGTCATCTGCCACCACTGAGAATAACCTAGCTTAGTGGAATTTGCAACTCTTCCTGGTTTGATATCATCCATGAGCATCATTCACTTCCCCATTCCAGATCACTAATAAAGATGCTAATCGGGCCAGACCCAACACGAGGCTACTGCCACCTCCATTCCTTGCTGTTTGTCTTTGCCCTTTGTTTCCAGTCCTTTGGCAGGTTCTCAGCCCACGTGGCTGAGTCAGACCCAAAATAGGCTGAACTGTTTTTACACTTTAGATTATACAGCACACAGTATAAAATTCCAATGACTGTTTATTTTAAAGCACCTAAGTGTGAAGAGCATGTCATGAAACATGTATAGCCCCAGCCCCTGCCTCTACACCTTCCAATCGAAATCCAGGGGACATGTCAAGGAGGGAAGAGAAACAGACCCACTGGAGAGGTAGATTCCAGCTCAAGTAGACATAACCATGCTAGCTCCATCAGACCTAGCATGAGTACATCTCCTTCAGCTAGAAGTTACACCAAAGGCCTCAAGAGGAGAAGGGAAGACGAAGGACAAAGGCATTGACAACACTGTTCAGCACGGCATGAGTACAGCTTTCTGCTCCATTAAAAAAATCTATACACGGTATCCTCACCATCATGCCTGTCTCTCCCCGGACGCACAACCTGCTCTGTTGCCAAGTACAATTCCTGAAGCTGCCAGCAAACACAAGAGGCAAGGGAAAGAGAGTGAGTTGGGTTGGATCTTTTTGCCTAAAGCAATCTCTGCCTGGGCTGAAAATGCACAGGGCGGAGGAAGGACTTTGGAAATATTGAATCCCTTTTCCCCTCTCCAGCTACAGTTGCTCCTGACTTCAGACTGAGCAAACCAGTGCTCAAAGTCTGGGGACGTCTATCATCATCTAGGAGCCGTGGCTTTGGTAAGACAGTGCCTCAAGTGTGCTCCTCAGCACTTGGGCTCAGTTTTTAATGTTTATTGTCTTTTGTTGCTGGGCCCATGGCCTCTTAGCAGCCCTCTTACACAGACACTTTAAGCACTGGGGGGAATGCCAAGCTTTACATAGTAACTGCTGCACTGGTTTCTCTGAACAGAGCTGAGGGCCAACCCAGACATATCAGAGGAGATTTGCAAAGGGCATTGGATGCTCACTTACTGTTGATGTTGTTTAAGTTGATTTGGAGGCCTGTCAGGCCTTTTGTGACTGAAAATCTCCCCCATTATCTTATCCTTAAACCATTCATTTGCAGTGCGTCAGGTTTTATGGTCTGGCATATGTGGCCCTTCTGCCGAGGTTAGTAGGGTTGCCAGGTGTCCGGTATTCACCCGGAAAGTCCGGTATTTTCACCTCCTGTCCAGTAAAAAAATTCAGAGAATACCAGACACCTAAGATGTCCGGTATTTTCTGAATTTTTCCCCGGCCAGGAGGCAAAAATGCTGGACACTTGGCAACCCTACAAACACTCAGCACCTGGCTTAGCCTTCCCCCC
>CM057848.1:40553070-40568221 GCA_030068395.1 Apalone spinifera
CCCCAGGTCCCTTTCTGCAGAACTACTACTTAACTGGTTGGTCCCCAGCTTGTACTTGTGCTTGGGGCCAGGAGACGGGCAGTGTGGGACCCTGAATGCACAGGGCCACGGGGCCCTGAATGCACAGGGCGCAAGGCGACCGCCTCGCTTGCCTTGCCCAAGGGCCAGGCCTGACTAGCAAGATGAAAACAACCATAGGCACATCACAGTTTATAAGGTCTCCGAGCATGTTCAAGCAGTGGCTGTTTTTTCTTGTCTCATCCTTAGCATCCAAAGTCTTACAGAGCTCCAAGAAAAGGCAGAGCTAGTTCTGCGGGATGACAACATCTGACAGCATTATAATTTTACCCCAGCCAGGCCCCCTAGGTGAGAACAGTGGCTCAGTGCGGGACATGCCATCTCATTGTTGGAAAACATTTACAGCCAGTGGGTCCTGATAGTCTGTTAAGTTGGGTTCCCAGCAGCTGTACATGCTTGAAATTTCAAGCAGGTTTTCCTTATTGGGGACTAGATGACAATCTCTCTTTGGCCTTCTCTACTGCTGTTTTTTTCCTGGCATATGCCTGGTCAGGATCACTGATGGAGGGGAGGGGAGGGGAGGGGAGTCAAAGAGGGCATTTGCTCCAGGGCCTGGCAATTCAGAAGGCCTCAGGTTCCTGGCAGCCACTGCTGCTACTACAGGAGTGGTGGCGGCCGGACCTCTGGGCCCTTTAAATCAGTGCTGGAGTGCCATGTGGTGAACTCTGTGTGACTCTCAGGGCTGGCTGGTGTGGGGGGAGCAAGGCACAAGGGTTGCCCCCAGCCCTGCCCCTTTCGCTGAAGGCCCCACCTTTCCTGGACTGCAGAGCTGGCCCTGGAGCTTGCCCGGACCTGTTGGACCCACTGTGCATGGCAACTCTGCCATGATTTTCTTGGTGAGATTCAAAGGTGAGCAAGGAGAACTCAAAGCACACAGCCTGCACTCCAGTTACTCTGTTTCTGTGCTGTAGACTCTGAGGATGGCTGCAATCTGCTCTAGAAGTTACAGTTCCCTTCTTCATGGCCCATATGCTCTGGTCTGACACTTTATTGCTGAGATGGACTGTCAGAGCCCTGACAGCTTGCAAGTGTCTCCCAAGCTTCTCTCATGGGTAATTCCTTAAAGGGCTTGTAAATTTGAATGACAGCCTCTGCCAAATTCCACTGTGATGAAGTCAATGCCTTGACCTTCACCCCCCTGAGCAGAAAATTATCAGAGGCCTGTTGTTCCCCCCCAAATTAAAAACCAAAAACCAAAACACCAGTTGCACCTGACATGCTTTGCTCTTTATAACCCCCAACGTTGCTTACTGTTCACATTGCCCTGTAGGGGTAGAGACGTTTCTTTTTACTCCTAGTTCCATTATTTGATTAGCATCTGAAGTGATGGGGAGTAAAATCTAAATTTTAGATGCAGAGTAGCTGTCCTGAAGCAATGGAATTACACTACTGTAACAATCTGCACAGCTAAAGCTCTTGACCAGGTCTGCATAATTTCCTGGCTTCGTTATTGTTACCTCTCACTCTTTGGCCTCCCTGACAGCCACCCTGCAGACGGTAGGTACAGTCAGGATGCTGCTTCAGGAATCATTTTCTTGGCCCTCTGCTGGCTCTGCATTCTCCACCTCCCTCACCTTTAGATTCTTATCCTCCCCTGTAAGGCCCTACACAGCTCTGCCTGTCTCTACTTTGTATCTTAGTGCTTTGCCTTCCTCAGCCATTCTGCTCCACCAGTGACATGAGTCTGCACTGTCTGTCTGGCCACTCCCCCCAGAAGCACCATTGTGCCTCCTTCCATGTCTCCTCACTGTGCCTGGGACACCCTCCCTGAACTGATCCTGAAAGTCACTATGCTCTCCTCCTATCACCATTCCCACAGCAAACCATCAATGGATAATAGCCAGCAGCGTGTGCTGGTGCCCAGTTAATTGATTTATGGTCTTAGACAATAAGAGAACATACTGACAGGAAACATGCTAATAGGCACCTACAGCCTACTTAACATGTGTTCCTCTATCATGGGTACTCTTCCCTTGCCCTTCCCTTTCATTGTTTGATACATCAAAGTGTTCCCTCTTTTGCATCTTGCCTTAAGCTAAATCATGAGTGTGACCTTTGGGCAGTATTGTAATTAATAATTAGTATGAGTAAGATCAGAACCCATGTAATTGCTGGATTCAGCCTCAACTTTTTCCTGAGAATCATTCCCTCTTTTGTCTTTCTCTGCTCTCCTAGGTCCTTTCCAGTTTGTACCTTCTCAGCTAGAGGTGGCAATTGTAAGTGTAGCCGAATCATTAGCTAGTTACCATAAGAGCCTGCAGTGCATGGCACACCGATCTGTTGATCTGTAAATAAAATGGACACATACTGTAAAAATAAAGGTAAATGCAAGTAGCTCCCCCCAGAAGTAGATGAAAGGATCCCTGTGTGTAGTCTATTTATGGGGTTGTTCCATTTGTAAAATGCTTTGAGGCCTTCTGGATGAAAAGCTCTAAAGAAATGTCAGGTCTTTATGCCAACAAACAACAAAATTGAGCCCTGGGAATGGTTATTGTCAAAAAGAAAGCCAGCCAGTGAGGAAGCACCCATAACAGCTAGGGCTTTTGCTGGCAGAGAGTATGCAAATGAAGGACTGATTAGCATTTTGTCATGCTTCATTTGCATAATCTAGTCATGCCATTTTTGTGCAAGGGTTTTTTGTGCAAAACAAGCAGTGTGGACGTTTCCTTTTTGCACAAAAACCCCTTTTTGTGCAAGATCCTTATCCCTGGGATAAGGTCCACACTGCTTGTTTTTGCACAGAAATAGTTCGAATAGATTATGCAAATGAAGCGTGACAAAATGCTAATCAAAGCATCATTTGCATACTCTCTGCTGGCAAAAGCTGGCAGTGTAGACAAAGCCTAGGATGGATTTCCACTGTCCACTGAGTTAAGTCAAGGGAGCTAGGAGTGTGAGCTCCCTATCCTTTCCAGACACCTGCACCTCTTTCATGACTCTGATTTGTCTTGTATTCCCCTCAAGTGTCACCTCACTTAAAGGACACAAAAATAGAATTCAGACACAAAAAAGAAAAGTGTCACAGCACGCTAGTACCAAGAAATTGCTACTCTCTCATTTCTACTATATCATTATCAAATAAAGTGACTGGGCTATGAATATTGCTCTGACATTTCAGTGTGCTATCTGAGCCTGTTTTTCATTTCTGAACTGTCTCTGAAGCCAAAGCCCCTCTGCCACATAACTTAGCTTGTCAGGGCCCAGGAAATTGCCCTGCTTGCTGCTCCTTCATGTCAGCCCTGCACTTGCAACCCCTTTAAGCCCATCCCAGGGCCTGATTGCCTGTGGGCCACAGCTCCCAGTTTCAGAAACACTCATCTAGATGAGCTGAGCACCCTGAGAAGACCTCTGAGTACCCCCCAAGGTACATGTAACCCTGGTTGAGAACCACACTGAACTACCCATGTCTTGCACCGGTCTGAGAATCAACTCTTTACTGCAATATGCAGTCCTCTGTAGAGAGACTGAGACATCTAGTGGACAGATAAAAAAATAGCAGGATCATAGATTTAATAGGAAAATCTATTTTCTGCACACTGATGCTGCAGTGCACATTGTGTGCTGCCTACACATGCAAAAAGGTTCCCTGCCCCAAAAAGCTCACATTCCAGGAATACAGGTGGTGGAGAAATGGTGGGGGGAACAGGAGACAAAGAAAATGTGGACCTCTTTAATATATATTGGTACGTCAACACTTAGCGATGCGTGTTCAGGAGCTTCAGGGGGTAGCCGAGTATACCCGATGCATGTTAATGTACCCAGCATGTTCCAAACCCCACTTGCCCTGGGATCAGATTAGGGTGCACTTAGACAAGCCCATCTGGCTTGCATTGGGTAAATTAACATTTTAAAGGAATTTAGAGGCTTGTGTATAATGTGAGGATTCCTTATGGAGCTTCCTCCATGTGATGCTGCTTCTCAAACAGCTGTTTGGCTGGCGCCACTGAAGGGATTGGGGGGCCAGTGGTCTGGCTCCCACCATGAGAAGCCAGGCCGTGACCCTAAGTAGTTTGGATGAAATGTTTCTGCAGAGAAACATTTATCCAAACGAGAATGAAGATTTGATTTGCATCTGGAAATCAACCAATTTGCCTAGCGAATCCTTGAAAAGCATCACACAGCATCTCAATTCTCAAAGCAATTTAGTCTCTGCCAGCTCCGGAAGCCCATCACTGCGGCAGCTGAGTGCACCCCTATTAGGAGGACAGAACAAATGCCTTATTTGCTCCTTCCACACTCTATCAAACAAGTTGCTTCACAGCTGTGCATTAGCTGCTCTTCATCACAGACATCCTGTATCCTGCCCATTCACCAGAGCCACAGTCTGTGTTCCCGTCTGCCCCTATCGTGGCTGTCACTAAATCCTTCCCCCATAATAGCTAGACAATCCCCTCTCTCACCATCCTGCTTGCTAGAACAATTGTACACACCTGGATCATAGGCTGCTTGGATTACACTTCCCTCTCCCTGTGTTTCCTGCAGATCCCATCCTTTTGATCCATATGCTGCTCTGACCAGCTTTCTCCCTTGCTGCGCAGATGACCTCTCCTTTTGTCTCGCATCCCTCCCCTGGTTTCCTCTCCTTTTGCACCTAGTTCAAGCTCCTTGCTCTCTTCTTCAAGGCCCTAGATAATCTCAGCACTGCATTCATTTCTGCTTACCCTCCCCCACCATACCCTATTCTGAGCCTGTTGCTTTCACTTTAAGGCTCCTTTTGTTTTTTGCTCATGCTTGACCTGGCCCCTTTTCTTATTCTTCCTCGTTTGCTTGAGACGGTCTTCCTCAGCCATGGGCCTGAACGGTTGGTCTCTGCTCCTTCTTATCCCTCCTGTAAACCATTTCTTTTGCCCGCGCAACTGTGACCCTCTTCCTGGTATCACTTTCCCCTGCTTTTCACCTTCCCTTCTGGGTATTTTCTCTCTTGGTCCGAACCAGATAATTAGTTCCCAGATTCAGGGATGTCGCCTCCTTGTGTGTCAGACAGGAGGAGGGACCTTCTCTTATTTCTGGAAAGCGTCACGCACATTGTGCACTAATTATGATCATGTGCATGTACAGGATAGCACCCATACGTGACAGTAACGTCTCTATTGCCTTCTCTGTGCAACCACTGCTGCCATGACAAGTGCTACACAATAGGGTTTGATTTGGATACTGCTGCCCATGGTTCTGCCTGGAGGCCTAGGCAGGTGAGATGATTTATATGCAACTTTCACTGTATCTGGGGCTTTCTCCTTGCAGCTGCTGTGCTGTTATCTCCTGGCTTCCCTGATTGCTCCTTTTTCAAACAGCTTCATCATGAGCCTGGCAGTACGGCTACAGTGCCGGGTACTGCCCTCTGAATGGGCCAGCATGGGTCAGTTGGGAGCGCTCCTGCATGTCAGCCAGAAAGTCCTGTGGCTTAGAGTCTTACATCAAGATTTTCTAGCCTGCAGGGTGTCTGGGGAGATGTAACTCAGCCATAACCTGACAGTGAGTGCTAGAGACTGGACTGAATGTTTTCCTGGCACAGCAACTAAACTGTGATTGATTATTGGAAAAGTTACTTAATTTACCATGAACCTGGCTCGTTACACTTGCATCTGTGCCAGGTGTCAAATGAGAATCAAGGGCTGTCCACTGAGAGTATTCAGTGACCTCTACCTGTAAACGTATTGCCCTGGGAAGGGTAAATGTGCCAGACTTGAGAGCAAGGGGCTTTGGAGCTGGGAGACACCAGAATCTGGCCCTATGTGTTTTTTCCTTAGCTCAGTTCATGTCCCTTGTTTCCAGCGTAGCTCGTTTTGATGATCTCACAGTGCGAGGCACAGGGATCAGTCTGGTTTTCTGCCAAGGACTGGGCAGGAGAGGCTGGGAATGGGGTTGTTGAAGCCTCGCCCTCTGGAGTGACTGTGGGCAACTGTCAGGAGAGGACAGCAACATAATTGTGGAGATACAGCATCCAAGTATTCCCAGGTGATAGCCCAGTCTGACTGCAGGTCCGATCCATCTCTGTCAATCTGATAGACTCTCCTTCAGGTGCATCTCTCTGTCTGAGCTCTTTGTGTGTATTTATCTTCCCTAATCACCCAATGACACCCGCTATTACCCACTCTCAGGATTATTCAGACTAATGCCATGGGGGTGAATAGTGCCACATTCCATCCAAGTGAGTTTATAATGAGGATGGAGTGTGCCTTGCTCTCAGCCAATTTTGTCTGTTTGCTGCTCTTTTACTTTGATCTGCCAGTTTCATTCTTTCTCTCCAAGCCTGATGATGGGTAAGAAGGCCGCAGTTCTGTGACACTATGGTAGAACCCAAGAAAGTCCAGTCCAGTTTGAAGTTTACTGCATAATTTGCTGGGCTTTGTCTCTTCCCAGGTGGGGGAGGCCTGTAGGTCTTTTCTTGCTTCTCCTGTGTTTCCCTGTGTAGCAATACATATTCACATCATCTCAAGAGACTGGTAGGTACTGTGCAAACATTTGAAACATAGTTCCATCTTGCAGAACTTACTTTGTTCACTGCACACAAGTGTGTGGACATACACACATTCTCATGGTATATTTAGGTAGTGCTGCAACCTTGGTGATTTTAGAAATTAGAATGATCTTCCAGAATTGTGTCTCTCTCTCCTTGTCCTCCCTCCCCCGCCTCAGGCTGTCTCTGACATTAGAGGCTGTTCAGAGGACATACTAACCCTGTTGCATTAAAGTGAGAAGGATATTCCTTGCCAGCATTACAACATAGCTGAGCACAGCACCTATAGGGCTCAGTGCTCCACTTCCACATAAAGCCACAACTGCAAACAAATAATGGGATGGTTCTTGTGACTGCACTTCAGCGTAACTTTGCATATGTATGAGATCAGTGGTGGAAAGGTCTCCCTTCTCATTTCTTTCCTTATCCTGGGGCTCTTCTTATCCAGCTTTCTTCCTAGAAAGGGAGCTGCCAGTGCAATAAGATTGCTGGGATTTTTCGGTAGTGGTTCCACATGAAAAAAAATTGCTGACCATGAATCTTCCCTCCCTGTAGAGTTGTCTGTCTTCTTAATACAGCATTTTCCATACTCCTCCCTGCTGCAGTCAGAACCCTATGGGTTGGCTTAGGATAGATGTATTTAGCTACCTTTGTTGGCCCTTTGATCCCCTACAATCAACACCCTATATCCTATTTTCGTCTCCTTAAAGTTTAGAGCATCCCCTCTTGGAGCCAAGTGCCTGGGGTGATGAAGGGCAGCAAGGAAAAGAGTGTTGGCTGCCTTATATCACAGGGAACATTACAAGAGGGGGAGCTCTGTTCCAGTGAGCGACAGAAATTAGTGAGGGAAAAGACTCTGGCTGCCTCTAGTCTACCCACTATCAGTGCAGGATTGTTCTCTACATAGTTTAGTGCTTCATCCATTGTAGCTTTAAAAATCCCAAGCGGCTGGTCTTCTATCACTTCCAATGCAAGACAACTCTGCAACCACCACAACTCGCTCTTGGGGAGGCGTTTTTAATACTTAACTTACATTTTTCCCATAATTTCCTAGATTACTCCCAGTTTTACTCCTTTGAGCTACCCTAAGTAACTCATCTGGATATTTACACTTTCAGCTATTTGCAAACTGCTACTATGTCCCTCTGTGTTGTTTCAACTAGACGAATCTTGATTTTTCCATCTTTTCCATCTATCCAGGGTCATCATTGTTGCTCATCTCTGAACTTTATCAAGTTCATCAGTGTCTTTCTAGTTGTAAGGGTCCCAAGACTCATAATCCAGGTCTAGCTGCAGTAGAGCTATATAAAGAGAAAGGATCACCTCCTGGCTTTGTTACTTGATCCCTCACAGTGGCCTGTTTTGCTGCCATTTTGCATTGTCTGTCTAACTTGCTGTCCTATATCACCACTAAATCTCTTTTAGACATCTCTGCATCCCAGTGCTTTAATTCCTTTTGGTTGCCTGTGTTTCAGATAAAATGAAACTAAACTTGATAAAAGGCAGCTAAAATATGCAGAAAATTATCTCATACTTGTTTTCAATTTTCCCAGAATCCTTTGCATTATTTCTTTACCTACCAATATCCACAGTGCTGCCTAATATAGTACTGTGTGCACATTTCATCAATGTGCAATTCATTCCTTCTTCCAGGTCATTTAATGACGATCTTAAGTAAGACTAAACGTAACATTAAGACATGCAGTACCCACTGCAAACCTGTACTGGGCTTTTTATCAGCACCCTTTGTTCATGGTCCTTCAGGCAATTTTCAGTCCAATCCAGTAACTATTTCCCACTTTGACTTAACTTTGGCAGAAAAAAAAAAAAAATGTAATGAGACAAGTTGTCAAATGCTTTACTAAAAATGCAAGTTTGTCTGCCAAGATCTTTTCTTCGCAGACTCCATGATTGAATGAATATCCTTGTTGTGTGATTTTTCACCTTTTAATAGTTGTTCCATTATTTTATTAGAATAGAATTTAATTTCACAGGAAAGTACTTGTCAGGATTACTTTTTCCCTCCTTTTCTGACCCTCCATTACAAACCTTCTGACCCTCCATTACAAAGTTCTCTGTGTCATCCTAGAATTGACTCTCAGTGCTATAATTTGTTATATCATTCCCTTAAGATTCTTAAAACACACTCCATACAGATTGTTTCACTTCTCTATTTAAAATTTTCCATATATTCTTATACCTGCCTTTATTAATGTATTTATAGTAAGTTTTCCTTATTTGGTAATGGTTGAAATAGAAATTCTTAGATTGGAAAATTAAGAATCTGGGGCATGCCATTGATCTTATTTTGGTTGTTGGGGTTAGGTGTGCATGCCGGGTAGTGTTGGTGGCCTCTGACACGGTCAAACTAAATAATCTCTATTGACTCTTCTTGTGGGGAGAGGCCTGAAGGATGTGTGAATGAACATGGATTAGCCTCTGGCAACACAAGGTGGTGCTGAAGGCTTTGGGGATAAGGGAAAAAAGGGGGGGTTGTTTTCCTGAAGGAAGGTGCCTCAACTTTCAAAAGTTTGGGAAATGCTGCCCCGCGGGAAAGGATGGAAGCTCACGAATTTTTGAAACTAGATACAATACTAGGAATTGTATAGTATGAGAGAATCGGGGATTGGCCCTAGGGATGAACATGTGGGAGCTATTTGGGCTTTTCATCCTCAGGAGTTTTTAATTCAACTTCTTTATTTAAATTTTCTTCTGGATGACAGCTAAAGCTAAGGCAATATGCTTTAGATCAGAAAGAATGGCATGCCACAGGGAGCCCTACACTAGGCAGATGAATATGTCTATAATATATAACATACTGCGGAGGATGAAATTACTAAAGTATCTAAAGAGAAATAACATTTTGGGCTGCAAGGCAGCAAGGTAGCCCATTGAGGCATGCTGAGGAGATAGATGCATGCTAAAGAACTTCTGTAAAAACACAGTGTTAGAATAAGGGGTAGCCAAATAATGGATTCATCCCAAATCAAGAGGAACAATCAAAATATCAGCCATTTTCACAGAACAAAAGGTTCCAAAAGATTTTGATTTGGAAATGTTAAAATGAGCAATGTTTACATTGTTAATCAAGATGAAGTTATTCATAATTCCCAAATTAATACATTTTTATTTGAATTGATATTTTTTTAAAAGATTTTTTTCATCTCACTTCAGAAATGTCCATTCAAAACCAAATGTTTGTTTTGTTTAGATTTCATTGATGGAGAGTCAAACAATTTGGTCAAAATTAACACCTTCCCATGACAAAGTTTGATTTTGATAATTGTATTTTCTGATGGAAAATTGTTTAGTGCAAAAAAAAAAAAAAAAAAAAAAGCGCCAGCCAGATCTAGTTAGAATCCCTGGCACTGAGTTCTCTGCTAGAGCTTTTCTATGCCGTGGAGTGGCACTGGTTTCATTAAAGCTGTGAGGTTGCATTAGATTAGATAAAAGGGTTTAGAAAGAAAAGATGGCATAGTAGTTAGGATGCTATCCTGGGCTGCCGGAGAGTGGGGTTCAATTTCTGCTCCATAACAAACATTCTGAGTGACTCTGGGCAAGTCACTTAGAACTGGTCTATGCTACAAAGTTAGGTCACCCTAACTACATGGCTCAGGGCCATGAAAAATTTCAGACTCTGTGTCGCATAATTAAACCAAACTAAGCCCCAGTATAGTCACAACTAGGACAAAAGAAAAATTCTTCTGTCAGTCTAACTACCACCTCTTGGGGTATGTTTACACTGCATGCTTATTTTGAAATAAGCTATTCCAGAAAAAAATATGCCAAAATAGCTTATTTTAAAATAGCATGTCTGCACTACAGGGAAGCCTCAAAATTAGTCCGGGGCAGGCTTCCCTAATTTGGACGTGCTACTTCAATTTAGAGCCCCAGGGGCCATTGAGGAGTAATTACTTTGAATGGCCCTGGGGAGGCGATATTTAGAAATAGCAGCAGTGGTGCATCCACACTACTGCTATTCCGAAATAGCTATTTCAGAAGAGGCGTTATTCCTCATGGAATGAGGTTTACAGAAGTCAGAATAAGCCACCTGTTATTTCAAATTTATTTTGAAATAACGGAATTGCTGTGTAGACGCTCACATTGTTATTTCAGAATTATGGCTATTCCGAAATAACTGTATTGTGTAGACGCATCCTTGGATGAGCCATTGTAGTGTGTCTAATGGAGACACACCTAGGGTAGGGCTCAATCCCTGATAGGTAGGAGAATGGGAAAAAAGAGCAAGCACCATCCCAGTATGCACGTCTGTAGCCCCCTGCCTGAAATGGTACCCTGGCTAGTCACCGAGTACGTACGTCTCTGAGACCCTAGGATGTACTCACTGTAGCCACAGCTACGTTCTGTTCATAGCAGGCTAGCTCAATGACAGCTAGCGTAAGTGTCTCTAGGAGACAGGAATCATGCCTCCAGCTTAAAGTGTAGCCATACCTTTTGCTTCTCTGTGCCTCAGTTTCCCATCTGTATAATTGGGACAACAGCATTCCTGTCACAGCAGTGTTGGGCAGATAAATACATTAATGATTGCAAGGAGCTCAGATACTGTAGATGTAGGGGCCTTATAAGGACTTTCACTAGATAGAAAAGAGCAGCTGTAGGCATAAAGCAGACCTCAAACTCTCAATCCCGCTCTCCTTTACTGTGCTTTGCATAGTGCATGGAGAGAGGCAGATCCCCAAGAGAACACTAAGACTGTAACATTAATTAAAACATTTTCACAGCAACCTTCCATCTTCCCTGATATTCCACTCACTCCCGTGCCAGCCCCAGCCCAGGCATCCAAAAGTGCCCTGAAAGCTGGAGTATATTTAGAAACCATTAGCTGAAGCTGTAATGCAGGAAGGGCTGTAACTCATGGTGTGTCCTGCTAGTTTCAGATGTCAGGAAGGCCCCTCAAGTGGATGCCAGCTGTGCATCTACTGCAATGCCATCTGGTATCCTCTACACTACAGTGATATAGAGTTTGAGCCACCAGAAAGCCTGCAACAGGCATTCCTATCTGCCTGTATGGTCCCTTCTCAACAGGCATTATAGGTACAGCACATCTTCCACTCATCCCAGCCTAATGAATCAGGTCATCTCAGCACATGGCAACATGCCTACTTCATGATCAGCTTGTGACTGATGAACAGCTCCTCAACTGCCTGAGACAGTGCTCATAGAATAGGATCCCTAAATTCTTGTTCTCTCTAGTGCAGCCAGATAGTACCATTTTGCAATGGCCAGTGTCCTCCAGTCATCTCTGCTGTGACCAGTAGATTTTATTATGAATGGTAGTACCCTGAATCCACAACCTCGCCTTGTTGAGATTACACATTCACTCCTTCTACCCTCTCTTATTCCCCAGGGTTCCCCTTCTCTTAGCACCTCCAGGCCCCTTTCAGCAGAATGGAAAGTCTGAGTGAGCTTCAAAACCCTCTGCTGGCCAAGAGCAGCAGGCACCTTCACGGTAGCTACTCCTACCATCAGCACCATCCCAGCCATTGCTGTCAGGGGAAACTTTACATCTTTCAAAACACTGGCAGTGCCAGGACTCACCAGCTGCTGGATGCCAGTTCTCTGCAGCTGGCTGTTGAAGCACTGTATGGCTCCAACTTCATCCTGGTGAAGGATGAAAGCAGTCTGAAGGCCAAGGACAACAAGAGGGAGAGCTGTGAGACAACCTTCGTGGAAAACAAAGAGGTCTCCTCGGAGGCTGAAGATGGGCGAGAAGCACAAGGGCCATGCCTGGTGGAGAGTGATGTCAGAATCCAAACAGTGTCCTATGAGGTGGAGGAGGAGGAGGAATTTCAGGAGTATGAGGTGAGCTCCTTCTAGGAGAAACAGCAAAAAGCTGCTGCTACCTGTTGGAATACGTCCAACAGCCCTTTGAGGTAGATGGTGCACACATGGCATCAAAGGGGTTAAATTTCTACCATCCCTTTGGGGTGTCTGAACTCAGCGTCTTTGCAGAACATCCCAGCTGCTTCTGTTGGTTTCCCACAGGCCTATTGTGGTGGGATATTTGGCAAATTTAATCTGATGCTGAAATCAAAGTGGGGCTGGGAGTAAAACATGCTGGAGGATTTAGTAAGTTATTAAAAAGTGGTCTCATTTCATTTGCATATTGCAGTCCCATTGGTTGAAATATTTCCTAGTACAGTATTGTGAGTTTCTCTTATGCCGAAAAAAGCTCATTTGCTTCTACACTCATCCCCCTCATTTCCAGCTCTGTCTTATTACACAGCGAATGTTGCTATTTCTGTCAACTAGACAGCTGCACAGCAGCAGCACTGTAGTGAAGGTGTTGTTATATTTTTAGGGTTGGAAAGTCCCCTGAGGCACCTTGGATTGGCCAGAAATTCAGCCAAGAGAATGAGCCTTCCTGGGGGTTGTGTACAGTGTTCCCTGTAAACTGTGCACTTGTGTGGCCACACAGGAGAGATTTGAATGCTGCCCAGCTGATTAGCACAGCATCCACAGCTAGATTCTATGTTTCTACTGATGGTGGATGTTTGCACATGCCTCGGTGCACACAGAAAATGTATTTGGCACATGGAAGGAAAAGATTAGAGGGAACATTAGTTGTGTCCTTTGAGATAACCATCGCATTAAAAAAAGCGCTAAGTGCAGATGACACATGATGTCACTTCATGTGGCAGTCATGTGTGCCGTACATGCTGGTCTGTGACAAGGCACTTCGGTATCTTGGTTGGCTGCTCAAAGGGGACCTCATTTATCCATGGGGAAAGGAAGCTGCCATTCTGTCCCTCGCCATATTCCTCCCCCATTGCTATCTTGTCTCATCACCATCCTCTCAGTCCCATCTTGACACCCAATCTCCTGCTGCCCATGCAGACTTCTGACATGCTCCAGGGCTAGATTAAGAAAGGGACTTTTGGGACTGTAGCCCAGGATCCTGGACTAAGGGGGCTCCTACAGAAAGATCTCCAGGCTGCCAAAAATGCAGATATTTTTGTCGATCCCCTTTTGCCTGGGGCCCTGGGCTGCAGCCACTAAGCCCCTTGCGTTCCAGTCCTGCATGGTGGTGACAAGGGAATGTGGCTCTGTGCACGGCCATCCCTCCCTCCTGCTGAGCTGAAGCTGCAAGTGTCCGTATGCTTCTTTTGCCTGCAGGCTTTGCCCCTGCAGCTCCCATTGGCCAGGAATTGCAGCCAGTAGGACCTGCAGGGGACAGCGTCCCCCTCCCCATGGCCTGTGCCACCAAAAAGGAGCTGCTCCAGGTAAATGCTTTGCACCTCAATCCCCGTCCAAGCCCTGAGCCCCCTCCCTTACCCTAACTCCTGTCCAGATCTCACACCTCTTCCCCAACCCCTTGCCCTGAGCCCCTTCCCCCACTCCAAACTCCTTGGCCCCAGCATGGTGCCCCCTCCTGTACCCCAAATGCCTCATTCCCAGCCCCTCCCCAGAGCCCACACCCCCAGTTGGAGCCCTTACCCCCTCCCACACCCAGGCCCCTGGCTCAACCCACAGCCCCCTCCTGAGCTCTGAATCCCTCATTTTTGGCTCCACCCCAGAGCCTGGGGGAGGGGAGGGAGTCCCACAAAATCTAATAGCCCTGGGTCCCCAAAAGAGTTAATTTGGCCTTGCATGCTCCCCCAATTTCCCATTGTTAGTCCCTACTCTACCCTCCACTCCCCTCTATTTTCCCTCAGTATCTTGGAAGTCTCTTACTATTCAATTCTTTCACTCTGCTACCCACATTTCCCTGCACCCCAATCTCTCGTATTATCTTTATTACCTGCACCACCTCAATAACCTTCCTAGCATTCCTCAGCCTCCTCTCTGCCCCTTTTCCCCCCCCCCCCATCGGTCTCTTTCCTGAACCCTTCATTCCCTAGAATTCCCTCAGTTTTTCCTTCCTGCTCTTCATCTTTCCTAGTAATCTCCAGTGCCTCCAAGCATTTAACAGCTTCCTGTCTCTTCACGCTCCCTCTGTGAACCCACCATTTCCCTGTCTCCTCACAATTTCTCATCCAGTTTCCTGACCCCAGAGCCCAGGTGGCGGCCAACTTCCCCGATATCAGCCTTACTTCAACTCATTTGAGAACAATGGGAGAGCACAAATACCGGACTGTCCGGTATAATACCAGACACCTGGCAACCCTACATCCCACTGAGGGGTGAATGGGGTGTGCTTGCCCTGCTACTCCCCAGGCCCTCTCGTCCTGGGCTCTTTCCAGACTTGATGGTGCTACAACAGCAATGACCTTGTTTGTTTTCCAGAGTGATTCTTCGAGTGACAGTGAGAGTGAAGATCATTTCCTAATGCTCCCCCCACGAGACCACCTGGGCCTGGCCATTTTTTCAATGCTTTGCTGCTTCTGGCCCTTGGGGATCGCTGCCTTCTACTTCTCCCATGGGGTGAGGAATCCCATCCTCCTTTTCTGTGCTGCATATGCTGGGCTAGGTAATGGTTCTAATGCAGGGACCCTGCAAGCCAGGAAAAGCCCGAGTCAGGGCCTGGCACCTTTCGGGTCAGGGAGACACAACTCTCTCTGTCATGCTCCAGGCCATGGACTGCTCTGGGCACCCTTTATCCCCATCCCACAGCAGAGTTATATGGTTCCACTGCAGCCAGGGCTCTCTATGATT
>CM057848.1:40568231-40595069 GCA_030068395.1 Apalone spinifera
GAGAACTAGAGGACTTTCCTTTAAGTGCAGAGACTAGATGCTACAGACCAGGGCCTCTTTGTGCCGTTCTGCTGGTGCAATGGGACACGAACCTGACCACAACTTGCTAAATGAGAATTTCTCCAGCATGGGGGAGTCTTTGGCTGGGATGAAGCTGCTAGCGTCAGTTCCTACATTGCCCTGCTTCAATTTCTGTGCTCCAACTGTCCCTGGAGATGGGTTGGTGTCCTGAATTACTTGTAGTGTCTGGGATAGCTTGGAGCTGCCTCCAGGCTGTTCCAAACTGTTCCAAAGTCATCAAAATGCCTCCTTGGAGACTGGACAGAGCAGAAACTGGCCTCTGTTTCTCATTGCAGGGAGCTCTCCATTCATTATCTCTGTAGTAATGGCCTCTCATGTTGTCAGATAAATGTTGTCTACAGTTCCCCCTCTTTAGAATGGGGATAACAACTCCTACCTTTGCTGACCTGCTGATTAAACACTGAGTCACTATTACTCTCCTGTTTAAAGACGAGGAGTAAGGGAAGTTGGAGGAAGAGTGCTCTTTCTTGGACTTCCTACTGTATAGACAGCGCCAAAAGCCGAGTTAAGCTATTTCAACTTAAGCTATGCAATTGACGTAGCTCAAGTTGCATAACTTATTTTGACTTTAGCCCTGCTGTGTAGACATGCCCAAAATGTCCCTGTGCTCTGGGATTGTGAAAAAGTGTAAAGGACAGCATACCATTTACATCCTCTGTCCTAGTCACTATTCTGTGATTATTTTCATTTTATGAAAATGGTCAGAAGCCTGGAAAAAACCTTTTAACTCTCCCCCATAAAAGTATTTCTAAGCCATTGATCATTTTCATTGCTTCTCTTCAAACTCTTTCTATAACTGCCATATCCTTTTTGAGATGATGTGACCAGCACAGGAGGGCAACCTGCCAATATATGTAATGACTTTAGACTGTTTCAGTATTCTTCATTATCCCCTTTTTAATACAGGGTAACCAGAAATATTTTGCCTATTCCTGATTAGGCAACATACCAAAGACTATTAGTACCATGATATAGCTAGTGTCTCTGCATATGCAATCCTTCTGGCATGACATCATGAACTTCTCTTGCACTTATATTTCACGAACACAAGTGCACAAAGTGACCTATTCAGAAGTCCAAACACAACCAGTTCAAAGACTGATCCATCTACAAAGGTATGGATAGCTGTGGCTATTCCCCAAGAAGTATTTTGGTGGGAAGAGATAGTGCTATTATCCCTGTACCACGAGAGCGGAGTTTAAGGATATCAGATGCACACATGTACTTTGAACTTCTAACCCCTCAGACCTACATTGTAAAGGAAAGCTGTGTCAGCGTAAAGTTGCACAGAAGGGTAGAGGGGAATAAATGTTGGAAGTCAGTGCTATTCCTTGAAGGAAGTGAACAGTCAGGCCTCATCCCCAGAGGATTTAGATGATGTTAATAGTGACTTACACATTGTCTTCTCTTTCCAGACCAGTAAGGCTGTCTCCAAGGGGGACTTCCACATGGCAAGTTCAGCCTCCCGGCGAGCCCTCTTCCTCGCTGCGCTCTCCATCACCATTGGCACAGGGGTGTATGTTGGTGTGATTGTAGCACTGGTCGCTTATCTATCCAAAAATGGCCATGTATAGCAGAGACCTTCACGCCAAAGCTTAGCGCTCTGCACACAAAGGCCAATGCTAGTGGGATTTATGCTTGTATGGAGCACGGGACACACAGCTTGCAAGGGCTACTGAGCAGCTCCATCACTGGAGGGATCCAGACTTGTATAGGCTCTTTCCCTGTTACATGAACAATAGACTCCATTCTCCTTTACACCTTGGACAACTGGCTAACAACATCCACTAGAACCGAATTCCGCACAGGCTGGATTCTGAGGCTGGGAGGAGTGTGCTTCCCTTAAGGAAGAATGTGGAAGAGAGATGTTTAATTTATCTGCAGGGCCTAGTGCAGTCACTCCTAGGTTTCAAAACAACATGTTTACATTCTAGTCCTGCAGTGTGAATCCTTATGCCTCAATCAATAGTGTATCCCAGCCCTGCTCTTATTTTGAGGCATACAGGGAAAAGGGCAGTGGGCAATACATTCACTGGCTGCTCTTCCGTTTGGGAGACCAGGCTTACAGGCTTATTGCAGGAGAGATTGGTTAGGGCTCCTGTTGTGGGGAAAACATTTCAGTTTTAGTGCCATAGGCTGGCAACTGTCCCTTTAACTGCCACAGACTAGGAGGACACGGTGCAGCCCTGATTAAAGAGGAGGCTCTGGGACTCTGGATGCAGAATCTAGCTAGCAACTTTACCCCTCGGCTTTCCCCTGGGCTTGTTTACCAAACTGTGGCTCAGCTATTAGTGACTCAGACCCCAGCTCTTGAATCAGAAATCCATTTTAAACAAGACAATGAAAGGCCATTTGGGCTGGTAACTGTCTGTCATTTTACGTGTAGAAGCTGGTTGGGAAAAGCCTCACAACCCTTGTGTATTATCATCCTCATTGTAGTATCTAATGGCCCAGCTGAGATGGAGCTCCTGGTGTGCTAGGTTCTGTAAGGACACAGAACTGACAGCACCTGCTCCAAAGAACTCACAGTCTAAGCCAGGAACAAAGGCTGCGTGTGAATGGAGGCACAGAGAGCTGACATGATTTACCCCATGGCACTGAGGTGAGGGGACTCAGTGGTCAGGGAACCCTAGGCTGGAGTTGCATCCCCTAGCCAAGGTACCCCCCCCCCTTTAGCTTTGTCAGTGAGCAATGAAACACTCCAGGTAATGTTGTCTGGGGTAACACCCAGGAGAAAACATCCTGTTCTACCCCCAATGTGTCTATCTACTTCCAGGAATATAACAACCCACTCAGCCAGAACTGGCCTGATCCTGTCAATGCTGGTCACAGACAAATAAGGAGGTAAATAAAAAACCCTCTTAACTCAGCTTGGTGTACCACCTCCAGCCAAAAGTACTGTTTGTTTCTGCACAAAAGCCAGAGAAAGAAAAAAAAAAATGTTCCAGGCTTGGAGACTGAATCACAAGCAATGGAGCCAAAACCCCAGATTGGGGTAGGAAGGGAAAAGGGGTGTCTGTGCAAGGCTCTGTGCTGGTCAGGATCCACAATGGAAATGCCATTGCCACTTAGTCCTGCTTATAGCATACTGCTTATGTGTATAGTGCCAGTAACGCCAGGTGCTTCACAGACAGATGTGGAGGCAAGGTTTTTGCTCGGAACAGCTCACTGAAGAGACACTTTCTGCTTCAACCTGAGCTCTACTCCATGCCTCAGACTCCACGTCTTAGACGCTCCTCACCTTGGCCAGTCCATCCCTCTCTTCTTCTTTCCTTGCCTCCTCACTCCGTAAGCAGGCTCCCGATACACCCCTCTCCTCCCCGGGGTTTCATGCACGCTAGAACATATTCTGTAAGAGACTCAGCATGTTCCTTGATCCATGTATTATTCATATGTACATTTCATTCTAAAGCAGCATGTTAATATCTGAGATTTCTATTGTACTTGAGCCATAAAAGAAGGAAACACACAAGAGAAGAAACCTGCTCAGAAGCGTCTCTGAAGGTCCTATTATGTTTTATAACATGAAAGTTAATAAAAGAGGGAATCGGAAGTGTATCCTTGATGAGTTGGATGTGGAAAGAATGGAGGTGCACTGTGCAAATGGCACAAAGCTGTTTTAATCAGTAAAACCCCAGGATGCTTGTGAAGAAAGCTGGAGGATGTAATCCAGCCAGATGCTGGGCAACACAATAGTAGACTGCAGTTAACTTAGATCACTGCAAAGAAATACACTTTGGGGAAAAGAACCTAAACTTCTATTAATGCACAGGGAGCTTCTGAACTCAGAGTAGCTTTGTAGGGGAAAGATTCTGGAGTCACCATGGAGTTCAGTTTGCCCAATGCACAGTAGACATTTAAAAAGCAAAGATGTTCAAAAGAGAGAGAGAAAAATACAATGATCTTGAGTAACAGTGAACGCCTCTGTGGAGTTACTAACGGGTCCTCTGGAGAAGCTGGAAATGGGAAGTCCCAGAGAGGCTAATAAAATGAGTCAAGTCCTGTCAGGACTTCCATAAAAGAAATGAGAGTTAGAGCAGTTCCAAAGCTTGTGTTTCCTTTTTGTTTTACCATTCGGTAAAATCTTATCAGTTTGCGTGACCAGGTCAGGGAGTGGGGTTACTTGAATCTCAGTGAAAGAAAGTAAATGGGAAACAAAAAAAGGGAAGTGAGCATCTAGTTCACCTAGAGGAGTAAGTGCCCCAAAGGGTCTCCATGCTGGAAATCACGACTGGATTTTACAATAGGTTAATTTGATGGCCAATAATAACTCCTGAAGTTGTGCAAACTAAAAGAAGTGAAATGAAATCTCAGCCCATCAGCTTATTCCCAAGGAAGTAATAAGGCCTCCCCTTCTTAGCAAGGCACAAGTGACCAGCATCATTATGGGTGTGAGGTTACCATCAGTTATAATCCACTATTAGAAGCAACAGTCTAAGGTAGAGATGTTAAATTTAGATGAATTGGCTAATTCCTCTGCTGGCCCACTGCTCCCCGCAGTGTTTCAAAGTAGCAGCGCCTCATGGAGCCCGGTGTCAGCAGGGGACCCGGGTTCCATGTGGTGTTGCTGCTTTGAAATGCCACGGGGAGCCTGGCATTAGGCTCCCCACAGCATTTCAAAGCGATAGCATTGCATGGAGCCTGGGGCCAGTTGGCCCCAGACTGTACGTGGTGTTTCAAAGCAGCAGTACTCGGTCTGGCCCAAGGCTCCATGTGGCGTTGCCACTTTGAAGAACCCTCTCCTCTTCTCCCGCACCCCCTTCCTGCCTCTTTCTGATAGAGGCAGCAAGTGGGGGAAAGCGGGGAGTGACTAGTCGACTAATGTGTCAACTATCTGATAAGCATTTGCTTATCAGATAGTCGAGTGGTCATTCACATCCCTAGGCTAAGGGTCTGATGTGTTACATTATATTTGTACTGCAGTAGTGCCTGGAGGCCTCATTGGAGATTGGGACCTTACATTATGTACCAACATATAGTACAAGACAGCCCCTAGCCCAAAGTGCTTACCATCTACATAGACAAGCCCAAGGACCACACCGTCACACATCTCTTACAGCAGCTGCTGGACTATCAGGCTTAGGACTGACCAGAGACCTGACCCTGGACATCAGGAGCCAGAATACCAGGGACTACATGATATTGCAAATCTGATGTGTGGCTGCGGCATAGAGGGGCTTGTGTCTGGATGAAAGTCTGAGGAAGTGTCTGCTGATCGGACGGTAAGGACAAGAGGGTGGAATTTCATGCAATAGAAAATGGAGAGGCAACAGAGACATACAACCCATTTAAGTGTGTAGTGATAGAGATGCAGCCGTGTTAGTCTATCACCCCTAATGTCATGACCTCACAGACACTAACCTTCCCCCTTCTCCCCCACTCTGTTCTAAAATTTGATTTGTCAATTTCACATGCGTTCATTTTTTTGATTGTATCACATTGGTATATATGGTTGTGCCAATTTTCTTCCACATATTGATCTGAGGAAGTGGGTCTGGCCCACGAAAGCTCATCACCTATAAACCATCTTGTTAGTCTTTAAAGTGCTACATAGCTCTGTCTTTCATTTAAGTGTGTGTGAGGGACAGAGAGCGAGAGGCCAGAACAGGAATCTAGTGGTGGTAGAGAGACATAAAGGCAGGATCCCTGACTGCCACACTCACTCTGTGACCTTGGTTAGCTCCCCAAACCTCAGTTCATTCTCCTGTCAAACTGATGTAACATTTACTTCCCTGATGGAGGTAGCATGAGGCATAATTAAAAGGCCTGTTTCTCACGAGCTTGGAGACCCTGGGCTGGTGTGAAGTGTGATGTTTTTCAGCTTGCCCAGAAGCAAGCCCAGAAGATTGAATCGTGTTACAGCCAGGAAAAAGGCCAGGAAACGTAAAGCAGGTCCATCATGCTCAGGGCTGGGTGCGCACTCCCATTACATTCTTTCCTTGCAAAAAGTGAGAAGTGACCAATTAGCTCCTTGCTGTTTCTGCAAAAACTCTCTGAAAGCTAGGACTGGAGGAAGATACAACCGGAGTGACCCCATCTTAATCAGGGCTGTCCACGATTAAATTAACCAACTAATCTCTTCAATTGGAGACACAACCGTGGACAACTGCTGCCTCTCTAAAGGTGTGCTGGAGCTGAGCTACAGAAGGGAGCTGTGGGCCCAGTGCTGGGGAGCAGAAACCCTCTTTGCCCTGAGTCGGATGCGAGCCAAGGGCAGTGAGAAGCTGCAGCAAGGGGGGGGGGGGTGCGTGTCTCAAGGTCAGGCAGGCCTCTGGGTAAAGGGAATTGGAGTGAGGCTTCAGACCCTTTCACTAGCTGATTTCACCAAGGTAGTGCATAAGCCAGGAAAGTGCCCCACAATAGCAGAACCATTCTCTCCATTTGCACTAGAAAACCAGCTACGCTCCTCGGGGCTGGCTGCCAGGCCTGGCTAGTTCCCAGATCTCTGGGGAGGCTAATGAGGTGGGAAGGCAGGTCAGTGTGTGACCACGAGAAAGCACACTCGGCCAAGGTCCTGCAGCCTCCCCCACGATAACAGCTCTCCACCACCCTGACCTGCCTTATGGGTGTGCTTCCCTTCCCCCGCTGGGTTGCCACCCACACACCTCTCTCTGACACTGCCAGGGCTGGCAGCAGCAGAGCCAGGTACAGGGAGCAGCTGGCTGGACTCTGCAATGGCTCCCCAGGATAGTGGAGTTCTCTGCCTACTAGGCTTGCACCCTCTTCTATTTCTCCTGGGAGGGAAGGAGTTAGAGTGACTGTCCACTGAGGAGGTGAGAGAGGGACAAGTTCTCAGCCCAAGTACGTCTGCTGCCCTCGGTACCTCAGTGCAGAACCCTGAGAATTAGAAACGTTTTCACGGCCCCTTGAAGTGCCTTCCAGCCCCACATCGCTAGGATTTTATGAGAATCCTAATGAAAATTCAATTCTGCTTGCTTAAAAAATAATTACTGGTTCTCAGGCTATCTAATATCTGTCCTCAGAGCCTGTGGGTCAGCCCCAGGGTTCTGTCTGGAATAGTCTGGCTTTCCACACCTTCCCCAGCCTTGCACTCAGTACTCCCCTCAGCTGCGAGCCATACTCAGCCCTGCTATGAAGAACCTCTCTGGCCCCTACTCCACACCTCCCTGCACTCAGAAATTAGTCTTCAGGATCCTGCTAGTTCAGGAAGCATCTCCTCGGTGCTCCATCTCACCAAGCTTCCTCTGGTTTAGCCCTTCAGCTGCCTACAGACTGGTTCTAAGTTCCTTCTGCTAGTGATCTTTGCTTGGTGGCACCATGGGATGATGTACTGGGACACCTCAGCCTGTTTCCCTGCATTGACACTCATCCCTGTGATGGGCAAACACAGATCTTAGGTTACCTTCCGTTGAACTAGAAATTAAACTGGACCAGGCTCTGTCAGCACTTCAAGACCCAAACTTACATGCACAGGCTTTTTAATGACTGATGTGCACTAGGGAATATGTGACACACTCTGTTAACAGAACATACTACATTGAAACTCATCTCTTGTCTTTTTTAATTTAAGCTACAACTAGAAGAACTTGATCTGAAAGGAGCTGACAAAATTAAAAAGTGTTTTCTGCTCAGAAGCAGTGATACCATATGAGGTGGGTGGTGCAAGAACATCCCCTGTTATGGAAAGGAGGATATTAGTTTGATGTAGCCTAAAGGGGAACTTGGGGAAATTGAAATCCATAGAATCAGCATGGTGGCTGCTGCAGAATCACTTATTATGGACTCCCACAGTCTGCTGCGTGTCCTGGAGCAAAGGGAAAGGACACAAAAAGCCAAGAAATCAACAGGCTGCTTAAAAGGCAGCTCCAGGAGTTTGTAAAATTTACAAAATCCAGCAAAATTAAATTTCTGCTCAAGGCTCTAAAAGAAAACGATCCTCACCAGCCAACTCTGCTCCCATTCCCTCTGTGCCTTCCTCCCACCCCCTCACTGCCAAGCCCCTCCACCTTTGTTCCTTCCACACACACCCCACCGCCCATCCCATCTACCTCTGCTTCTTCCATCCATGAATGACCAACTGGAAAAGGCAAGTCTCAGCCCTGACCCTTCTGCCCAACGCCCCACGCCTTCCACAATCTCCCCCCTGTGGAACCAAGCCTGGCCCCTACTGCAGGTTACTGCCCCCAACCCTTGAACATCCCCAGACTCCTTAGTCTCCCCTTTTTCAATGGGTGGTGCGACCTCACCTTTCCCCTCAGGCTGGAGCACCTGGTGGCTAGACAGATGGGCAGCCACACCCTGGCCCCCAGCACTACTGAGAGACCAGACAGCCAGGAAGCCAAGCCCTCCCAGGCAGCTGCACAGCCAAGCAGCTGCACCGCATCTGTAGCCAGCCCAGCCCAGCCAGCCAGAGCATAGGCAGTTTTTGGAAGGCAATGCTTTCCCTTGTCTATGTTACCTGCTCCACCCCCCCTCACTGCCTACCTCTCCATCTCTGCTTCTTCCTCCCAGCCTTCCGCCATGAGGGTTACAATTAAAACACACTAAAAGGGGCAGTTAGGAATCTTTAAAACCTTAAAAAAAAATCTTATTCCTTTTTCCCTTCCCCTCTTTGTTGGTAAGTCATTGAGTTAGACAGGCAGTTCTTTGGTGCAGGGATCTGACAGACCGATCACATGTCTGTAGCGGCTGCTCTAGTTCATATTAATAAGGGATCTACATTAGCAACCAAAAGATGTAACCAGGGTCACATGTATGCTGCAATCTGGTGAGGAAAAAGCCTAAGAAGAGAATTAAGATGATGAAAGGGATGTGAGTCTCTAACCAAGACAGAAGCACTTACTTCCTGACCCTTACCTGACACTGCTCTCCCTACATCCATGAGATTGGGAGTTAAAAGCGATCCCTGACTTTTGCCAGCTGTTAAGCAGCAATAGAGCCAGCTGCATGCTTTCTCCTTGGGAAGCTTAGATCTTCCAGATTGGCAGTTATAAGAGGAAAGGTCTCCTCATTAAGCCTGGAAGTTTCCCTAGTGCTTGGACCTTCCATCGGCTCCCTGTTCCCATAACCCAGGGCCTATCCCGCTGCGGCTTCTTGTCACTAACTACATCGAAGTTTCTTCTGTTTGTGCTTTTTGCTCAAAGTGAAAAATGTGCCGTCTTCCCACTTGTGTCTCCCTTTATCTCACTTTGTAATTTCAAGTCAAGCTCATCCTGGCAGATTCTAATCTTAGGAAGTGCTTCCCTCCAGAGACGGGCCTGGCTGATGGAACGCTCTTTTATCAGCGCCGGGCTACGCTTTGTACCCTGCTGCCTATTAGGATGCAGTGAAAAAGAACATTATAAAAGGCAAATGCACTGGTTTGTCTGACACAGATCTAAGTTACTGACACATCTGAGCCAAGTCTGTCAGCACATGCTTCCTCTTTTCCTTTCTTCATGCTCCTTTCCCCTTGGCAAATGATTTGATATGGAGAGAAGCAGCAGCTGCCTCTGGATGCTGGGCTTTGTAGTGGTTACAAAGGGTGCTGGGGCTGGTTTGGCGCTTGATCTATTTCAGTTCCCTTCCTGTTCTCTGAAGTGCATCAGGAGGAGGCAGAAGGGAACACAGGGAGAGAGGCGGGTGCAGAATATTCAGGACAGAATACCCTGGCTTCTACCAAAGGAATGTTAATTAATGGGATTCCTGGAAACTGAAGATCCCTGTCCTCAAGCCAGGAACAGTGGGGGAAGCAGCACTGTGTCCTTCCCATTTCATACCACCCTGGCTCACATGCCTCCCCCCCACTCCTGCAGCAATCCCTGAAATCCACTCCCCCCCTGGCCTCTCAGGCTCTGTACCAAGGAGAAACACATGGTCTAAGTGATTAGTGCAGGGAGGCAGGAGGCTCCCTTCTATTCCCAGCACTGCAATTGACTTATTGTGCAGCCTATGGCAAGTCAGTTATCAACATCCAAATGTGCAGAAGCGGTGATTGATTTTGGGTGCACACTGTGAGACTCTTGGGGTCTGATTTTTCACAGGCATTGAACCCCAGCAGCTCCCATTGGCTTTGATCAGATTGTGGGGGCTCAGTGCCTCTGAAAAGCCTCTCTCAAGGTGTCTGAAGTTGGGCGCCCAAAATCACAGGCCATTTTTCAGAATGTTACCCTCTCCAGCTCTCCCTGTGGTCATGGACAACAATGGTAACACAACCGCTGCTTGAAGAAAAAGTGCAACAGAGATCCTCTTGAGACTGTCACTCAATAGGCTGCTCATACCACTAAGCCTGCTCACCTGCCTTCTGGATCCCCATCACCCTTTCCTGATGGGCCAGATGCGCTGGTCTCCCCCTGCCAAAACACAGAGTTGGGGTCACAGCCCTCAGCAGACCAACACAGACACTGAGAACAGCTCAGCTCTAGAAAGGCTCGGCCACAGGGACTTGATAGCACCCAGGTACGCAGCCGTGATGGGACCAGAACCCCAAATAAATCCGTCTTACACTATATAAAAGCTTTACTTAGCGAAAGATCATGAAGTTTTCTCCCTTTTTCAATATAAGAGAGTTATGCACAGCTGCTGTCCTCCCCCCAGTAGACATAGCCTAAGAGAAATTGTTACAAATCATAATTTCTCACCATAGTTCTTATTTCAGGTAAAGTGCTTCTCAGGCTAGAATGGATCTTTTTCCTGACCTGGGTCTAGCAGCTTGTCCCCTTGTTAGAGTTCTTTTGTTTCCAGGTTTCTTTTGTGGGGGGAGCAGTCTATGAAGTCAGCTGAAGACAATCATTGTTTCCTTCCCATTCCTCAAATAGAATTTCCCCAGAGTGGCAGGTCTTTGTTCCCCACCCCTGTGGAAAAATACCAAATTCAAGATGGAGTCCAGCACCAGGTGACATAGCCACCTATCTTTGTAGGACCAACCATTGTTCCTGTAAGTCTAAACTATGTAACTATTCACAAATCCTTGTGTGGAGCACGAGGCCATTAAGTTCCTGAAGAACCACTAATGGAATTCACTAGAAGACCTAGATTAATAAACAGGGTTATACTTTAAACTTTACATACAGGAGAAATAAATGCACTCAAATAAAATATACACATTCAGGGAATTACAGCCTCTTAAATGATAGGTTACTTGCCCTGTTTTGAATAAAGCATATTTGAGTTGTGCATAGTCATATTCAAAAACACATTTCCATAAAAAATATGGGGCACAGTGTTACTAAAAGCAAGGTATTTGTGATTTGATACAGCCCCATTCTCACTCCCCTAAATCATCCAGGCCCTGATGAATGGGAAATCATTTAAAAGTGAAAAACTCTCTCCTATCCCTGCGCCAGTCTGGCCCCTGACTTTTGGCTGGATTGGCAACACTGCCCTGGAGCTGCAAGCTGCTAGCTCACCCTTCCCTGAGTGACTGCAGGCCTTCAGCAAACACACAGTTTTCATTTCAGAAAGAGTGACATAGAAATAGAGCAGGAACGATACTTTCTCCTCCCTTGATGGCACAATCAGTATTTTCCTTTCAGTGCAGTTCAGAGAGGAACCACCTAATTATCTGAGGCAGAGTGAATTTTCTATGCCTGTAGCAAAAAAAAAGGATCTCAGAAACATACTCACCTGCCCCCTTCCATTCAGCTTCCCTCCCTCCCCCAGCCTGCTGCTGGAAGAGATGGTGAAGGCTCCGCCTGTGGCAGTACTATCTCTCTAAGGACCAGAGGAAAGGGATTTACTCATACAGAAGCCAATTAAGGGGCATCATTCAGGCATCAGCTGCTGTAAAACCAGGCTACTCATTATCACTCCCCTCCCTTGTGACACCTGCCATGATCTCCCTGTATAAAGAACTCCAGCAACAGCACATACCAGAGCACAATGGCTAGGGCTGCCTGCCCAAACAGACAGGTGCTCAGCCAGATCCACTAGGCTAGGCAGAAAGGTGCCCCATACTCTCAGCCTCTTTTCACACCTTTTTTTTTCCCCCAACTGTCCTTCTCTGCTGTGCAGTGCAGCAAGAAAGAACGGGTCCTGCCCTTCTCTCACCTACTCTGTTACTGTGGTGAGGACCAGGCACATGGCAGCAGAGATCATCTTGAAATTACTGACAGAAGACTTAAAGGAGCCTGACTGTGCACGTGGTATGAACAGTGGCAGGCCCATTGAAAGGAGGAGGCAAAGAGGGCAATTGTCCAGGGCCCAGTGATTCAATAGGGCTTGGGGTTCTGGCTGCTGCTACTGCACAAGTGGCAGCAGCGGAGCCCTGGCCCTTTAAATCTCTGTTGGAGCGCTGTGGGCAGCTGAGAGGGCAGCCTATTGGGTGCACCAAGAAGGAGCCCAGCCCCACCCCTTCCACCTGAGGCTCCATCCCTGCTGATAGCACAGATCTGCCCCCTCCACTGTGCCAAGAGACCTAGTGAGGCTGTCAGCCCCACTGGACAGCAACAATCTGTCATTGTATTTGTCAGTCACAGAGCAGCTGTACAGGGTGCATTGGTGCTTTTGTACTAAGGAAACAAGCACTGATCAGTGAGATCGCACCATCATGCAGCTGTGGGATGAAGCCCAGTGGCTACAGAACTTCAGGATGTGCAAAGCAACCCTCCTGGAGCTGTGTCATGAGCTGGCTCCCGAACTGCAGCACAAGGAACCAGAATGAAAGCTGCCCTTTGGTGGAGAAGGGTATGGCAATTGCTGCATGGAAGCGACCATTGGGGCTGCTAGTGTGCAAGGCAATCAATCGCATTCTGCAACGGAGGACTGTGATTCTGGGAAACGTGCATGACATAGTGAATGGCTTTCCAGACATGGGATTTCCCAGCTGTAGGAGGGCAATCGATGGCACAAATACTCCAATTTTGGCCCCAGCCCATCTTGCCACCAAGTACATCAACAGGAAGGGACCCTTCTCAATGGTACTGAAGGAATGTGTGAATCACCATGCAAGTTTCACAGACATCAGTGCAGAATGATCTGGAAAGGCACATCTTCAGGAACAGACCTGTATGGAAAGCTGCAGGCAGGGCTTTTCTTTCCAGACCACAAGATTACAGTGGGGGGATGTGGACATGCCTTTTGTGATCCTGGGAGATCTGGCTTGCCCCTTGCAGTCCTGGCACGTGAAACCATACTCAGGGCCCCAGACAGCAGTAAGGGGCATTTTAACAACAGTCTGAGCAGGTGCTGCAAGTCGAACATTCCTTTGGGACAGTGTTTCCCAAATGGTATTCCATGGAACCCAGGGGTTCCACGAAGTGAAAATAAGGGTTCCGTGAGAAAATTCCATTACAATAACATTTTATGATTTTAAAAAATGATAATTAATATTTGAGCATTTATGAATTTTATTGAGAACAATTTGTGTTTGCCACGATAAGTGTCCCTGTGTAATGTCAGCTTAGCCAGAGAGTGGGGACGATGATGTCACTACTCAGTCCTGCGTGCACAGTCAATCACTGGTGCGATTGCCTGTTATATACCACCATAAATCCCTGTACTCTCTCTCAGGGAGTGTGGATCACGTGGGTGATTGAATACGAATATACTAGCGCCACGTCGGACAAAGTTGAAGCTTCAGCTGTCAAACCAGTTGCTTGTATGGGAGTGCGCAGACAGTGCTCTCGCGAATACTTTACTTCAGTTTAGTCATGTGATTTCTTGTATTTAAAAATGTAACCGTGACAATATAAATTGACTATGATAGATTAATCTACATATCATGACCTTGTTTAGCATTTGTTTATTATTATGCTTACTTATTTGTGGTCTACTTTTTCAGCTCCATACATAAGACTGTTATTAGAGGTTCCGCAAAATTCTTTGGAGTTTAAAAGGGTTCCGTGGCCAAATAAAATTGGGAAACACTGCTTTAGGAGACAGATTGAAGGCAAAGTGGAGGTGTCGCTACGGCAGGCTAGACTTCACTGAGGACAATATTCCCATGATTATTGCAGCTTGTTGCGCCTTGAATAGTTTGTGTGACTCTAAGGGAGAATTGTTTGCTTACAGGTAGAGCACTGAGGCACAACACTTGGCTGCAGAATTGGAGCAGCCAGAGACTAGAACTGTGAGAGGAGCTCAAAGGGCTAATGTTAACATCAGGGAGGCTTTGAGGGTGCACTTTAAAAATGAGGGACACCAAAATAAACCTCTGTTACAGTTGCTTCTGGGCTGCCCTCCCCACATAGTCGAGCACATAGCTTTAAAGCCTGCATCTGGGATCACAGCGATTGGTTTGTGAGATTGTTAAACGGGAATGTGAGGACATGAGGGGAGGTGGACACAGAATTTTGACACTGCTGTGGGGGAGGGGAGAACCCATGCTGCTTGACTAAACACTTGAGGATCTCTGTCAACTCCTCCATCACTCTGGCCGTGCATTCTGGGGCCTGCCCAAGGCCTGGTTGTCCTTGTGGTTCCTCAGCTCCCTTTCCAAATGTTGTTCCCTACATCTGCACTCACTTACTGAATGATTTAGCACTTTGCAAACCAAATCTGCCCTGTTTTTTTAAGGGCATGTCCTTATCTGTTGCAACCTCTCCAATGCAAGCCATGGCAGGGCCGGCCAGGTCTCTGCTGTTCAGCACAGTGCACAGAAAGAAGCCAGTTAACGTTGAGTCCAATATTGTACCATTTCACATACAAACCCCTTTTCTGACATGTCCACTCACTTTCCTACTGACCCTTGCAAGGGACACATCTTGTGAAGCACCACAATCATGGTGAGTGAGGGGATGGAGATGGCTGGTAGCTGGGCATATGAACAAAAGAAATTCCAGCAGAGCTAGAAAATTGCCTTTGCAGGAACATAGTTCTGATTATGCCACATTTCTCCACAGGTAAGTAACATCTCCCTGCTCAGGATAAGCAAGGAAAACAGGACACCACTTCTCCAGGGATAGTGGCTTTCACCCTGCTCTATACGCAGCTCACCTCTGTTCCACTTTGGTTCCGGCACAAGTGATTGATGAATGAAACGGGCCAGTGTCCTACAACGCTGCCACGGTATCTCTCAAAAAGTTTTGATTGCCTCTCACTGCAAGATTCCATTAAGATAATAGTGAGATCTTGGGGGTGGAGGTGGGATCACCACCAAGGATAGTGTCCAGCTCCTCGTAGAAATGGCAGGTCTTTGGTGATGCACTCAAGCATTGGTTCACTTCACAGGCCTTATGATAAGCTTAGCTGAGTTCTTTAATCTTCACTCTGTACTGCAGCATGTCCCACTCATACCCCTTTTCACACAAGAATTGAGAAATGTGCCCATATGTGTCCCCGTTCCCATGGGTCACTCATAGCAGGGGCACCATTTGAGAGGGCTGGGGAGAATGTAGCCCCCCTCCCCCTCACCACACACCAAGTTTGAATCCCTGAATTTCATACCTAAGGTCTGTTTAAAGCACATGCCCTAGCCCCAGAGGAAGCTCTAAACTGGGACAGAGCTTGCTTGTGCTGCTCCCAGCTTTGCTTTTGGGGTCAGAGACTTTGTTTATAAACAGAGAGAGGCAGGGTAATTAAGATAACAATAGGCTTGTCATTCAAGTAATTGAAGGATGGATCACTTGAGGATTGCCTCTTCTGTTCATGCCTTCTGAAGCACCTGGCATTGGCCACTGTCAGAAGATAGGATACTGGGCCAGATGGACCATTGGTCTGACCCAGCATGACCATTCTGATGTTCTTATATAGAACCCAGATGTATCTGCCCCCTGCTATAATCCACTAAACCCAATCTCCTCTCCAAAGGCTGAGAGAGAGCACAGCAGTCCTGATTGTGAATGCCTCTCTCCCTGCAGAGTGAATATCAAAGTAAGAATATACAGGGCTTGATGACCGCAGCAAAAACCCACTTGCTAGCCCCGCACTGCGCATGTGCCAGACCTGCACTGTGCATGCGCGCACTGCCGGTGAACGGGGCGTCCGGCTAAAATCAAGTGGATTTGTCGAGCCCTGAGAATATACATTAAAATCTTAAGACTAACCAGTGTCACTTAAATGACTGGTCACAAGCTGTGAGAATATGTTGGAATTAGAGCTGAGTGGGTCTAATTTTTTAAAATTTTCTCTATTTTATACAGATACAGTGCTCCTGTTGGCTAATTGTTAAATTATCTACCAAAAAATGAAAGTTTTCAAGTGTCTTTGTAGCTCCTGGAAAATGGTGATGTGTGTGGGGAGGGGAAAGGCAGACAGGGTTGGTCCACCCCTCTCCCCCCATTTGCTGCTTGGCTTATACTCAGGAACACTGCTGAAGCCACTGTCTTCACTGTGCCTCCCCACCCTCATTGTGCCCACTGCACTATCATAACATGTGCCTGTCACCCCCTCCTCACACCTCAAAACCTGAAATGGTGCTCCTAGCTGGGACTGGACAGACTCCTCTCCCCATGTACTGATCAGATCCAACAGCTCTGCAGCACTTTAAGCGGGGAAGTGTTTGGTGTGATGGCCAGACATGGGCACTAGGGAAGATGCCATGAGACCACTGCACTCTCAGCCAGCCCATGAGTGCAGGGAGGACAGGTGCTCAGGCAGCAGGAAATGGGGTTTACATTTTGTGGGGCTTGGAAAGGGGGCAGGGTGAGTAGTTGGTCACCTGGCTGCAGGGTAGTGGAGTTCAAACTGCTGACCAGAGCAGCTGATTGTGGGCCACTTCCTGGAGGCCAGAATCAGCAACAAAATGCCACAAGGTATCTACTCTGCATGGTCGTTGACAACCCGGAGGGGGAAAGACAAAAGTCCCTCATGGAGCTGGAAATTTTTTGTCAATGAAAACGAGCCTGACAAAAGTCACATTGCAGTGTGAACGCTCATGCAGTTTTGTTGACAAATGGCACTTTTCCTCAACAAAACTTGCCAGTGTAGGCAAATCCCAAGGCTTCTTAGCCATGATTAAATGGTTTGGCTCCTTCTGTCTCCTCTTACTAGGACTGGTATTTGTTTTGTAGCCTCCTCCTTGACTCTGCCCGGTGTGCTCAGGATATCCCCATTTGCGGTAGAGAGCTCTCCACAGCACAGCGGGCCCATGGCTGGAGCATTGTGCTCCTTGCTGTGATTGCCTGAATGCAGTCCCATGGAGAAATAAAGGCTACGGCTGCTTGCCATGTTGTGGAACTACCTACCCTTTAGAAATCACATCTGAGCCAGCCTGGAGCCCAAGGGAACACAAACAGCAAAAGCACGTTCAGCCTCATCTCCCCTCTCCTTACCTTTGCCCCCCCCCACCTCTCCACGAAGGACTGCGACAGAGACTGGGTCGAGGGGGAGGAAGTGGGGAGGGTTGAACACTAATCTAAGCTGATGTCTGTCACAGACTGTGCGCTGCAGTGGAGAATTAGTGTGCAAGGAAGTGCCCATTGCCCCACACTCCATGGGACACTCCTGCCAAAAGGAATCAGGCTAGAGAAGATACTCGGGGCATAATTCAGATTTATTTATTTGCTGTGTGTCAGAAAGAATAAAAAGAAGGGAAATTGCACAGAACAATGGAATATTAATGTGCCAGCCCATGAATACCATGAAAAGGCACAACGAGGTCTGGATCCTGCTCTTCATCCTCCCCTCTCTCCCCACATTCACAACTGAAACAACCTGGAGCCATTAACTCCCTGCATAAATAACAGGAAACTGAACTCGAATCCTAATGAGAAGAGCAGATAAATACACTAGCACCTGCTACAGAGTTTCTCCTGGCTCCTCTCCTCAGCTAAAAGAAGAGGAAATACCCGTCCTCTCTCCCTGGCTTGGAAAAGCAGAACACCCCAGGAACTCCTCTCCTCCATTTCAATCTATTTAACCATTGAGCACAGGGCATTCTCAGATAGCTGGCTGCATCAGACTCTTCCAGCTTATACCATGCATGGATTTCCTCAGTAATTAATTTGCTGAGTACACCTGGTTCTACCCCCATGTCCATCTGTCTAAACATGGTAACATTCCAGTGAGTGACCCATGTGCTGGGAGGAATCAGGACTTTATCTTGGAAAGCAATGGGTGTCTAGGACCAGTTCATCTACTGAAAGCCTTCTGCAGCCAGGAGCAAAGCAGGAAGCACTGGACAGCACAGGAGGAAGAGGATGGTTTGTGCATAATGTGACTGGCCATTTGCTGGCTCACAAACAGATGGTTATGGGTGTTCAAAAGGACGGTTACCAGGATACGAGGCTGAGGCTGATATTATGGTAGAATAAAGGTGTGATATACAAGGGTGCTAGGAAGGATCTAGTCTTTATTTTCAGGTTGAAGAATATGACATAGACAAGGGTAAGAAGGCTCTGTCCTTGTTACATGACAGGGGTCAGAGTCCAACCCCGCCCCCTTTTGGGGAGGGATTTATATGCAAATAAATCATAATACCAGCTAAAATACAACCACAAATTAACACAGCCAGGCAATAAAGCACACAAATGGAAACACCTGGGATGGAGGGTGGCCTCAGATGATTCCTGGCAGATGACACAGCTACTCTGACTCTTATTGGACACCTGTCAGTAACTCAGAACCCAAATGACTTTCTGATCAGCTGACCATATCTTGCTTATCACACCGCTCCTGTTGAGCCCTGAGGCAGAACTGTGACCTGGAGCCTGGGTTTGCTAACGTTTAATATTCTCTACTAGTCTACTCTCAGTGACTGGGTGGGCATGAGCTGCTTCACAGCACATGAGCACATTTGGTTGGTCACGTGGGCTTCCTAAAGAAACAGAGATCTGCACCCTTCACTGGATTTATTTAGCTGTCTCTTCTCCCTACTGAAGAACTGTCTCGTGAGTAGGGGGGCGATGGGGGATATACGCTCCACAGGCTCAGAAAAAGTTTGCTGGAGAACTCAATTAGGGCATGTGGCTGTACTTGGAGAGTGGATTCGGCCCAGTGACCGGTAAGTCCCAGGTGAGTGAGTAACAGGGTGCTTACTATATAGAGAGGAAGCCTAGAGCAGATGAAAGGAAAGAAAGAATTCTGTCTCTCTGGGCAGGAGAGGACCAGGGAAGGACTCTAGGGCAGTGGAGGGAAGAGGAAGCCCAAGGGAAGAGCTGGCCTTAGGATTCTCCCCTGACTAGAGAACTCTGCCAAGAGGCAGGGAGAGACATGCAGTGGGATAAGTCTGAATAGACAGACCTTGCCTGCTTGTTACAGGGTTCCTGTGGTGGGCCTGGGGTTCAAGTTCCCCAGGTCAGGTGAAACAGCCTTCTTTTCCCCTCTGCCATTCCCCACCCCTTCCAAGAAAGCCCTCTTCCTGACAGACAATGTTATAGGGACCTTGTGATGTGTCCTTCCAGGATGCTGAATTCAGCCACTGATGTGCTGAGACCATGATCTCTCATGCTGACCAGTATTACCTCATTGGCTTTTTTGTTGGTCAGTCTGTATCTCTCTGTTGTCTCTTGTCTTAGCTTCTAAGCAGGATCTGTCTTTTTGTTCTGTTTGTACAGCACAATGGGGTCCTGATCCATGACTAGGGCTCCCAGGTGCCAAGGGTACCCTATCTAATACATATTCCAACCTCTGGACACAGCCAAATACGCAGTTAAGATCTATGACACCCCCCAGCATCCTCCACTGCACAGGTCTGAGCATCACCTATCCACCCCAATCTGCTATACACTGCTCTGACCTCCTATGTTTCCTCTCACTGCTCAGGTGCCCCCTACTGCTCCAACACTACTTCAGTTCCACCAACCTTCCTTCTGTCATTATGTGCTTTGCTCTGACCACCTCCAGCCCCTCTGCTGCACCAAGTGCCACTAGTGCCCCATCTCCACCCCCTTCTGGTCACTCCGTGTCCCTGGTAAGCGTGAAGGGGCTGTGGGAAGGTAGTGACGCTGAGAGTGTGTGCATATACCAACTGGTTACAAGAAAGGGAAGGAGAATGGATATGCAAAGTGCCTCCACCAATTCTGGGCCTGGAGTGTGGAGAAGGGGCTTTGCACATCCATCTGTTGCCTACCAGGCTCCAAGTATGACATAGTCAAGTCATTGCAATGAGATGTTCTAGAAAGATCACTCCATGGAGATTATCACAGACTGAAACAACAGCTCCGAGAGGGACAAACTGCTCCTTTCATCTCCAGGGGTGTTCTTATCCCACTCCTGTTATGTCAGCATTAGGGGGCTTAAACCAGGCTCATAGCACAGAGCATGCCAGTTCTCAGATCCTCATTGCAGTCACTGCAGTGCCTGCCCCAAGAGTACCAGTTCTCAACTATGGTCTCAGTGCACACGCTGTCGCATGAACTAAATGTGCCCGTTCCCAGCCTGGCCTCGGTATTGTGTGCCTGTGGCATGCACTGAACATGCTCATCCCGAGTGTCCCATCTTGGCTGGTCGCAGCAAGGTGGGGAGCATACTTTGATGGGGAGTCAGAAATGGAGCATATGGATGTGTAGAATTTTGGGGTCATGGCTGAAGCCCCCCTACTTCCTCACTACATAACTATGACTCCCTCCTTGCATCTGGGCTGAGACTGAAGATTTAGGATGTGACACTGAAGGGGTGAGGCTCCAGGTGACCTTGGCTGAAGGGTTGAGTTTCAAGAAAGAACAAACCTCCAAGTGGCCCAAGCTACAGCTGACAGGACAAGGGAGACGGAGGCGCTACTTGCTAAACCCTGCCATAAGGGACACACTGGCCAGAGATTGAACCTTTGACATGTTCTGAAAGTGGATGCCCTAGTTGAGCTAAATCACAACTGAGATCAGTTGGGGAGGGTTTGGAGCAATAGGGTGAGCCCCAGAAGTGGGCAAAAAAGAACCAGGTGATTTTTGTAAACAGCTGTTTTAGGAGGATTATATTTCGGGAACCTCTTGTTCAAACGATCCCTAATCTGAACTGCTAATCCTTCCCCCTCCCCAACATCCTTAGGAAGCACAGCAAATTTCAGGACTACCCAAGTTGGTCACTTGCCCCTTAAGAACTCATAGAATTGACCTCTTATAAACAGTAAGGGTGCGTCTAGACTGGCAAGATTTTGCGCAAAAGCAACTGCTTTTGCACAAAAACTTGCCGCCTGTCTACACTGGCCACGAGAATTTGTACAAGAGCACTGACTTTGTAATGTACAAAATAAGTGCTTCTTGCGCAAATACTTTGATGCTCCCACTCAGGCATAAGCCCTCTTGCGCAAGAATACTTGTGCAAGAGGGCCAGTGTAGACAGGAACGGTAATTTCTTGCACAAGAAAGCCCGATGGCTAAAATGACCATCGGAGCTTTCTTGCACAAGAGAATGTCTACACTGGGCACAGATGCTTTTGCGCAAAAGCAAATCTTTTGCGCAAAGGCACATGCCAGAATAGACGCTCTCTTGCGCAAATACTTTTAACGGAAAAACTTTTCCGTTAAAAGTATTTGTGCGAAATCATGCCAGTCTAGACGCAGCCTAAGTGATTCAAACTTAACTGACAGCAGTGCTGCTCTGCTGTAATGCAAATTGCAAAATGAGCCATTCATGAGTTGCAGGCTCTTAACAGTTAACTCATTTGGAGTCTCCTGGAGAAGCTTGGTGGGCTGCCAGGTGAGGGGTTGTGCAACACCTCAAGTGGTGTTTTGGTTTAACTGTCAGCTATCTAAATCATTTGGCTTGATTGCAGTGTTAACTCAGCTGCTATTTGTATTTGCTCAATAATATCTCATTTTGCCATCTGGTCATATTTTGCTTATACCTTCATTCTCTGCTAAACAAGTGCTAGGTGTTGATATATTGCTGTTGGCACCCCATGGGATTATTATAGATTTGATGAATCCCAGTTCATTATATGGTTGCACTACATGCTATTGCAGTCTTTGTGTTGGACACAATGTATTGTAAGGGCTCCATGTTTATTGCAAACCAGACCCTGCCACTTGTTTAGCCTTCTATTGTGTCTTTCTGCCTTTGTGTGCACGCTTTCACTGAGTCCACTTTAGTCCTTTCCCTGCTTAATAACGTTTTCATTGAGAAGCACAGCATTCACTAGCTGCCAAATACCTACCATTCTTTGCAAAGTCAAGATTGCCTCTCGCAAAATCCTGGCTTTGACCTGATCACCAATTATACCTCCAAATAATGCAGTCTCTGATTAATTCATCTGTTAACCGGTCAGACTTTCATGGCTTAGCTGAGCTTTATTACCGAAGTTTGTACCACAGCCAGAGGAAATGATTCAGTGTTAATGGGCTTTTTGTGAAAAAGGTGCCTCTCCCCCAGGTGGTCACCTTCTCTGGGTCACAGTATTGTGGGTATGTCTGAATTACTTTTTATCTAGCAGTTTGCAGTCTCCTTGTGTTTTGGCTTACCCCAGCCACCATTGTGCAGGATTTCACTCTGATTTCTGAGCACTATCACTCACTTCCCAGAAATTCTGGAAGTGCAGCAGCCTTCTGTAGTTCTCTGACAGATTCTTTCTCAGGCTGGGGAATTGAGCTGGCTTCAGATACTCTCTCTCTCCCCCCTCCCCAAACTGAGTTCCCTTCAGACACAGGGTGATTAGAGTTGGTTGGGAACCTGAAATTCTGTTTGGCAAGAAATGCCGACATTTTTTAAATACAAATTAGTTCCAAATTGGTATGAGAAACTGAAATGTCCCACAAAATGCATTCCAAATCATTGGTTATTTGGAAAAATTAAAGTATTTGGTGTTAATTTTATTATGTTGAATATTCAAGTCAATTTTAATATAATAGTCAAAACTAATCAAAATTATACAAAAAATACAACACAACTTTGAAGGGAAGAAGTTAAAACATTTGTACATATTCCCACAAAATGTTTAGTCAAAAATACCTTTTTTAAAAAAAAAACAGAAAACTATTCCATCAAATCTGCTGACTGGGTCTATTTGTAATAAATGTACAAACCAAAGGCACAATGGAAAGAGCATGAACTCTATTTTGTGGCCCCAATTGCACAACATAAAGTAGGGTTCCCAAAAGTTGAAGGCCATGCAGCTGACTCCAATAGTTGCTGCCTCAGAGGTTGCTCATGAACAAGCAAGTACTTCTGAAAGGACCAAAACAGAACCAAAATGAGAGAACACAAACCCAATATCCCCCACTGACTCGATTAGTGGGAGAAAAAAGCACTCAATACTTTTTTAATTTGCTAGCTGTAAGTCAGTGTGAGACACACTTGTATGTCAAGATTAGCAGAAGGAATGGGACCTCGCTCCCACAGTCTAAGGTAGATTCACAGATCCTGTATTTGGACTGGAGAGTGGCACAAATGTAAGCAGAAGCGTGCTTTAGGGCAAGGATGGGGTACCTCAGACCCATGGGATGGATGTGACCCCTGGCTTGCATGGGTCTGGCTCCTGAGGCTCAGGGACCCTCCAGCATTGGGGAGCCTGCACTGGTACTCCAGCCCCCCACCTGCTTCCCCATCACAGGGCTGGAGCCCAGAAAATCCACTAGGCTGGGCCTTCCTAGATTCTGGTGTGGGAGAGGAATGTGGGGAGTGTCGTCTTCCTTCGCAGGTGGGAGCAACATCAGTGAAGGGTTTTTCAGTTTTTTTTGTCTTCCGCACTTGTGTGCAGCCCCCGACTGATTTTTCTGTGGGTCAAAAAGGTTCCCCACCCCTGCTTTAGGGCTATCTCTGGAGTGTCTTCTAACATCCACTAAGGACAATGCTGGAGACAAAGACAGTGTCACGACCAGGCTTTGACAAGTGGGAAGTTCTCTGGGAAACTAGGTGATGCAATCTCTGGCTCCAACTGAGAGGTGGGGTTGGGGCAAAGGCAACCCCGCAGTCTTCCCGGCATGAAGGCGGAAGCACTTGTAGCACAGAAGCAGTGTTCAAATATCTCTAAAGCAGTGGTCCCCAACCTTTTGGGGCTGCTGCGTGCCCGGGGGCGGGGCCACGCATGCACCGCGTGCCCAGGGCGCAAGAATGCTTGGGCCGGCCCTGGTCACTCGGCAGGTGCATATAAATGCCCCAGCAGGAACTGTGTTGGGGACAACTGCTCTAAAGGTTCTATTGTCCTCTCATAACATTCTCCTAGCTCTTCCAGTCACCCTCAAACTGATTCCTGCCTAGCTTCTGTTTGCTGGTCTTCTCTGAGCACTCTCTCTCAGCTGTCTGAAAACATAAATTCTGTTACCAAGAAGAGACTTGAACTGTACCGGGTGCTCCATATTCATGGACTATGATGGGAGCTGTAAGCACTCAGCACTTCTGAACATTACCTTGCTTATTTACATGTCTAAATAGGTATGTAGATGCCTAATGGTGGTGGTCCTATTGAAAATGTTGGTGCTGTCATTGACCCCTGCTAGAGGCAAGATCCAGAACTGGATAGGCCAGTTCTGCGAGCCTGGTGTCATGTGCTGTATTAGCAGGTGGAACAGACCACCCCTTCTGGCCTGCTGCATAGGAAGCTCTTCTCTCTCAGTCCGTGCACTGAGTCTGGCTGGTTTCGAGTAGTGTGAGGAACATGGATGAATGTGAAATAGGTGCATTCATGATTGAGAATATCCCCTAAATCAGACACAGGCAGGAGGGCTCCTCTGTGTGGGTTTTACAGTCCCCCAGCTTCTGCATTTTAATCTCCTTTTACTGTTTTCATTTCCTGCTTTGCTGGGGTTTGTGTTTTTAAGTACCAGGCTGTGAGGGATTTCAGGTGACACTTGAACTAAATCTTATTGCACACATGTGAAGGGAGAGATTTATTAGCCCAGGGTTGACAGCAAAGTGAGGAGCAGCTGGGCCTGTTTGAAATTCATCTCTCTCCCGTCAGCTCAATGAGAGTTCAGTGTGACAGGGATACATTGCCGGTTATGTTTTTCCCCCCAATTAGACTCCACTCAGCCACAAACTACCTCAGTAAATAAAAAGTGCCCACAACTGATCATTAATGCCAGGAGTACTCTATCCACGTCTCTCTGGGCTGGCTGGGCAATAAAACACCATCTCATTACAGCAGCCCAAGGAAGATGACAAGCTGAGCCTGAGCTGGGAGGGGAGAATGGAGGTTTGAAACCAAGACAGAGTCTGGCACTGGGCTGGGGATTGGAAACTAGCCCCAGAGGTCAAACAGTGCAATGTGAACTGGGAATGAAAAAAATAAGACTGGAATTTAGGATGGGAAATGGACCCAGAGACCAACAGCAGAGAGTGGAACAGGAAACAAGGCCTAGGAAGCAGATGTAGAAGAGTCCAGGGAAAACTGAGAATTTGCAGCTGGAGGGTTCCTGCTTTATGGTGATGAGTTGCAGCAAACCCCATCTCCAGCAATGGGAGGAAGAGCATAAAAGCTGCACAGTCCTCAGCAGCCTCAAGTGACTGATAAGGCTGGCTGGGAATTACAGAGGGGATGGGTCTGTTGCTATGGCTGGAGCCCTCAGATCTCAACCATGGCTTCACACTATTAACCCTAGTAAAATAAAAAAGCAGTCATGTAGCACTTTAAAGACTAACAAGATGGTTTATTAGGTGATGAGTTTTTGTGGGGTCCAGGACAAATTCTAACTGAGCTAATTCCATTCTGTTCCCTCAACTCCTCCTGCAGTTTCCACTGAATACAAGATTCCTTTTCACTTCCTGTGCTCTGATGTCCTCACAGCATGCAGGGATACCAACAGATGGTGTTTTCTCTCCCCCTGCCCCGGGCCCAGGAAGACAAGCCCGCTATCCATTATGAGCAAGGTCTGCAAAGCACTTTGTGATTCCTTTTGGCAATACTTCTAATTGGAAATGATGCTTGTCTCTGTCACCATCCTTTAGTACTTCATGGGAATAAGTGAAATCTGGTGTTATAAATCCCAGAAATGGGCTATTAATATTGATAGAAAAAAAAACCTTACAGGAGGAGAGGCAAAGTAGAAGAGGTAAAGAGAAGGCCCCATAGGTCAAAGCCAATGAGCCAGAATGTGATAACACAGGGGGGATTGGAGGCAAAGATACAAGGAGTGTGAAGTAAAGGAAGAGTGACCTTGGGCATCAATGTTTCACCTCCCCCTTCCTATGAGAGAGAATAAGCAAGAGAGTGCATCCTAGATCAAGTTTCAAACAGCTCAGAACTGCGGGAAACCAAACTCATTGGGGCTTTTAACGATCCCAACATCTGTTGGGTGACAAGTGCAAATCAACAAGGATCATCAAAGCTTTTCCTGGGGAGAGGAAAAAAACTTTGATGATGTCCTGTCTATGATCCAGAACAGACTCCAGCAAAAGGAAAAGGCTTTCTAGATCCTCTCCTTACTGAAAGAGAGGGATCAAATGAAAATAGCAAGCATGTCCTACTTGAGTCTGGCACATGGAAGGGACTGGTTACTGCATATAGCAATACAACCACATTAGATTCCAGGAAGGGACTAAGAAATTGAGTGACTAAGGTCCACAAGCTCTTAAAATCCACTGGTGTAGGAGGATGATGCAGGAATCTAACAGTCCCTAAGGGAATGTCTACATAGCAAAGTTATTTTGAAATAAGCAGCCCTTATTTCGAAATAACTTTCCTAGAGTCTACACAGCCAAACCGCTATTTCAAAATAAGTGCTGTGTAGACACTTATTTCAAAATAGGGGGCCTCCAGCCTTCCCAGGGTGCCCTGGTGGCCACTCTGGCCTCAACCAAAAACACTTCTCTCCCTCCCCCCCTCCCTGGAGCCCTTAAAGGGGTAGACTCTGGCCACAGTGCCTGTGCCAGCTCCAAGCCTGCCAGCCCAGAACCAGCAGTCACTGCCCCTTACCCAGTGGCTACAAAACATGAGCCAGCAAGCCACTGGCAGCCAGCCCTCCACCGCTCCCCAGGAGCAGTCTGCCAACTCCCAGAAACCTGCCAGAGCCCGGTGAAGGCAGGTGCCTTCCTGGTCCAGGGCGGAGATCATGGACCTTATTCAGGTTT
>CM057848.1:40600143-40624744 GCA_030068395.1 Apalone spinifera
TCCAGAAAAGCGGCTGATTTTCCAGAAAAACTGGCCAGTCTAGACACAGCCCCTTTGTTTTTGAAAAGATCAGTTCTCAGACAGACACTTGCTGTGATGTTAGAAATAGCATCCAGTTGCATGAGCCTGATCTGGTTTCCAGTGCCATCAGCATAAAGACCCCTGTTGTTCTGAATATAAACTGGATTTGGGCACTGGTTTGGATCTGGTCCAACTCAGCAATAACTGATAAGTGTTAGCCCGTTCCCTGTGCTGTAGAGAGCAATCCCCTCTGCTAGTGATTATCATCCATGCTAACTGTTCACTGAGTTCAGATTATTTCCTCATGAAATTATGGCAGGGAGGGGAAGGGGGCCTGAAGTCCCAGCCTCCCCCTTAGAAGCGATTCCACAGGCTCAGGGCAGACAGGAGAAAGTTTTGTACAGCTGCTGCCTGCCTGGGACCTGGGGGGGGGGGGGGGGGGGGGGGGGGGGAGAAAGAGAGAGAGAGAGAGACTTACCCTGCAGGGGCCCCTATTGGGCCTAGCTTTCCCCTAAAACTAACAAGAGGGTAACAACCCTCATTGAGACATATGAGTCACACAAAAGGGGGTGACATGAGAGACATACCACACAGGGCTGGGAGGGGAAGGGTCTTTTATTGCTTTAAATTTCTACAGGTTGCACATGCACATTCAGCCCTGCTGTAGCATGGGGCTCTGCTGCTCAGCCATGAGATGCCCTCCCCCGTTACTTTCAGTTCATTAGGTGCAGTGAAAGTAGAGTCCCCCTCCTCCCCACAGTGGCTCCTGGTGTAGTCTCTCTACCTCTGCAGTGCTGCTTCCTACCAGACTCCTGTGAAAAAGATGCTCCTGAAGAGCAGGAGCATGAGGTACATGCTCACTGGGACTGCAGAGAAGCAAGGTCACTTGCTAATAAGGCAGGGGGACACAGGGAAGTTATTCTCCAGAGCCTGCCAATGACAGCAAGTCACAGGCTTGAAGAGGTCAAAGCCAACAGGTCCCTGTTTAGCTGAAGAGCTACACACGATCATTCCCAGAGGGGAAGGGCAGACAGAAAGAAACAGGAACGCAATCCCCTCACCTAACAAGGAATGAGAGGAGGTCTTTCCTCCTGGGACTACAGGTAGAGCAATGTCTGATCAGGGACGCCAGAATCACCAGGCCTCTGGAATTAATAGTCACAGAACTCAGATCATGTCAGTGCTATCCCTGAGCTAAACTGTTCCTCAAACTCCACCCGTGTTCTTAAGCCAAGGAGGAATGCACCAAAGCAGGGAGGCTGCTCTCCAACAGTCAATGTAGCCTCCAGGGTACCCCCACCTAAGGCTGGGCTGTTAGGAAATCTTCCTATGGACACCATGCCTGGGATGGTCTCAGCACCATCTCTTGGGGTCTGAGAAAGAATGAGCTTGGGGTCCTTGGTGTGCCAGGCGCTGTGTGGCCAACCTCACCCCCCCCAAGAAACATGATAGACTTCAGGTTTGACAGTGACTGGGCAGATGAGCCCACAAATCCCATTCATAGCATTCAGAACAGAAGCCTGCAGCTTGTCAGCCCATAACTTAAGGGCATTTATTCCCATGGCACCTACAGGAACATTTCAGAGTCCCATATCCCTCCTTCTCCCCTATTCCACCCCCCTGTATCCCAGGCTAAGCATCAGGAGAAGGAAGTCCCCCTTCTGACTGCCTTTTGGGGTGTCTTGGCCACCCAGAAATAAATCCAACACAAATCAGAGCTCTCATTCCACTCCTCCCGCCTCCAGGGACTGGCAACAGGCAGGCCTGGCCCCTGTACTCCGAGACCAGATTTAGTCAAAACAGAAGCGAAAACAAAATAAGAGAAAAAACAAAGACAAAGAGAGCTGAATTGCAGCTCACAAATGCTGCCCTACCGCCTGGAGAGCAGAGAGCAGGTTCCATCAGGCAGCCCACCCTTAGGCATCCACTAGTGTCAGTCCATCGTGCAGGGCACGCTTCCACATGTAGTAGGTGGAACGTGCCGTGAGGGGGAAGTGGGCACTGAACTCTTTGTAAGTTGGGAAGGTCTTCGATTCAAAGCGCTGCTGCAGGAACAGCTTGGCCTGAGCTTTGAACTGGGCAGTGGCAATCACATCCATCACGAACATCCGGCTGTGGGCTCTTTCCGACATGGCATAGCCAGAGATTGTCGCATTGTAGGGGGTGACAGATGCCTGCTTGTCTAGGTGCCTAGGTGCCACTTCCATTTGGGATCGTGGCTTGATCACAGGCTCTGCTTTTCCAGGAGCCTCAGAGATGACCTGACTCAGCTGTTGGGATGAGCTGGTCCGGAGAGGCTGCTTGTTCATCTGTTGGCTGCTTTTCTTCCAGAACCAATAGGCTGTGGAGGAGAAGCCAGGGTAGCGCAGGCGGAACTTACAGAATGGCAGCCGCCATTGCTGGACATGCCTCTTGGCTATGTCACGAAGCTGCTTTCTCCAGTTATAGACTGAGGGTTTGAGCTGAAGGGGACTTCTGGACTCTGAGTGGTGTCCGTTCAGCCTTTTCCTGCCAGACAGATTTCCAGGCTTGAATGGCAGGTACACCTTCCTTTTCACTAGAGGCTTCTGGCTGACTGAAGGAGCCTGAGGGGGTTTGAAGTTGGGATTCCCCTTAATGGCTTTTCTCCGCCAGTTGTAGTATGTGGACCTGGAGATACCAGGGAAGCTGCGCTTGAAGCACCTGTAGGGTACCAGAGTGTTCATGGAGATGCATTTCTCCAGGTATGACTTGGCTCCTTGCATGAAGATTCCTGCTTGGTTGGGCTCCAGGGGAGGGATCTTTGCCCTTAGGCTACCCTCTGACTTTGCTGCATCATCCTTGTCTGGGTTGGGCTTTTTTTGATGGTCTCCATTAGGCTCCTGTGACCTCGGAGTCTCAGCTGGAGCAGAGGTGTCACCACCATTGACCATGCTCTGCATCTCGTGCTTCCAAGCATAGTAAGTGGAGCGGGAGATTTCTGGGAACATTTGTCGGAAGTGCTGAAGAGGGATCACATTGCCTTCTTGAAAGCAAGACTGCAGGAAGTGTTTGGCTGCAAACCTGGTAGCTGCTTTCTGCCTGTGTTCCCGGGACTGGCGCTTCCAGCGGTAGAAGGTGCTCTTGGTAATGCTGTACTTGTCACGCAGATTAAAGTAGGTCAGCCGGGGGTTACTCTTCAGCAACTCCAGAGTCTGGACTGGCTGGACTGGAGGCTCTGGAGAAGGGCTCGCAGGTTCCAGCTCTTCCAGGCCTACCACAGCTACAAAGTACTGTGCTTTGAAGACCTGTGAGGAGAGCTGCTGGCCTGACCACATGATGTGAAGTGTAGAGGTCTGTGGGCCACACTTCCTGGGCCGGATGAGGCGATTGAAATATGGCCGGATCTTCAAGTTGCTCATGGGGTAGATGGAGTAGATGTTACACTGCAGCACTGAGGCCAGGGCATAGACATGCCACATGTTAGCAAAGGTGCCAGGGAAACAAGTAGCCTTGATGTCAGCATCAAAAATGGCTTCAAGGATAGCCAGAGGCAGGCTGGTCATCTCGGGGGACTCCTCAGTGCAGAGAGAGTAGCGGGCAGCCTGCAGCATCACCTTGGAGTCAATCATGCCATTCAGGTAGTAATGCTTGTGCAGCAGCATCTCCACAACTGTGCGCACCTGCAGCTCCAGACTCAGGCTGGGGTTGCCCCACAGCAACACACTGGCTGCCTCAAACAGGTGGTTCCCCTCCCCCTTGGACACCAGGGGCAGCATGTTGCTGGGGGCGTCCTCCGGATACAGGCTTCTTGCTACCCGGTCAATTTCCAGCTCTTCCTGGAACTGCCTCCCACAGTAGCTGGGGAGTGAGAAAGAGGACAAGGTCCTCTCAGCCTCTAGGGCTGCACTGGTTAATCCCTCTAGTCCAAAGCATTCAGTGGCCTCCTGCAGCTCCTGCAGCACAGACTGCACCAGCTGGTGCCGCTGGATCATCCTGCAAGACACAAGAGTTCAAACCATGTAAGCTCCAGCTGTGCAGAGGAGACCATGCCTCCAATGCCCACCCCACCTGCAAGTGGGCACCCTTGCTTTCAGTCCTCCAGATTCAAAAGGAGGAATCCTGGTCTCGAACCACAAACATGGGCAAAGGTTAAATCTTGTGTTTCTCTCAAATGACCTCTTCTGGCCGACGTATAAATGGCACAGATGGCCTCCCGAGAGAGGCCAGGCTGGCCAGAACAATTTGCAGCAAGGTGTAGGAGAGTGCAGCTTGAGGATCGGAGGCAAGGCTGCACCAGCAGGGGCTGCTGCAGGCCAGGAGTATGATGCATGGGCAGAGCTGAGAAGAGGGAAAGTTTATACCTGGTCTGTCCTGTGCCTGGCTTTGTGCTCAGTATGGGCCTGAGCATAACCTTTACCCCAGATGGTAAAACCTGGGAATCTCAAAGGGCAAAAAGGTGAATTTGTTTCATTACCCAATAACAGCACCTGGAGAGAGGAATGGGAATGGCCACTCCCTTCTGCCATCATCAATGTTAGAAAGCAACACTCCTCTAAAGTCCTGTGTGCAGAGACAGAGCCCGTTCTCAGGGAGCTTTCAGCCTGCCCAAAAGAGGGACAGTATAGTCCAGAGAGATCCCTTGCTTGGCCAGCTGCAGGAGCAAAGCCTTTTCACAGCCGGGATCATGGTGTCAGAGCAACAAAGCTCTCAATACCCATCCTGCAAAGTCTGTACCCTGATAGTGTAATACAGTGGTTCCCAACCACAGGTCCACAGACAGGTGGCAGGCCGTGAACACTTGCCTGCTGGGCCACGGCACTCTGCTGGGCCATGCCCCCAGCTGTGTGCTGCAGTTGAAGCTGGGCCACGCTGAGACTACTGGGGTGTCCCTATTGAGGCAGCCTCACAGGGCTGGCCAAAGAGTGTGCAGGTCCCAAGGAAGCTGAGCCACGTGGCCCTCGGCTGGGTGGGTGGAACTGGGCAGTGCGAGGCCCTGAATGTGTGGAGCTGCAGGGGCCTGAATGCCCAGGGCCCAAGGCAACCGCCTCACTCGCCTTGCCCAAAGGCCAGACCTGCAGCCTCACCATGGCCCCAGTTCCATGGCAGCCACATACCTGGCCAGCAGGGCTGTATGGCGGGTAGCTACTGCATGTGCCATGGCTGGAGCTGGACTATGGTGAGGCTGTCCCTACTGGGGCAACCTCACCACAGCCCCGGTTCCAGTTCTGTGGCAGCCACATGGCCTTGCATGGCTGCTCTGAGGGGTGGGCCTGCTCCTGAGGTGGTCAGCCTGCATGGCCAACTGGGGTTGCTGGGCAATGTGGCGGAGCAAGGCTCCTCTGGGGCAGCTCCAGGGGCCAGGGCTGCTCCAGGGGCATCCAACCTGCATGGCGGAGCAGGGCTCCTCCAGGGATGGCTGTGTCCCTCAGGGCTGGCTCAGGGACCCTCTGGCAGGGCAGCTGGGTCTGAGCAGGGGCCACCACTACCAGGCAGCTGGGGTGGGGTGAGGGAACATGGCAGGAGAGGCCCTACGAGCCAGAGTCAGAACCCCACCACTTCCAGCCCAGCCACTCCCCAGCTTGGTCGCCCTTTTCTTTCTCTTGGCCACAGCCCAGCCCCCTTCTTCTACCCTGCCTGCTGTTCTCTTGCTTCTCTCAAAAAATTAGTGAAAACTAGAACTACTCTGCAAAGCATGCCATTTATTTAACGATGTGCAATTTTGATCTTCCCATCCACACAATGACATGTATTGTGTGTGTGCAGACACAATGTAAAACACCACATGACAACTTAAAATTAATTACCATGATGAATATGAAAATGTTTCAGTGATGGTCCACCAAAAGTTTAACGCATTTGCCAGTCTGCGGTATAAAAAAGGTTGGGAACCACTCGTGTAATATACACCTTCCACAATACAAGGTGGGTGTTGTGCCTTTTCCACCACCAGGTGGCGTATGTCACTCACTGTAGTACCATGGAGTCCAACAAGTTCTGAAGCTGTAGCCACTATAGGGTGCATCTACACAGCACTGTAACTTGAAATAAGATCCGCAATTTGAGCTACACAATGCTATTTCAAAACAGCTTATTTTGTCATTTGGCGCTGTCTACACAGCACCAAATTTTGAAATAAAGCGCTATTCCAAAACATCCCTTACTCCTTGCAGAATGAGGTTTACAGGGATGTCAGAATAGAGAGCCTGAAATAATGGGCTTGCTGCAAAGCAGCAGGATAGCCATTTCAAGATACTCCAGTATCCCAAAATAGCATTGCAGTGCAGATGTACCCATAGCGGGCTACTGCTAAATCTAACTAACCACACTCAACTGGCCAAATAGCTACATGTGGCTAGCGACTAGTGTGTTGGACACCGTGGCTGTAGAAGCATGGAGAAAAGCTAAGTGTGTGAAGCAAATGTGAGTTCAGGAATCTAGGATCCATCATCCTTGCCCTTTGGTACTGGAGTAAGAGCTGTCCGGATGAATACTGCCAGCACAAAGGGCCTCTGCAACCCTTTGATGTGGACAAACCAAGGTGGAGGAGCAGGAGGCATCCCCACAGTCCAGTTATTGCCAACTGTTGCAATGCCCACAGACACTATGGTAGCGGGAGGAGGCAGGAAAAGGGTAGAGGTGAGGCCTACTCTTTGTCAAGGGTGAGCAGGCAGCCCCAGGGTCAGGAAAGTGCCAACTACATCCCCTTAATGCTTGCACGGGGTGGATCTGGCTATAGATTCTAGTCATTGTTGAAACTGAGGAACATCCACATCCAGGCCATCTTGCTGGGTTTAGTGTGTGGGTACTGTTGGACTATGATCTATAGGGATTAGACTGCTGGTCCTTTCTGGCCTTAAACTGTGTCCAAATTCTGCCCCTCCTTGCTCTGTTCCAGCTCAGCAGCCAGCCATTTCTCTAATCACAAGCCCAGTCCAATCTAGTCCAGTCCTTTATTTCCCTTCTTGGTTACTCTACTCTTTGTCCCTGGCACCCACAAAGCCAGGCTCCATCCACCCTTGGCCATTGTATTTGGTTCTCTATGATCTCACAATAGTGCTCAACTTTGGATCCCTCCATTGGCTCCTCTTTTCCACCATATCAAATTCAAGGTTTTTATCAAAGCCTTTATGGCCCTGCATAATCCTTCACCTCCTTACTTATCTGCCCTACTCTCGACAGCCACCCCTTGCCCCCCAGGCCCTTATCTGATCCAGCCTCATCCTGCTGTTTCTCCTACAAGCATGATTGTGCCTTCTTCCATTGCACCTGCTCTGCATGGCACATCCATAAGGTCACCATCATCTCCTCATTCAGATCCTGGCTGAAGACTCACCTCTATCATGATATTTGCAAGTAGCCATTACTATGTGCGTAACACTAATGCCTGAGGCTCCAGCCAAAAATCGGGCCCTATCGTGCTAGGCACTGTGAAACCTCAGAGAGAGAAATTGTCCCCTTTCCCCAAGAACTTATGGTATCATACATGACAATCAGAGGGAAGGAGTGGCAGGTTAGATAGATGTCTATCAGGGAAGATGGTGCTTTGTCCTGCTGTGAGGGCAGGGGACGGGACTTGATGTCTTGAGGTCCCTTCCAGTTCTAATATTCTATGAACAGAAAACCCTAGAGGCAAAACCCAAACTAGGACTAAACTCTTCTGACTGCTAGTCAGGTGTTCGGTCCATAGACCACTCTACACCTTGAGGCAGAGAGAGGTAGTTGTAAGGCAAACATTACCTAGATAAAACAAAGTACATGGTCCTATTATTAACCCTTTGTTTTGTTAGATTACAGCCAGTCACCACTGTACTGGTTTCTCTTTTTCAAGGATAAGCAGTGAGGTGGCATAGTTTGCAGACAATTCAAAATTCCTCAAGACAGTTAAGGTCAAAGCAAATTCAAGAGTTACAAAAGAGTCTCACAAAACTAGGTGACTAGGCAACAAAAAAAATGAAATCCAGGGTTAAATGCTAAGCAATGCACGTTGGAAGACATAATCTGAACTATATATACACAAAATGAGGGGGTCTAAATTAGCTGTTGCCAAGATCTTTCTGGAGTGGAGTCATTGTGGATAGTTCCTTGGAAAACACCTGTTCAAAGTACAGCGGCAGTCAAAAAAAGCTAACTTTGTCTACACTATGGCTTTTGCCGGAAGAGGCAATGCAAATGAAGCGCTGATTAGCAATCTGTCACACTTCATTTGCATATTCCATCCTGAGCTGTTTTTGTGCAAAACGGTCACAACCACACTGCTTGGTTTTTACACAAAAACTCCTTGTACAAAAACATCTCGGAATAGGTTATGCAAATGAAGTATGACAAAATGCTAATCAGCGCTTCATTTGCATTGCCTCTTCCGGCAAAAGCCATAGTGTAGACATAGCCTGAATGTTAGGAATCATTAGGACAGAATGGATCATAAAACACAAATTATCATAGCGCCGCTACATATTCCATGGTATGCCCACATCATGAGTACTGTGTGCAGATATGGATGCCACATTTAAAAAAAAAATTATATATATTAGAATTGGAAAAAGTGCAAAGAAAGGCAAAAAAACTGATTAAGGGTATGGAACAGCTTCTATATAAGGAGAAATTAAAGACATAGACTGTTCAGCTTGGAAGAGAAAAGACTCAGAAGTACATGGCAGAGGTCTCTACTATCATGAATGAGGTGGAGAAAGGGAACAAAGAAGCATAATTTTTCCCCTTTACATAACACAAGAACTAGGGGTTACCCAACAAAATTAGTAGACTGTAGGCTTAAAACAAAATTTTTTCACACAATGCATAGTCAACCTATGGAACTCTTTGCCAGGGGACACTGTCAAGGCCAGACCTATAAGAGGGTTAAAAATAAATGAGCTAGTTCATGGAGGATGAGCCCATCAATGGCTGTTAGCCAGGATGGGTGGTGGTGGGGGAGGGGAGGATGCATCCAGTGTTCCCTCTAAGATTTTCCATCCACGAGTGGACCGAGTTTTGTCTTGTGCACCAATATTGAGGTCATGTGCGCTTGTTTGGATGTGTGCCACTGTGGCACCCACCAGTTACTAACAAATATATTCATATGTTATAGAACAAAGAATACTAAAGCAGCCCTTTCCCAGTAACAAAGAATAAAACGAGCTGTTAAATCAGGATTTTCACCCACACATCTTTATCATTATGTCTGACCCTAACTGCCAATGTGCTGTATTTGTCCCACAATCTACTTATTAACCACCCCTGCACTAATACAAAAGGCCTTATAGTCATTCTGAAGGAAATGGGTGCTTCCTAACAAATGAGCCTAAAAATAATGAATTGTGATGGTTGCAGCAGGTACAAGAACAATCCCATTTAAACTGTTTAACTATAAAAAAAAAGTAGTTAATATCAAATGGCTGAAACATGGAAGGAAAAGATGGAACTAAACATTGCTAAAATACAGAAGTTATCAAAGTCCAGGCCAAAAGAGATCTCAGCTGAAAAACAAAACAAACTTTAGTCAAAGATTAAATATAAAAATGAATAGCAGTTTAGAAATGTAAGCAACTTACATGAGTCATTTGTTAATAATTTTCAATTTATACACGCACCCCAAAGCTCTTTGAAAGTCTAAAATCATTTTCAAAAGCAAAATAGTTCAATACTTCAGCTAGTAAAAGATAAGCCAAGAAAATTTAAATATTTAGTTGCTCATTATGAGCATAGCAACAGACCTCAAATTTTCAAACACTTTATATAAATAAAATAAATCTGCTTTTTAAAAAATTCCAAAAATATCCATTCACATATTTTATTCAAGGTTGCAAAACTGACAGCTATTCTTTATTTGACAGTGAACATCTACTGACAGCCTTAACTTTAACTTAGTCATCTGAAGAAGTGGGTTTTGCCCACGAAAGTGCATGATACCACCTACATATTTTGTTAGTCTTTAAGGTGCTACTAGACTATTCGTTGTTTTTTTAAGTTTTTCCTGTTACAGACTAACTGGGGTTCCCCACTGAACTCTTAACTTTGTTAGTTAACTCTTCAAGTGTCCTAATGCTTTCACAAAGTTAAACTTTTTTTCTTTAAGTGATTAAATATTAAACATAAAATAAGTGAAAATAAAAAGAGAAACCCAAAATAAATACTCTAACTCCCTTTGTCAATAACAAATAAAAAAAATATAATTAAAGTAAAAATTTAAAAATAAGTATAGGTATTCCTATAAAATACAAAAAAATAATACTTACTTAAAATATTTTAAAAGCTCTAAAAAAGGAACCAGCTGGGTGGTCTAAAAACAAAAGCCAACCTAGCACATACACAATCAATACAAAACAATAAAGCCCAACTATTAATCTCCTATTCAAAATAGGGATGCGAATGGTTAACACCCTTACTGGGTGATGCTTACTACTTATGGTCAACTGGTGGGCTGCTCCAGCTCTGTGAGGCCTGACACACTTCAGGCTGGGACGTGCCAGCCTGGCAGCAACAACTTCCACCCCAGCCAGAGCCACTGGAGCAGCCGCCGCCTGCCACATAACCTCTGGCTCCACTGGGGCCATGCTGCCCACCATGTGGCTTCCAGCTCTCGCCCCAGCTGGGGCTGCCAGAGCAGCTGCCACCTGCAGTGTGGCTTGGGCTCTGACTCCAGCCAGGGCCGCCAGAGGAGCAGCGGTCCACAAGGTGGCCCACACCACCAGCCCTGGAGCTAGGGCCAGGGTCTCCTGGTGGCTTCCCTGATGCTTCTGGGGCAGGGCAGCCACCCACCACAAGGCCCCACCCCAGAGCAGCTGAGCACGGCTCTTCTGAGATGGGCAGGAGGTTCATTTTTGGTGTGTGCCCACACAGGTGCGCACCTTAGAGGGAAGCCTGGATGCATCCCTAGTCACTGTTTGCCAGAAGATAGGAGTGGATGACAGGGATAGATCACTTGATTCCCTGTTCTGTTCATTCCCTCTGAAACACCTGGCATTGGCCACTATCTGAAGACAAGATACGGAGCTGGATGGACCGTTGGTCTGACCCCATATGGCTGTTCTTCTGTTCCAGGTATTTCTGATTCGTCTCAGATTGTGGGCTCTTCAGAATACGGCCTTCTTTTAGGACTAGAAGGCACCTAGCACACCACAGGAAGGACTGAAAGTCACCATCAGCATTTTCCAAGGGGACAACAGGCAGGGGGGTTGATGCAATAATGTGACAAAGCTCTGCAACTGGGAGTCAGATTTGCCCTTAAACGCTGCTACAGCTGGATCTGGATTTGCCATTTAGGCCCAAGGTTACATTTTCAGTCTCATCAAGGCTGTCAGAGGTGTTTTATGAAGCACCATTCAGACAGGCCACGCCTGGGTCATCTGTTTTCATAAGCCCTGACTCAATAAGTGCTTCAAGTCTGCAGCATCCATGGAAAAAAGTTAGCGGGTGCACCCACTGGCAGCCAGCACTTCCCCCTCCCTCCCACCACCACTGGGTGGCCCTGTCATTGACTCCGCTTCTTCACAGCACCTCCAACCCACTTGATCAGCTGAGGGGGAGGAGCAGAGCCAGGGTGTGTTCAGGGGAATGGCTGGAGTGGGGCTGGGAAGAGACCGGGTGTGAGTAAAGCGGGACCAGGAAGAGGCAGGGCAAGAGTTTGAGTGAAAGGAGTGAAGCGCAGGCAGAGGCTGGGGTGAGATGGAGCAGGTGTTGAGCAATCCCAGGTCAAGCAGGAAGCTGGCACCAGTGCCTGATTTAGCTAGCCCACCACTTCTCCTTAGGTTGATTGGTTTGTTAGGAGACCAAGATCTGTTTCTGTTACTCAGGAGGGACTTGCATAAGGGATTTACTTACACACTCCTACAATGGGTAGTACAGCCCATCTCACTCCACCAGGCTTGACTTGCCACATCCTGCCACTGCATCCTCCACTCCCTATCCTAACAGCAAGGTGGTCATTCAGGTGAATGTGCTGCCCCCACACTACTCCCAGCTCAAGGAGTAAGACTAAAGATGCTCTCATTGAGCGTTGTCTATGTGGGGGCTATGAACAGCCATCTCATCATAAAGGAAGAAAGGGAGGGGCTTCCCAAACATTTTGCTCTAGCAATCCAGTGTGGAAGAGGTGGTGGGGGAGAACCACCACTTTAACACTCCTTCTCAGGGCTAAGCTTGCTGCTCCCAGACCACTTCCAACTCCTGCTGCTGACAGCCCCCCAAATGCCAGACCCTTTATTTCAGGCAGCAGAGGGACCTGACACGGCTGGGCTGTGGAGTGGGGCTTTCAGCTGCCACAATTTAGGTGCTAGATTTGAAACAGGCTTGGTTTCACCCACACAGTAGTAGCTCTATGCAAAACAAGCTCCCAGCACCCGCCAACTACTGCTAGAAGTTGCCAGCTCTCCTCCTTGGAGTCTAGCCCCAAAGCCCAACTCCTTGGCCACTTAGACTACAAGCCTCTTTCGAAAGAGGCTTTTTTGAAAGAATCTTTCGAAAGAGATCGGCTAGACAGCAACCAGTATTTTCGAAAGATAGAGCTGCTTTTTCGAAAGAGCACCCAGGCAGTCTGGATGCTCTCTTTTGAAAAAGCACTGTTTGCATTCAATAATGCGTTTTTTTTGAAAGAGCACTTTCGAAAAAAGGCATTATTCCTCATAAAATGAGGTTTTCCGTGGTAGGAAAAAACTGCTGTTTTCTTTCGATTTAATTTCGAAAGAACGTGGCAGCAGTCTAGACAAAGTTTTTGGTGAAGTTTTTGAAAAAAGGCCACTTTAAGAAAAAACCCTGTAGTCTAGACACACCCTTAGCTAAGGCTGCCAACAAAGAGGCCACTTGTGATTTGGACCCTTCTCCTCTAGGTACTTCACTTCACTCACAGGCTCATTTCACATAGTGCCAGTTGGCTGGGCAGCCCAGGAATACATCACCACTGCCCAACATCACATTTAAACTCATAGTAGAGGTGAGGCTTCGTAACCCATTCCTCAAATCCTGGAGCCCAGACACCTAACAGGAGAAACTGACACAAAAGCCTGTGATGTGTCCACCAGGGAGGTCCAGTAGCATAGTGAGAAGCCCACTCCACAGTTGCTGGGATAGAGGAGCCTGCAGGAATTCCCACTAAGATGCTACCCCTGAACCCTGGTCAGGGGCTGTAGCTTTTATGAGTCTCTGGCCAGCAGGTTTCACATGAACTTGAAGCCACTCCACTCCTTTGCAGCAGAAACAGATGCAGCTGTTTCTTCTCCACCTATAAAGAGCTATGTGGGGAAGGATCTACTATTCCACCCTTCCCTAAAAACCTCCTGGCTGCTGAGAGAGAGAGAGAGAGAGAGAGAGAAAAGAGGAATGGAGGGGAATCTTTCCTTTTCTACTCAGAGCTAGATTAAGACACAGACACAATAAGAATGTGCCTAGATTCTCCTCCCTGTTAGTCACATGACCGCAACAGACTTCTCAGCTTTCATTTCAAAGGCAAAAATAACATTTTCCTCCCTTACGGTTACAGAGAGAAGTTTGAAAACATGAATGTAAAGAGCTTGTCTACACTAGACAGCTTTATCATTTTAAGGGTAGCAGGATAGTTAAAGCAAGAAACAAAACAATCTCCATGTGAATAGTTATACTGGCATAAAAGCACGTAAGCCTGTATAGCTTCCAATTTGGAAGGGAAATAAACTTACCAGTAACTGTATTCACACTAGTCCTTAAATTAGTATAAGCATAATAGATATAAAGTTATATCTCCTAACCATAACACTGATATAAATTGTCTAGTGCACACTAAAGCTGATAGTTATGTCTGCCTCAGACTTGGTTTGGGCGGTGAGAATGGAATGTGGATCCTTAGGCTTTAACTATCCCAGTAAAGCGACAAAACTTTCTAGTATAGACAAGATGAGGCCTTAGGTAGCCTGATACAGCAGCTCTAAGAGGTGTGAATTGCCCCATTCATCTTAAACATCTATACACACCTCCAGTTTCTTAAATGAAAGCCATGTGAAGTTAGCCCTTTAAATGTTTCCCTGTGTCAAAGCCATGTTTGTAGTCTAGGGAGCAGGTCTGCTCACATCAGCGGTGAAGCTGAACAGAGCCTTATGAGCTTCCCTTTATGGATGTTTGGGTAAGCTGTAAGTAGCAGCAACACTGGCAGCTGCCAGCAGGCTCAGGAAAATGACTTATTTGAATTGTGTTTGGAAAGTTTTTCACTGCAATAAAGGCTTTTAGCCTTTACAAAGTAAGAGTTCAGACACTGCACAGATTAGCGGCTTCAGCTCCTTGCTAACTACAAGATAGTGGCTTTTTCAGGCCTTCTCTGGGTCCATTTAATAGCCCATATAAGTTCTGGAGTCAGACTGGAACTCCAAAGAAGGAGGAAAGCCCTGTATCCCATTCCCTGAGCCAGCCAGTTCCCCCTGCACCACTGGCCCCAAAGCAGGAAGGCTGCATACGCAACTCCCAATTCACAGGCCATGTTATTTGTAATATCAGGGTGACAGAACAACCTGGGGACCAGCATTGTGGGTTCCCTCTGCTGGTGGCTCCCCGGCCCTGCTGCAGCATAGGGGAGCTTGTGTTTGTCTGGGAGGTGTAATCTGAGGGAGACAAAGTGTGACTGGGGGGGCTCTTTTTACCCTCAGACATGCCAGGGTTTCAATGGGCAGAAGGCACTAAGGAAGGAGGCGAGGGGGAGGAAAGAACCCGGGTTTATTGTCCTTGAAAGAAGGAAAGGCATTTCTGGACAATTGTGTCCTGGGGCAAAGTCCACATGGAGAGACAACACAAAGGTCCCTCACGCTCGGTTCCAGAGATGGCCTCGGAGGCCCCAGCCCCCAAAAGGAGCCAGTGAAACTGCCCTGGGAGGCCCAGATCGCAAGGGGAGGTGGCAGCTCCGCAGCAGGGCTTGGGGCCGGCGGGGAGCTGTGGGGGGACACAGAGTGGGTGAGGCAGATACTTCACTGGGAGCCGCAGCCGCAGCTCCCGGGCACCACCCTGCAGCTGTTCCGCGTCCGGAGGTAATTGCACAGCTTCCCCCTCTGCTCAAGCCCGAAGCGTTTGGACTCTGGCCCCCTACTGACCTGGGCTGCGCTTTCTGCAGTCCGGCCCACGCCTGGCTTTCACCCTTGCAACTAAGATTCCCTCCTCAGCCAGGCCTGGGCTTTGGGAACCTCCTCTGAACTCACCTTGCTTGTTGGGCAGAGCCCTGGCGCTCACACCAGCCAGTCCCCGGCAGCTGCTGTTACTTGCCTTGCTCCCCCTGCAAGGCAGTTCCCTGGACATTTAAATCCTGCAGCAGGAAGCGCAGCAGGCTCCACTTTCTCAGCTGGGTCCCACATTCAGACTGGAACTGGTTTCAGATCTGGAGTGAACCATCTGGAGTGATTGGCTTTGGCTTGTGTGAAGGGGTCTCAGCTCCTCCCCTCCCCACCAGGAAATAGTCCATCCTCAAGTGCTCTTGTATCCAAGATGAAAGGAGTGCAGATTCAGGGGTCACTTCCAAAGCTAAAGTGATAATGGCTATTGTCTCAAGACACTCAGACCAGCAGGACTTCTTAAAGGGCCAGCACCTTCACTACTCTGCTCTCACACCTTCCAGAACATGAGCAGAAAAACAAGAAGAAACTGGAAAGATCTCGGTTCCAAAACTAAAATATAAAAGCAGAGGAGCCCCGAGGAAGGGCTCTGCCTGTAGCTGGGAGCCATGTGGGAAACTCAACACTGGTAGGGAGCTTGGATACAGAATGATTGGTTTGGACCCCCAACAGCTTCCTCCCCAGCCCCTACAAGAGCTTCCTGCTGCTTCCACAATTACAACAGAAAGAGAATCAAAGTACCAGGAACATTTTGCCCAAGGATAAACCTTGCATATGATTTTTCCTCTTGTTCCATCAAGTCAGAGCAAGAAAAATTGAATGTTTTCTTACTTGGCTTGCTAGCTCTCATCCTTTGGCGTCCGCTCTCTGGCCTGCCTATTTGTCCCAAGTAGGTCTCCCAGTCTGTTACCTGTCCTAAATATTATGAGAAACAGAAGCTCTTCCACAAAATACCCTATTGCCATGGGGGAGGTGCACAGGGCTGGGAGCCAGGAGGACCCCCCCCCCAAAAAAAAAAGTTCATGCCATACCTCTTTCACTTACAACTGTTTCTAGTTCAGTGTATTTCACAACACTTATTCATGAGCAAGGCTTTACATTCTTTTTTATGAGACAAGCAAATATTCTCTCCATTGTACAGATAAGGTACCTTCTGGCAGAACTAGGGTTCTAATATAGCAGACCCAAATCTCAGCTGCATTGCCTTTCAGAAAGAATCATCCAGATTTGTTTGCTTGTCTGTAACCACCAGGTCCTACAGCCTTCTAGAACCAGGAAAGACCCAACTGTACCCATCTCCCCCTGAGTCTGGTGGTCCCTTATTCCTGGTAGCCTATTTATACTCAGGGCTTGTCTTCCACCCATACCTTTACCATCAGCCTCTTCCCCCCACTCTCCCTGACACCTGGACTGATCCTTCTCTTGTTGATTGATCCCCCCTTCTCTCCTTTCTTGCCCTCTAAAACCACCCCTCCACTAGCTCTGGGAAGCTTCAGCTCCTTCCCTCTACCTATTTTCTTGGTCCCAGAAACCTCAATCCTTATCAGCCCCTCCCAGCACAGTGGATTTATCACATTCTTTGGGCCTGACATGAATCTGGTAAACAATAAAACCAATGAGAGTTTTACTCCATTATTCCTCAGCCCCTAAAACCAACTGCCTCAAAGTCTTTCCTCTCAGGAGACCTTGAAGCCCAAACCCCTCCCTGCAAGACCCTGCTGCAACCTCTAAGGCCTCCCCTCAGACCGTGCAATTCCAAAGTTTATTTTCTTCTTCCACCCAAGGCTGTGCCAGTCCCACAGTCTCTCCTGCTTTCTGGTGCCCTGTGGTCTAACCTAATTATTGCCTCCTGCCATCCCACCTGAAGCCCCTGTTCTCTTGCCCTTTATGTCTCTTCCATGCAAACTTCTCCAAAACATCTGTCTTGCATGTCCTGGTGGGATTTGTGTGGAAGAAGCATCAAAGGAATGAATGGTATGTCAATTTCCTAGGGCTCTGGTTCTGCCAGCAACGGCTCCCTGCAGCCTTTGTGGTGGATTGGTCATTTGCACAGTCAACACTCAGCTCTGGGGTGGGACAATTCAGATGAGGGAAGTTTCAACAAGTTCTCGGATTTGAAATATTTAAATAAGAGAGCAAGAATTTGAAATTTTTAAATAAGAGAGCAAGAAACTGACTACTTGCTGCCTCAAAATGCGGCCGTGAGTTTTGGGGGTTAGTTATTGAGATTGAACAGATATAATGGACCTCAGTGGTCTTGGAAGCCCAGCAAACATCACATTTTCTCTTGCAGGTTTTAACAATAGGAAGAGAGCAGCCCTGGTGTCAGGTTATTCCCAACCCGGTTCATTATCCCCATTGTTTACTGCATCCACCTTTATTTAGCCAATATGTGGTTTCTGCAGGCCCCCACAAACTCTTTGCTCTAGCCTAGTCTCCATCTCCCTGGGCCAGGTCTAGCCCAAACCCCAACGCAGTCCCATACCTTTCCACCTGCCAAAGCCCTAGCATGGGATGTGATTTGTGCCAAAGATCCAAAGTGAGAGGCACAAAATAGTTATTGATGCAGATGTCAAACATGCTGGAATGTTCCTTCCTCTGCATAACTCACTTTCTGGAATCTCTATTCTGTGATTCTTTATTTCTCATCCAATAACGTTCAGCAGTAATGGAAGGGGAGGGAGAAAATGTGTTTTCTCCCCCATTCTCTTCCCATGTCACTCAACTGCCATTTCTGCAGAACTCCCTGTAGATTAGTGCAGTGACCAGCCCCATCTCCCAGCTACCTGGCACCCTCCTCAGTCCTTCCAATTAAACCCAGCCCACTCTACCTTCAAACCCTGGTAGCCCCTATTTTCAGGTGTTGGCTACTCACCCAGAACTTCGAATCCATGCCCTATGAGTTCACTGTTACTAAACACAGAAGAGTTATTCCAAAGAGAGTGAATGTGGGAGAGGAACATAAAGAGCTGTTGGATTAGCCCCCTTCTCCCTTAGGCAACTGCATAGCCAGTTTCCTTCACCTAGAAGTTCTGCTGGCTGTCAGAATCACCTCTCCTCAGCAGCCTAGCTGGCTCTATTCTCTTTAGCACCTACACCCACTGACATTCTAACAGTGTTCTCATGCTCCTGTCTCTTTGTAACATTTTGGTTTTATTTGCAAGGCTGGGCTCACAGGCCAGGGATGCTGGTAAATCCAGCCAGCTGAAACAGTGATTAACATGGGAGCTGGAAAACACACAAAGAGAAACCCCTGAGCAGTTCTGTTATGCAGATCACTACACACACAGGCTTCCAGCATATAAACAAGTAGTTAGTGTTTTTCTGTGCTTGGAGCTGCCTGTTCCCTAGCCGAGGTCAGTGGGAGACACCTTTGCTCTCTGTTATTTGGTTCTGAGGAGGCTGGGATTTTTTGCTATAGGTCATCAGGACGTGGTTTAGCTGTTGTCACCAGTTGATTTTCTGTCTGTTGTACTTTAATGTGCCTGCAGTAGTTCATTCTTCCTCAAACAAGTCCTGGGGCAGAAAGCACAGACTCCAGCTGAGCTCAGTTTCTCATGCTGGGGTCTTGGCCATGCTGTAAGTCAGGCCTGTCAGCTCTAAGCCAGCGATACATGCGTTTGTGTGCAGAAAATGGGTCCAGTTTTCAATAGACATTTTAATTCTCCCTGGTGTTTTCAAAATGGGGGAGGAATGTCTGCAGGGCATAGAGCTGGGTTCTTGTTAAATGAGAGTATTTGTAGCACCTAGTCACTCATTGACTCGAGCATTATTCAGGGCAGCACAGAGATGAGCTATTGTTTTTGGACTGGGCTATAGAATGTCATATAATTGCCCAATCTTCTGTGTCACTGCTAGAGCCAGCTTCTGTTCTGTGTGGGTCAGGCTACTGCTGGGGTAACTCTTCTAATTCTGGATTTGGACTGAGTTGATCCTTATCGCTCAGCCCATCTCTAAAGAATAGATTTTGTTCTTTGCCTTTTCCAGGGCTCAGTCCAGTAAGGTGCTGACATCCCTCCACTCCCATGGAAGTCTATGGGAGCTAACGACGCTGCACATTTGTTCTTGTGATTGGCCTTCTCCCCTGTTATTTGTGTGTAGTTCTGCAGGGAAAGTTTGCAGCAAGCTAGGGGGAGTTTGCAGAATGCACCAAAAGCTGAATCAGTGCAGCAACCCCAGAGCATTAGACAGAGGAGAGAGAGCTCCTCCGTGCTGGTGGGATATTATGACCACGTTTCTGGTACCTCTGAGTTAGATAGAAGGAGTTCAGAGAAGAGCAACAAAAAGGCCCAGGGTCTAGAGTAACTGAATTATGGGGAAAGATGAAATGATGTAACTCTGTGTAGCTGGATTAAGTAGAGAGAATGGATAGCTAACGTCAGAGGGGTTAAGCCTCAAGGAAGGAGAGGAACTAATTAGGATGATGCCAGGTAACAGGATGAAATGCAAGAAGAGAAAATGTTGGCTGAATTTTAGGAAAACCTTGCTCAGAGAGCTAGGGGAAACTTGTCCCTCCGCAGGAAAGTGGGCAAGGAAGGGGGAAGCCCCTTTTAGACCAGACAATGAACTGGCCCATGTAGAAGAGGGACAGTCCTGTCCTGGGATAATAGAGATGGGACCAAAATGACTTTCTCAACTCTGCTTCTGATTTCTGTGACATGCTCAGGGCTTCTCCACCCTTAAGTTCCCTGCCCTCCTCACTCAAGGTACCTTCCCATTTGGTTTGCCTTCTCCCCCATCCCTCTTTTGTTCAGGGTGCCTGCCATGGACTGATTTGACCTTGGTCCTGGGCTCTGTTTCCTGCTCTAGGGGTGACTATAATGCACACAACTCTGTTCCCTGCTGCTGAACAGGAGGGGAAGATGCCAGCGTATCCCAGATCATGTTTTATGATGATGGGAAAGATCCTGGCAGCAGGTGGTGAGGGAGGGAGAGTTCTGGGAACTGCCAAAGATTCAAAGTCAAGATCAAAGGGTTTCCCTTCTGGTCCCCTCACACTTTCCTTCCCTCCTGCATGCACATAAAAGCACTCAGCCCCCAGCAGGCTCTCTGTGGAAGGGACTGGGGGTGCTTTTCCACATGCTTTTCCTGTGTCATTAATAACTAAACCAGCAGCGGAGACCTAGTAAATGTCCCCTACCCCCAGCGTCAATGGAGACCTCATGTGAGTTTGGTGACTAATTTCCTCCCATGCTTATGCCAAGAACTCTCATGGAGCTGCCTCACAGTCCAGGCCTTCCTTGGGCAGCGGGAATGGGTAATGGGGAAAGATCTCCTTGCTACCCTTTTCACAGGATCAGGGGCTGCCAATAGGACCTGGGAGGAGCAGGGGCAGAGGTTAGTGGTAGACGGTGAACCACAAGGAGAGACCTGGAAGAGGAGAACAAGGCTGCTTGGCTCTCTGGAAAAGGAAGATTAAACCAAGCACAGTGAATGGGGTAAGAAGAAGCAGAGTCATTCAAATACTAGGGTGACAGGCACCAACCTACACAATCAGGCCACGTCTTAACTTCTCTGAAAATTGATGCTGCGGCAGTTGATCTTCTGGAGTTCGATTTAGCAGGTCTAATAAAAACCCTCTAAATTGAACACTGAGGGTGTTTGCTCCCATCAGCCCTCCACTGTGGAGATGGTGCAGAAGTTCGAATTAAGGTATGTCGTCTCCAGCTGCACAATTAACAAAGATGGAGTTGCGTATCTTAATTTGAACTTCCACGTGAAGTACTGACGTGGCCATACACTTGAGAGCAAGAGGACGACAAAGTGGGTGGGAGTGCAGGCATAGGTGCTGGAACTAAGGGTTTTGGAGTGCTGCAGCACCCCCTGGCTTGAACTGGTTTCCATTATAAACCAGGTTTACAGTTAGAGCCCCGCAAATCTGTGGATAGCTGCTTTATATCCGCAGGTATCTGCATCCACGGATGTAGATGCAGATATCCATTGCTCATTTTTGCAGATATAGATAAAAATTTTGTATCTAGAATCCTGCAAATGTGAGAATATCCACTTTATATCCATGGGTGTGGATGCGGCTATCTCACTGTTCATTTTTGCAGATACTGATGCAGATGTGGATACAAAACTTTGTATGCATGCAGAGCTCTATTTACAGTTTGGTTCAATGGCTCTGAGCATCCCCACAATACAGATAGCTCCAGCACCCTTGTGTGCAGAGTTGCTAATAGGCCCAATTATATTCAATTTCCTCATTAATGATCCAGAAGGGGGATAGAACAACCTAGTTTGAAACTTGCTGATGACATTAGGGAATACAGAGAACTACAAAGGGGCCTAGAGATTAGAAAAATGGGTAAGAAACAGCAGAGAGGGACTCATATTTAGAAAGCTTCGGATAACTTGTCTGGAGGAAGATAATCCCAAACCCAGCTACTCAGTGGTAGGGGGAACCTGGGAAGCAGGAATGACTGGAACAGACTGAATATGGAGAACAGGCAGCTTACAATGCAGTGTGACTACAAAATGGCCATTGTCACTCTGTCAAGGAGAATGATCATCACTGTCCACATGGCTCTGCCTCCACAAATGGAGAGTGCTGGAGAACAACAAGAGTGGTTCAGGGGCTTGAGAGCCTGACTGATGAGGAAAGTTGAATAGAGCTGAGTCTGTCTAGCTTGGTTATGGAACATCAGGGTGAGGGAGAGAACAGTCTTCAAGTGTCTAGGGTGTAAACAGCCAGGAAGCAGGATTGTGGAAAATGTGCAACGGATTATAATTAAGAGCAATGGGATAGACTGAAGCCTAGGAAAATACAGGCTGAATCTCAGGCAATTTCTGAATGGTGAAATCAGTCAAGCTTTCCACATAGAAGGGAGTGGCAGGCTTATCTCATGGCTCATTGAGAACTGAACTGGCCAAAGCCCTGTTTACTACACCAGAGGAATTACATATTGAGCTGCTGAGAGGGGGTCAGCTGCATGGGACCTACAACTGAATCAATAGCAAATCCCACAGCCCCTGCAATGCAAAGGGGATCCTTTGGAGCCTGACCCCAGAACAGGCTATGAAATGGCCTGTGGTGTAAACAGGGCAGTGCATCCCCAGAAAATCTGACTCCAGGACTCACTCCCCACCCCAGCCCTGAGGCACATCCTGGAATGGACAGAGCTTTTGCTGGTGAAGAAGTGTGAGAAGTGGGAAGGGTGTAATAAAAGATGTAAATGTTCAGTGCTGAGAGCGGCTCCGACTGTCTAGGACACAGGCTTTGGGGGAAGGGAGAAGAGCTGATAGAGAGGCCCAGAGGATGCGCTCCTCTTTTGTTCTTGATCTTGGTTGTGTCAGGAGGGGCTGGGGAAATTCTTGGAACTGATACACTAAATGGAGCTCACAGCAGGTGCTGTATGAGGCTGGGGGAGGACAAAGAGGTGATGGGAAAGGGTTTGGAATAGACAATTGCAGCCCAGCATGTCTGAGTGTTGTCAGATCCTCTGGCTTCCATGCATCCAAAGTAGAGTCCAGTTTATAACAACCCAGCTGTGAATATTCTGTCCCAGCTGGAAAGCTACTTAATCTTCCTAGGGAGAAGGGGAGCGAGGCAGATAAATTCCAGTGATCACTGACCCGATACGGTTCACAAATGCCGCTTCTTACACATTGCTGCTCCAGTGGGGTGCAACTGGCCCTCCCGGGCCACCATCCCTAACTTTTGTGGCAATGACGGACGTTTATTTCTGTGGTAATGTTCCATGCTGGTGGGCTCAGTGTTTAACAGAGATGGTCTGTGCCCTTTGGAGCTTGATCTTTAAATATGACTGATAAACCTGTGAATCACAACAGCTTGAAATGGGAGAGGGCGGAGGTGAGAACTAGAAGATGGGGATGCTGCCAAGGCCGAGCAATATTTGCAAGGAAGCTGATTGTGTGTGTTTTAATTGATTATGTAGGTTCTGATGTTTTGTTTGTTTCTTTTTTTAAACTTATCAGGCACAGGACCAGCTAGTGCCTGAGCAGAGATGAGTGTGGGGAGGCAGCCATAAGGAGTGAGCTTTGAGGAGGGATTGAACGGGATAGGAAAGTGACATAGGTTGGGTGTGGGAAAGGGAGCCCACTCTGGGCACTGGGGTTGTGTGTGTGCAAGGAAAGGCCCAAAGGTGCAGTAGGAGAAGGGATACAAATAGAGGGCCAGGTGTGAGGGGAGATTGTGAGGAAATGAGGACCTCAAGCCCGAAGGCGCTTACATCCCTTTACAATTAGATTTTCCTCAAGCAAAAAGGTTTCCTAACCCAGAATTCAGATGACAACTTAAAAAACAATAGTTTTAACAGACTCGGGCATTAAAGATGAGATCGCTGAAAGGCCAGGAAAGTCAGTGGTAATTTGGTTCCAACATGGACCTTATTCTGCTCCCTCTACTGCCCCATCCTCCCACCTCAGACCCTCCCCATTTTGCACCAGTTTGATTCTGTTCCTTCACTAACCTCCACACCGCCCTCTTGTGTTTATCCTTTATGATAAGAACTTTAATTGCAGGACCAAGGAACACACATGGGATTATTCTGTTCCTCTACCTATTTATTGTGGATTAGTCTAATGGCTTCTTTGTTTGCCCCATGTTGTGTGATCCTGGGAAGAGAAACATGTTTGAAAGCAGCAACAGGACTGTCACAAAACAAAGGCTCTGGTTATGTGGGATGCTGCTCTTAAACATCTGGGGCCCCACCTCTATCTCCACCCCAGTAGTCAGTAAGCCTGCCATTCTTCCCTTCCTCAGCCTCTCTGACAGTAGCATTCTTGAGAAGAATGTTTGCCACCTGCAGGGGCCTTCTCTCAATTGGGGTGAGTGAGGTCTTTGTGGCTTCTTGGTCCTCCAAAGCAAATGGTGGTGCCTATTTTTGAACTGGAAGCACCAGAAAACTTTGCTGACAGCAACAGCAGAGCACCTCTATGTGGGGTTTAATGTGACATTGTGGGCAACAGACTGGTGCAGCCTGGGAAATTCTGGAGAGGAGCGCTGCCCACAACAAGCTCATATTGCCTCAGCAAGCCATAATGTTGGTACAGTAAAACTCCAATAGTCCGGCATCCAATAGTCCGGCACTCCTGATAGTCCGGCATCAAAATGGGAAGACCCTCGTGAGTGAGCTTCAGCAAAAAAAATGAGTCACAAGGTAACAGTGGCAGCAGCTGAACTGAGCAAAAAGGGTAAAAAAGGCTTAAAAAAACTAAAACATTACAGTATACTGTATACAGTATGTACAATAAAAAGGGTTAAGAACACTTTATATACAGTATATAATGTATACAGTATATATATAACCTGCTTATAGTACCTCCTGATAGTCCGGCATATCTGATAATCCGGCACCACCTAAATCCCATAGGTTCCGGATTATCGGAAATCTACTGTACTAGTCCTGGCTCATACAAAGAGCTTGGTTGGATTTTATTTGAGGGGATAGGATTTGGCCAAACCACTCCCTATTTATAAGGAGCTGGTGCTGGAGTATCAGGGTTTGTTGATCGGTGCTGGAATTATCACTGGGAAGTTGGAGTCTTGGAGTTATCGTGGACAGTTCCCTGAAAACTTCCACACAGTGTGCAGTGGC
>CM057848.1:40627500-40644985 GCA_030068395.1 Apalone spinifera
TAAACTGAAGTACCCAGCAGTACTTATTTCATCCACAATAGCTGAACGAACTTTATCACTCATTAGACCACTGAGTTCATCACATATTGTCTTGGATAAGTATGATGGGTTACCTTTGCCAGCATTCCCATATTTTGAGAGATGGCCTACTAAAAATGGGTCAAAATGAGCCACAAGCGCCAACAATCTCAATAAATTTCCATTCTGCAATGATCCAAATGTGTCATTTGATCCCCGGAAAGGCAGAAATATCAAATATCAATTAAAAAAAAAATCTTTCTTTTTTTTTTGGTGCCCCTGCTTTGCTGGTGCCCTAAGCACGTGCTTAGTCTGCCTATTGGGTAATCCAGCCCTGAGCGGGGGTGTCCCCAGCTGGCCCCGGGCTGTACATGGCGTTTCAAAGTGGCAGCGCTGCATAGAGCCCGGGGTCTCACCCCAGGCTCCAAGTGGCAGTGCTGCTTTGAAGTACCTCCTTCTCTCTCCCCTCCCCTTGTTGCTTCTTTCTGATAGAGGCGGAGGAGCAACTAGTCAACTACTCATTCAACTACTCGTTATGCCTAAGCAGGTGTGCGGGGATGAAGGACGCACAGGCTGGCTAGAGCAGTGTTTCTCAGCCTTTTTCTAATAAAGTACCTCTTTAAAAAGAAAAAAAAATAAGTACCCCCAGTACTTATAGTTTTCAGACACACACAATTTTTTTCTACCATTGCAACACATTTGTTTAAACAACTTAATCATAGCAGGCGGGCAATGAAATTTTTGGGTGTAAAAAGTACAAAAATAAAGCACTGTAATTCAGTTTTCTCCAAATTTCAGTTGTGTTGATGTACCTCCCAGACTTCTCTCAAGTACCCCTAAAGGCAGGAGCAGCCCAATGGCCGTGATGTAATCAGTGTGCACCCGGGTGCCCCGTGACATCATCAGTGGGCGCCCCATTGAAGGTGGTGCCTTAGGCAACCGCTGAGTCTGCCTATGCTCACGGGCTGCCCTTACCTAAGGGTACTCATACCACTGGTTGAGAAACACTGGCCTAGAGGAAACCTGGGGACACACAGGCCTGTGCACAAAAAATTCTTCCCCTGCCACCTCCTTTGAAGAGCCACACAGCAGCACTTGCTGGGCAAGCAGCTGCTCCAGTGAGCAGGGCCAGCTGAGACAGCATGGTGAGGGAGCTGGTGGAGTGGGGGTCCAGGACCTGCCACAGCCGTGTGATGGGTAGGGCCAGAAGGCCTGCTCCAGTGGCCAGGACCTCCATGTGGCGGGGGAGGGCCCTGTTCTGACTGCTGGGGCCTGGAATGTGACCTGCCGAAAGACAGGGGAGGGGGTGTCTGCTCCAGCGGCTGGGAATGGGACATGCTGCATGATGGGGGAGGGGAGGTTTCTGTTCCAGTGGCCAGGAACATGTGTGTGTTAATAAAGTGGGTGCCACGGTGGCACACATCCAAACCAGCGCACATGACCTTAATATTGGTGCACAAGTCAAAACTCACTCCACTCATCGTTGGAATATCTTAGAGGGAACGCTGATGAGGGTTATAGCTAGAAGCAGAGGGAGGAAAAAGCAAGGGGGGAGGGACATTTTGTGGTGTGGAATATCCCAGGGTCCAGTCCATTGCAGTGTGGGGCTGACACAACTGCCTGTGGTGGACTGGAAATGGAAAGGATCCAAATGGATTTGGATACTACTGCATTTTGTGCCATACAGGCACCTATATAGCTAGGGAAGGGGAGCTGGCACAGCATGGGCATAGAGTGGGGTCCATTGAGTAGAAGAACATGGTTGCTGGGGGAGAAGCTGAGCAGAGCCTGAGGGCCCAGGGTGGGAACGTGATGTAGAAGGAGAGGTGAAACTAGCCAAGGGAGCGTGACCCAGAGAGGGGAGAATTGTTGGAGCAATGAAGAGAAAGTGACTCTGGCCTTTGATTAGATTGGAGGATCCAACTCAAGAGTCAGGTTGGCCGCTTTTCCCTTCCCTAGACCGAATCATCTCTTTTTCCCAGTTCAGGTATTTGATTAGCAGGGCAAGTTAGATGCATCTTTCCAGGGTGTAAAATAGCCAGACTTGTTGGGTATATGTGTTGGAGGTAGATTTGAATGCTGGAGCGGCAGCTTCCCTGATTCATTGGGCCTGGATCCTGCCTAGTGTATGAAGCAAGATGAGGGGCCAAACCTATCCAGCCTATGGGAGGGATAGGAAAGGATTTGTATTCTCCAACTTGAGGAGCCATATTGACTGCTTTCCTTTGATCCCTCCAGCACAAATGCTCTGCTGTGGAATCCCTGACTGAATTCTTATGAACACACTTGATCTTGGCTGACTGGCTTTGGACTAAGCAGGCTGTCTTCCATGGGGCAGCTATACAGTTTATTCTCTTGGCATGTAGAGTTCTTTATTTTGAGGGTCATTACACTTGTACGGCCCTGAGGTGAATCCCTAGCCTCTCTTGCAACCTTCACTGGGGATGTGAGGCACTTCCATTGTGATAGGAGGAAGGTTTGATAGATTCTGATTCCAGGGAAGCAGGTAGTGGAGTGGGGTGGAGCAGAGATGGCTATTTCTCTGTAAAAAGCAGATTACATTGCTTCATAGTGCACCTTGCTAACCTCACTCTCCTGTTCTTTCTCTCTCAGCAGGCCCCAGCCTCAGCTGGATCTGCTATTCCTGCAACGCTTTGGGAGGATCCAGGCCATCTTGTTTCCCAGATGGTCCTCCCAGAATGTGCTCATGTTCCTGACTCTGCTGAGCATTGCCCTCTTGGGTGAGTTAGTGAATGGCTGCTCTGAGTTGGGCTAGCCTGGGAAGGTGGGGGGGAATGTGTGTGTACACGATACCAGGCTTTTCATATTCTTGTGCTCCTCCTCAACTGTGCCTCCTCAGCCCTTCATTTTTTCCTCTGTGTTTCTTGTTGCCTCCCAGAACAATTGGTCATTTACCAGGTGGGATTGATCCCCAGTCAGTACTATGGGGTCCTGGGGAGCAAGGACTTCTCTGGGTTCAAAAGCCTGACTGCAATTGCGGTGATACTCATCATAATCAACTCCACGGTAAGAGGCATGTGCTCCTAGAGAGCTAGAGAAAGCAAAGAAAGACCTATGATAAGACAGGGACTCCCCCGCCCCCCACTGTCTGCAAGAGGAATCTTATAAAAAAGGAGAGCCCTCTCTAAGTTGCAGCATGTGCTCTAAAGCCTGGTTCCTCATATTGGCTGGAGACCATTGTTAGCCAGCAATGTTACTCATGGAGCTGAATGCTCAAAGGGAGGGGTTGGTCCTTCCTTCTGGCCTTTGCAGACAGTTGAAAGTTGAGTGGGGCCATTAGTTTTTCACTGCTGATTAATTTTGGATTTGTATTGCTAAATGATTGCTCTTCCTCTCCCTCTTTATGTCTCTCCTTGCATCATCCCAGCTGAAAAGCTTGGACCAGTTTATCTGTAACCTGATGTATGTCAGCTGGAGGAAATCTCTCACTGAATACCTACATGGCTACTATTTCCAGGGCCAGGTGTATTACACGCTGAATGTGCTGCGCGAGGACATCGATAATCCGTAGGCCGTTCACAACTTCTTTCAGCCTCTTGCTTGGTGTCTCCTGAACTGCTCCTCACTCTTTGCGGCCAAATCTGAGTCTCTGGTTTCCCTTGGTAGGGGACCGTTTTGAGCTCTCTGTGTGTTTGATTCTGCTCTATGGGTTTTTCGTTGAGTGGTTTAGGCCCCTATCTCTGTGCCTGGTGGGAGTTGGTTCCTGATAGAGAACTCTCTTCATTGCCAAAAAATCTTGCTGCCTGCAAGTTGGCAGAAAGTAGTGCTATATCTGTGGGTCATCTTCTGTGCTGCCGTGTCTTTTCTGCCTCATGGAGCCCCTCTCTGCCCGCTACAGCCAGCTCCCTCCTGTAGGAGGGCCCTGCTTCCCTCTCAAAGACCGTCTTCTCCCTGCTAGGAATGTGAGATCATCCTTTGGGCTGGTGTTTTGCCTGGATAAATCCTCTCACTTTGGCAGGGCTCAGTTATGGAGCAGGGAAAATATACTCAATAAAAGTTTAAAATAATGAGACTAGTTATTTGCACAATGGTTTTGGTTATAAATGAGACCCTTGTGTGCTGTGCAGCATTTTGTCCAGTGGCAGGGGCACTGGAACCATACAGCATTTGCCCTCTTCTGTTCTCTTCCTTTCTCCCTAGTCCACTCAGGACAGGCTTCCTTATCTGCTTTGATTTTAAACCACCCAGTTTTAAACCAAAAAAAAACCCCTTCATGCAATTAAAAGGTTTTGACAGCCAGGCAGGAGTCAGCTGGGGCTTTGACATCCCAGGAAAGGCTTGGGAATTGGCTTTGTTTCTTGCAATAGAGGCCTATACAACTTGAGAATTGGGTGTATTTTCTCTTTCCCATCCTCTTTTGGGCAGTGTCAAAGGTGACTTTGAACACAGGAGCAATGGGTGGAGGGTTGAATTCCTCATTGCTCATCCCAGCAAACTTTATCAGCTGTCTTCTCCATTACACCCCGCTGCCATGTTTGCCACTGCATCAACAAGCAGGGCAAGGAGAGGTGTATTAGCTGGATAATTCTGATAAAACAAGCAGCTAAATTGTAAATGTTGCTGTTTGAATCAACACCCTTAGACTTTCAAGTGATCCCTCAATTTAGATGTCACCCCTCACAGCACTATTGTTTCAGGCTGCCTGTAGATTTGTGTAGTCAATATTGTTAGATGCACTCGTATCACAGTTGGAGAGAGTAGGAGATGAACGTATTTTTATCCTTCACATTCTGAACCAAATATTTGTGGCAAAATAAAAAAAATAGAAACCAATTTGTAGCAAGTTACATGGCTACATAATGACATTATATGCATACCCTGCAGAATGGGTACTTCAGACTTGGATAACTAGTGGTACAAGTCACTTCTCTTACTAGTGACACCTTCCAGAGGATTGGGTGAAGCCCAGAGATAGTTATAGGAAATGCTTGCTTAATGAGGATCATAACTCTTGTTAATGGAGATGACTTCAGGTAATTTAGTTCTCTCAACTAAGAGGATCATGATCATTCTGTAATAAAAGTGATTAGCATCACATCTGTGTGGGATGGAGATACAGCAGTGGCACTGAACCATGATTCTCTAGCCATGACTGGAGCAGCTGCCAACCTTAAGAAATGTTTGCTATTAACAAAACTTTGCAGTCAACCAATCTTGCAGAAATAGGATTAGAAAGTAGTGCTTAATGCCAAGATACCTGGATGCCTTGTCAGTGTGATAAGCAGCCAGTGAGCAGTGCATGGATCAAAATAAAAAACTTAAGAATAGTCAGGTGTTTTTTCAGATAGGCCTCTCACCAGTCTTATCTTAGTTAAATGTTTTCCCTTAACCTGGGATGTGCTCAAATGCTACAGTGGCATGCATGATATAATCAGGGCCCCCTTGGTTTCTCAGCAATATGGTACAAATTGTACCACAGTAAGTCCTAAATTCCATGGCAGAATGAATTCATTGTATTGCTGTGGAATGCTTTTCATTCCACCATAAATTTGTCTGCTGGGTTTTCCTTGGGGATCTTCCGTTGCACCAGGAGATTAGAGACTGAGGTGGTCTCTCCTTAGCTCGTATGTGTTAATCAAACTGGAAACTGTCTCCCTTTCTTTTTCTCTCACTTCTCCCTAGGCTGGGGGGTGGGGGGAGCGGAAAAATAGATGGGCACAGTCAGTGTGGCAGATCCAAACAGCTCAGGGGTCTAGCAGAGTATCTGAATTAATATTACTTATATGGAGTCATAAATGTTGCTTAACGGACAAAGGAAAGACAGCATCCCTGCCACAGGTTTCCAGTCTTGTTAAAATGTAACTGGCTGAGAGAAGGTCCCAAATACTTGTAACAAGGGAGGACAGCAGCAGAAGTAAGATCCGTGTATGATGGGGCAGCACAAAAACAAAAAGCTGGTGCTGTTTTGCGGTAGTAGCGAGAACATGTCCAGAGTTAGGAAGGGAAAAATCTCTCTTCCCCCTGGCTTGGGGGAACCATTCCTTGTGCACTGTGTTGGTTCAGGGCACCTCCCTCCCAGGCAGATATTGACAAACTAGAAGGAGTTCAGAGGAGACAGTGAAAATGAGGGATTGATTTATGGGGAAAGTTTTTAAAAAATATATGTAGCTTGCATAAGGGGCCAGCCTACATGCTAAACATAATCCTGTGAAGCAGCTGATTGCAGCATGGTCAGGCTTTGGCCATGGGAATAGGGCTCCTAACTAAGGATGTAATAGTGTAGTTGATTAACCGATAAGGAAAAGCTTATAGGTTAACGCTATAAACTGCACACATTTCCCTCCCACCCCCCAACCAGTAAATTTTTTAGCAGGCTGGCCAGCAGCCCAGCTTAGTTCTGGCTCCCACTGTGAGCTCTGCATTTAAAATGTATTAGCAGCTGGGCGGGCAGGCAGCATGGCTCAGTTCTGGTTCGCACTGGGTCCGGGAGCTCAGATCACCCCCCAGAAAGGGGCTACTGCCATCCCACACTGCTGCCTCTTCATCAGAGGCAGCAGCATAGGGTGTCAAGCAGCCAGTCCACAAGAGGGGCTGGTTTTTAAAGTGACTCCCCTCATGGACTAGCTCCCACCCCCAGGGACTATAGAATAGTCAACTAACTGATGAGAATTCATGAGGTTACTCAACTATTCAATTAACTGATATTTAACATCCCTACCCCTAACCATATTGTTAGCTGGCATGCATAATCAGGCTAAGAGGTTTTGCAATGTACATAAGCCCCAGGAGACGGCAAGTAAGAGCAGAGTTGTGAGCATCAAGGGTTGATTCAGAGTGGGCTAAGGGGCAAAACTGGGAATGAGATGAAGATAATAAAAGGAACACGCTGCCTGTGCCTGGGTGGTGTTAGTGGCATCTTAAGTCCTGTCAGGTTGTGGAACTGTTTCCCAAGGGAAATGGTGGAAGCCCTATTTACTTACTTTTTTCAAAACCTGGAGTGGATAAAACCCCAAGAATAGAAAATGGAGAAGTCCTGTGTAGCATATGGGGAGGAAGAAGTGGAAGAAGGAACTAGGTGCATCCTGACAGAGCTTTATTATCTCTTGTTCTGATTTGCTTCATGCTTGGTTTTAACAGTCCATGTTGCTTTTATGTTGAGCAGAGACCAGCGAATCAGTCAAGATGTGGAGAGATTCTGCAGACAGCTAAGCTCTATGGCCAGTAAACTCATCCTTTCTCCTTTTACACTGAGCTACTACACCTATCAGTGCTTTCAAAGGTAGGCTCTCTGCATCTTCCCATTGGAATGCAGCACCTCTCAGAGGTGATTTCACACCAAGCCTGAGGGTGCTACAGTTCACAGAGTTTCGTGGCTGGGAATTTGAATAGGGATGTTAAATATCAGTTAATTGAATAGTCGATCAACTTCATTCATTCTTATCGGTTACTCAACTATTCTGTAGTCCTGGGGGTGGGGCTGGCAGCCAGTGTGCTTTGGCCCCACTCCCGAGGAGCTCCCTGCCACTCCACACTGCTGCCTCTGTATGAGAGGCAGCAACACGGGGTTCCAGGTGGGAGCTGGTCTGCGAGGGGAGCCAGTTTAAAAACCATCTCCCCTTGCAGACTGACTGCCTGCTGCCACACCACACTTCTGCCTCTGATACAGAGGCAGCAGCGCAGGGTGGCAACAGCCCCTGTCTAGGGGGGAGCTGAGCTTCCAGCCCCGGCACGAGCTAGAACTGAGACAGGCTGCCTGCCCGTCTGGCTCCTAATACACTTTAAATGCAGAGCTGCAGTAGGGGTAGGACCCAGACCTGGCACAAGCCAGGACTGAGCCGGGCTGCAGGCCAACCTGCTAAAAAATTTCCTGGCAAGAGGGCAGGGAGAAATGCATATAGTTTGTAGCAGGGCTACTCAGCATGCAGCCCGTGAGCAATTTGCGGGCCGTTTACGCAGGGCTCAACACGTGGCCCACGGGTGGGAGCCAGAACAAAAAAGTAGTCAATATAATGGTCTTCTGTTGCTATGCATTTTAGCAGTTAAATCCCTGGACTGTCATTGTTCATTAAAAGTGCTGTCATATGGGTGGAAATTGGGTAAATATTGCATTTTATTAATATCAGCAGAATTAACTTAAATGGGGCTGTGTGGTGTGTAGTCTTGCCTTAATCTTTGTATTCATGCCCGTCAGTGTGCAAGAAGCTATTGGCATATATTTGCATATATGTTTGCATGTATGTTCAACCACACTTAAGTTGCAGCCCTCAGGGTGTGCTGTGAGTATTATTGTGGCCCCCGGGGCTTCCAAAGTCGAGTAGCACAGTTAATCAACTACACTGTTACATCCCTAATTTGAATCCTGACACTAGCACACAATGTGGGATTCCTGTCACTGATACGATGGGGGTGACTCTGAATGTACTGGGGGAGGGGAGTAGAGTCCTAGCCCTAGCATGCTGGGAATCCTACACATGAACCCCAGTAATAGTAGGGTAGGTGTTGCTCTGACAGGCCTTTCCTGGGTTTGCTAGCTAACCTCTCTCCATCTTCCCCTTTAGCACAGGCTGGCTGGGCCCAGTAAGCATCTTTGGATATTTTGTCATTGGGACAGTTGTTAACAAGGTGCTGATGAGTCCCATTGTGTCAAAACTGGTGCATCAGGAGAAACTAGAAGGGGATTTCAGGTGAGTTCCTAGCAGCCTTGCATGATCAGAGGCTTGCTGTCACTGACCTTTCCTTCCTGGAATTCCTCTGTTTAAAGCCTGGCCCCTAGTCCAACCCACACAGTGGAAATAAGTAGGTAATCTCCTCCTCTGACTAAGCAAGTCGGCCCGCTCAGCTTCTCTGAGTCCACAGCCAGCCCACTGAACTCAGCCTCGGAGACACCCATCTTGGCTCAACCTGCTAACCCCCAGCCATCCCTGCCATTAGAGTCTCTGTTGGTCAAGCCATCAATATTTTTCACTGATACCTTGTTGCTGTTGCTAAATGCAGTGAGATGCTGTGGAACAGAGGGAGCATAGAGCTTCTGTTAAGTTGGGTCTTGAGCCATGTTCCCCCAAGGGTGGGTGGCAGAGACCTGAGGCACTCTTCTTCCTTCCACCACACACGTGCACTTACATTTACTATGTGACTAAAATCCCCACATGCAACCAAGCTGGGTCTTCTAAATCTCTCTTGATGCTTGAGGGCATAAACCATTGAAAGGCATTGTATTAATACCAGGTGCATTGTAAGGGTCTGATAGCTTCCTCTGAAGCATCCATCACTATTAGAGGTGTGGACAGCAGAGCAGATGTACCCATTGATGTGATACAGTGCAGCCTGAGCATGCTCCATTACATGACCTCATTGATTTGATCTAGTGTAACAGAGATATGGGGCTAGTAAACAGGATACTGGACAGTGCCAGTGGGGGGTTACCAGTGATCCAGTGTGATTGATGCAGAAGAGAGGAGACCAAACTAGACCTCTGAAATGCCCTGCTCTGATAGTATCTATGTATAGGGCAGTGGAGTGCTCTACTGAACCTTGGTCAAGGCCTGTGACCCTGTGTTCAGGCACATTACTGGGCTAAAAATCTGTTGGATCACTCAGCATGATGGCAGGAGCAGGGATGGATTTTTCTATTGCAGGGATGTTCATTGTTTAATCCGTGGGGTGAGCATGTCATATGTTTCGGTTTGTGTCGTACAGGTTCAAGCACATGCAGATTCGTGTAAATGCAGAATCAGCTGCTTTCTACAGGTAAATGATGGACTAACCTGTTTCTTCTCTTCTCCTCTCTTTATGGATCCTTCCAGCTCCCAGAGTAACTGCTCAGTTCACACATTCCAGAACAGTAAGGGGAGGGACCTATCCTGCTGCCTGCATTGCTTTATACCTTCCTGTTTAAGGGCCCTTGTCCCTGCCCCCTGTGCCTGGTACCAAGTCTCTAATTTGCTGCTCTGTTATGACCTCTCTGTGAGCCAAATACAGGGCCTATGCTGGGTCATACAGTTCTCCTGCCTGTAGGAGAGTTTTCTAGATTGTGATTGTAGCAGAGTCTCTACACAGCACCTGCCGTCAGTGGTCAATAAATTCAAGTGCATTAAAATCCTAGGCAGTGGAGAGGAACAGCCTTCTCCCATCGCTCCTCAGGGTCCAGTTTAGCAATATCCTGTGGCCTACAGACCACTTTCTGGTGTGTCACACTCGGGCCTCTTCTGCTGTTCTGGTAATTGTTCAGGGTCTTACTCTATTCTGCCAAGATCCTCTGCTGAGATCTGTTCTGTGGTTCCCTTTTCTTAATTTCATCCCACTGCTCTCCTATTTTTCCCCTTTGTTGTCAGCCCATTTAGACTTTAGTTCTTTCTCTCTCTTCCTTCTAGCTCATTCCCCTTGTTCCCCATTCACTTTTGTTGCTCTTCTCCAAATTGCATCCAATCTGCCAATGCCTGCTACCATGTGGTGCCTGGAACTGAGCCTGCTCTCCCAGGTGGGATCTGCTCAATGCTGTGTATGGTGTCTGCAGTGCCTCCCAGTGCAGTACCCCTTATGAATGTCATCAACATGCTCTTTACCTGCCTGAACCAGATCATTGCTAAAGATGTTGTATTTGACTGCCTGGAACCCTGATGCCTTGGGTCCCCAGTTTGAGAAGGTCTGGAGTGGAGCGCTTGGTGGTACACCATGAAAGTCAATGTTCCCCCCTCACCTTCTTGCCTTAGTACTATGGGATCTTGCCACTGGGGGACAGCAGGGACTCCTCCATTTGTCAGCCCTCCCTCTCTGCACTGTGTGTGTGGATTGCCGGCATTTTTCTGGTTGAGTATCTGTAACAGTTCTCCTTCCATTGGTCTAGCCTGGTTGTCCACATGGTACTAACAATAACGGGAGCTGGGCACAAGTATATTCACTGCTGTGTCATGTAGGCATGCTGCAGGCAAAACGTGGTAAAAGCAGCTGCATTAGACATACACTGGCAGCTCCACTGGGGGCCTGTGCTGTGCGCAGTTCCACTGGGGGCCAGGGTTGTTAAAAATTCAGCATGCATGCAGCCTGTGTCTGAATACTCAACATTTTATTTTTCTGCTTTTCACCACTTGAGGGCACTGCAAACTTTGTGAATGAATGGAAGCAGCCGTTGCAGGCTTCAGCCAGTGTGGGTTGGTGTATGAGTAGAGCTCTCTGGTGCCAGGAACTAGGCTCCCACTGTGTATTCAAAGGGATGCAAATCTACAATCATTACTTAAGCTGGAGTGGGAGAAGAGCTCCCTTCCAGGTTTGAAATCCAACCTTAGACAGCTCCAGAGACATGAATGCAGTAGGTACAGATTCAACTGGGTTAACTGTTTTAAATACCTCTGGCTTTGGCTTCTCAGGATGTTTAAGGCCTGAGTTCAAGTGACCCACAAGAGATCAGTAATCAATCCACATCTGCTTATGGTAAGTGATAGAGAGGTGGCCAGGCTGTGGCTTGGGGATCTTACCTACCCTGTTTACCTGACCCTCATCACCACCTCTGCTCATCACGCTGTTCCTCTTTCATGCTCCAGGAACGCAACCCTTTCCAGAAGGCTCTTTGCTCAGGTGTATGAAGTAGCCTCACAGGCCCCTAGTCTGGTATTGGGCCTTGGTATCGTCACTTGGCTCTTTCTTTTGTCCTCTATGTCTAACAGAATCTGCCAGAGCCCGTTGGCATTTCTTTCTAGGGTCACCTGTCTCAGCTGAGGCACTCTAAACAAGCACATCACCAGGTAGCACCGGGTATTTAGTGCCTGGCCACCGCAATAACATTGCCGTAATACTATGGTGATAGGCATGCTCCAGATAGCTACAATAGTCCTGCAATGTTTTCATCATGCTGCAGGGCGCACAACATGTGAATGGCCTTGGCAAATTTATGGCCTGCTATTGCCTTGCTTTGCAGAGCTGGGCGGGTAGAGCACATGAGAACTGACCGCCGGTTGCAAAGCCTACTGCAGACACAGAGGGAGCTGATGGGCAAGGAGCTGTGGCTCTACAGTAAGTGGAGAATTTCTGTGATTTACAGGGGAATGTGGTCGCTCCATCAGGGTAATCATCTGGCCTGGGGAGTGAGTCTCCATGGACATACAGGAGTATTGACTGCTCTTCCACTGCCCTTGGCCACGGAGGGGGGCGATACCTGTTAGTGCCCTGGCATAGGGATGTTAGTGACTACTTCACTACTCGCTCCCCCTCTCACCTCTGTATAAAGGCAGCAAGGAGGCGACAGGGGAGGCAGAGCTGCAGTGGTCCTGGAGCTGATGTGAGCTGGGACTGCTCAGTCCTGACTTGTGCTGGCCCTGGGAGCTAGCCTCCCTGCGGCTCTGCACTTCAAATGCAGTAAAAGCCTGGCACTAATTACTACATTTAAAATGCAGAGCTGCATCGGCGGTAGCGAGCACCCACCTTATCAACGAATCGAGCAGTCAATGGAAATTCCATCAACTACTCAATTAGCTAATTAACCATTACTTAACATTCCTATTCTGGCACCTTAGGTGTGTTGAGGCAGTATTGCCTTCCAGGAGGAGAGCCCATGAGAGAATGAAGTTTGGTATCATGTTGATACCTTGGGGGGACACTGGCAAAGCCAGAAGGCCAAGGGAACAATGTCAGCAGCACCCCTGTTAAGAAGAGCAGGGAAACTGGGCTCTTGGGAGGGAGAAGCATAGGTGGGGGTGGATGGGAGCTGCTCTGAGGCCAGGTCTGTGATCAGCCTTTCCCCTCACACTGGTGCTGTCTGGAAACCTTGACTGTGGTCCTGATTCCAGCCCCACCAGATCCAGTTCCTTAGTGCTTAGGGTTAAGGGCAAGTGAGTGCCTTGCCTTCAGGGCGGAAGGTAGAGCACTTTGCAAACAGAGGAGTGATGTATGTGGGAATTCTGCACATTTGAGCGTTTCTACTTTTCCTATGTTTCTTAGGCAGTTCAGTGACGTAGGCCTCCAGCCCCAGCCATCTCCCCCAGGTATTCCTTCCTGTGTCCCAGGCTTGGCTGGCCACTTTGCTCTTCCATATTTCTAAGAGGCAGCAGAGGCTCTGACCTTTGGAAACAAGTAGGCTGGGTGGATTTTGCCCTGTCTAAGGTACTCTAGCCATGGGGTAGTGGTATATCAATGGCATTTTCTCCACTTTGGTGCCCTGCCTGTGGGAGCTGCATGCCAACAGGTCGGTTTTCATCCCTGTGATGTGAGTATTTTCAGTCTTTTGTCTTGGCCCCCTAGGTGCAGTGTGAGGTGCGTGACTGGGAGGTGGGACTAGTTCTCTTTGGCCTGAGGAACTGGAAATGGATTTGCCTGGGACAGAGAGTGCTCCCTGCTCATTGACTGCTGCTAATGTGTTTGTACTCAGTTGGGATCAACACCTTTGACTATCTGGGCAGCATTCTGAGTTATGTGGTGATTGCCATTCCCATCTTTAGCGGTGTCTACGGCGACCTGGATCCGGCACAGCTGAGTGCTTTGGTCAGCAAGGTAAGTTCAGCACCATCTCCCAGGGGAATGTGTTCCATGTGCTGCGTTTCTTCCCCTGGCACCTGCAGGACAGTAGGCTATAGGAGTGTGAAGTAGCCCAGACTGACTTAATCCTGAGGTTCTGGTGCTAAGTCCAAAGAGAGCAATGTGTTGTGCAGGGCTGGGCTCCAGTGGAAAGGGTGACTAGCAGAGAGAGCAGTGCATTGTGAGAGGCGGTACTAGAGATTGAGGGGGTGACTGCCCTTCTGTAAGGGTGACTGACTTACACTAAGTCATGCCAAGGACATTCTTTGCAAACATAAGGGCTAGAAATGTAAGCCCTGTGCCTGCAAACTCTTAGGTGTGTGATTGACTCAATGCATTCATGAATGGAGAGTTAATCACATCCACAGGCATTGCAGGATGAGGCCCTCCTGCTTTAAATGAAACACGCTATTGAAATAGCACAAGGCATTGGAATAGGGCTGGGCCCATGCAACACTGCCAACCCCCCTGCTCCTGCTGGCTGAAGAGTCAGCTTTTCATAGAACCAGCCTGTCCACAAACCAGATACTTGGCTTCAAAAGCCCCATCTGCCTGGAACTGCTCTGTTTAGGAGGCTCAACTCGCTCCTGCTTTTGTTGCCTCACTAGGCCCCTTGGGTGGGGCCTCCAAATCTGACTGGTTCCCAGCTAAACAAAAACAGCTGAGGCTGATAATGCAGATCTAAAAGTAGCCTGCTTAGCATTCCAGGCTGTGTAGCAGAGACACTCTTCTGAGAGTTGCAGACCACTTCCTGGTCTCATGCTGACCATTCCCCACCCACCTTGCACTGGAAGGGGACACTGACCTCAGTGCTGGCAGGAGTTGCAGTGCAGCTTGGCAGGACTTGGGGATGTGCTAACCAAACAGCTGCAGCCTGTTTGTTCTGAATTCCTAGTGGTGCTTCTGGTTGTTCCTCTTTCACTGAAAGCTTTTAGAGGCTTTAACCCTTGGAGTACTGAGAGGAGCTCCCTGCTGGCTGGGATTCCTAAGGCATCAGTAGGAGGTGCTCATCCAGAATTCTAGGGAGTCTTCTGGCCAGTGGTGATTCCAATAGGGAAAGAGTCCTGGGTACCCTCTGCTCCTCAAGTCCTACCACCAGGCCCCCCAGCCTGGCATTGCATTTGCAGCGGGCTTACTGTGTTCCTTTCAGGGATGGCCTTATGGGAAGCAGTTCATTCAATGGCCATGGGGAGTGAGAAAGGGAAGCTCCTAGCAGACAGTAAAAGGTATTAGGGATGTAAATACCCATTAAAAATTAACGGGTTACATGATATCATTTTAATTGTGTAACCCATTAACCCTGGAAGGCTGGTGAGCCCCCATGGCAGGGGTCCTGTGGGCGGTGGAGGGGCTGCTCTGGCCAGGGCGGAGGTGGGCTGCTTCGACTCCCTGGCCCTCTGGTTAACCAATTACTGGGTAAGCATGCCAGTAAGGCTAATGCTTACTGGTTAATCTTTTACATCCCTAAAAGGACTCTCCCCCACGTCAGAGTGTATTGGCTGGTTCAGGTGAGCCCTCTTAAGTCTCCTGTCTGGTTCCCCTTTCTCTGTGGTTTGTTCCTGTGCTGGGCCACTACTCTCCTAGAGTCTGAGAGGTTGCATGTGCCCACCTGCCCTTAGTTGAGCACATGGTATCTAGTGCTGCTAGCTTGCTAGCTATGAGCAGGCAGAGCTGCCTCTGCCCTGGGCACTACTGCACTGTCTCTGTGCTAACTCTTCTCCTGGCGTGTGATTCTCCCACAGAATGCTTTTGTCTCCATTTACCTCATCAGCTGCTTCAGCCAGCTCATCGATCTCTCCGCTACCTTGTCTGATGTGGCTGGCTACGCGCACAGGTGAGACTTGCCATCCTTAGCCTGTCTCCAGGCTGTGGCTGCAGGAAAGGGAATGTTTTTGGTGGCCCAGAATAAGGCTTCTGGGAATGTCCCATTCAGCAGCTCTGGCAGAATTGGGGAACTTGTACCTTTGGCAGGGTTGCTTTGAAGGGGGCAACTGCTAACATGCAATCACCTTGTTCAAGGAGCTATTCTTAGTATGAGGATAGCCCCCACAGGCCAGCCCAGATGGTACTAGGTATAGTACATACGTCTAATGAGATAGTACCTTTGCCCTAGAGAGCTCGCACTCACAGTCACTGAGGGGGTCCATTTGGAATTGAGGTAGGCAGGGAGCTCTTCTCCCTGGAGGGCTGGGTGCTGATTACCTATGACTGGAATCCCCTTGCCAACAGAAGCCACTGAGGAGGCGAGATGCTGAATGGAAGAGCAGCTCTTCCTTTAAAATATGCCTTAGCTGCAGCCCGCCGGGGTTCAGATACTTTCCAGTCCAGTGAGCAGCTTGCAGTGGAAGGCACTGAACTGACTGCATCTCTTTCCCAGCATCCCTCCTAAAGCTTCCCATGATGCTTGTTGCGTTGGAACTCTTTTAAAAGTTCCTATACAATTTAAAAAGCAAGAGAATGCTTTTAATCTCCCCCCGTTTCCCCAGCATGGCCGTCCTGTCAGTGGTTCACCCAGCAGCTCTGCAGGGTAGGACTTGCTCTGCATACCGTACAGCACTGAGCACATTGCTCAGCCTAAACAAATCTGTTACAAAGCTCAGTGAGGACAGGAGCCAGAACTTGGGGGGAGGGTTGCGGAGTCACTTCTGTCCCTCTTGCTTCCCCCTCTGTCTTACAGGATTGGGGAGCTGCTGGAGACACTGCTGTTTCTCTCCAGGAAACGCAGTGACTGTGAATCAGAAACCAAAAGCAGCTGGGACTTTGACAAGTGAGTATCTGCAGTCAGCATGAGCTTGGGATGGTAATTTACTGTCTGCAGCTGGGTCGCTAGGCTGTGGGGAAAACTCACAAGTTCATCAGGCTTTTTGGATGTGCCTCTGGGATGGTAAAATAGGGTTGCTCCAAACACTACAGCAACTACACTATAGTTCCCTCAGGAGTACTATAAGGAGGGTCGGAGGTCTACATCCTCTGTGCCCAAGGAATAGGCACAGATTAAACAACCTTTGGGCATGTCCCTAAAATCTCCCTGAGGCATCTCCATCTTTTGCATGTGTTCCTGCTGCTCATGGGATTAGTGCCAGGACTTGGAGGAGTGGGGACCTGAAGGCATAAGCCAGCCTTTCCACACCTAAAAGTCTAAAGGCAGGCCTAAATCGAAGTGGCCTGCCTTTCATGAGCGAGGACTGCAAGCCCCAAAGTCTGAAAATGCTGGTCTGGGCCTATGTTAGATGCCTCTAGCCAGCAAACTGACTTCTGGTCCTGCCATTTCTGCTGACTCTGCTCCCAGACTCCTTCCTGTTGGGTTCCAGGGCCTGAGTAGGTGGCAAAGAAGGATGGATTCTCCTTTGCCCACAATGGGAGTTGCACTCTGAACAAACCAGCAACAAGCCTAGTGATGCATGAGGCAATGAGGCATAAAGCAGAATGAACAGTTTGGATCCTACAGTCTGATAGTTTCTGATTTGCAGCCTGAGAAGACTGGATCTGGGAGTCCTGAGGCAGAGTGAGCCAGGAGCCCCACGAGTGTAATATACATAATTGCAGCCATAGCGCCCCACACAGCATCTGGGCCTCTTTGTGTTGGACGCTGCACAAACACCTACAATAACAGCCTTTGCCTCCCAGAGTTTGTACTTTAGGTAGATGAGTGAGTGCATGAGGGGAGAGCAAGACAGGGATCCAGGTCTCAATTCATAGGCAGGTGTGGATGTTTTAAAAGTTATCAGTGAATTGTGTCTCTCTCTCATCTTGTCCATCATCAAGTAGCTGATTCCTTACAGGCTGTTTTTCTAGCTTGAATCACCATTTAGTTCTGAATTCTGGATTGAAGTATGGCCCTGCCATCGGAAGACTTCATAGGGTATGGCTACATTGCAAAGAAAACCCTATGGCAGCAAGCTCCAGAGCCTGGGTCCTTTGCTTGGACCATGGAGCTAAAAATAACAGTGTAGACTTTCCCACTCAAGCTTGGAAACATCCTCCCCTCCCCCCCCACCCCCCC
>CM057848.1:40644995-40670433 GCA_030068395.1 Apalone spinifera
GTCTGAGGTCCAGCCCAAGCAGCGATGCCTATGTTGCTATTGTTAGCTCTGTAATGCAGGGGTGGGCAGTAGTTTTTGATGGGGGTTTGGTTGTTGAGGCCACACCTCTGTATGGAGGGATGCCGAGTTTGGGTACAGGAGGGAGCTCTGGGTAGAGGACTGGGGTGCAGAAGGGGATGCAGCATCTGGGGGGGTGCCGAAGGGGGTTGTGATCTGGGGCAGGGTTTTGGGGTGTGGGAGAGGGTGCCAGGTGCAGGCTCTAGCTGGAGACACTTATTGTGGGAAGCTCCCAGCTGGTGGCCCTTTGAGACTTGCAGGTAGGCTCCTTGGCTGCACGTGCTGCTTAAAGCACCCAGTTGTTAGGGTTAGCATGTATGTCTGTGTGGCCCGCAGCCTGTGCCCTTGAGGGCAGGGAGGCCTCCGTGCCTTGCCCCCGCTACTATCCTCACAGCTTCCCATTGAATGGGAGCTGCAAGAGCAGTGATTGTGGGGGTGTGCAGCGTGCGGCAATCCACTGCTCCCCTTCACCCAGGGGACACACATTGCACAGACCAGCAGCTGGCCACTTTAAGTACCATGGGCTGCGATGGGCCAGATCCGGCACACGGGTCATATTTTGCCCATCACTACTGCAGTGTGAGCCCAGTTAGCTTGAGCTCTGAGACCTGCCGCCATTGCCCTTTTTTGTTTTTTCCAGTGTAGACCATCCCTGGCAGTTGCTTATTCCCAGTAGAGCCTTCCAAAGCTAGCAGTGGCTATGGCAGTCTTTCCCCAAGGGGGACCTGGATATCACACTTTGGCATGAGTACTGAGCCTGCTCAAGGTTAAACTTGCTGTTCTTCTGGCTGGTCTCTCTCATGGCTCTCTTGGACTGAGATGACCTTGCACCAGCGCCTGCTGCGTGCTGGTGGTTTGTGTAGTCCATGCGGGGTTCCTGATTATTCCATGGTGTAGCTGGTATAAATGGCACCTTGATACCCTAGTAACTGGTGCTTTCTAATCCTGAAGCCTGGCATCTGTTAAGTTTGTTTGTAGCCCTAGTTGCCATGATATCTGGGTGCTAAACATGACATTAGGGAAGGCATAAGCCATTTAAAAGGCAGGACTCGGTCACTTATCATTGGCTCTTTTCTCCGCTCTCTGCCTTGGTGGCTGAGCTCCAGTGGTTCTGAAGAGCAGCCTGTGCTGGGGGATACAGCCTTCCTCCTGGAGCGAGTCTCTCTCTCACTTCCATCCTCGGACAAACTGCTCATCAAGGATCTGAACCTGCAGATTTCACAAGGGAACAACCTGCTGATCATGGGGAACACTGGCACAGGGAAGACATCGCTCCTAAGGGTCCTTGGTGGCCTCTGGGACAGCACACGGGGTAAAGACAGTGATTTCTCCAAAACTTCATCCTACTAAATGGGGGGCAGGAGCTTGTGCTGTTGCAGGGAGCCTAGAGGGTGGGACCCAAGTCACTTGTGGAATTTGGGGCCGTTAGCACTTATGCATGTGAGTGCTGTCACTGGTGTGTTTGAGCTGTCCCTTTTTCCCTATGCTGTGGTGCGAGTGTCCCCTTGTCAGTGTGCTGTGCTGAGCACCTGAGCTCTGATCCATGGAAGCGTGATACTTACATGGTGCTTACATCTTACTAATGCCAGGCTGTGCACTGGGAAGGGGCTAGAAGGTGTGCTTGTGAATTGGTGTGACTCTCTCTCTTGGCTCTGCAGGGAACGTCCACATGCTGACCTGCTTTGGCCCCCATGGGGTGGTGTTCCTGCCGCAGAGACCTTTCTTCACAGATGGAACTCTGAGAGAGCAGGTGGGTGAGCTTGGTGCAGGGGTCCCATAGGCTGGCTGCACAAAGGGTGACAGTCCCAGTCCCTAGCCGCACTCAGCCAGGGCTGATGGGACAGGACAAACAACCCAGTGCTAGGAAACTGTGCTGCATAAAGGCTCACAGGAGAGAGAGGACTGGGGGCAGCTCATCGTGTGTCTGAGTTCTGAGCTCAGCATGTGGCTGTGATGAACTCCAAGTCCAGCTTTCTCTGACATGAGTCTGTTTGATTTGTTCATCCAGGTGATTTACCCTCTGAAGAAGATTTATCCAGATTCAGGTGAGTGGAAATTAGTTGAAGCAGCTACTGGTGCAGATCCTTAGCTGCACCTGTCTATGCACGCAATCAGTACATCTTTTTTCCAGCCCAACCCTTCCCGGCCTGTCTGTACAAGGGATGTAAGTGACTAATTGACTAGTAGACTATCCTATAAGCAGGAAGAGGAAGGAGTGCTAGGGGGAGCCGGCTTAAAAGCCAGTTCCCTCCAGCTCCATGGGAGGGGGCAGGGGCGCAGCAGTGGCATTCCAACTTTGAAATGTACAAGAGTCCCCGTTGGCCCTGCGCTCCACCTGGTGTTTCAGTCTTTGAAAGGCACAAGAGCTCCTGCTGGGGCTCTTGTACATTTCAAAGGCCATGCTAGTCCTTATCGACTAATCAAATAGTCAATGGGATTTCCATTGACTATTCAATTAGTTAATTGAAATTTAACATCCTTAGTCTGTACATTAGTAGCACTAACCCATTCTGCTTTTGCTGCCCATAGCATTTCCTTGAAAGACTTTTCTGTAGATCAGATCCATGCTCTCTCTACACTTCCAGGGGGCTTTGGGCTTGTGAACAGCCCTTTGTGAGAGACCATGTTGGCTACTGCTTGTCCCTTACGCTCTGCATCATTGTTCATTGCTACTTACATATGGAATCTTCTAGGATTCCCTGTTGATTTCCATGTGTGTGGGGAGGGGAAGTGCTCAAATCATCCTTATTAGACTTCTGAAATCCCTCAGATTCTGAATTAGTCAGACACCTTCTAATCAATCAGAAATAGGTCCAGGAAGGGTATTTTAAAAGTGGGACTCCCCTATGAGAACAGGATCCATGAATTCAAGTAGTCAGGGTACTGTCGATTATCTTTCAGTACTGTAGTAATTACCCATGACTCTCCTTTGTTCTTTGTAATGTTACCCAACAAATTTTATTGCCAGCCCTGTTCAGAACCAAATCGTCTTGTTGTCATAGTAAATTATAGATACTTAGAGTTCTGGAACACACCTTTCCCATTGGTCTAGGTGTGGGGTTTTTTGTGGGGTTTTTTTTTTAAATAAACACCTTGCTATACAAAATCAAATCTTAAAAAAAAAAGTGCCCAGCAAACTGCCTATCCAAAGCTTGCCCAGACCACAGAACTACTTGCTCAATGGTAGCAGCTCTGTTTCACCACCCATTCCTGGCTGTTCTTGTTCCTGGGTTTGTGTTATCCTCCTTTTTGATAATGAGGATTTATTGCTGTGTCAAGAGGTGCTGGACAGTCATTTCTTGTAGCTCCTCTTTTGTGTTATGTCTGCTTTCTAGAGTATAGATCCTGCCTAGGGTGCTTAGTCTAAATAAACCCACCCCGTCAAGAGGAGCCTGAGAAAATAGCTGAACTTTACATTATGTCTTTAAGGAAGTGCCTCCTGGTTCTGTCAGACCCATAGGAACTGTATTCCAGAGTAAGGCCCTGCTGTGAGTAGCATCCTACAAGAGGAAAGAAAAATCCCAACACACCCTTGTGACCAGTGTAGCCAGGAGTCAAGCCTTGTAGGGTTCTGTCAGTTGTACCCTGATTGGAGTCTGGTTGGGAGCCAACGCAGTGCTCTGCGCTCTAGCATAATGATGTCAGAGTGAAGTAATAGCCAATAAACTGGCAACGACAATCTGCTTCCAGGTAGGCTGGAAGCGTAGCCACATGTAGAGTGCATGGTAGCTGGCTAATGTTAAGGTGAAAAAAGGTTAACTTCAGAGGGGCACAGTAGGTACTTAGCCCTTCTGCTCAGCTTCCACATCAGCTTACGTGGCTGACTCGCTTTTAGCTCTGATAGTGTCCCCCTTCATTTATTGGGAGAAAAAAAAAAAGCAACCAGCAACTCTCATGGAAAGCAGTGGGAGGTCTGAGCCTTTGTTGGCCCATATTTGGTGACCTCAGGAAGGTGTTGTCCTAGTGATGCTGTTGTCCTGGATGTGGTGGTGATGTTCTTTGTGTTGCAGGGTCTGCGGATGATGAGAGGATCCTGCAATTCCTAGAGCTGGCTGGGCTGGTGAGTTGCTAAGGGAGCTGACAAGAACATAATGGGCCTGTTCCATCCTACTCCAACACTGGGGGCACTGTGCTGTCCTCTCCCAGCACAGGGCAGCTGAGTGTCATGTGCAGGGTGTTGGCTATAGCCTGGACAGAACCTTCTTACTTGGCTCAGCTGAGGAGTATGGTCATAGAAGGTGGGAATGTATCAAGAGCAGGAGTAACACCAGGATGGGAAAAGGAATGTCACGGGAAGGTGAAATCAGGATGCTTGTTCCTGGAGGAGACGACTTTGGGAGAGGCATGGAACAGGATTATTGAGGACAGCATCGGGGTGGTTCTATTCAAGGCCTTATCTGCCACAGGAGGCAATTGGTCAGATCTCGGGCTATGTTCAGATTTTCATTAGTCTTTGTCTTATGTCATTTGCAGTCTGATTTGTTGGTGCGCACAGGGGGGCTGGACCAGCAGGTGGATTGGAACTGGTAAGGCTGGTGCAGTGTCTGAGTCTGGGTTGTGTGGATCTCCTGGTGGGAGTGAGGGCCAAACCAGTCACACAGAGCTTGGACTTGGGAGGGGCCTGTCCTCTGCATCCAGCTGCACTGGGGTAAGGGAATGGTAGTTGGAGCAAAGATATTGTTATAGCACCATCAGTTCTTTCATCCCTGCCTCCAGCATTATCTGCCCCAAGCTCTGATTTCTTCCCTCCCCATGGCACCCTGTCCTCCTGAGCACATGGCTTTGGTGATCACCGGGGGCTGGCACAGCAGCAGTCAGGCCCCCATGCTCCCTGCAGCGGTAGAAGTCATGGAGGAAGTGGAGCGTGCTGGGCAGGTGCACTTGCCCCACTATGCTCTGCTTCCTTGTGGCTCCTGTCACCATTCAGAATGTGGGGGGCCATAATCACTGCTGCTGCACCAGACCCCCTCAGTGATCCCCAAGCCACATTCTTGGAGAGATGGGGTGCCATGGGTGGGAGAGAGTGGGGTGATGGCAAGAAGGGGTAGGGCTCTGGGGTCAGTAATAGACCAGTCTCCCTGGCCCACCGGGAGTTCTGGGGAGGATTGACCAATCTCTCCTGCTGGGGATGGCCTGCTGGCCAAGACTGAGACCTCTGTGCTAGAGTGTTTGGTCCATCAGCAAAGTTGGTGCTAACTGCAGCTGCTTCTGATTCTTGGCTCTGCTGCAGGTATGACATTTTGTCCCCAGGGGAGATGCAGAGACTCTCATTTGCAAGGCTCTTCTACCTCCAACCCAGATATGCAGGTGAGTGACTCCAGGATGGAGAAGAGGCAGGTCTTTGTGCCGCTGAAGGAATAAACTAGCAGAGACTGTCTAGAAAATCCCCTTTCCTTTGTCATGAACTGTCTAGGTCTCTGCCATCTGTCCTGTCTTCCTGTGTGTATCCTGCAGCTGCCAGGTGAAGTGTGCATCTGTCCCAATGAGCATATTTACACAGCCCTGTAAGATGTCCAGGGTGCCTGCTGGACCAAAAAAAGGAAATTTCCTACTTACAGCACTTTAGTCTGTTAGGACTTAACTCTGCAAAAGAGAATGTACAAAGTGAGGGAGAACCAGGCGGCCTCTGAGACAGCAGAATTGATTCTCTCCTGCGTTGGTGTCCTTAATTCTTTTCCACAATCTTAGTATCAGTGCCGTGGGTGGGGGGAGACTGCAGAATATGGGAAGAAGTATGCGAAGAAGTGGGATTTGAAGCAGAGTGAAAGTGAGGGTTCACAGAGCCAGAGAGCATGTTCCTACCTCAAGGGCAGAAAGTGGAAAAGGCACCAAGCTGCTTGTGGGCAAAGTGGCAAAGCGAGCACAAATGGAAGACTGAATTGCCATGGGCCAGAATCTCATGAAAGATGGATTGAAAAGCAAGCTCCCCCTATTAGGGGGCTGCCAGAGCCACCTAAGTTTGCCCAACACGCACCATTACAAGACCCTGTTTTCAGTTAATAACTTTCTCCAAACAATCATTCAGGCTGAAATTATCTATGCTGGACCTTTGCTCAGTGTCCCTGCCCTGACTGGGCTCTCCCTTCTAATGCTAACAAGGCTGCTGCCTCTGGACCTGTGACCTGGATCCATGTACTTAATAAGCTTTTCTCAGTCTGGATAGCTCCAGCCACAGGCTTTGGCCTCTCTGGCATATTTTCCAGGCACACGCTCTCTGGAGCCACTCCTGGGGAATGGGATTCCACAGTCCAGCTGCCCCAGTCCTCGAGCAAGATTTCCTGCAAGGCCTTGAAATCGGGCAGGGTGATGGCCTTTGTGCAGGGCTGTGCCTTTCACAATCCTCCACAAAAGTCTGCCCAAATTTAGCTAAGTTATGAGCCTTTGAAATATTTCACCTTGCACCTACTGATTTAAAGACTTGCTAGAGCTTTAGAGCTAGTTTTGCAGACGCGTCAGTCTGCACTGGATAGGCTGAAACTCTGTGCTGAGTCATGCTTTCCCTGCAGTTGCTGCTAAAGCCTGTGTGCAAACTTGGTGCTAGAGCTGAGAGCAGGAAGTTTGTCTTCCCTGTGCCATTAATGGGATGAAGAGCCAGGGATGAATAAAAGACGAGACTGGGATAGGTTGGAGGGGACAAGGAAGAAGGGGTCAGATTTCAGTGAGGGAATCAGAGAAGGCTGTGCCCTTGAGCATGTTCCTTCCAGAGCCTGCAGTAGAAACCAAGACTGCTGAATCTCACCATTGCTCTGATGTCAGCAAAGGTCTGTGAAATCCACAGGTAAACCTTTCTTAGCCCCCAGGAGTGCTGGCTGCATAGTCAACCTTAATTCTAGCATTTCCTGATTTTGCAACCTTCATGTACTTCAGTGCGGATTTGTGTATCTCTGTGTGTAGTACAAGAGGTAACTTGCAAGTGAATTCTTTGTTCATTGTGTCTTGTGAACAATGAGTTATAGTACTGAATTTTTTACCTCCTGCAGGAAATAGTGTACAGTACTGTGGGTTCTGTGGCCCACAGTGAGAGTTGTTGCGGGGGAAGGCTGTGACTTGCTTTGCCACTAGATCCTCCTTCCCTCCAGGGGGAGGCTAGAGCATTAATTTACAGTAACTGTTGGTAATGAGCCTGTAGTGTTTTGGCAGGGGGTTTATCTGTGATCTCTCTTACAGGGGGAGGTTGGGTGTGGGTATTGAGTAATATTAAGTGGGGAGGGGGAAGAGGTGCCAAGTGGGAAAAGTGATCTCCTCCTTAGCTTGGTCTTGTTTGCCAGGGAGTTTCATATGTGGGAGTGTGTATTCAGTAAATCTCCCTGCAAGCTCTGTCAGTGACAGTTGTAACCGCACCCCATGCAGCATTGCATAGAAAAAATATTAGAAGTTACTTTTCAAAGGTTGTGCTAATTGGGGCTCCTCTTTCTCGTCTGGTGACTGTTCTAAGTAGGGCCTGGTGTTCAGTAGTGCCATGTAACCCACCCTTTGCTGTGGAATTGTCCTTTGGAATCTAAACTTCTGTTAGTTTCTAGCTTCAGTGGCTGTGAAGGTAAGCTTGAAAAGGTGACATTCTCATAACCAGTGCAGTGTTGTCTGCATATCAGCAGACAGCCTGAACCAATAACTGTGAGAGGAGCACCACGGTAAGGACGGAAAAATCAAATGCACAGCTACAAAACAGAGAATAACTGAGTCAGCAACAGCAAAGGATCTGGGGCCAATAGCAAATAAAAAATTGAATATGCACCAACAGTGTGGTGCATTTGAGAAAAAGCAAATGTATGAACAAGGGTGTCATGTCTAAGCCATGGGAGGTAATTTTTCTGTTCTGCACTGGTGTGAAACTTGTGACCAGTTCTCAGCACAATGCCTTAAGAAAAATGTGGATAAACTGAAGAGTTCAGAGGAGAGCAACACAAATAAATAGTTTAGAAAACCTGACCCATGAAAAAAGGTTAAAAAACTGAGTGTTTAGTTATGAGGAAAAAAGTGAAGGAAGGGACCCAGTACATCTTCAAATATGTTAGGGGCTGTTATTGAAAGGAGGATGGTGATGTCCATTGAAGGTAGAATAAGAAATAATTGGCTAAATCTGTAGCAAGAGATTTATGTTGGTATCAGGAAAACTTAACTAAAAGGTGGGTTAAGCATTGAAATCGTTTACCAAGGGGCGCTGTGGAATCCCTGTCACTGGAGGCGTTAGATTAGGGATGTTAACCAGGGATGTAATAGTGTAGTCGATTAACCAATAAGCAAAAATGTATAGGTTAATGCTATAAACTACAAGCATTCTCCTTCCCCCCCCCCCCCCCCACCAATAATTTTTTTAGCAGGCTGGCCAGCAGCCCGGCTCAATCCTGGCTTGCACTGGGTCTGGGACCTGCCTCCACTGTGGCTCTGCATTCAGAGTGTATTAGAAGCCAGGTGGGCAGGCAGCCTGGCTCAGTTCCAGCTCGTGCTGGGTCCAGAAGCTCAGTCCCCGTGTCCCCCCCCCACTCCAGACAGGGGCTGCTCCCACCCCTCATTGCTGCCTCTGTATCAGAGGCAGCTGTATGGGACCAAAGGCAGAAGCTGGTCTGCAAGGGCAGCTGATTTTTAAACCATCTCCTCTCATGAACCAGCTCCCACCTGGCACTCCGAGCAGCTGCCTCTGATACCGTGGTGGCAGGGGACTCCTCGGGAGTGAGGCAGGAGCACACTGGCTGACAACCCCATACCTGGGGACTATAGAATAGTAGACTAACAGATAAGAATTCATGAGGTTAATCAACTATTTAATTAACCGATATTTAACATCCCTAATGTTAACTGTCATTTGTATAAATGTGTAACTGCTGGAAATGTTAGCAGTTACACATTTACATGCAGGGGGGGCAGAGGGGAGCCAGTACTCCTGCTTATTCTCGCCCCCCGCCTCTGATAGAGGCAACAGAAGGTGGGAGCCAGCTTTTAAGCCAGATCCCTCTGAGCACTGGCTCCCTTCTGCCCCCACCCACACTGCTGCTTCTGTGAGAGTGTGGGGGAGGGCCTGCAAAAGCTGGTACATGCAGAGAGCTGCCCCCCACCTCATCCTCCAGCCTCCCCCTATGCTGCTGCCTCCATGGAGCTGTCATGCCCCCCCAATCTCCCCCCCCACACTGCTGTCTGTCAGAGGCAGCAGCGGCGGGAGGGGAGGGGGGCACAGGTGGCTCCCCACAGGCACCAGCTCTCACTTCCTCCTCCCCCCTTACTGCCCCTGATAGTCAGCAAGGGGGGGAGAGTTGCATGTAATTGATAGGATGAACTGATAAGCCCAGGCTTATTGGTGAATCGTGTGACTGACTACACACTAACAACTGTATTTTAGATTAGACAGACAAACACATGTGCGGATGTCCTAGGTTTATGTGATCTCGCTTCAGCACAAGGAGCTGGACTAGCTGACCTCCTGAAGTCACTTCTGCCCTCGCACTTCTATGATAGGTCCCATTCATCACTTCTGGGTGTTGATTCTGAAACCTAAAAATCCTAATGTATTTGGCAGACGTCTTGTTTGTTGAGCTGGATGTTTCTGCTAACGTGAATCACCAGTGGAAATGCTCACAGCACCATCCCCAGTCACCAGTCCTGGTAGCTTGTTTCCTCACAACCTCTGCCACCAGCACAGAAATCTTTGCCATATTGAAAACTGAAACTCATGTAGTCTGTCAAATAAATTCAGTTTAATCTCTAACCACGTACGCCCGGGACTATGGGACCGTAGTATTCATTAAATCCCTTCCTTTTTAATTTAAGTGAAAGAACCACAACATTTCGAGTCTGTCTCATCAGTCTGTAGCTGAATCCAGAAACCTTGCCAGGTCCAGCTTGTGATGGAGTGAATGGGTCTGAGTTTCTAACTTCCCCAATGTCTCCAGCCCTGGCGGCTTTCTCATAGGGGACGCTACCCCACATCTTAAGGTATTTGAGGTTTGCCTTTCCTTAAGAAACCTTCAGTGATACTGGCATCTGGCTGAGATGGAAGGAGGTACCCAATGTGATCTGCGTCATTTTGGCTGGAGTAGGAGTCTTGTTGGAAAGACCAGGTTTGCCCTTCAGCAGATAGTAGCTTTGTTCACTGCTGGTCCCAGTTCCCAAAGATCCCTGTCCTACTTCTCCGGTACCTTTTGTAGTTTGCCTAAGAGTCCCTCAATGGAGGTTTCACGGTTGACTGCTCCATGCAGCATGTGAGCAAGAGTCTCAGCAATTGCTCAGTCCAAAATCCATACCTGTAGGGTAGAGCAGGGCTACTCAACACGTGGTCCATATGTGGCCAGCAGCCTGTTTATTTGCGGCTCGCATTGTGATTTGGGTTTACTGTGCGGTTTGGGTTGATATGTGTTTTAGTAGTTAAATTCCTGGATTGTTGTGAAGCCAAAACAAACAAAATAGTCAATGTAATGGTCTTCTGTTGCTATCCATTTTAGTCATTAAATCCCTGGACTGTCATTCTCATTAAAAGTGCTGTCATGTGGGTGGAAATTGGGTAAATATTGCATTTTATTAATATCAGCAGAACTGACTTAAGTGGGGCCTGTGTATGTGTAGTTTTGCCTTAATCTTTGTATTCATGCCTGTCAGCATGAGAAAATCTATTGGCATATATTTGCATGTATATGCAACCACATTTAAGTTGTGGCCCTCGGCATGTGCTGAGAGTATCATTGTGGCGCTTGGGGCTTCCAAAGTTGAGTAGCACTGGGGCAGAGATTGAGTAGGCTGACTTCCCTGGGTAGTGTCACGTTGATAGGGCTTTCTGCTTTGCTCTCAGTGTTGGATGAAGCCACCAGTGCCTTGACAGAGGAGGTGGAGAATGAGCTATACTGCACCTGTACTCGGCTGGGGATGACACTCATCAGTGTGGGACATCGCACCAGCCTAGAAAAGGTGAGATGGAGAGTGGCAGACTTGTGCTCAGCACAGGGGCCTGCAAACTCCTGGACTGCATGTGGGAATGAACTGGGCAAGAAGAGCAGGTGGATGAATGGCAGAGGCATATGTTGTTGGTGGATGGGTAGTGTGGAGCTGGGCAGGGAAGAAGAGAGAGTGTGTTGAGTGTGCAGGGGCCAGATCCTGGGAAGGAATAGGGTCACCCTTTGAAGCCATGGCACTCAGATGTGTGTTGCTGATTTAGTTTCACAGCTGGATTTTGAAACTCTCTGGAAGAGGAAGATGGGAACTAACAAGAACGGAAAGAGTGAGGCGGCTCCCAGCCAATGAGGGATGCTGAAAAAAATACTGAGGCTTGGGACTGATTAATTACCCAGCCGCTGCAGAAACTACCTGACCCACAGGAGATACCTGAGCAGTGGAAGTGGAATTGCAGAGCCACCAGAAGCTAATAAGTATGCAGGGAGGAGGGGGTGGTTTCTAGATTTTATTGAAGGACCCAGGGCTCAGTCTTTCCTTTCTGCCTGTTGTCCAAACTGCTTCTGGTGCTTGATGCCATAGAGTGAAGGCTTTTGTCCCTCCCAGAGGGAGCTTCTCCCCAAACCATTCCCCAGGCATCCTATCCCTCTTCCTGCCTGTTGTGGTGGGGGAGTGAAAGGAGCCCCAGTTTCTTGCTCCTTTGAGAGGGGATAACTTTCACTGGAGTGGGGGAATACCAGAGTGCCAGGAGAAGGCATCAGGTTCTGTGCAAAGGCAGAGCCGGGGCTGCCCACATTTGACTGGAGTGTGATGCTGGCTCAAAGGATCATGGTCTCCACAGGGATCCTGATGAGCTGGGCTTGAGACACTGGGATCTGTCTGGATGGATGGGACCCGTGTCTCCTCATTCTGTTCAGCACATTGCTGGACCTCACTAGAAGCATTTTGCATTAAAATCCAGGGCCTGTTAGCATGGGTTGTGTGTGGCAGCATTCATCAAGCAGCTTGAGTTGGTGCCAGACAGCAGCTGCCTCATCCAGTCACCCTGCACTAGCACTGGCTTTAGGGGATGGGCTCTATAGATGACTGCCTAAGGCATTGGGGGTGGGGGAGGTGTCTGAGTGCTACAAGCTGGTGGGCCTGAACTGCCAATGTTCGGGTAAGTGCAAGTGTGGCTGGAGCCCTGGCCAGGGTGCAGGCAGTGCCCCCTGGAGCTGCCAGCCTTGCCAGGAAGTGCAAGCAACAGGGCTTATCCCTGTAGAACCAGTGGGCCAACCCCTGGGTCCATCCTTCCTGTGGCCATGGAGAGTAACTATGCACCCTCTCTTCTCCTTCTAGCTGGGCAGGGGTGTTTGGGCTATGGAAGTCCCTAAGTCCAAACTTCTCTCTGTGCAGCAAAGCTGGCACTTGGTTCTTACACCCTGTGCCCTATGCTGCTGGTCTCAAACTCAAAGAAAGGGTGGCAAAATACAAATTCACTCAGGGTGCCATTTTCCCTAATGCCAGCCCTGTCCTGCATGGACCCCTCCCTCACCCACATACCCTGTGCTGTGGCAGTGGATTTGGAGCAGCTGCAGGAAAAGTATGGGGAAGTAATGTTCTATGCCAGCATGCTGGAGCTGGGAGCTGTGCTGAAGAGGGGCCTTCAATCTGGGGTTAACCAACCTCCACCGTCTGCCTCCTTCCTTGTTATCCAGATGCTTCTATCCTCTTCCTCAGGGAGGAGGCAGGGCTCCCTTCCTCACCCCCTCTGGTTTCCTTAGACACGGCTTCATCACAGAAGAGCTGTCTGCTTTGGTGTTGTAGTCCAAGACTCTTCAGTGCCAGTGTGAAAAATAAAGGTTGGATCTCACCTGAATTACTAGTGCCTGGTGATTGACTTTTTCTAGGCTCAGTCTCTGATTTGATGTGGGGGAAGGAAGGGGTGAAGAGGGAGGGGAGTGGAGAGTCTCTGCACTCAGGTTACTGGCCCCGTGCCTCCTGCAGAAGGCGCTTGTGCCCCTTGATGATCTCCTCCACGGTCTCATGGTCATCTAAGGTTGTCAGGTCTCCAAGTTCATCTGCCTTGTCCTCTACAATCTTCTTCAGGACACGGCGCATGATCTTACCTGACCGAGTCTTGGGTAGCCGCTTTGTGACCTGCGGCAGAAAGGAGCAGAGTAAGGGCTGGAGCATTAAGCAGTACTATCTGGGGCTGGGAACATGGGAAAGGGGCATCTGCTGTGCTGTTGGGACAGGGTTGGGGGCATACAGTGCGGGCAGGGACAGGCCTGTGGGCTCTTACCTGAATGTATTCAGGGGCTGCGTATTTTGCAATCTTTTTTGAGACTAGCTCCTTGAGTTCATTGCTCAACCTTTCCTGAGAGATGCCCGTGCCCTTCTTCAGCACAATGAACACGTAAGCTCCTGGGAAAAGATGGAGTTACTCATCCATGCCACTAGCCATGGTATGGGGAGATGTGCAGGGCTAAGCAGTGCAGCTGGCTGAGATGTCTCCTGAAGTACTGTGGGGGCTGAAATGGTGTATCTGTGACCTGAGTGAATCTCTGATCAATATTCCTCCCTCATCAAAGCCATTGTACTGCTTCCTGAAGCTGTAACCCTTCCCCACCATGGTGTAAGGTTACCAGAGGCTTGCAGCCCAAAGCCATGTGGCTCTTGTGGTGACTACTACCCCACTCTGGTGTGTCCCACACAGATGCTGAGTGTGGTTCCTGCATCCTCACTCCCCTGTACAAGTCAAGTATGCAGCCGCCTTGAGAATGGCTCCCCCCCTCACACTAGCCCTAGCATCTGAGAGGCACCTTATAGAGATTGAGAGAGCAGAATCTGAGGCCCTCACCTTCTCCTTTGATCTCATGAGGGAATCCAATCACAGCTGATTCTGCCACTGCTCCGTGCCGATTCTGGAACAACAGGTCTGTATGTCACATCAGCAGTCCTGACAAGCTGGCTGGAGCGTGTCCTGCCACGCACTAGCCTGGTGCAACCAGTGCAAGGCAGAAAGAGATGGGGAGCTCCCAAGGTGGCATCTGTGCCCTTTTCTTACTTACCTGCCACAGTAAGTGTGTGGGAAGAGGTCTGATGCCCTGCTTCTTCTTTCAGCTCTGGGTTTACTCCCACAAGACCTCACTGGGTAGTCCCTATTTACAAGCCCGGGGCACTTCTGCTCCACAGAGCACTGGGAAACTCTAATCTCATAACCATGGGGGCCTCCAAGGTTCAGATGATCCTGATCCCCTACATTTGCAGGATGTGCTGAATCTTTTGGGATTCACGTAGCAATAGCCTGAGCCCCAAATTAATCTTTATTGCTCCCTTGTATGCAAGGTTAGAGCCAGCAAGGGAGGAGGTTAGAACAGCTTAATTGAGATACTGGAGCTTAATTTTTTGCCATCTAGTCTGATACTGCTGAGGAAAAGTGGAACTTGGCACATTGCAGCTCTTAGGTTACGTCTAGACTACGTCCTTCTTTCGACAGAGGGATGTAAATTAGACACTTCAAAATTGCAAATGAAGCCGGGATTTGAATTTCCCATGCTTCACTTGCATAATCGCGTCATGGCACTTTCAAAAAAGTGCTATTTCGAAAGTGAAACCGCAGTCTAGACAGTTCTTTCAAAAGGCTTCTATTTTCGAAAGAATCCTATAAACCTAATTTTTGATCTTTTGAAAAAGGCTTCTATTTTTGAAAACTGCGTTTAGACTGTGGTTTCACTTTTGAAATGGCGCTTTTGAAAAAGCACCATGATGCGATTATGCAAATGAAGCATGGGAAATCCAAATCCCGGCTTCATTTGCAATTTCGAAGTGTCTAATTTACATCCCTCTGTCGAAAGAGGGACATAGTTTAGACACACCTCTAGACAGAGGTAAGAAGGTCTCAGTTGCAGGGGGAAGGGGCTCCCCTGCCCCATAAAGCAGCAAGGCATCTGACATGCTCCTAGCTGTCTCCAGTTTGATGGAAATTCATGCTAGGGAGTCCTTCCTTGTGAGAGGCTTCAGCAATCATGTCTGCATGTTGAGATCACTACCCCACCTGGGCAGCATAGAGTTGGTTGGAAATCAGCATGGGAGCCGTAGTGTTGTGAACTGCCCCTTCTGCCCTATCTGCTCCAGACAGAGCTCCTGTCCCATTCTCTACGGGGCCTTTTGCTGGAGCGGAAAACTCCGGCATGACTGCAAAGTGCTAAGTTCACTCACTGTTTCATGGCTGCTTTGCTCAGAGACCCCTGGGTGCCGCCTTGGCTCCTGAAGAGGCTCTCCCCATCTCAGCTTTTTGTACTTGTGTATAAGCTCGGGGTCAAATGTTTGTCACTTCCTTCTGCCCAAGCCTCTTACCACAATGTCTTCCAGCTCGGCAGTGCCCAGCCTATGCCCACTGACATTGATGACATCGTCCAGACGCCCTGTGAGCTGGTAATATCCTTGGCTAGTACGATAGGCTCCATCTCCGGTGAAGAAAAATCCTGTGGTGATCAGAGCCATGAGAGCTGCACACTCTTCCCAGTACCTCCGTGGCCTAGGAACATTCCTCCCCACATCAAACCACCCCCTAGTATGTTGTGCCCCCCTCCCCAAACTCACCTCAAAAGGATTTCCAGTACCCCAGTAAGCCTCATGGCTTCCCATTAGTCCCCAGCCCTATAGACCAGAGGCATTCTCTGTCCCTCAGTTCTGGGGTGCATTTCCCCCTTGCTGGAGCAGCCCCATTCCCACAAGCCTAGGACAGCTGCCACAGTATAACCCTCCAGGCTAAGGAGACATTTCTCTTCCCTTCTCTCGTGACTACAGGCACTGACATTATTATGTCTATTACAGAAGTAATTGGTGGTCCCTGCTGTGATCAGGACCCCATTGTGCTAGATCAGTGGTGAGCAACCTGCGGCCAGAAGGCCTCATGCAGCTCATTGGGGTTCTGTGTGTGGCCCATTAGTTGGTGTTTTGTTTTTGTTTGTTTTTTTACTGTTGCCAATGCACAGGGTTGCCAGATTCTGGAAGCTTTTGTCCATGTCATTTTTTTCCCTGCCAGTATGACAAGTGACACCCACACAAAGCAAAGGCATGTGAAGACTAAGGATGTTAAAGACTAGTTGACCAGTTGACTAGCCGATAAGCAATGCTTATCAGATAGTTAGTTGACTAGTCAATCCCCCCATGCTACCTCTATCAGAGGCAGCAAAGCGGCGGGGGGGAGGGGCGAGGAAGGGGATACTTCAAAGGGCAGCGCTGTCCTTTTGAACGTCACCTTGGCATTTCAAAGGGCAGCGCTCACAGCTGATCCCGGGGCAGTGCTGCACATCTGATCCCCGGCTCAGCTGTGTGGCGCTGCCCCTTTGAAACACCGAGGTGATGTTTCAAAGAGGCAGCGTCACCTCGAGTCCAGGGTCAGCTCCTGCTGGGGCTCTTGTACATTTCAAAGGAGGAATGCGGACGTGCCTGTCGAGTAGTCGATGGAAATTCCATCAACTACGTGACTAGTCAACCTCATTTTAACATCCTTAGCGAAGAGAGGTGTGTGCTGATTGCTCACAACAGTGAAAGCCGTGTACTCCCTCTGCATTCACTCAAAGTGCTGCCACGTTCAATTGTCACACCCCACAAATTCTAGGTACGCAAGCGTGATTAGCAAAACTACTCTATCACAGGAACCCATCTTGGTTATGACAATTTTGCAGCTTGCTAAGTTGAGGGGCCACTCATGCAGCCCACTCACTAGCCTCAGTTGTCCTTCACAGTGCTGGATGCTGTATATACATAGTAAGCCGCTGACCCTGAGCCAAAGAGCTTATGCTCCAAACAGATGAGACAGGAGAAGGAAAGGAAGAAGTGCTATCTCTGTTTTACAGATGGGGAACTGAGGCACAGAGAGCCTAAGTAATTTATCCAAAATGTTCCAGTGAGTTTGTGTTAGAGCCAGGAATTTAATCCAGATCTCCCATGTTCCATTAACCATATATGTGGCTCTGGAATTACGCAGTCTCCAATCAGTGATCAGCTGTGCATCTTCCTTTGTCCTTCCCTGCAGATCATACCTGGGTAAGGCATCAAGTAGGTCTCCAGAAATCTCTTGTGGTCATTGTAAATGGTCCGTGCCATTCCTGGCCAGGCTTGAGAGATGCAGAGGGCTCCAGAGACATTGTTCTCTGTTAGGATGTTTCCCTGGAAAATAATACCCTTTGTCATGGCTGGGATTGAGATTACCCTCCAGACTTAGTCTAGTTCTATCTGCCACATCCTTCTGGCTGGAAAAAACATGGAGAGCTGTGGGGCAGGATCCAGTTCACACACCAGCAGGGAGGTGATGTGCATATATATAGCTCACTCTGCTGCTTAACATTTGGGGTTAGTCCACTGCATCTGAGAGAAACCAGTTCTCACCCAGGCCCAGCCTGATCTGTGTCCTTCTCCAGATCTGCTTCCCTTAGTGCATTGCAGGCTCCCTGAGCACTGGCATGTAACCACAGCTTTGGCTGTAAGTCTAGCATGGCTTCCATTCAGTTACTGAGGAGCTGGAGCTCTGTCCCAGAAAAACCCTTTGTAGCATTTCTGAGGCGTGCCTCTGAGCTCCCCTCAGGACAGAGCGCTGTAGAGAACAGTGCAGGAGCACAGGCTGAGATGGCATGAGGTTACTACCAGTTCCCTTGTCACAGTTCCTCAAAACAGGAGGATCCGTAGGGAGTTGGGCAAGATCTTGGGGGCAGAGGAGGGATGCAACTTCCAGATCCTCTCCTTCCAGCCCCTTTACTACTGGGGGGGACAACATGGGAACATGGGCCAAGAGAACTTCTGGAATCAAGTTTGTAAATTACCTTGTCATCCAGGAGGGCGGGGCTGATCCCAAAGAGCGGTCTCATGGCCATGCCTGCAAGAATCTCATCTCCAGGGCTGGAGGGACGGGGAGAGATGCAGATGCCTCCTGTTTCTGAGATAAATGAAATGGTGACATGAAATGAAACCAAAGTGAAAGCCATGGAACGCTGCTATGAAATCCACCTTCCCCCTAAGCCTTGCTTGGTTAATGGCTCTGTGGTGGTGAGGGGATGCTGCTGCTTCTATGCCCATGCAGGGGTACCTGTAGGCAAGGCTCTCTGCTGTCTGGAAGTGGCTGGAAAAGATAAATTGGGGATGAAAAGTCTTGCTCATCTAGGCCAGTGCTGGGCTGCTCACAACAGCCTATTCTCCAGGCTAATTTAAAAACCTGTCCTGTGGTGGGTCCAAGAGACTCCCTGGTAATGTCTAAATAATAATTACCCCCAGCTGGGCATTATGCCTCCTAAGATGGGGAGATGCCTGGGGAACTGCTTGGGGGCCTGGGATGGGAGGCGAGGGGTCATCTTTGCTTCTTACCAGTTTGCCACCATGTGTCAACTACTGGGCACCGTGCATCACCAACCACGTTGAAGTACCACTCCCATGCTTCTGTGTTGATGGGCTCTCCCACTGCAAAGGGATAGGTAGTTAAATTGTGCTTTAAGGGACAATTCAGAAAAATCTCACCTTTTCTGCCCTCTGGTATCTTGACTTCATCAAGATTATGGATCCAAGCCAACCAATAGACTGTCTCCTTGGGAGTGTATTCTCTCACTGTGAGGTATTGAACCAACCCTCTATTAAACGAAATGAGTGATGGTCTGGTCAGCCCTGAACCATCAGCTGGTACCAACCTGATCCAAGGGTCTTGAGGGAAGATCGGTCGTATCTCTTTACCCACTCATCCCCGTATCTCAGCAGCAGGCGAATTGCTGTGGGTGCTCCATAGAACTGATTAATTCGTAATCTCTCCACTGTTTCCCAGTAGCGCCCTAGAATGGGAAGTTGGGCCAGTTACCTCTAGAATTAGCTCATCCATCCTAAGCCCTCGTTAACCAGTGGGGCTGGAGCAGTTCCCTGCCTGCCACCGGCAGGTGGCTGCCCCAGCCCGACAGGAGGGCCTGCCGCAGACAGGGACTGCTCCAGGCAGGGCCACAGGCAGGGGCTGCTCTGGTCAGGCTGGAGCAGCCCCTGCCTTCAGGGAGCTGGTGTTCCAGCCCCTCTGCTCGCTCCCTCTTTAATTGGTTAACCAGTTAAACAATATGTTTTACCAGCTAGCCAATTAAACAGAGTTTTACATCCCTAATCCAGCCTGATTTCAGTAGTTACCTTGCTTTCATACCCCTGCTATAACAGTGCCATGGCCATCTCAGCCAGACTAAACTAGCTCAGGGTAAACCCCATGGGAAGCAATGGCCCTTTCCTTCCTTGAGAACCATCTCCACAGCTCTCTGCTGCAGGGAAGAGCATAGCTAGCATCCCCCTCAGGACCCTGGCTCATGGAGGGGACTCCTCAAACATGGAGTACAGGAGAGACTTCTCCAGAGAAGGAGGGATGTGCTGCTCTTACTGCTCCACCTATGAATAAGATGTATCCCTACCACCTCCCCTGTGGGGTGAGAGGAATTCAGTCTGTTCTTCAGCTTCACTAAGGCACTCAGCTCATGCCATGATGGAAGGAGTCCAAACTTGCTTCCCTGTGTACCAGAGATTTCAGAGCAGGGTTACATTCATACTTTCACAAGCACTTGTTACAGTTCTGGCAGAATGGCTGCTGAGCATTTCTGAAGGATCCTTGATTCTCCCATCCTGACAGCTTCTTCCGGCTGCCCATCCCTTCTCTTCTGAACCTCCATATTACTCACCAGGATTAGGGTATACTGGAGTACTCTCAAAAAGGACTGTGGTACCTCCATTGCACAGAGGCCCATACACCACGTAACTGTGCCCTGTGATCCAACCAATATCTGCCACACAGCCAAAGATGTCCCCATCGTGGTAATCAAACACGTACTGAAAAAAAAAAAAAAAAAAGCAAGAGTTGTAGCTGTATCCCAGAAAAGCTCTGCTGCGTCAAAGGAATGTGTCCACTTTTTCAGAATAGTTTCCGAAAAAGCGGACGCGTTCTTTCGACATCCCTGTATTCCTCATTGTATGAAGAATAAGAGATGTGCCAAAAGAGGAGGTTTTTCCAAAATTTGGCCCCGTTTTGGAAAATCCGCTTCCAAAAAAAAAAAAAAAAAGCAAAAGCGGAAAAAGATACGCAAATTGCAGTTTGCATATCTTTTTCAGATATAACTCTGCAGTCTAGACATAGCCAGAATTCAGACAGTGCTATTTTTCCCATCCTCCCATTTCATTGAATGCCATGCTGGAGTAGGAGGGAGGACAAACTATCCTAGAGTAACTGGATAGCAGAGTGAAACAGCTATTTTACTTGGGCCTGGCTCCTCTTAATCCATTTCCCGTTTGTTTAACACCAAGCAAGTTTCCTAGTAAAACGTCTCTTGGAAGGAAGCCCTTTGTTTCTTAGCCATTGCTGTGAGACCTGCCATTTTCAACAATATTTTAAAAGCCTCTTGTCCCTTAGCTGCCATTAGGTTTGCTGTGGCAGTGCTCCAGCAGCTCCCTGCAAAGTGGGCCCCGCTGACAGATGAGGATTCCAGGGGCGAGAGAGGCTCTGGAGTGTTTGTAATGGAAACCTGCTGTCCTCTGTTTAAAGTAACAGTATTAAAACAGTAGCAGCTTGCCGAACCCAGCTGGGAAACAATAGCAGGAATTCATTCCAGCTCTGGTCATGCTTTCTAGAGCTGCTGAAGCTTACGTGGCTATCTGCTGGAATCAGACAACGATGCCTGCTTCCCACATTCCAGTCCTGGGACAACATCCCCTGCTTTTGCTTTCCATCCTCGTGAGCTGCTCCGGTATTGCCAGTCAATAGCTACACAGAGTGCAGAGGCCAACAGGACAACTGCACTAACCCAGGGGTCCAATGAGGGTTAAACATTGCTTTGTCTGTGTGAAATCACAGGCTCCTTGATTTCCACATGTTCTTCCCCAACCCCCAAACACACAGGGTATTTCAGAATTATATTACCAGATCTGGCTTCACATGAACACTAGAGGCACCAAGGCCAGGACTGGAGCCCTCTGCCACAAGGGCCTGGGTGGCAGTGTAAAGGGCCCTGGAACAAGTATAGGTAGAGAGCTTGCCCCTGGCTAAAAAAGTGTTTAGAAAGGGGCTTGTCCCGTGAGAAGCCTGAAGGGTGGCGTTTGGAAGCACTTTTTGTTTAGTGAGCTTTCCCAAGCAATGGGCCTTTTCCCAATTCCTTTGTGGGGGGACTCTTCTTCAGTCCAGTCTTGCGCTGTCTAGGAACACAAGAGTGGCTCACCATGTAAGCTCCCAGCAGCTCTGGCTCCTGCTCTTTCACATCTATACAGCAAAAACCCAACCCCACAGCAGTGAATCTCAGCTCCTCGCTCTGCAGGTACACGGTGCTCACGCTACAGCACTAGAAATAGCCAGACAGACATTCCCACTTAGGCTTTGACGCCCAGGGAAAAGGGTATGCCTCAGAGCCTGCACGGGGATCTCTACACAGATAGTTTTAGTGGCATAGCATGAGCCTGACTCTGTACTCCTCTGAGACTCGCTGCTGTGGAGTTCGGGGTGGGGAAGTTCCCCAAGTGAGGAAAGATTAAAGAGCTTGGGATAACCCCACAGGAAGAAATTCCCAAGTGTGTCTTCCTGGGTTCCCCCCAAAATTATTATTATTATTATTATTATTTTTGCATTTGGATGGTGGCAGTGTATCAACCAAGATCAGGGCATCTGTGACCTTGGGGAGTTTTTAAGCAGAAGCCTATAATGGCAGGGAATTTTTAAGGTCTCTTACAGGTATCCATCCATCTTCTCCACTAAACGTACCAGAGTGGGAACAGCCTTGACAGACCGTCTCTTCCTGAATGTTAGAGCAGTGCCCAGCACAACGTGTCACCCAGGTGTACCTGGGACCTCTGGTTGTTACTGTAAGGCTATGTCTACACTGAAATCTTTTTCTGGAAAAAGATACACAAACTGCAATTTGTGTCTCTTTTTCCGCCTTTTTTTTTTTTTTGGAAGAGGCTTTTCTGACATTTGGCCCATTTACCTGGGGCCAAATGTGGGGAAAAACCTCCTCTTTCAGAAGAGCCCTTAGTCCTCATAAAAAGAGGAATACAGGGCTTCCAAAAGAACAAGCCCACTTTTTCTGAAACTGTTCCAAAAAAGCGGACGCGTTCCCTGGAAAAACTCTGTAGTGTAGACATAGTCTAAGTAATGAATAACTGACTGTTCTAGCACATGCACTGGGCCCTCTGTTGCCTGGACTGTCCTGCTCCACTCCTAGTAACCAGCTTGCCCACCAGCAGCTGGACCCCCTAATAACAGATTGTGCTTTAGCTCAGGTAGTAGAGATATGGTCTTGGCATCAGGAGGTTGGCAGTTCTGCTGCTTCTATGCTTTTACCAGACAATTCTGTGTCTAGGTCTTTTTACCTTGTGTGTGATGGCTGTGTACAGCAAGTATCCTGCCTGTGAATGGACCAGCCCCTTGGGTTTGCCAGTACTGCCGGATGTGTAGAGAAGGAACAGCAAGTCTTCACTCTCCATGACTGCTGGCTCACAATATACATCCTCTTTCATCATTTCCTGTGACACAAAGCAGAGAAGTTCTCACACTGGGCATGGAGCTCCAGGATCTCCTCACAGTTCCCGGATTTCCCTCCGTTCTTCCCACTCGCTGACCTCACATTTCACTAGTCATTTACTAAAACCAGGGGCTTATTCCTCCGCTGTCCAATGATGGGCCAACACTGCCTGGACAGCATTGTGGAGACCAGGACAGCTCTCTAGCAAACCAGACCCTAATCACTCTTCACACCTTTAAGCTCTTGAATCCTACATTTCTCAAGTCCATTCCTTCCTCTCCTTCCTCATGGCTAAAGCCTTGGCCGTGCCTTGGCCAATTCTCTTTTGGCTGCTACAGCCTCTGCCTTCACTACTCCCCCCCTGATTTTCACCAGTACATACCTGTATGGGTGCTATCACTGTGGCCATGCCATCCACTTCTCTTCACACCTTCAATGGCTTTCTTTCACCAGCTACATCCAGTTTAAATTTATTTTCCTCGGCCCCAAAGCCCTACAGAAAGCTGTGCATCAACACCTCAGCTCTCATTTCCACCCATGCTCCTCTATTTCCTTAGTTTCCAGGTCTTATCTTTGCATCTTCTTCTAGGCTGTCCTTAGGCTTTGAATTTCTTCCCACTCCCAGACTCATACCTCCCTTCATTCAGCTGGCTTCTTAAAATGCAGAATTACTCTGACAAGCGACCATCAAAATGGCACCAGTTTTTATTTTTTCTCTGTTGCCAGGTCCAGTGTTCTGTGTTCAAGTAAACTGATGGTTTCTCTTTCCCATGCTGGCACCACAAGCTCTCCCTGGGTTCTGAGTCAAGCACTTTCTGGCTCAGTCATCATCACTAGTAATAAAGATTCTGCAGTTGGGGCATACTTAAATTCTCTGCTGATGTGCTGTCCCAGGTCCCTCTCCCAGGGCTCTGGGCTCTGCGGAGCCAGCAGGTGTACAAAGCTGTAATCAGAGCTTTAGAGCCCATGTGCTCTGGGAGCCAGCAGGCCCTCTGCCTGTGATGGGCCGCTCCCAGGTAACAGTTACCCGGTAAGCATCACCTGTAATGGTTAACCCATGTACATCCCTAGTCCTGGTGGCTTCCAGGAAAGGCCGCCAGGTCTCTGTAACCCTAGGCACATGCTAGCTTTAGGCTTACAGGCACCGCCCCTACTGCTCCCTCTTGTCACAGTTTCCAGCCACTGGGAGCTCCGGTGCTGGCACTATGGCTGGGGGCAGTGTGCAGAGCCTTCCTGTGCCTGGGGGGGGGGGGGGGGGGGGGGGGGGGGGGGGCCTGCATGGATCTAGTGGTCACTTCTGGAAGCTGCATGGAGCCAGGGTAGGTAGGAAGCCGCAGACCCCTGCTATGCCACTAACTGGACTTGTACTGGCCTGGTCAGCAGCCACCAGCCTCTGTTTTCATCTGGATGTTCTGGTCAAAACCCAGATGACTGGCAACCCTAGCTGTGGGCCCCACCCAGATTGGAATGGCAGGGGTACTGCAGGGCAGGAATGAGGTATACAAAGTTGTGTGGGGAGCCTAGTGCAGGAATAGGAGGGAGTATTCCAGAGCAGGTCTGAGGCACATGGGCAGATAGTTTGCAAGGTCTTGCCCAGACTATTGCAGGCTCTAGTTAGTACTGCCACTCCCAGATGCTACACAGAGAATACAGTGTGTTCAAGAGCTCCCTTCTTTAACTCATTCATTCACTCTGGAGAGCAGGGCAGCTGCTGTTGGGAAGGTTCCTGTCCTGGGTCAGACCATGACACTGTTACGCCCAGAATAATGTCCCCTGTGCATCTAAATGCAAACAGAGTCCTTTGGGCTGTTCTGGGAGGAAGCTGGTGGTAGCTCCACATAACATCTCACCTCCTCCAGTGGCACATCCAGTTCTGACATGGGAACTTTCTGATCAGTCCGCTTGGAAACCAGAACTCGCTTCACCAGCGGGCACATGCGCACAGCCTGGTCCACTGTCTGCTTCAGCTCAGTAACCTTCCCCCCTCTCAGCCCCTGGTTCACAGTGATCACAGTCTCTGACTGGGCTGAAGAAGGCAAAAGAGAAGAAAATGAACAGCCAGCTGCCCCTCTCTCCTCTTGCCATCCACCATCATTACCATGAAATCTAGCCCCCTTGGCGCTATACACACATGTAACTCTTCCCTGCAGCATGTGCCTTTTCTCTCTCCTTGCTCCTCCCGTCTCTGGCTTTCAAGGCCTCTCTTTAAAATAAGTGCAGCAGTTTTAAATTCTTTCCCATTACGGTGGGAATTCACCCATTAATTCACGTACAACCTGACGAGAGGCAGCACTGCAGGCCCTTTCTCCCTTTGATGGGGCAGAAAACTCCAGCCCCACATCGGACAGACCCTGCTGCTCTAGAAGCTTATTTTTAAAATATTGAGTTTGATGATTCCAGGCCGAGCCTCCATTGGGGACTGGAAGACTAAGAGGCTTCTAGTGAGAGCTAGTGAATAGCCTTGCCGCAGGGCAGGCCCTCTACTGGGATATTTAGTCTTTCCTGCCCTGCATCATCATAGCAGGATTCTTTAACCATGGCTGATAGGGCTTGTTTCTTCTTAAAGAGCCGCGCTGATGAGGAGGATTCCAGCATCAGCCCTTGGCAGCATGTGACAGTGCTGAGCTCTGCATCGGGTTAGAGCGCTACTCTGAACCTGAACTTCCCCATTGCACCTTATGCCCCTTCCTTCCACCAAGGCCTGCCCTTGGTAACCAGTGCAAATGAGTGAGCCTGGTTCACCTCACTCAGCTGACTGGCCAGCTGCAGCTTTTATTTTCCAGGGCTTGTCCATAGCTACAGGTTGTGGGAAGTTGTGGCGATGTTCTTGGGTGGCCTGAGCATGTGACCAGCGCCTGCACGTTTCCTCCATTCCCTGAGCCCACTCTCTTCTCCATGGGCAGCGAGTTGTACGGGCTCATGGTGCCCAGGCTCCAGCAATATTTAGAGCTGGAGGCCCTGCTCCACCAATATTTGGAGCTGGGTCTCTCCCCTGGCTCTGAATA
>CM057848.1:40683538-40695055 GCA_030068395.1 Apalone spinifera
AACATGATCATTTTCTGAAACATATTTATAGTGTTAAATGAGGAATTACTGTACTGTTAAAGTGAATGGCATGTGTGCCAAGTATGCTGTACACTTAAGTGACACCTAGACATGTGTGTCATGTGCACGCATGACATGGATATGCGCAAGGCTCAAGCATGGCATTGTGTCAGTGTGTAAAGTGTGTTCACGGCTGCAGGATGTTTGTGAAGTACATGGATGTGCAAAGTAGAACCGTGCATGGTAAGTACAGATGTGTGCAAGATGTATGCGGATGTGCAAGCTGTGTCTGTGAGGTCTGAGCATGGATGTGCACAAGGTTTAAATGTTTGAGCGACACAGTGTATGTGGCTGAAGGGGGATGTGTGTATGAGGTGTGAAAACTGAAAGCCGATGTGAGTCGTGCATGTGTCCACTCAGATTATTGGAAGCAGTGCTAAGTATATTTTGAAATACAAAGCCTTAGAGCACTAGCTTCTTCCCTTCAGGCTCTCCAAACTTCCATATGTCCTACGCGATGGCCAGGAAATTACCTTGCATTTTCGCCTTTTGAGTGTAAGCTTGTCTGTGGCATTTGGGCAGAGAATTGTAAATATGTCTCCTGCAGTCCTCTCTCCTTACAGTATCATGCCATGTCACCAATATTTGGTGTTGCTGGAAATATGTTAGTCGCTCATCGTGGGGTTCAGCTCCCTCTTTACACATTGCAGAACCGAGAATTCATCTGGCATCCCATAGGAAATTGTTAGGTTGTGGGTTGAGAACAGAAGTTGACATTTTTAGGTTCCATTGGTTCTGGCACAAATCAAATTAGTTGGGCTGCTTCATGATTTTATTGTATTCTGCTAGTTGTTTTAAGAGGTAGTGAAAAATGTGCAGGCAATATATACCCCTCCCTTATTTGTGTGCATGTGCATGCACAAAGTACACATGCACGCTTGCACACATATGTACAAACTGCTGGGCCATTTGCCTTCCATCCAGGCCCCCTTTTCCAAAAGATGATGATTCCTCCAAGCTTGGTGCTGTCTTTAGTTTAGTTTTATTCTTGCTTAGGTTTTTACAGAAAATGGCACATAACTCACAGGTTCTGAATGACTAGAAGTTGTTACAGTTCCATACCTCAAACACCTCAATACCAAATTCTTTTTTCACTGTATGTACATTATTTACACAACATGGGCTATCGTCTAACACGTCAAACAAATTGGGGACAAAGACAAACAGAGGCGGCATGGAAGGGAAGTATCAGTCTTTGACAGAATAAAAACAGTATCTCTGAGGAAAAGCAGCTAACAGCTGAAAGCAGGATAGACAGGATAGTAAGTCACTGTCATAGAGGGTAGCTCCTCACCAGGATTGGAGGGGAACGTTAGCTTGGAGTTGTAATGTCTGGCTAGTGACAAGGCCTGTGTGTATTCATATGTGTGTGTGTGTGTGTGTGTGTGTGTGTGAAACACCTAACAGCATTTATGAGCATGCCTGCGTATCTGTGGATGTGGCTGGTGCGCCCCTTGAAACTCAGAAACTGGTGGAGTTTAACTCAATAAATACATGATTTGGCAAACATTGCCGTTTTATATTGAGCCATTTATTCGGTGAATATTTTTCCTAATATTTGACCCACTTCACACTGAGAATGGGCAGAGCCTGCAGGCTCCCGGCTCTCTTGAGATGCCTTCTGTTTTGAGGGCTGTAGTCAAGTCTGATTCTGAGAAGAAGCCTTGTGGGAACAGGCTGGCCCCAGACTATGCTTGCAGCAAGGACTCCCTGTTATTATTCCATACAATTAAACCTCAGCACTTTGTGCTGGGGAGTAGAAGGTTTCTAGAAGCCGTTTGAGGCAGCCCAGATTACAGCTAAAATGATACAGTGCACACGACAGGGTGCAGCATCGGGGCAGAGCACTAAGGAGCTGAATGCCAGGTATCTATGAGGGGAGGAGCTGGGTCTCAGTTACCAGTAAGGGGTGAAGCTGGGTGCAACACTTGGGTACCCATGAGATCTTGGATGCCTGTTAGGCATGGTGTCATGTGCAGAATGTGTTCAGGGTGGTGCTGGGGGCAGGAGCCTGGTACCTGAGCAGGTTATGAGTCTTCAGCATGCCTACAGGGGGAAGGTAGGTGTAGGACTTGGAATATCCCCAAAGGGAAAGGTGGGGCTTGGGTACCTGAGGTTGTAGGGATCAGCTCCTGGAAATTGACCTTGCTCTTTCTCATCCCATTGGCTCCTTACAGGAAAACTGAGACCAAAATCAGCTGTTCAGCATACCACCCTCCCCATCTCAGAGTGCCTCAAGGCACCCCACCACCCAGCCAGGAAAGACACACATGGAATATACAAACCACCATTTAAATAGACTCACTGTTTTATGCAAACATGTCCATGGATTTATCCCGCAGTGCTTTAGGCCAGAGAAAGAGTCACATGGTCCCTGTGAGGTCAGCCCCACCCACAGCTGGTCCTTGGGTGCTGATGGCCAGATGCCATAAACAGTGGGGAGGAACATGTTCTGTGGGAGATAGAGTTCATGCTGCTCTAGACTGATGGAAATGCATAAGGGATAGACTCGCTCTCAGGGTGGGGGTGGGGGAAACTGGACCAGGGAGCGAGCGTTACTCTGATGTGGGAATGGGTGGGACTGGGAAGAGACTTGCTCTGAGGCTGCATGTGTTGGACCAGGACAGGAGAGACCCAAAGCCCCTCAGCCTCAGTTAGTTTCAGTCTCCTCTCAGAAGATGGTGATAATTCCTGATCCCTTAGAAAGGAGGGGGTCTGTGTGGCAGGAATAGTCCTGAGGGCTGGGAAGGTGGAGGGGCAGGAATACTCCTGAGGGAACAGTCTCTGGATACACCTGACAGTCAGAACTTGGCCTGAGCCTGTGGCTTCCTGAAGTGCTCAGACACCATAGGGGGCCTCACTCCCTGTGCAGGAGCTGCCGGAGGGGCCCAGTCAGTCTGAAGAGAGGCTGCTGCCCCCAGAGGAGATAGTCTTTGGGGGCTGATTTCCATCATCTCTTTCCCTCTAGATCTGCTTCTCCTCCTCTTGTGATGAGTTTGATTTCTCCATTTGTCTCTCATCATCTGCTGTTGCCTCTTCCTCTTTCTCTGACTTCCTGGCTGGGGTGGGGGGGTCTCCAGAGACGGTCCCCAGGACTTTGGTGCTATGCTCCTGAGCTTTGGCCCTGAGGGCAGCAATGCTGTTCTCTCTCAGTTCCTCCTGGGAAATGGTTTTGGGATCCGGGCCCCTCTCTTCCTTGTTGCTCTTGTCGAGCTTGGGCAGGGCCTGACGTTCCACCTCCGGCTTCCTTCCCACCTCAGCTGCTGCCTCCAGAGACTTTTTGTGCATCCCTAAAAAGAATTGTTGGTATTCGGGTTTAGAAAAGCGCCTGGGCATGGGAAAGCCATCTTGAACTGAAAACAGCAAAGATAAAGAGAGGCCAGAATTAAGGAAAAGCAGAAACCCTTGCTTCAAACAGCAGTCACACAGAGAGCCCATTGCTTTGGGCCCTGCATGAAGGAAAACTCAGGCCAGCTCTCTACTAGAGACAACTCAGCACTAAGAGGTTGCTCAGGGTAGACCAGAGGGGAGAGCTTGTGCCCACTCTGCGCTCTGACCAGGCCAAACAAAAGGGAAGAACTTGGCCTGTAGCAATAGGAGGGAACTTGGAGAGAGGAGCACAGGTTTCAGGATGGAAGAGGAAGAACCAAGAAGTCAGTCTGTGTACACATGGTTGAAATGTTAGTTGCAGTTGCAGCAACTCTGTAAATAGCTCACAATAAAGAGTCAATTTAGTTTTACAGCAATGGGGACCCCCAATGTTATTACCCAGAGGCCCAATATTCTGCTTGAGACAGGTCAGAACTGAGATAGGGCACACCTAGGCAGAGAAGGGGATGGGAGGGGACAGATCCCTATGCTCCTCAATGCCCAGCCCTGAGAAGTGGACAAATGTGTTAAAGTGTGATGCCACTTCAGGGGACACATTCTAAACATCACAAGAGGCAGGGATTTCCTGCCCCCACAGTTTAGGGGTGTGGCTGCAAGACTGGACACAAGAGATCAAATAGAATAGGTTCCCTGGTGCTAGCGACCAGTGAAGGTACCCAGCTAGCAATGACAAGATAACCCATGTAAGAGTGAAGGCCTGGAGCCAGGTAGTAAGAGGAGAAACTGGCTATTCTCCCACTCACAGGGTTGGCAAGAGGTATCCCTTTGTCTCCCTCTCACATAGTCTACCCCCACACCTCTCACTCCCAAATCCACACACAGACAGAAGAGCGGGGCAGCATATTTCTAAGAGGCCAGAAATTAGCTTTTTGACAGAATGAGCCTGATAGATCAGAAATCAGGAAGCAAAGAACAGGAATGTGAAAGGGAATCTGCTGCTTCCACATCCACACAACCTGTGACCCACTAGAAGAAGGCAGGCAAGAATTAGACTGTCTTCAGTGGCAGGGAGCTGTGGGAGGATACCAGTCCCTCCTACCCTCCCCAAAAAGGAACCAAGAAGACACAAGCAAAGGATCTCACAGGGGGTATCACAAGGGCTGCAGGAGTCAGTCCCAAACACTTCCTTCTGTGTAACATGGAAACCAAGCTGCTACGGCTTTTGAGTAAGGTGGTTGTTGACAGCCACAGCACAGAAACCTGGGCTAAGGGGGTAGTCCCCCCTCCCACCTCATGCCTCAGGAGTGTGGGCTCACGGCTGATAGCTCCTCCACGTGAGTGTGGGCCCCAATCCTAACCCTGGGCCAAGGGGCTGATACCCCTCAAGTCAGGACTGTGGGCTGGCAGCTCCCTCCCATGCCCTAGGGCTCAGTGGCCGGTCCCTAATATAAAAGGTAATGTCCTTGTGCTCTGGGTTTCTGGAGTAAGTGTGAGTGCAGGATAATTTCCTCCCTTGCTCAACACTTCCAGTGAAACAATTAAGTTTCCCTATTTCAATAGGTCACCCCTTGGAATGCTGGCTGTACCCAGGTGTGGGGCTGGTCTCTTACCCAGGAGCCAAGGGGCGCAGGATTCCATGATGCCGTCCTTGGCGGATTTGAGGATAGACTCTGGCAGCGGGATTGAGTGACGTACCATTGCGCCATAGAGCCCATATTCTGCCATCACGCTACTTCTGCCCCAGCACTTCTCCCGCTTCCGCCACTTGGCCCGCCGATTCTGGAACCAAACCTACAAAAAGCAGAGCAGTGTACTGAGGCTTGGTGAATTGTCACTGCCCCCTAGTTAGCCCTGGGATTCTGCATGTGCCCGCAGGAACATGTGCTTGTGGATAACTGTGAGGGCACATGCATGTGAGCGTAGGCCCACATGTCCCCCTCATAAGTCACAAGCCAAAACAAGAGACATATTAAACATGGTGAGAGAGACTTCAGTCACCTTTATTCCTGATGGGAGCACAGAACTGACCATGATGAACAGAAAGAGCACAATGTAGACTAGAATGGGCCAGCTTCCATCTACTGCCCCCCCAAGCCTGCCCCACAAGTGACGAAACTCACCAACATCACTCAGACAGGCACACCCCAAACTCTCCTGAGAGAGTATGGGCCATGGAGATGTGACAGGAGCAGCTATGCCTCTCTTCTGAGTGGCTGTGCACATCTCCCGCAGAGGCCACCATATCTACCTTGGAGGAGAGGGAGCTGTACAAGCCCCCTACTGGAGCAGCTGTGGCTTTTCTCCTCTCTCATGCCCCATCCACTAGACTGTCTTTTCCCCACCCTCACAGGAGCCCAGACCCATCCCTTGATGCAGGATGTAATTAATTTCCCACTGCAGTGTCTCTCACTAGTGGCTTTTGGCTTGGGTGCCTGGGATTTTCTCTTTCATTATTAACTGGGTGGCTGAGCTGCAGAGAGAGGCTGTGCACAGCAGGGCCTGGGGGTGGGGCTGGCCCAAGGTGGTGTGCACTGAGGTGTGTGTGGAGTGGGGGAGGGGGCTCACCCTGAATTCCCCATTTGAAAAGCCCCTCATCTTCTCAGAAAATTGGCAGAATAATCTCTGGGCTGTGACCCAGAGGGCAGTGAGCAGAGACTCGGGTGGCACCAAGGGGGGGGACTCTCAGAAATCTATTAGTGTTCTCGCTCCGATTTCCATTCCTCTTGTCTCGCTCTCCCACCGCCCTCCCCTCATTCCCTCCCTTCCCGCATTGGAGAGGCATCAGCTTTAGATGAAAAATTGCTTGAGGTCTATTCAGAAGGCGGCAAAGGAAGAGTCAGCCCCAGGGGCAGCCCGGGCCTGATTGAAAAATAAGTTAATTTCAGTTTGAATCGATGGGCCTCAGGCACTGAAATATCACGGGAAATTAAAGCAGCCAGTCCCCAGGGAACTGCGCCATTGACCCGCGCTAATTAATGCCATAGAGTTACCATTTGCCTCTCTGCGAGGCAGCCCCTCCCTCCCCGAGGACACCCCAACCACCTCCTCATTTAACTAATTAGACTCACGGAAAATTGGGTGTTAATTTGTTTAGGAATTTTTTTTTCTTTCCAGGGAAGTACATGGTGGAGTGGAAATGAATGGTGGGGTCTCGCTGGCAGATGGATGCTCGGGGTCACTCTGCAATCTTCTCCAACTTGATTGCTTGATTAGGTCGTTAGCACATTAAAAAAAAATTGCTTGCCGTCTGGCGCTGGCCTGATGAGTGGGATGAGGCGGGAATCGCCTGGGTAATTTATCTTTTTATACTGCAAAGAATTTGATTTCAATCTGCAGATATATGGAGGCGCCTTTGACACCTGTTTAACATTACAGAGCTGACAACTTAACCCTCTGATGCCTCCACAGCCAAGAGCCAGAGGGGAGCAATACTCACTGCTCCAGCTGGGGGTCTAAGGCTGGCAAGTGGGCTCCCAAGGGCCAGGTTGGGGAGAGAAATGCTGGAATGAACTCCGGACGCTCCCCTCCACAGCTAGGGAGCACTTAGAGGGGGAGGGCTGTATCGTAGGTGGGATCTGGGGGGTTGTAGCTGATATGCTTGTTTCCCTGGCACAGCAGAAAGCCAGTGAGCTTGCCAGTTTGAAATGGATGAGTCTGGGCAGACCTATCATGGCTGTGGGGAGCAGCCCAGTGTGGTTCCAGCTTCTCCCAGTGGGGAACTTTGAAGGGGGAAAGAGACAGAAGCACCTCTGTAGGGAAGCTCCCAGCTACTCCACTCCCAGCCTTTCTCAGAAGGAGGCGCTGTTGGGAACAGACCACTTACTTCTGTCCCTTGGGACAGGGAAGCAGGGGCCAGATTCCTTGGCTTTTCTCTGCTCGGGGACTCACAGGGAGGCAGTGGCACCAAAAATATTTTCTGCCCTGCCCAGTGGAACAGCTAGTGCTGCTCCAACCAGCACCAGCCTGTTCTACCATGAGCTGTATAGGGTACTATATAGCAGCATGGTTACTCCAGTCCCTCTCTCTCCCAGCAGGGGGCAGCAGGAAACCAACCATGGCACTAACTGTAGAGGAGTTGCCAGCTACTCTGACCCCAGCCTCTCCAGGCAGGAATTGCTATAGGAGAGTTATTTGCAACCTGGGGTCTGCAGCCTGTGTCTAAGATTTCCAAAGGGGCCCACATCACCATTTTAATTTTTTAAAAAGTCCACAACTGAAAAAAGGTTGAAAACCCCTGCTGTAAGGAATGGCAGGTGAATGTCGCAGCTACTCTCATCCCAGCTCCCCACCCCAATGGCAGGCACTGTAGGGAATGTAGTCAGAGAACTTGGTCACTGATTGCCTCACAAAAAGAGTAATGTAAATAGCTTCCTGGAACATTTAAAACCTACAGTCTTTGCATTTTCCATCTGCTGCTGTTTTGTTTCTGGACCCACACATCCCTAGGGGAGAGCCCTCCAGGATTCATCTGCACCCTCCTGGCTGGACAGCTCTTTATCAGTCAGGAGGTAGAGGAATTCTTCCTCAGGAATGGCTTTGTTCATTTCTCCTGCGGGCTTTGCAGTGTCAGGCCTGTCAGTCAGATGACACTAGCTCCTTCCTCTTTGGAACAAAGAGGACAAAGCAGGAACTTCCACAATCTGCACTCTGAGGCAGCAGTGCAAATGGTACCAGACCTTTCTAACTGACCAGGTTCAAATATCATGAGGTTGCAACACTTCTGACCTCTGAGCAGTTGCCATCAAAAGGCTCTGTCTGCCTCCACCCCACCCCCCACCACCAAGCAACAGAGCTGGTCAATTTTACCTTGGATAAATAGATACAGTTATCTCCTCATCTATAGAAGTCTCACCATGTTCTTCCCTTGACATCCTATTAGAAATACCTTGGGCACTCTCTTTCTGAGGGAAGCTGGCTGCAGATAATTAAACCCCTGTAAACAATTTTGAAGACGCTGAGTGCAGCAGTAACTGAACACCAAGATTATCTTCGCATTTGTCAAAAATTATTGCAGTGACATCCAAGCTGGCCATAGATTCCCCCTGTGAGATAGTTGTGGGATGTGGTTGATTCACTATGACATTTACAGTACATAAAGTACTGTCCATAAATTAATGCAAGGGTGGGTGGGTGAGTCCTTAATATTCAGTGTTTCAGTGTTACAAGGGGGTGGTCTTGAAAATCACCAAAAAAATGTGTAATCATTTGTAGCTCGCCCATAATTCTTCCCCAAACTTCTCTTTCTTGCACCCATCCACCTTTCACAACCCTTGCTTTTTATTAGCCATCACTTTCTTTTTCTTTTCCCCCTCAGTGCTTTCTGTTGCTTCTGCCTTCACTCCTCCCTTTGGACACACAGTCTTGTGAATTTCTCTCAATCACACTGGTGTCAAATGCACACCATTACTCACTCACCCACCTCTCATATCTCTCATTTCCCCAGCTTTCATGTAACTGCATCTGTAATGTCCACTAGGTGGCTCCGTGCATTGAAACTCAACATACTACCTTCTTCACAGCACAGGAGAGGAAGCAAATGTAGAAACAACAGAAACACATTGCCAGGTGGCAAACAATTTTCCATCCGTTAATGCTATTTCAGTGAGATCAAAATGTTTCATGTGAACTGTCAATTCCATCAACATTTTTGATGAAAAATTATCAAAGTGCTAAACAGCAACAAGATCAAAGCACATCATTTTGGCTTTGTTTTGACTATTAGATTATAATTTATAAACATAAAAGTTGTTATAGCGTAAATTATATTACAAGTCAAAATGATAAATTTGAAGCAAAGCACTTTGATAAGGTTGTTCTGACAATTCCAACATGAAATTTTTCTGAAATTCTTTTTTTAAATGGGAACCTTTTTGTTTTGGGTTGGGATGAAAGGAAATTTTGGAATGTCAGTGTATCTTGTACAATGGAAATTCTGAGGCTTGTCCGATCACTTCTATATTGACTGAGAGAGCCAAATTCTGCTCTCACTTACATTCATCAATCAGGCATGAAATCCAGTGGAACCAATATAGTTTAAAACTGGAGTTAATAAGACTAGAATCAAGCTCAGCATTTTTGTCATAATTAATGCCTTAGATCTCAACACACAGAATACAGAAATATAGAGCTAGACGGGACCTTGAGAGGTCATAGAGTCCAGCCCCCTGCACTCAGGCAGGACCAAGTAAACTTAGACTATCCCTGACAGGTGTTTGTCCAACCTGTTCCTAAAAACCTCTAGTGATAAGGGTTCCCCAGCCTTATGTCCTTATGCAAAAACCCCTTGTGCAAAAAGAAATGGCAGAAAATATGCTAAGGAGATTGCAACTCATGCTAATGAATCCCTCATTAGCATATTTTCTGCCGAAAAACTCGCAGTGAAGATGTAGCCTTTGAGTACAGTCTTTCAATCACCCATATCAGTCATTTTATCTAGATTTCATTTCTGTACTTTGCTTATGAAAATGTCATGTGGAACTGGGTCAAAAAACGTACTAATCAATCTATATCACATCTACTGCTTCCCTCAAATCCACTCGGCCAGTAATCCAGTCAAAGAAAAAAAATTATATTGGTTTGGTATGATTTGTTCTTGAAAAATCCATGCTTGTTATTCCTTATAACCCAATTATTCTCTAGATGCTCCTAAACTGACTGTTTAGAAATGTGTTCTGATATCTTCCCAGGTATCAAAGTAAGGCTGATTGGCCTATTAGTCTCTGGGCTGTAATTGTTAGCCTTTTTAAAAATAAGTAATATATCTGCCTTTGTCCAGTCCTCTTGGACCTCACCTGTCCCCCTTGAGTTCTCAAAGATAATTGCTAATGGTTCTGAGATCACTTTGGCTAGATCCTTAATTACCCTAGCATGAATTTCATCAGGCCCTGCTAAAGTGAATTCATCTAACTTATCTAAATCATCTTTAACCTGTTATTTCCCTATATTGGTTTTCATATCTTCCCCCTAGTTGTTAATGTTAGTTGTGTTGAATATCTGCTCATCATTTTGATGACCTTTTCAGTGACTAGTGGAACAAAATAAGCATTAAACCTCAGCCTTCCTTATCTAATTAATTATTAGGTCTACTTCCTTGCTAAATAGAAGATCTACATTTTTCTTCAGCCTTCTCTTCCTTCTACATAATAATGGCCATACCTGGTGAGAATTAGTGGTCCATCTAGCCCAGTATTCTATCTGCCAGATCCTTGAAAGAATGAACAGACAGGGCAATTTATTGTTGTCCAGTCCCAGTTTCTGGCAGTTTTGAGGTTTAAAGACATCCAGAGTTTGGGGTTATGTCCCAGACCATCTTGGTTAATAGCCACTGATGGACCTTTCCTCCATAAATTTATCTAACTCTTTTTTGAATCCTATTATACATTTAGCCTTCACTATTTTTGGCAATGAGGACCATAGGTTGACCATACATTGTGTAGAGACATGTTACCTTTTGTTTGTTTTTGTCTTTCCTATTGCGTAATTTCATTGGGTAACTGCAAGTTCTTGTGTCATGAGAAGGAGTAAATAATACTTCTTTACTTACTTTCTCCACGCCAGTCATGATTTTATAGCCTTCTAGCTATCATATCTCCTTTCAGTCATCTTGTTTCCAAGCTGAAAAGTCCCAGTCTAATTAATTTCTCCTCATATGGAAGCTATTCCATGCCCCTAATAATTTTTGTTTCCCTTTTCTGAACCTTTTCCAATCCCAATTTTTGTTTTCAATGTGGGCGACCACACAGGCATGCAGTATTCAAGATGTGGGTAATCATGGATTTATATACTGGCATGATATTTTTTGTTCTATTATTTATCCATTTCCTAATGGTTTCTAATATTCTGTTTGCTTTTTTGACAGCCTTTGCACACTGAACTGATGTTTTCAGAGAACTATCTATGATGACTAAAAATTTCTCTAAATTAGTAACAGCTAATTTAGACCCCATCATTTTCTACAAATAGTTGGGATTATGATTTCCAGTGTGCATTGCTTTGGAATTATGAACATTACACTTCATTTTCCAATACTAAAATATTTAAAGAACCCTTTCTTACTGTCTTTTATTTTCCTTGGGGTATGTCTACACTTGCAGCCTATTTCGGAATAGGGATGCAAATGTAGGCATT
>CM057848.1:40699351-40724655 GCA_030068395.1 Apalone spinifera
GTCCATAAAAGGCTATTAGCCAGGGGATGAAAGGGTGTCCTTGGCCTCTGTTTGGCAGGACCTGGGATGGCAGGAGACAAATCGCTTGATCGTTGTCTTCGGTCCACCCCCTCTGGGGCACCTGGTGCTGGCCACTGTTGGGAGACAGGATACTGGGCTAGATGGACCTTTGGTCTGACCCGGTACGGTCGTTCTTATGTTCTTATGTTATGTTCTTATGGGATTGTACACATCTTCCCTAGCCTCTGTTTGCCAGAAGCTGGGAATGAGCAACAGAGGATGGATCACTTGATGATTACCGGCTCTGTTCATTCCCTCTAGGGCATTGGCCACTGTTGGGGGACAGGATACTGGGCTAGATGGACCACTGGTCTGAGGCAGTATGGCTGTTCTTAGGTTCTTATGTTCTCTGGATCTGGATACACACTCTCAGGAATGAGTAGATGGCATATTCAGGAAACTCTTTTTTGCTCCTACCTCTTTTAAGTACGTTACTATGGTCAGTTACTGGTTCTTCCACTGTCTCACCACTGCCATATACCAGACTATCTTCCACAATACCCATTTCTTGATGCTGTGGCTGCAGATACTCTTCTGGAGCACCTGATATACCAAAGAGCATGTGACGCCTTTGATGTTGCCCTGAGAGTTAAGGTGCTAGAGACATTTGGGAGTTGAAGTTGGCCCACCACAAGCTTGCTAATATCCTTTCCCTAAGGGGAAGGGTGGAGGCAGGACGGTAGTTGGCAAGATCTTTGACACGTAATAAAAATTTGAGTGAAGTTTTGCTATTTAAGGGTCAGTGGGAGCTGTCCCTCTCTGAGCAAGACATACTTGATTTCCATTAGTCCCACACCCTGGCTTTCATTAACAGGATGGGGAAGTATCAGAGGGGTAGCCATGTTAGTCTGAATCTGCAAAAGCAGCGAGGGGTCCTGTGGCACCTTATAGACTAACCGAAGTGTTTGGAGCATAAGCTTTCGTGGGCAAAGACCCACTTCGTCAGATGCATGTAGTGGAAATTTCCAGAGGCAGGTATAAATATGCAGGCCAGAATCAGGCTGGAGATGACAGGTGGGTCCAATCAGGGAGGATGAGGCCCACTTCTAGTAGTTGATCTGGAGGTGTGAATTCCAAGACAGGCCCAAATAGCATCAGCAGTCCAACGGCTCCCTTGCATTCTGAGCCCATTTCCACAGATCTGGTGGAAATGCCACAAATTTTACTCTTTTCTGCAGGACAACAGGTTTGCACAGCAGGGCATGTTAGATTCTGAAGCCAGGTGAAAACACATCAGCCTTGTTTATTGTTTAAATGTCTAAAATCAGCTTTCCTGCTGTTAGCCAACCAACATTGTCATGTAAGGCTGCCCTTTGCAGGTAAATAGCTGATAACTGGAGCTGTGAATCCCAGCCAGACACTGACTGGGTTAAGAGGAAAGTACAGCAAATCTGCTAGATCACTCTCTGGGAAGCATTCATGACACAAGAAGATGGCCGTGTGCTGTATGTGTGAATACACACAATTTCTGAGTGACCCTGAGCAAGTTACACATGGGGTACAGCTGCACTTTGAGCTGGACGTGTAGATTCTAGCTTGAGGAGACATGCCCACACGATCTCTGATTTAGCAAGCATGCTAAAAATAGAAGAGCAGCCTTGGCTGTGTGAGAAGCATGTGGGGCTAACTGCCCTGAGTTTATAGCTGTCCAAGACACCAAGTGGGCAGCTACCCACTCCTACTGCTCACACCAGGGTGATGATTCCACTTCTAGTTTTATCACACTAGCTCCATCACAGCCTGTATGGGTATGTCTACTCAAGCTGGAATGTACATCTCCAGAGCAAAGTGTAGTCTCTCTGTGCCTCAGTTCCCACCCTGTGTAATGGGGATAATAGCATTAGCCTACCTCCCAGGGGTGTGAAGATAACTATATTAAAGATTGTAAGACACTCAGATTCTACAGTGATGGGGATCATGTGAGTACAATAGATAGACAGACAGACAGACGTATTCCCGGCAGCAGCTGGAACCAGAGAGAAGATGAGGGATCTGCTACTGCTACCAATCAAGGGAGTTCATCTTTGTAACAAGTAGCCGAGGCACGTGTTTTTAGAGATCAAGTACCCTGCCCCCCAGGCATGTATGAGTTATCTAGTTACTGTGCTTGGAGCAAATATAGAGACGTGACATAGCATCCTCACCAAAGATGAATGTGAACATCATCTGGCTCATTGTAATTTGCTTCAGAGAGTAGAACAACACAGGTTCTCTGAACTCACTGCTGAGCCCTTCCTTCTGCCAGAGCACAGGACAAAAGAAACTGTGCATCAAACAGAAACTACGTATCTCCAGTAGATATCACAATCTGTGAGCCACAATATCACCTCTTGAAACATCACACCCCCATACACTCCCACCTGTGATGTCGCATCACCAAGTATGGCTGCACTGTGAAATCTTGGAAAATGTGAGTGTTCAGAAACTACTTAGTCTGGTAGTGGGGTGACCAAATCCCCACAACAGAAAAATCTCAGCTACGATACACTGTATCTCAGGGTAAAATTGTTTCATAAGAGCTTGACTAAGGGCAGGTCTATGCTAAACCCAAAGGTTGGCTTAAGATATGCAACTCCTGCTACGTAAATATGTAGCTGGTGTCGACGTACCTTTAGCCAAATTTCTCTGGTGGCCCCATAGAGGGAGGTTAACGGAAGAAACTCTGCTGTTGACTTCCCTTACTCCTTGCGACTGCAAGGAGTTCCAAAATCAACAGAGGCGCCCTCTGTGTTCAATTTAGCGGGTCCTTACTAGATCCATTAAATTGAACGCCAGAAGATTGACCTCTGCAGCGTCGATCTTCTGTTTAGTAGAGACATGACCTAAGTTATTCTTGTCTATTTCCTTCTTTTATTAATTATAATTGATATGATTAATTCATTATTGATGCTGCTATTATGAGTAAATTGTATCAGGAAGATTCTCTCATTTTGCAAAGGGAGAGAAGATAGAATGTGCTCTAGTTATTTGCATTAATCATCTTAGTTTTAGGAACACCTAAAGCAATGCCTGCTAAAGAGTGATTACCTTCACCTTAGACATGTGGTTGGAAATCAGAATATGCAACCAGAAATTTTAACTATTTCTAGTTTCTAAAAGGGTCCATGGGCTTAAACAAAATACAAACTATTATAAAATGGTTTTTGTGGTGTGGGGAGGAACAAAATATGCAAGAGTTTCTGCATCCAATCTGTAGGAGATGGACAGACCATTTTTTGTCTTTTTAATTAAAGTTTCATAACTGCACATCCAGGCATAGTCCACCCCTGGATCTTTAGGCTTGAAGCTGATCAAGTTACTGAGTCTTTGTGATAGAGTGGCTTACAAACATCAAATCTCACTCAGTACCTTTGACACCTTATTTCTGCAGAGATCTTTCAAGTAATAAACTTTATTGAGCATGGAATTCTATTCTAACATACAAACACACCCTGAAATGTCCACTAGATGGCCACAAGCAAATTATAGACAGACAGACATAGGAACAAAATCTCTCTCTCTCTGCACCTATTTTGCATAGTCACTAGGATACAGATGTATATGGATCTATGAGAGTCTAAGATGGAGGAAATGAATAGTTGACATTAAGAAGTCCTCTACCTCTCCCCACCTCTGGTTCATAGTCACTCTCCCCTTTTCTTGCAGATATACCAACATTCAGCCATTTTACCACAAATTTCTTCAGGGCCTGAAATTAGCCAGGTCCCAAACTTCCTGCTGTTTTTACAGTGTACCAGACCTGTTCCCTTGTACTAAAGAATAACAACGCATAAAACAAAAGGGACCTCGGTCTGAGAAAACAGCAGGAAATAATAAACCCCACCTGATGGCCAAGAGAACATGGTCAAGTGTCTAGTGAGCTTCGCTGGATGTTTTTTCTCCATTGACTCTCTTTCTTGGGGGATTAATCTGCTCCCATAGTCTCATCTGTCATCTCTACCCTTGATTATACCCTGATCTACCTCAATCCATAAAGTCTCCTTGTCTAACCTGGCATCTCTGACTGGCACCTCTCTGAGATGTCTTGCGACCATCTCAAACTAAACAAGGCAAAAGCTGAATTTATCATACCTCTTCCAAAGCTTTCTCCTTGCTTCATTTTATTTAGTACACTGAGAACCCCAGTGTCACCCTGACAACCTCTAATTTCCGATGCTCCCTTCTCTTGTCATATCCAACTCTTGACAAGACTTGGCAGTCCCGCCTTTATATCATCTCAACTACGCCCGTCTCTCCATTCCAACCACTGAAGCCAAGAGTGACCAGTACCTGCAGGACAGAGTGCACCCAGGGCATGTCTACTCTGGGGAGTTATTTTGAAATAACTCCCCTTATTTCAAAATAACAAGGCGAGCAACCACACTGCTAAGACTATTATTTTGAAATAACTCCTGCTTGTGATGCAGAATAAGCTTATTCTGCAATAGTTATTTTGGGAGCTATTTATTTCAAAATGACCTGGTAATGTAGACATAGCCCCAGAGGGACAGAAAGGGAGTATGTGAGGGGGCACCCCATTTAGCAATTAAAATTTTGGGGGCACAAGGGGCAGTGCACCCCGTGAGGGCTACCATAAGTCATTTATGACCAAAACCTGTATCAACATGCTGGCCCTCTTGTAACCTCCTCTGCATTGTTGCTGTTCCCCCTATCCCCTGCAGGCTGGGAAACACTGCTCCTACAATCACTCTCCCCTTCTGCAGCTGAGAATATGATTGAAGGTTCCTTCTTGCCTTGAGGAAGTTTCTCTTCCTGACCTTGAAAGCCTTGAACAACTCTGCCCCATCAGCATCTCAGCCCTCATTCTCCCTACCCTTCTCCTGATGACAACACACCTTCCTTTGTATCTTTCTCCTGACTGCCTCCTTCTACTCTTGGCTTTGCCTTTCCTTCCACAGCCCTCCCCCTTATGCTTCCCTCAGCTTGTGCACAGATTAGTTAGCTTCCCTCTCCTCATTCAAAGCTCTTCTTAAAACACTTCTACCCCCAGCACTTTCAGTCCCACTGTGTCATCTGGGTCTGATTTAAGCTGCAGACCTCTTGGGGCAGAGACTCTTTCTCTCTCTGCACATCACCAACCACACCGTTGATGCTCAATAAATAATAATAAAAGTGCAAAAGTTGATAACTCCTTAGCAAGCCATGGTTGCTGGCCAGGGGTGCAATCATGGGCTTGGCTCAGCTACCACTCTCAGATAGGTACCAGGCCCTCCTCCTACATGCCCAAGAGTGGAAGACCTGGCCTGGCTTGAAAACTTCTAAGCTGTTTAAGGAAGTCGCAGCATGTTTATAAATCAGGAAGCCGTTTACTGCTGTTCATTTAAATGTAATGTCAAGATTATTGGCACTATTTATGGTGAAATCATTTTCTATGGCAGGTGTAAAAGTTAAATGAGTGTAGTAAAGGTGGCACATGGCTTGAATGGCTGATCATAGGAGTCATGACTAGCATTGTCCCCGTTGCTTGCCTAAACCCAGCACAAGGAAGCCCAGCACTGACCCCAGGAAGATGGATCCTACCACGTTGCAGGACAAAGGTCTTTCCTTCCAGGCCCAGCAATTTGTAACAACTACCTCATCTCTGGACCCTCATCCACTCCTCTTGAGGGGGAGGGTAGAGCTATGAGCAACTTGTAACATGAAATTACCTGGCCTTCGTGTGAGAAACTGACCCTTGCAGCTAATGATCTCACCAACTACTGACCAGACTGAAATCTCTTCCAAAGTTACCTCACCAGCAAGGTTGCTGCAGGCTAACTACACTAGCTCCTCTCCTCCTACATCACCTTGGACCCCTTCCAGGCTGATATCAGAGTGTCACATGGCATGGAAACAGTGCAGGACAAGCTAACGTAATCTTACGGTTTATGGACATGCTGATATTCAGGGCTCGACAAATCACTGAATCTACTTGCCCATGGCGAGTAGATTTCAGCCAGTCGCGCACACATGCGTAGTGCAGGGCTGGTGAGCAGATTTAGCCGCCATTTGTCAAGCCCCGCTGATATTACTAGATCAGGTGGCATCTTTCATCACTTTGATCATGGAATGCTACTGACCCTCCAGTGGGAGTATAGTAGGGGTAGCCTAGGTCACATTAAACCGGCTTCACTCTTTCCTCAGGAATAGATCCCTGCAGGCATAGATGGGCACTATTCCACTAAAATGAGGGCTCTCCCTTGTAACACTCCAGCACGATCATCCCTGTTCATCCCATAGGCTAGGGTGGAGGGGAGATTGTAAAACACTGGGCTACAATGCCTGCTGATGTCACCCTATTCTTGCTCTTCTCATGAGGCACAGACGTACCATCATACCAATGGCCCAGTGACTGAGGGTGTGTTTACACAGCAAAGTTATTTCAGAATAACGGCTGTTATTCCAAAATAACTATGCAAGCGTCTACACAGCAATTCTGTTATTTCAAAATTATTTCGAAATAACGGATGGCTTATTCTGACTTCTGTAAACCTCATTCTATGAAGAATAACGCCTCTTCTGAAATATCTATTTCAAAATAAGGCGTGTGTAGACGCTACACTTCTGCTATTTCAAAATAGCCCCTACCAGGGCTATTCAACATTATTCCTCCTGGGGCTCTAAATCGAGATAGCACGTCTACATTAGGGAAGCCTGCCTCAGACTAATTTTGAGGCTTCCCTGCAGTGTAGATGGGATATTTCAAAATAAGCTATTTCAGAATAACTATTCCAGAATAGCGTATTCCAAAATAACTGCGCATTGTAGACGTAGCCTGAGGGAGTTAGCAATGGGGAGAGAAAAAAGCTAGCTCAAGATCAATCCTGGAAAAACTGAGGCGCTGCTGGTAGAGAGGGAGGAGAAGTAGCCACAGCTTCACCCTCAGCAGAATGTATTTGTCTTCCCAGCCTTAAGGTGGATTCCTGGCTGTTCACAGAAGCCCAGATAGAAGATGGAGCCAGAACTGCTATGTTCCAACTCAGCAAGAAACAGCACTTTACTTCTTACATGTGGACCTGACCATAGCAATCCACACTTTGGTCACTCACTGCAGGCTGAACTAGTGCCATGTATTTATTTGACACACACTTCATGGGTAACCAACAAGAATGCATATCACACATTCTCGGTTCATTTTTGACCCAGTCCCTAGTCCGATATCTAGGTTTTGGATATTTTCTTTAAAGTACTAAGTGGATCTGGGTGCCTGACACACCCTGTCTCACTGTGCAGGGATGCTAAGTCGGGAGGGAGGGCACAGTTTCAAAGTCATGAAGGTAAAGCAGGAGAGGTCCGGACTGTGGACTTCATCATGGCTGGAGATCAGGTTGAGCAAGAATTTTGCCACTTTTAGGGCTTCACTGTTGTTACTAATTGTTTTTACAGCACCTAAAGTATGTTGGGAGCTTTACAAAACAAGTGATTGCCCTGAAGGGCTTACACAGGACATAAATGAAACAAACAAAAAGAGGATTAGAGAGGGGAGTCTTAGGTTCACCTCACCTAGGGAACAGGTTAAAATACAACCTGCCCTGGTAACACTAGCTGGGTTTCAAATGTGCTAGATACGTCATCATAGAGAACACATTTCAAACATATACACGGAGCCTAGGCTAGACAAGTCCAGAGATGCATTTTACATGGCCCAACAGATTACTCTTCACAGGGTTTTGCCTGGTCTTGTCCTGCATATGTCAGGCTGAGCTGAGGGACCACGAGAAACAAGTGAAATATGTGGGCTGAACAGAAAGTTCCTTATCTCCAGAAGGCCTTTGGAATAATTTAACTGCATCAGAAGTGCCTGAAGAACTAAGGCCAGCCCCATTAGAGTCTATCTTCAGTCAGACACCTGTCCATTACTTCCATGCTGTGTGAGTTCTCTATGAACACACGGCCTCTCTCTGCCTGGCAGCTCATCAGAAATCTGAAGATAATTATTTAGATGTAGAGGGACCTCCAAAGAAGAGACCTAGGAAGTAGCTTGGTTGTGCTGTAACACTGCTCTCCTCTCTGACTTGGTGCACTTCATGTAGTGGTGCAGACCAACAGGGGGTGCTCTTCCTCCTTAGTTAGTGTAGGCCCCGGTGCCCTAGCATGGTGCTAGGGAGAAATGTGCTAGGAAAGGTGCAGATTTTCAGAGAAGATATAAAACCAACTTCCTGTCAGGCTACATCAAAGGCTCACTCATTAAATCTTCTCTTGTAACATAGGAAGTGACAGCCTTGGGGACAAACAGGGCTTGTGAATATCTGCACTGAGTTCATGGCAGAAATGAATCCACCTCTGTTAAAGTAGCCAAAGGCCCATCTGGGATACTACATTCGGTTTTATTTCCCCTCCCAAAACCATTCTGCTGTGTGGCTGGCACGGAGTCAGACTTAGCACTGTCTCCAGGAATTTCCATGTGCAACATCACAGCAGCCCTGAGGAATAGGTCAATATTATCACCTCTACATTAGAAATGGGGAAATGGAGACATAGAACAGCAAAGTAACATAACCCCACGGTCACACACTAAGAGCCAGGACTAGAATTTGAGCGGCCTCTAAATGGTAGCCTCCACTTCAGGACAGATTGTTGAGATTACAAGACACTCATGCTGCTAACCAGCTCCTACTGTTCTGCTCTGTGCAATAGTCATCTTCATTGGGTGGAAATCACTGTAGAGGGAAGCAGGGGAGGGGCCGAGCCAGAGGCTCATCCAGGTTTAAATACTGCCAAGTGAAATATGCACTGGAGGCATGGAGGAGGGGAAGAGTGCACACAGCTCCATACTGGGCCTACACTGCAAAGGGGTGACTATCACAGTCTATGACACCTCCAGTTAGCACAACATTAATTAGCATATGAGTTGATCCAGGAATTTGGAAGCCATCTAGAGAGCCAGATTCAATTCCCTAACTCTACCACAGCTTTCCTGAGTGACCTTGGGTAAGTCCCTTAGCCTGGCTGTGCCTCACACCCTTACCTGCATAATGAGGATGACAGCATGTCTCCCACAGGGAGGTATTGGGAGGCTTAACCTGTAAAGGATTGTGCAATGCTCAGGTGTCATGGTAATGGGAGCCATTAGCATCTAAAATGGACAGAATTTCCCAGAAGTGAAATTGGTTAGTTGGTTCCAGTTCAAATTGGCCTGAGTTAGTTTCAGTTCAAAGGTGGCTAATGGAAAAGTCAGGGCTCAGTAGGTGAGGAAAGCCCACTTGTGATTAAACTTGGCACAAAAAGATTTAGACGTGCAAACATCAAATCTACGGAGCACTTCAAGATGAAGAGAAACAAAGAATGGGACTGTCAGAGTGGAGCTGAACTTACATCCAAGGAGAGGAAAAGCTGATTCTCCTCTGAAGCAGCATGGTATATTGTAGCTAATCTCACTTGTTCTTGTTAATAACAATGGATTTGGTACTAATTGCACAGTGTGTAGAAGCTCACTAAGATTAAGGAGTTGGTAACTTTATCAATAGTAGGTCTTTGGTAACATTCTATATTATTTATGCTCCTGGTACAATGTGGGGAGGTTTCCCTTATAAAGTTCTTAAAATTTACAGTCACCCTTCTTGGCTTGATTTGCTTCTACCTCACAGCTAATGTAACCTAGCACATATGCAGAGGGCAAAGGGGTATAGAGCCTCCCAACATCATCCCTAATAACAGGAATCTGCCCTCGAGGGAGAAGAGGAGACTGAGGCCAGGCCAGATATGGAGAGTTCTCGGACCAATGGAAACCACCAGTGAGAAAAGGCAAGTACTGCCATTTAGTTTCACTGTGTCGGGGCACTTTACAGCTCTGCTGCAGCCTACATCTCAGCTGCTGTCTTTGCCTACTCTTCCTTTTGTACCAGGCACTCTGCCTTCACCTTCTTTGCCCTGTTCATGACTTCTGAACCTTTTGCTCAATTCCCTCCACTGGAAGTATGCTCCTTGCTCTTTCTGTGTATGAAGCACCCTCATTCCCAGCATTCATCTCCGTCCTCATACTTACTCCTTTCAGTTGCTTTGCAGCACAGATCTCTACCCCATGGGTTTTTTTCCCTACTTTGGCTAGAATACAACATGGCTAATGATATAATCTACTGCCCATGTTAACAAACCCCTCTCTGTGCAGTGCACCCATGCCCTTGCTGTCTCTTCTTATATCATTCTTCTTCCCAAAGCTCCATTGCCATGGTCTTCTACTTTCTGGATCAGAAAGGAGTTTTCTGGGTAATGTGGAGACCCTGTTGATGAGGCATCCTTGGCTTTGTTTGTTACTCAGCACACATGGATAATCAAAATTCCCCAGCAGCTGCTCTTAGAAGAGAACACCAAGAACTGTGCCAAGAAATTGTCCTCCTTATCTTCTGGTCTGAGGGATCTTTCTGCTTCGTTTTTCATTCCTCCCAAATTATCCATCATTCTTCATTGTCCAGCAGTAACCCCCTCGTACTGCAAATGGCTCTGCCATACTTCGCTACTCCTCCACCTCCTCTTCCCTCTCTCTTCCAGGTAGGTTGTGCCCCTATGCACATTCTAGTCAGTGGGATGATTCCCATGAGTTTCCATCATGCTCACAACATTGTCTGACATGTTGAGGAGACCGGGCCAAGCACCTTGCCCTACACAAGGGAGCTGGCACAACTTGGCAGAAAGCACTTCCAGCACCCTCTTAAGGGGCAGAACTAGGTGTGCCTTTTGCCTACACACTGAAAAACTCTGCATAGCCCCATGCTTCTCTGAGCTCCCACTCCAGCCTTCCCTACTCAGGGCTGTGCCTTGCTGGCATCATCAGGCCCCTTGTGTCTTTTAGGAGATCAAAATCTATTCTGCTTGAGTGATGCTTGCTTCCCATTCTACCTTCCCAAAGGCATTCCAAAGCTAACTCACAAGCCTTTCTCGACACTGGCAGATCCTACATCAGTGCGGCTTCAGTACCAGCCTTTTCTTTTCTTCTCTTGCACTTGGCACTAGCAGAATCTCTGCTGAGAGGATCAATATCACTCTGTCTTCCCAGGATACTGAAATGGCTCTTGGTCATACCAAGACTTCCTTTGCTGTTGCCATGGGGACTGTAATCAATGGGAAATTCCTACCATCACTTCCAGCACCATTAGCTTTGGCAGGTAAGAAGCAGCAGATTTTATTGTATTTGATCTGTTCCCCATATCTTGTGCTAGGTTTTCATTATAGAATCACCCAGTAGGCTTACATGCCTCTTTTGGTGGGGGCTGTCTTGTACTCCTTACTCTATCATCTCTGGTTTGTTAAGGATTGTACTTCACCTGTCTCAGTCTTCTCATACTTGTCATCTCCTTGCTTCAGGACAGGTATCAACAGGCAGTGTGATTCCAACAATGAGTCTTCTGCTCCTCTTCTTACTTGCTAGCTGCTAGAGTCTTCCATTTTCTTCAATGCTCCAGAACCAGTCATCCATCGTGTTAGCTTGTGATGTTAATGTCATCCCATAGGCAAGCGATGTTAAAGGAATGTGAAGGCTGCATGACCCCATGCTTTGGTATCAGGAAATGCCCTGTGCTCCCTTGTGCATGTGTGTGATTTGTTATCCCCTTTAGTTACATGATCACTTCCAATTTCTCAGATTCAAGTCCACCACCCTTTTCTCCTACAATTGTGTTAATTTCATGGCCCAGTGTAGTTTTATTGTTATCGTGCTTTAGGATAACTTCTCACTGAGATCTGCTTCTTAATTTAAGCAGAAGCCATGCACAATACAACTGATCACCCTGTAGCAGTACAGCAACTCTTTGGTGCACTGGCCAATGTCACTAGTATTCTGAGTTGTGTACTCAGGGCTAGAGTTACCTTTTGCAGGCAGACTCACACTACAGGGATAATACCACCAGCCTGGGTGAAAATGTAGCAGATGTTCCCAGAGGCTCAGCTTCCACCCCTGGCTAGTGCCCCATCCCATCCTGTTCCCCTGCCAGGTAACTAAAGCCCATAAGAACATTAGCCGGAAGCAGAACCTGAGCACGAGGGTCACATCGTAGCCAGCTGCTGGCACAAAAGTGAAGAGAAGGTGCCATGAGGCTGTCTCCACTCTGCCTTTCACAACTGCTCTGGTGCCAATTAGAGTGATGGGCCCTTAATCTGCAGTGCAATGAGCAAGTACAGCTTCTGTGTAAATGCCCCTCCTAGATGCCAGCTGGTCTTCAAAGCCCAGTTCTCCATACTCCACACAGTATCTTAAGGGCAAACAACAGTGACTATGTAATTAGGAACTGTCCAAACGGCTGTAACTGGGAAGCAGCGCCACTGAAAGCTCTGGTGTTACTCTTGTGAAAGAGGAGACTTGGGCCCATCAGAGGCAAGATGGCAGACCTAGGCCTGCACATCCAAGCTTAATTTCAGCATTTCCAGACTGGAATCCATTTGTGCAGACTGTCAGATCTTCCAGGCAGAGAATGGATCTCTCCCGGTGTGTGTAGAGCCCCAGCACGGTGATACCTCAATCACAACTGCTGCTGTAACACAAATAAAGCAACAGAAGCTCCCCAGGAGGAAAGAGTGGAGCCAATTCAGAAGCATTTTGAGAACATTTTCAGCCAGTACTGAAGTGGAAGGCACCACACTCATTAGGCAGGACAAAAATACCAAGGGAGAGAAAGAGAGAACAGAAAGACAAGCAGGAAACAGCAAAAACAGGATTTGCTTTCATACAACAGCACTAACCTCGCTGGCTAAAAATAACCCTTAACTCAGGAATCCCCTGAGAGGGAGAAATCTGGAATGCAAGAACAGCCCATCAAAGTTCTATGTATTGCCCATGAATTTACTGTTGCCCACTCACAGAGATGCCAAATTCCACTGATTTCCATCCGTGTCATTTTTTTCTTACCCATATTACTAAAAAGCAAGGGCACATTAAGTGCGGTGCATGCAGATTGCACACCACATTGATTGTGAGAGCCATGCAGTCCCACTGCAACCAATCAAAGCACTGCTACAGTTCAGTCAGCACACCCCGCAAATTCTAGGTCCTCAAGCACAGTTAGGTTCCCATGGTAGAATAGTTTTGCTATCTTGGTTACAACAATCACTGAGATGAAGGAGGGCCACTCATGTGGCCCACCCACTTGTCCCAGTTGACCATCACTGCTCTAAGCTAATGTCTCCAACTGCGCTTGATCTGCTCGCAGAAGTTTGCAAGGCCCTCCCAGCCTTAGCACTTCTTAGATTAAAGTGAGGAGATGCTTGTCTGTTCTCATTGCCTCTAGCCAAGCAGGCCTGCAGCAGGCCTCACAAGCCATCTATGCTATAGAGCATCACTGCAGCAATTTATTCTTCATTTCAGCCTCCGGTTTCTCCCCTGAAAGTGGTCCATACAGACTTCAAGTCAGGGAATGACAAGAGGAATTTGCATCTGCCCCAGGACTTCTCTCCTGGTTTTGATGCACCCAATGGTTAGGATTCAGGACAAGAATGACAACATGCTTTTTATATTTATATAGAGGACCTAACACTGGTGAATCACCATCCAATCACAAGGGAAAGATAGAGGGCAACCAAAAGGCAATATGGATTAATTCTGGCAAAGAAAAATCAGACAGGTTATAGAGATCTATCAGGGAAAAAGTCTAACAACAAAATCAGTGAAGAAAAATTTATAAAAATAAAGCAATTAAGGGAAAGACCAAACACATACCAGGCATCAGGTCCCTTTGACGTGCACCATAGGGGATGATGAGAATTAACTATTGAATATATTGGGCCACCCTACATTATTTTCCAACTCAGATCATGAAAAGTTGGGAAAATATCAGAGGATTAGAGACAAGTAACTAACAGAGATTTAGAGTAAAATTTTCAAGAGCATCTTGGTCCGATTTTCAAAGTCATTGCTGAAAACAGGACTGAGAAGATTTGAAAGTTTTACCCCTAACTTCTATTTCTAGGAAAATATATTGACAAGAGAAACTAGTGTCTAAACTTCTCAGAGGGGTAACTAGGTTAGTCTGTAACTTTAAAATCCACAGTGACTAGTCCTGGACTACTTGTTTTTCTAATGTCTAAACTGTCACAGCAGTACTCGGCCATGCAGAAAGCTCCCTCATATTTTCTGGACCATGGTCCTAGCTGTCGTGGGGAAAGCAAGAGCTAAGCACCCAGTGTTGCAGAAGAGTGGGTGGGAGTAAAGTAAGCTATTCCCTAACAGGGGGCTAAATAATTCACTCCTTCAGTTCAAGGAGAAATGGGGGAGGAACAGTCTCTCCTGACTCACAGTTTGTTCCCCTTCTCCATGGGCAGTGAGAGTGTGTTGCTTCTTACTTTAAACTGGCCCCTTAACATCTACTGTAGTAGGCAGAGTCACAAACAACAAGCAGCAGTATGAGGTGTTAAAACATTTAAAAATGAGTTCCAAACATTAATTTGTATAGCTGAAGAAAGTCAGTAGATTGAATGCATTTGTAGTTTAATAGAGTCCTGGAAAGCTGGGTCACAAAATATTAATTAATTAATTAATTAAATGCTTACTATAGCAGAGCCCCTTGCACATGGAATGCCACTCAAGTGGGTCCATTTTCACTTTAACTCCTTCCCAAGGTTCACTTCCACCACAATGTCTACAAGAAACTAATCAGCTATTAATAGCTAGATAGGGATAATTTACATCATAAACATGAAAAATATATGGCACTAAGAGGAGATATTCCAGGCACTCCATTTTTTTCTTGCTTACTCTACATCACATCTCCTTCCCACAACTCAACCCAAGCCATGCCCCAGGAATTATTAGATGATGTTATCTCTGTTGAGGAGACACAATAGGCTAAATAGTTCTTTAACAAAAATGCTGGTTCCCAATTAACTGATACCTGAAACTGCACCATACTCACTGGTTGTTTAACTAGGAGTGTAACCAGTCCTTTTTTTGTGACGGTACACCTCAGGACAGCACCTATTTTCCCTGTATAACTTAAATGGATTGCATTTCCCTCAGGCATAGCGGCACCTCTTTTCCTGGGGTGGCTGGACTCCCGACGGAAACCCACTCAGGACACATGGCTCTTAAAGGGGCTGCAACGGCATATCAGTCCCCAGCCCCAGCTTTTTTTTTTCCCCCTCTACAACTTTTCCCCCAGAATACCGGCACCTTTTTTCTTACAAAAAAAGAAGCACTGGGTGTAACTATGACCTTCATTTGTGCCGTATGCTGGCCTAGTTTCCCCCTTCAAGAAGGGCATAGAAATGTTTTAGTGAGCAGGAAAAATTTCTCCCTCGTCTGGTCTTTACCTATCACATGGTACTTACACAGACAAGAGATGATCTCATAATAGGGTGGATGTGTCTCATTCACAGCATTTCATGTGAAGATGCAAGTATCAAAAGTGAATATCAAAAGGCAAATTTCCCTGCTTTTGATATTTGCATCTTCACATCAAATGCTGTGAATGAGAGACATCCATGCTGATTGAATTAGCTTCATTAACACTGGTCCTACAATTGACAGGCAACTTCTTTTGCTCTAATATATACCCAGGATTCTGTAATTTCCACTCCAACTCATCTGACGAAGTGGGTTTTACCCACAAAAGCTCATAATCTAATACATTTGTTAGTCTCTATGGTGCCACAGGATGGCTTGTTATTTTTACAGTTAGATATTGTAATATTAGAATTAGGTATTGGAGTGTGTAGCCAGAGATTCTTCAGACTTTCTCAAGTTGAATTATCCTCCTTTGGCCCCTCACTTTAGAACAGTCTTGCATAACTAGAATATACTTAACCTCTATTTTCCTGTATAAACACTGTTAGTATGAACTTCCTTCTTGATCCCCCTGCAATTAATTACCTTCTCCCCACTCTTCCAGTCCCAATCTCAGTTAAACTTCTTTAACAACTGCAGAGTGATATTAAAATGTATTTTGACAGCTGGCAGATAAAAGATCATCTTTATAATTCTGTACTAGCACAAAAATCCATCAGTTGTTTGGAGTTTCTCAACTTAACCCACTTCTGTCTAGCAGCAGTGTTGGATCCATTATTAGAATGGTGCAGACACTGCTTGCACCCTTCCAAACACTGCATCCCTGTGGAACCACAAATCCTAGATACCTCATTTGAATACCTCCCTTTTCCTAGACAGTCTAATTTTACCTGCTATGATATAATTGTTTACTCATCATATGAAGGTTATATTGACTAGAGTTACCAGAATTCTTAAATACATTCTATTCCTTTTTCCTTTCTAGAATGATTGATCATTTCCCCTAGGAGATAATCCTAATTTCCATCCAAAAGTAAACAGGCAGGGTCTTACTAGATGTACCCAATTTCTTGATAAAACTGGTCAGATACATTCCTTTGATCAGTAAGCAACAGTCTAATTACACCAACATACCATTATTTCAATAATCCTATACTTGGCCTTTTACAGGCAATAGCACTTTGACGACAAGAAGCTTACCACACTTGGAAAATATAATATTTTAGATAATCAGCATTTAAATGCATCTAAAATCCACACAATCTATTTAAGAGACCAGGACTCTTCCTGTAAGAAGTATATGGGCAAAGTTGAATATTAGATTCCTGATGACAGAGTGCCTATATTTTGGGGAAGAGACCAGATTCACAAGTCAAGTGTAGACACACCCTCTAGGCCTAAATATGGGCATAGCCAGTAGCAGCCTGTTTAGCCCCAGAGAGATTGGCAGCAATTTATGTTGATAAATGTTGTTTCATTTCTGCTATAGGCTCTTTCGAACATGTGTGATGGGATTACACATTAATACCAATATGTTGTGAAATGCAAGTTAGTATGAGGGGGAGAGAGAACCTGCTAGAGGAGGTTTACTAATGCTGCCCAGTGAGGAATCCCTCATGCCTCTTCTATGAGCATCTGCTTCACTTAAGCATGAGACATCCTTATAATAAGGAACCTTACTCCCCTAAAAGCTAATATTGATATTATCTCATTGCCTGGGCACCAGGGAATATTTTTATTGTGTCCTATACGTGATATCAAAACAAGAAACTATCAGTATTTGATCCCTGTTAAGAACACATGGTGCTTTGCTGCAGATAGTGCTTGTGTGGATAGTTCTAATACACCACTCTATTTCAGTTTTTCCATTTACTTCTGTATGTATTTTAACATTGGTCTCTGCTTGCAACCTCCCAAAAGTAGATTCGTAAATGAAAACAAAGGGTGGTGATAAATGGCAATATGCAAGATGGGCCCAATGGGAATATGCAGGGATTGGCATTAGGGCCAGTCTTATATAACTTCTTTATTAATGATCTAGAAGAGGGAGTGTATAGCATGTTAATGAAATTCACAGATGGTACTAAATTGGGAGGAGCTGCAAATCCCATAAGGACAGAGAAATACAGAGGGCCCTGGAAAGATTAGAAACATGGGCAGGGAATAAGGAAAGATTCAGTTTAGGAAAAAAATGTGCAATCCACAATACAGAAAGGAAGAGGGAAACCTGGCAAGCAGGAATGTCCAAAGGAGACTTAGACAGGAGTTTGCAATATGATGTGGAATCAAAACCAAGTCAACACCAGTTTGGTGAGAGATCTGCTGAAGGACTCAGGAAAGTAGCGGTCCCACGCTATACAGCACTGATGTAAATTCATTTAGTATTTTCCAATAGGCTCTTAAGCCCTTGTTTCCAGAAAGACTAACAAATTGGAGGGAGCTCAGAAAAGAGAAACCAAAAGGCGTTGGAGAGATTGATTTATGAGAAATGATTAAAAACAGATATTGTAGCTTGGATAAGCAATGACTAATGGTTGGAGAGTAGAGACTGGTGGGGAGAGGAGAACAAGTTAACAATCTCCAGCTATTTAGAAGGTGTAAATCCCAATGCTGACGCGAGAGATTATTCAGGCTGGTACCAAAGAGAGTGTGACTAGACATAGTTTAAAAAGGAGGAATTGAGGCTAAATATCAAGTACTAATTTCAATCTTCAGCATCATCTTCCCAATATGTGAAGAAGCTTATAACACCAAAAAGCAGCTGGGGAAACACAAGAAAATATACAATAAAGGAACAGTTATGAACTGGCCCCTTAGAGAGAGCCTGCATGATGTAAAAGCATCGGAATCTCTTAGGAGACTGTATATAATTCTCTGATCCCTGTCCTGGCATGAGATGCTCATGTTCCCCCTCCAATAATGTCACACAAAACTACCATTTCCCATACTATCCCAGTTTCACTAATGATCCCTCCTCTGTGATACCAGTGTCACGACTAGCGTGATGCTAATTACACTCCTGATACAGGGGCTGCTCCTTCTACCTGGGTCTAATCTAGTTTCAGTTGAGCAGGCTGATCACAACAATGACAAATTATGGCACAGAAGTTGCCTAACAGTTTATTACTGGCTATTGACAGAGTAAAATATAAATAGCAATTCAGTGAATGAAGTAGTAATTGTCAGGGGCTATTCAGCTCCTAAATAACACAGATCACTGGCTCTCCATTTAATTCTGTCTTGATAGAAGCATCAGGACCTACCCATCACAATGAAATCCCAACATGGAATACAAGAAACAAGAGACCTTATTCTATCCATTCCCATTTCAGGTTATGGATCAATTAATTATTTCTGAGGCCTGCTGGAAATCAGCACTTAGGACAACAACAGTAATGTCACTAGAAGTAATGCCAGAACAACAGAAAGATTGGACCTGACTTTATCAACATGATACATTTGATTAGCACAAGCATTTGGTGGAGGAAAATGTGTTGCAAAGAAAAATGTGGAACTGTTTGGTTTGGGAGTCTCTCTGCATTCCTCCATCTCCACTGCCCCTCCCACACCTCAATAATTTACAGCATCAATCCTGTGTCCTTGATTGATCTCTAAGGTTCTTGTGAGCCCATGGAATGGGCTGTCTACCAGCGCTGAAGATATAGCCGGGTAATGGTATGTTGGTCCCCCGGGGGCAGGGAAGAGGCAGTGAAAAAGGTACAGACTGGAAGAGCAAATCTGAGTGAGGTGCACAGTTGAAGGAATGGGGGGGAGGGGAGAATAAGAGAACAAGCAGCTTAGTGTGGAACCCAGGCCAAGCCCTTCACAGAGAAACCAAGCTGCATCAGCTAGAGAAGCAGCTGCCACAAGTATGCAGAGCAATAAGGCCAAGTTTCAACCCTGCAAGCCCAGAAACTGGATCCACACAGTAAGTGACACCAAAAGGGCTCAACGTTTTACTGCTCTGTTCCTGTGCTTTGTACGGGAACTAGGAGCAGAGGCCAAGGAAAGATAAAGCAGAGGTGACTTTCAGCCACCTTTGTGATCCTCACATTCTTGGACTGACGGGGTCTTACACAGCCTTGGACAGTAGCTGTGGCAGTTGTAAGTATTCTTCTACCTTCTGTTTTGGCCTCAACAGTTGCCTGTGGGCTGTTTGCCAGCCTATAATAGTCACAGAACAGCAATCTCCAAGCATGCCCCCTCCCTTCCCACTTTGACAGGCCCTATGCCTAAGGCTGTTTTAGGGCATCTGCACACATAGGTTACGTCTACACTGCAGGCTTCTTGCACAAAAAGCATTTATCAGAGATCTTCCGCAAAAACTTCTTGAACAAGAGTGCGTCCCACACTGCAAAAGCGCATTGAAAAAAGCGATGCACTTTTGTGAAAGAGCATTCAGACTGCATGAACACTCTCTCGAAAATAAGCTCAGATTGCTATGCACAGAATGGTCATCAGGGCACCTGTGCTTTTTCCTCTTTCCGTGGAAAAAACCCATCTTCCCCTTCCACACACATCTTTTTGTGAAAGAGCTCTTCCGCAAGAAGGTGTTCTTCCTCGTAGAATGAGGAATACCTACGCCAGAAAAACCCCTCTGTTCTTTTGATTTTTTTGCACAAAAACACGCTTGAAATGTGGACATTCTATGAGTTTTTTCGGAAAAACAACAGTTCTGTGTCACCCAGGGAATCTAATGGGGCTATTTTCCAAGGGCTGCTTTTGCCCCTTTTATGATGCCAGGGGGAAATAAAAAGGCAAAGGTGCAATGGAAAAATGAGCCACAAAGGTTTTCCTGGGGAGCCACAGGTTCTCTGTTTGAAACAGAGAACACAAAAGGTACATGCACAGGACAAATTTAGAAACTCACCCATATTTGAGTTCATAATACAATCTTATTCATGGCTACACTAGGCAATCTGATGCACTCCTAGACAGTGAGTCCGAGCCCACTTTGTGCCTCCAGGAGAATAGAGACTGGCTGTTCCATTATGTCAGTGCTCCAATTTGTACCAGGCTGGGATTGGGGATTTCTCAGTTCTGGGACTGGGTCTCTATGGAGTTTTCTCTTTGACCATGTCCACAGAGGCCCTTAGGGGCAGCAAGACATGGCTATCTAGGGCAATTTGACCATTTTGGACTCTTTCAATACAGCAGCTCCTCATTTTTGGGTTATTTTTCTATTCTGCCTATTGTAAAATACATCCATTATCCTGTGCACCTTTAGTTAGGGGCTATGAAATGTAACAAAACAAACACACAAGACAGTACACTACAGTATAGCACACACATACTTACAGCAGCACACAATGCAACCTCACATACAAAACACCACACACATACACCAAACAGATTTTTGCAAAAAAGTACAGAAAATGACAGCCTAGAGGTTTTGGTTATGTTAAGGGGAGTTTTATTCAATGTGATGGGACCATATCTATGCTGAAAACTTCCACGTCCTCTCCTTAGGGAGAGAATGAACACTTCTCGGGATGGGAGGGATACAAGGGTTGTTCTAAGGGCCCAGAGAGGTAGGATTACCTGTATCCTGTCTTCAGGCAGTTCTGTTTTCATAGCCAGCATCTCTCTGGCATAGACATCAGGATAGTGGGCCTCATTAAAGGCCTTTTCCAGCTCCTCCAGTTGGTAAGATGTGAAGATTGTCCTGAGGGGAGTAAAACTCAATGATCAGAATACAGAGAAAGCTGAATAGTCAGAGATGGAGAAATAAAGAAAAGAAAATCTGAGAAACTGGATAACATGTGTAGATTGTGTTTTACTGTTCTTCTGTGGACAGAAGGTCAGGCCCTTGGCTAAGAAAAAGCTCAGAAAGTGCCAGGACATTGTGTTCTTTTACAGTCACAAGTCACCTTCCCTCATAGCCACTGCCTCCTCTAGGCAGCCCCTCCTCCAGTTTCTTCCCTCCTCCAGTTTCGCCCCCTCCCAAGAGGAACACTGAGATGACTTTTGCAATTTCTAGATTAGATCTCAAACATTATTTCTTTCCAAAAGACACTGAAGCATCTCTCTTCCCCTTTTTACAAGCACTATGGTCCCCTTTATGTTTGCCACACAGACACACCAGAAGATTGCACTGAGGCACCAATGAGGAATGGCATTGTTCTCAGCATCTCACCCCTTCCAAGGCTCTCTCTGCTTACAAACACACCAATCCCCTCACATCCAAGTCCCCAAGGATTTTACTCACAGTTCTCGCTCCTATGACCGGCCAGTTCTTCCCCTCATGCATGCTACCTCCAGCCACTTACCCCCTGCCAGTTCCCTTCCTCAACTTCTACAGGGGAACCCAGAACAGCCCATCTCCCTCCCTTCCTCCTGATTTGCATTTCCCCGTCACCCGTTGGAAAGCCTTCCTGACTGCCTGAATGGTCACTTGCCCCAACCTTGCTCCATTCTCAGTGGAGGATGGGCAGACTGAAAATTTAAAAAAATCAGCAACTGGAAACTGAGATAGATGAAAGTGTAACTCCAGGGGAATGCAAAAAGATTCCAACAATTGGGAAGTAAGATACCCAGACCTTCTTCACTTCCCTGGTGCAAAAATCCTCCCAGAACATCAGGCTATCCGCAAGCCCTTTGAAATGCCAATTTCTAAGTGTGGTCAGCCTACACAGCTGCCAGCATTCTAATGTGGGTTTTTTTTTTAAATCAGACTTGCCTTTAAAGTAAATAATCAAACCAAAGGACAGAAGGTACAGTGCTCAGAACTTTTTAAAAATCTTTCAATAAAATAAACAAGAGTTTCAAACAAACCTACACCTTCCCAATAGCAAAAACAGAAAGTCTCAGAATTACCTTCCAACATTCAAAACCTAAGAATTCCACCTGATCAATAACATTGTCAACAAGAGGGGCTTGTGAATGCAGGGGACCCAGTCTGCAATCAGATCATTATTTAAATTTACTCCTAAATCTGCTCTATGTTCTCCTGCTCTTGTAGAATCATGGACACTGAGATGAAAAAAAAGACCTATTAGCTCTTTTCCCAACACAGTGTGGGATTATTTCTGATTGTATATTCTCTAGTTTTTAAATGACCCAGGTGCTTGGAGCATCTACCATCATCAGATGATGCCAAAGCCCAGTGTAGCTCACTGGCTGAATATATATCCTGAAATTCATCCTAAATTTTCCCTTTTAAAACATTTTATTAGTCCAAGTCCCTTTTACCACAATACATAATCCCTCCCCCAGTTGTCACTTTGCCCAGATACAGCAGACATATTTGGCAGTTTTAAGCTTTTTTTTTTTATTAAAAAAACATGAAAAGTTTGTTACCATTTAAAACAAACTGAAAATTATAAACAAATCCAAATCCTGTTTCCAGTCTCTTGATCCATTTCTAGTCCTGATCCAATTGTGATTTTTATTCCAATCCTAATTGAGATCTCACCCATCCCTGAACCCAATCCAGTTCACAAAGGAAATGAGTCCATATTTACTCCTGGTTATGGGGTAACCATAAAACTGTTTGATTTGAAAGTATGTCACATAGGTCACTAGTCAATCCCCCTGGATTGGGGTAGGACCTCCAGTAGGGAATCTAACCCATCCTGGGATATTTAGTTTCTTTCTGCACTGTATCCTATCTAGGCTTTCACTAGGGCATCTTTTAATCCACCCATCCTGAATTATGGCAGATTGATTTAATTATTCTTAAACCACCCTGATAGATGGCTGTCCCACCTCCTTTTGTCCTGAATATCCCAAGCCCTGGCAGTCCCAAAATTAAGCGAGGTGCTTCTAGCTATTCCTGTAGCATCTAAAGTTTGTGAAGCTCAGTGATTTTTAGCTGCATTTTACAGATGGGTAATAGAGGCACTGAGAGGCAAAACAACACATAATCCATACCAGCACTGGGAACTGAACCTAGATCACCATGCTATTATGCTAGTGCCTTAATCAACAAGGCATCCTCCTGCATCTAGCCCTGCAGCTTTTCTCCCTGATTCTGAACATCTTCAATACTTTAATAACAAATAAGTGATTGATAGAAGCTGCTATTTGCCTAATAAATGATCCTATGATTGCTCTACTGCATTGCAGAGTCCAGTCTCAATAACCTGACTACTCTCATTTCTAGGGCTCTGGGATAAATGGTTGTCACTGTAGGAAATATTTTTAAACTATCAGTGCCTGCACATCTTCTGAGTAAAGTAGTAGCCTGGATTTAGAGCACTTGGGAAGAAATCCCCAAGAGTAACTTAAAAAAATATAAACAAACAAGCTTTTTTTTATGACACCCTCACAATAACCCTTTAACATACTGTACTGTACATTACATATAGAGGAAGATTAATATTCAAAGAAACTAGCTAAAGATTCTGCCTTGCTAGCTGTAGAGCCCTTTCCTTCCTCAGAGCCCACTAGCAAAGATGATCAAATTTGTAAATACTCATCCTCTCTTTGTGGCATTTCTCTTGTTTTTATACTTGGCATGAAAGCTTTTCTTATTAGAAAGACCCTCCACATTTTAGTACATCATAATTGCATATGTGGAAGGGTTCGGTATTTCCAATAATGTGCAATACACTGCCAACAATTAAAAAGAATAATTTGCTGTTCTGTTTAAAATGCAGACCCTTCACCAGAGCATTAAGGAAACAGGTCAGGGGATCTCTAGGAAGCCGACATTTTGTCATAAAATTGATATCTTTATTAATTTCCTCCCCAAACCTCCTCTTGGGCACAACCACCTCATGTGCAAATATGTCCCCAATTCCCTGCAACCCCTTCAACAGAGTGCCTCTCTAGTTGCAAACATAAGCTGGATCTTAACTGGAGTCAAATCCCGGAATCCTACTCCCTTTGACTGGGGAGCAGAAGAAGATACAAGGTTCCCTTCAGATAGATTCCTCCCTCTTGCTCTCTTGGTCAGAGTTCAGTTCAGACCTGAGCCCTGCTCCTCTGGTTTGAATGAGCTCTTACTGAAGGATGCTTGGACTTCCATAGAGGAGGGAGAAGGGAGTGAATACAGATAGGAGGCAGAGTTAGACCCAGTGTGGGGCCTGGCGTGGCTAGATTGCCAATCATTCTTTCATGGGTATTTCTATTTTTATAAAATGTCCTTTTATTGGAAGCCCCTCAATGGTACAGCAACTCTACGCAACCAGAGAGTCCTTTATCTTCAGTCTTCCTCACTAGTCCCTGCCTTTGCCTGTTACACGGACCGACTGCATTTGGTCCAGTGCAGGCCCCGTGCAGCCGCGGGGTGCAGCATGCACAGATCCAACTGCCCATGGAGCCCTAGGCTGAAACATCTTGGGGGCAGGCGCTGAACCATCCCGTGCCTCTGCGCAGCGCCCAGGGCCCGGGGCAGAAAGGATAAATACGGCTCCAAAGGGCCGAAAGGTACCAGCCACGGTCGGGGCAGGTTCTGCTGCTGGGGGCCGGCGTGGGGCTCCGGGGTAACCTGTGGGGCCGGACTGGCAGAGCCCGGGGCTCGGAGCGGGCAGGCTGGGGCCGGGCAGCGGGCGGCTCTCCTACCTGTGCCGTCTCTTCTTCCGCTTCTTGCTCTGGTTCAAGGCGGATTTGGACATTTTCCTGTCGCTGGAAGAAACATCCTCGGAGTCTGGGAAGAGAAGCGCGGCACAGACTGAGGACGGGCTCGGGGACTCGCCTCTCCCAGCTCCGCAGGGGCTCCCGGCGCCTCCTCCCCGGGCAGGTCCCGGGCTGCCAGGGGCTGGCTCGGCCCTTGCTCTGCCCCTCGCGGGGGTCTCGCCTGGGGTTTCGTTGCCTCGGCGGAGATTTCGTTGCGATCCCGCCGCGCAGCCCCCGGCCCGGCCCGGCCAGGCGAGGCTGAACCCTCCTGGCGCTGGGTCCTGGGGGTGGCTCGGGGCTCGGCCGCCTTTTGCTCCCCGAGGGCCCGGCTGCGCGGGGCCGGTTCTTTGGCGCCTCGGCCCCGGGCTCCCCCGCTTTCGTTGGTTTTTAATTCCAGGCAGGATTTAAACCCCCGCCCCCGGGGAAGGCGGAAAACCCCGCGCTGCGCCCGCGCCCCCGGGACCGGCCGCGGGGCAATCGGGCTGTGCGGGAATAA